>JAJHZJ010000061.1:970770-2170770 GCA_023548195.1 Bettongia penicillata ogilbyi
GAAAACAGACCATTATAGAAATATTGACAAATCTTTTCCTTTTTTTTCCTTCTGACAATTTCATTGGGATAATACAGCTTAACTGAATTTACATCTAGTCTTCAGAAACTTATTTTTACTTATATTGCTTTTCAATGTTTTATGAATCCATATTGCTAGTAAACTACTATTCTTCCCCATAATCTTTCAAGAAATAAATCTGTATTCTAAACCAGTGTTTCCCTTGGTTGCCATGTTTTTCCCCTTGGCAAAGTGATCAAGCAATGGCTAAGGCAAATTTGGGGCTCTTTTTGTTTCTTTATTGGATCAATGGCTTTACTTTATCTAAAAGGATAATCAATGTCAATAATTTTGCATGTCTAGTTTCAATTTTTCAGCATAGATAGATTCTTTCAATAGATTAAATTCAAACTATTATGACTGTATGATTGTACTCAGTCATAATATAGTTAACATGTATATATGGGCAACCAGGTGGCAGAGTGGATAGCGTGCCTGACCTGAAGTCAGCAAAACTCATTTTTGGGGAGTTCAAATCTGTCCTCAAATACTTACTGTCTGTGCATCCCTGGGAAAGTCACTTAGCCCTGTTAACCTCAGTTTTCTCATTTGTAAAATGAGTTGGAAAAAGAAATGGCAAACCACTCCAGCATTTCTGCCAAGAAAACCCAAAATAGGTCACAGAGACAGACATGACTGAACAACAAAATTATATACATATATATGATCCTTTAAGGTTGAGTTTCTGTATTACTTGGTATTATTGTTTTCATTTTATAGATGAGGAAACAGACTGAGAGAGGTTAGGTGATTTTCCCAGGATAAAACAGCAAATAATGTTGAAGACAGGATTTGAAATTAAGTTTTTCAAACCCCAGGTCCAGCACTTTGTCCATGATATTTTCAACCTGCCATCTTCATTCTTTCTTCCAATTTGATGTTGATTTTGGCCTTTTCTACAACTGATGGTCTGACTATACACAGCTAATTCTGGTATGACATTCTCATCACTGAAAGCCAAGAACTACAGAACTCTTCAAGCATAAAATTTACCCTCAAACTAATATAATTTTATTTTTTAAAAATTTAATTGTTGCAGGAGCCAAGATGGTGGAGTAGAAAGATTCACATATGCTAGCTCCGAACCCACAGCCCATAATTACCTGTAAAGAGGAACTCCCAACAAATTCTGGAGCAGTGGAAGCCGTGCAGAAATGGAGTGGAGGAGATTTCTGTTTCAGAGAGCCCTGAAAAACTGGCACCAAAGGTCCATCAAGCACCAGACCCGGAGCACAGCCCAGTCTTGCCCTGGCCACATGGCCCGAGCAGGCTTCAGGGATGGAATCTCCAGTGGCCACACAGGTCCCTCCACCCACAGGTGCACAGGTCAATGAGAGAGCCTTCTGGACTGCCCGAGGCAAGAGCGGGGTGTCTCCATAACTCAGGACCCCTCGGGAGGCAGCAGCAGACCCGGGCTCCCAAAGCAGACATGAGCTCAGATCTATTACTGAAGGTCTCTGCATAAACCCCCTGAGGGAACTGAACCTGGGAGGCCGCCCTGCCCCCAACTCGAGCACCAGAACTTAAGCTCATATTGAATAGCAGCCCTGCCCACCACTGAAAGCCCTGAGGCTGGGGAATAGCATTTGAATCTCAGACCCCAAGCACTAGTGAGGCGGGTGTGGAGAGGAATCTCAGAAGTCAAGTAATTGGCTGGGAAAATGCCCAGAAAAGGGGAAAAAAACAAGACCATAGAAGGTTACTTTCTTGGTGAACAGATGTTTCCTCCTTTCCTTTTGGGTGAGGAAGAACATTGTTTACCATCAGGAAAAGACATAGAAGTCAAGGCCTCTGTATCCCAAACATCCGAAATAGATATCCAATGGGCTCAGGCCCTGGAAGAGCACAAAAATAATTTTGAAAATCAAGTTAGACAGGTGGAGGAAAAACTGGGAAGAGAAATGAGAGAGATGCAAGAAAAGCATGAAAAACGGGTCAATACCTTGCTAAAGGAGACCCAAAAAAATGCTAAAGAAAATAACAACTTGAAAAATAGTCTCACTCAATTGGCAAAAGAGGTTCAAAAAGCCAATGAGGAGAAGAATGCTTTCAAAAGTAGAATTAGCCGAATGGAAAAAGAGGTTCAAAAGCTCACTGAAGAGAATAGTTCTCTCAAAATTAGAATGGAACAGATGGAGGCTAATGACTTTCTGAGAAACCAAGAAATCACAAAATAAAACCAAAAGAATGAAAAAAATGGAAGATAATGTGAAATATCTCATTGGAAAAACAACTGACCTAGAAAATACATCCAGGAGAGACAATTTAAAAATTAAGGGACTACCTGAAAACCATGATCAAAAAAAGGGCCTAGACATCATCTTTCATGAAATTATCAAGGAAAACTGCCCTGAGATTCTACAACCAGAGGGCAAAATAAGCATTCAAGGAATCCATCGATCTCCACCTGAAAGAGATCCAAAAAGAGAAATTCCTAGGAACATTGTGGCCAAATTCCAGAATTCCCAGATCAAGGAGAAAATATTGCAAGCAGCTAGAAAGAAACAATTCCAGTATTGTGGAAATAAAATCAGCATAACACAAGATCTAGCAGCTTCTACATTAAGGGACTGAAGGGCATGGAATAGGATATTCCAGAAGTCAAAGGAACTAGGACTCAAACCAAGAATCACCTACCCAGCAAAACTGAGTATAATACTTCAGGGGAAAAACTGGTCTTTCAATGAAATAGAGGACTTTCAAGCATTCTTGATGAAAAGACCAGAGCTGAAAAGAAAATTTGACTTTCAAACACAAGAATGAGAAGAAGCATGAAAAAGTAAACAGCAAAGAGAAGTCATAAGGAACTTACCAAAGGTGAACTGTTTACATTCCTACATGGAAAGACAATATTTGTAACTCTTAAAACTTTTCAGTATCTGGGTAGTTGTTGGGACCACACACACACATGTACACGCATGCATGAACACACACATACACACATGCACACACATACAGAGACAGAGAGCACAGAGTGAATTGAATAGGATGGGACCATAGCTTAAAAGAAATTAAGGTAAATGGTGAGAGAGAAATGTAGTGGGAGGAAAGAGGATGAAATGGAATGGGGTAATTATATGTCATTTAAGAGGCAAGTAGGAGACTTTTTAGTGGAGGGAAAAAGAGGAGAGCTGAGAAAAACAAACAAACAAACAAAAACAAGAAGTTTACCCTCATCACATTTGACTAAAGGAAGGAATAAAATGCACACTCATTTTGATATGAAAACATATCTTACAGTATAGGAAAGTGGGGGAGAAGGAGATAAGCAAGGGGGGGATGATGGAAGGGAGGGCAAAGGGAGAAGGGAGCAATTTGAAGTCAACACTTGGGGAGGGACAGGATCAAAAGACAGAATAGAAACAATATGGGGCAGGATAGGATGGAGCGAAATAGAGTTAGTCTTACACAACACAACTATTATTGAAGTCATTTGCAAAACTACACAGATATGGCCTATATTGAATTGCTTGCCTTCCCAAAGGGAATGGGTGGGGAGGGAGGGATCGGGAGAAGTAGGAACTCAAAGTTTTAGGAACAACTGTTGAGTATTTTTCTTGCTACTAGGAAATAAGAAATATAGTTAATGGGGAATAGAAAGTCATCTGGCACTACAGGAAAAAAGAGAAGATGGGGACAAGGGAAGGGAGGGATGATAGAAGAGAGGGCAGATTGGTGATAGGGGAAATTAGAATGCTCGGTGAATTGGGGTGGGGGATGGGACAAATGAGGAGAAAATTTGGAACCCAAAATTTTGTGAAAATGAAGTTAAATAAATAAATTTAAAAAAAATAAAAGTGCTATCCTTTTTAACAATAGATGCTTTTAAAAAGAAAGAGAAAAAAGAAAAAGCTAGGGAGGACAAGAAAAAATCAGCAAAAACTGATCAGTATAACCAAAAAATCTGACATTTTCATTTACTTCCTCTTTCATTTCTCAAACCTACATCATTATTTCCCACATAGTTTTTCCATCTTCCCGGAGATCCATCTTCTCACTGAAATCATCTAATAGTAAAATCCTATTGACAGTTTAGAGGATTTTGACAAGTTTCTCATAGAATTTCTCTGCAGGAAGACATATAATGATAAATAAGAACCTTGTCCTCAAGAAGTTTACTAATTTGCTCCTTTTAGGTTTTTTTGGTTTTGCTTTATTTTCTGGACAATCAGACAGAACTGTGGGAATGAGATTTGATTTGTTAGCCATTGACCATGCAGCATCTATGGAGATCTTTGGAGGACAGAGGTTTACAAGCAGGATGTATTGATTGGTATTGAGAGTGAGTTCCTATCCCCAAGTCATATAGCTGTCTAGAGCCAAGGACTTTGAGGCAGCAACACACAAAGCAGTTTAAAAACAACCACCTTAGTCTAGGGTCTTTCTTCTGCCTTTTGTTGGTATAGAAAAATCATAGATTTAGCTATCCACTAAAAGAGCATCAGCCTTTCCCTATTCAGGAAGATACTTTCTAGTGATCACATTTCAATAGATGGAGATGGGAGAAGAAAGCCAGTAAATGTCCCTAAAGAGCAGAAGCTCAGCCACATAGAGAAGACAGTAGCTTGGCAACCACAAGACCCACCCCTGACAACGACTTCCAGAAAAGACACTGTCAGAATAGAAACACATGCCCAGTACAGAACAACAAGACAGCATGATCAGAAAATATTGGCAAGTCTGTCACATTGCAGATATAAAATATCCTAGTTATACAGGTACTATAACTGCACATGACCTTCATTTGTATCTTCCATGTTTGTTCAGTAGTCAAATGAGTTATCTGGGTATCCACTATTTGTGGGTAAGAAGAGTATACCTTTGGGAGAGTATACCTCATGTGTATATGGTAATGTTTTTCCTTGTCACTTTATTTGCTATACTCTTTGAATAAATGTCATCTGTATTGAGCTAGTAGTCATTCTAGAGAACAAGCAAAACCATGAAAATGGGGAAGAGGAGGTTATGCTCTAGCCACAAACCTGAGATTGTTTTTCTGGAATGAAATACCTATATGAAATGAAAGAGGAATGCCACCCAACAGCAAGAGATAGAAAGAGAAATCCCATTTAAAGCTAGGGTAGACACTATAAAATATTTGAGATTCTACCTGTCAAAACAAACCCAGGGGACTAAATGAACACAATTACAAAACACTTTTTACACAAAAGTGTAAAAACATCAGTTGCTTGCAAGTAGGTCAAGCTAATATAATAAAAATGACAATTCTACCTAAATTAATTTACTTATACAGTGCCATACCAATCAAACTATCAGATAATTATTTTCTAGAGCTAGAAAAAAAAATATCAAAATTCATCTAGAAGAACAAAAGATCCAGAATATCAAGGGAACTAATAAAAAGAAATGCTAGGGAAGGTGGCCTAGCTCTATCAGATCTCAAATTGTATTACAAAGCAGTAATTATCAAAACCACTTCACACTGACTAAGAAACAGAGGGGTAGCCCAGTGGAATATGTTAGTTACTCAGGACATAGTAGTCAATGAATATAGCAATCTACTGTTTGATAAACCCAAGGACCCCAGCCTCTGGGATAAGAACTCACTGTTTGACAAAAATTGCTGGGAAAACTGGATAACAGTGTGGCAGAAACTGGGCATAGACCAATGCCTGACAGCATACGCAAGAATAAAGTCCAAATGGATACATGATATAGGTATAAAGATTGATATTATAAACAAATTGGTAGAGCAAGGAATAGGGTATTTATCAGATTTATAGAGAATGGAAGAATTTTTGTTGAAGCAAGAGTTAGAAAACATTATGAAGTACAAAATGGATAATTTTGATTACATTAAATTGAAAAGTTTTTGCACAAACAAACCCAATGCAACCAAGATTAGGGGGGAAGCAGAAAACTGAGAAAGAATTTTTGCAACTAATTTCTGTGATAAAGGCCTCAATTCGAAAATATATAGAGAACTGAGTCAAATGCACAAGAATACAAGTCATTCCTCAATTGATAAATGGTCAGTCGATATAAACAGGCAGTTTTCAGAAGAAGAAATTAAAGTTATCTATTATGATATGAAAAAATGCTCTAAATCACTTGATTAGAGAGATGCAAATCAAAACAACTCTGAGATACCACATCACACCTATCAGATTGGCTAACATGACAAAACAGGAAGATGATAAATGTTGGAGAAGACGTGGGAGAGTTGGAACACTAATTCATTGTTGGTGGAACTGCGAGTTGATCCAATCATTCTGGAGAGCAATTCGGAACCATGCCCAAAGGGCTGCAAAAATGTGCATACCCTTTTACCCAGCAATATCACTTCCAGGACTGTATCCCCAAGAGATCATAAAAATGGCAAAGGGTCCTACATGTACAAAAATATTTATAGCAGCTCTCTTTGAGGTGACCAAAAACTGGAAATCAAGGGGGTACTCATCAATTGGGGAATGGCTGACTAAATTATGGTATATGAATGTAATGGAATATTATTGTGCTATAAGAAATGATGAACAGGAAAACTTCAGAGAGGCCTGGAAAGACTTATATGAAGTGATGCTGAGTGAAAGGAGCAGAACCAGGAGAACTTTGTACACAGCAACAACCACAGTGTGCAAGGACTTTTTCTGATTGACTTAGTATTTCATTGAAATGTGTGGACTTAAAAAATACTCTTAAGGTCTCTTAAGGCAAAATGCTTTTCACATTCAGAAAAAGAACTATGGAATTCGATTGCAGAATGAAGCAGATCATTTTTTTTGTATTGTGTTTTGTTTTCTTTTATGATTTCTCTCATTCATTTTAATTCTTCTGTGCAACAAGACTAAGGTGAAAATATACTTAATAGGAATGTATGTGTAGAACCTACATAAAATTGTATGCTATCTCAGGGAGGAAGTGGGAAGAGAGTGGGGAAGAAGGGGGTGGTAGGGGAAACAATCCAAGATATATAAAAGTGATTGTAGAACACTGAAAACAAATAAAATTTTAAAAATTTAAAAAATTAAAAAAAGAAAAAGAAAGAAAGAATGCCAGGAAGAGGGGAAGGTTTGGAAAGGGATAGGAGACAATAAGTTCAGTGTTAGATATTCTAATTTTAAGATATTTCCAGAACTTCCAGTGTGAAAGTGTCCGGTAGGTAATAGGTGTCATAGAACTACAGCTTGGGGAAAAGAGTGAGGCTAGATAAATACAAAAAGTCACCTGCATAGAAAGGATTGTTAAACTGGGAGCTGATAAGACTACCAAGTTGAAAGAATATAGAGAAAGGAAAGAGGTAGGTTTAAGACAGAAACTAGGGAAATATGCATAGTTAGATGTTGTAACATGAATAACGATCCCACAAGGGGACTAAGAAGGAACTTTAGATAGTAGGAAGCAAATCAAGAGAGAGTAGTGTCATAAAAACCCAGAAAGGAAAGGGAATCCAAAAGGGGAGGCTCATTTTTTATTTACAATAATTCTGTGGGGTAAATAGTGTCAGGATTTTTGAGGGTCATAGAGGCTGTTATTCACTGAAGGAAATAAATGGCAAAACTGAGATTTGAACTCATGTTCTACAACTTCTGGTCCACTATTCTTAGACAGATATTAACTCCACTTACCAATATTTCTCAGATGAAAATTATTTGCATGTCTCATTCAGTCCTAACCACTATCCAATCACGTAACAAGCATGGCAGCCTAAATCATAAATCAGGCAGAGGGGAAAATCACTGGATTGATCTAGAGTGATATCTTTAGTGAAAATATTTGGGGCATATCACAAACACCAAATTACTAGTTCTATACCTTCTCTCTTTCAAAACATTTCTGGACTGTTGAAGGAATGTAACTTCAGAACAATTAATTTTTTTGTAAATTTTTTATTCATTTTAAACTTAAATACAAAACTGGAAAAAATTTTTTTAAAGCATTTCCATGTATGCAACAGAATATAAGAGATGATTCAACATAAAACAATAAATTTCCATTTCAAGAAAACCTATGTAATAAACACTACTCATTATTTTGAAAACTATCCAATTTTCTTTGCTTCCTTGTATGTTTTCTTTTGTTCTCTGCTGTGCACCTTTCATTTTTTCCCCTTTCTTCCCCTCCCACCCCTGCCCTAAATACACATATATGTAAGACCAATCATCTTCATTCATCAGTCCAAGTCTTTCCATATTTTTCTATATTATTCAACTCATCATTTCCAACATCACAGCAATATTCTAACACAAACATATCCTATCTGAAAGATTGTCCATGAAAGTGTTTTGCTGCATTCCCTCTACTCTTAGCTGCATTGGTTTTATTTATGAAAGAAATTTTTAATTTAAAATAATCAAATTTCTCCATTTTACACTTCAACAATGCTCTCACCTTATAATATTCTTTAAAATCCGATACTGCTGAATCTCCTTCTTTTACATCTTTTTTCCCCCTGGTTAGAATAATTAATTCTTCATTTTGTGTTCCTGTACTTTTCTAAAGTCAATCTCACTAAGTACCACCTAATAAGAAATACTTTAAAAATAAAAATAGGAAGATTATGCACCTATCACATCATGTACAACACTGAGACCACCAGAAATTTCTTTCGCTCAAGTCTGTCATCTTTTGAGGAATCCTACAAATGGAAGTAAAGCTCTGGGTCTTAAGGTCCAATTACATGCAATATTTAATTTTGTTTATTACTATCAACATTAATATTTACTGATTAAGATTTTTAAATTTATTTTTCAATTCTACAAAAATAATTCACTAATAATTCATGTATGCTCATTCATTATTCTTTAATAAAATGTTGCCAGTAAAAATAATATTTAGTGAGATCTGTACTACATAATTTTTCTGAAAATTCTTGTATTTATTGGGTGTAGGGGGAAGAGAGGCCCTGAATACATTTCTCAGAAAACCCGTATAATAATAACACCTCCATAGATTTTCTCTGACCTTCTCTATTTAGTGCTCTGTATCTAAAGAGGGCAACTAATCTGAAGACAAGGTTGATCTTCAGAGACCTTGTAATTTATCTTTCTCCATGATTACAATTTCCAATCTAACTAGCATCCCACAAATTGAACTTGCACCCACATGATCAATACCTGTGTATGACCCATTAGACATGGGTAGGTTAAATCATTCTTGGAGAAAGACTATCCAAATGAAAGGCATACAATTACCATCTAGTTAACATATATTGAAGTCAGTAATACAAACATGCAAGATAATAAGCTTACAAGTCTATCTCAGGTTCAGTGATTAAGGTATCAAGGTTCTCTCTCTAATATTTTATGTATACATTGATGCTAAGTGATTATTGTTGCACATAACTCTGTCTTATTTGGACATAAACTGGATATACGCCAGGGGATTGAGATACATTGGGATTGCATTGTTAGGATCCTACATGTACACAGACAGCCAAGGTAACTTTAATCCAAATAATTAAAGAATTAGTGACAATGGATGTATTGCTTCTATTATTTTCACCTATATTTTTGAAAAGCCAATACAATAATAGATTCCTATGAGTCTATGAGAAAGAGTACTGAGAAGTTGAGAAGGCTAGACTTTCACTTCCAGGCAGCAGTGAGAAGCATTTCACAAACTCAACTCCCATAATGAAAGAAATCAGCCTTGAATCTAACTTAAATCCCACATACACTAGTTTACGCCTGGACACAATTAACTAGAAAAAACTTTATGATTCAAGTCAATTCAATTCAACAAGCATTTATTACATACATACCAGATGTCAGGCTAAGGATACAATGGCAAAAATGAAACAGTCCCTAGACTTAAGAAGCTTATAGTATATGTTTCAACAATGTTCATAAAAGGATTCTAGCCTCCTGGTTACATTTCCATTTCTGAACCTTTATGATATGCTTACTTCTTTTTCAATAGTGTTATACTGATGTTTTACACTCTGTTGTTTTCTGTGACCCCTGCATCATCTTCAACCCCACTGGAACATAGCAAGTCCTTAATCCTTCTTCATTTTGTATTGGTGCTATGCACTTTTCCTCTCTGGATGGACTGCTCAGTGTTTATTTTTCTCTTTTGAGTTTCTCTCTTCAGTAAATGGGTTTTTGGAAACATACTCCTGATGCTCAAAGTACCTTTACATATGGATAGGGGATTCACTTTCCCCAGAGCCTCTTCTTGAAGCAATGTTATGGGTCACTGCCCTGCCTGCATATTGTCTTAATTAGGAAATCCCATTGCCACCTCAAGAAAAAGAAAATGGTCCAGAGAAGAAGTGGAAGCAATGCACTACAGGTTATTCAGCCCACCCATAGCTATTTAGGAGAAATGTTCTATCCACACTGAAGTGGTCACATTAATTCTTATCAGTGCAGCAGGAAAATGTGGGATATATAGCTGGGAAAACTAAGCTCTCTCCATTAGAGAGAAGGGGTAGGGGAGGCTCTTCTCTACCTTTTATCCTTCCTCAACTTAAAGGAAAAACCTTGACTCATCCCCTTTGTACCTGACAACTTCTCTTAGATAAAGATAAAGAAAAATCTAAATAAGACCCACTTTTCAATCCTCCCATTTTTAGTGCTTTAGCTTCCATTAACCTTTTCCTGAGTGACGTTTTGATGAGAGTGCTCTCTTTCTTTCCATTGGGGCTCCAATTATTTATCTCTTTACCCAAGAATCGTTTGAACCACCCTGCTGCTTACAACTGAAGTCTTTTAAGCTAGATAAAGATTAGCCTGCCCTTACTTGCATCAATTAATCAATGTGGGCTATTCTGGCAGTTTTACCTTTGAACCTTAGTGCTTCCAGAGTGAATTCATAAAGCATGATTTGTGGTGTGGTCCTCATTTACACAGCAATAAGGACATTCCTCTATCTGGGGTCTTTGATAAAGTGTCAGAGGAAACAGCAATCTATGCAGAGAAAAAAAGGCACTGATTGTCTTAGGCTAGAATTGATTTGTTAACTTGAACAATATACCAGAGGACAAGCCAATTGAGCTGTGAAGTAAGTTTCATCAGTCTCTAGATTCAGCCTGCTTGCTGGCGATGTTGCCTCTTTGGGGTTATGGACTAGGACAATATTAAATAGGTTTTTTTTGAATGCTTGAGCTTCTAAAAGGCTGTCCTATGTGAATGTGGCCATGTTGCATGTAGGTAATCCCTGATGATGAAAGTCATCATTGCAGGAAAAGTGCTTGTCAACTTTTGTCCTTGAAGCTCCATCACTACCTTTTTATCTGCTCCAGTTTGCTTCACATGGAAAAAATAACTGAGAAATGCTAAGAACACTGCAGTGATATATACTATAAAGGACTAGATATACATAGATTCTTAGCAATTGCAAAATACCTCAACATATGGGGAGAATACAGATTTCTATGGATTTTACTGCCATTATGGATACCCTCAACTCCCTTAGGGATTGAGTGAGTGGCTGTCTAGGAGCATAGAAGATTAAATCTGGAAAGGATTATAAAAATCATCTAGTCTAATCCTGCTACTTCAGAAAGGGAGAGACTGTGATTCAAAGAGATTTAGTAATTTAAGATCATGTTGGTTAGAAATAGAAATAGAGGAGAATACAGTGTTATTCTGATGCCTAATCCAGGGCTCTCTTCACTGTCACATCATCATAATTAGTAGGAAGACATTTAATTCAATTAAGCAAACATGTATAAACTCTTGCAATGAGTACTGTGCTAGTCGTCCCTAAATGAAATAAATTTTTTTAGAAAGACATAGCCTTAAAAATTGGAAATTGAGGCAATGTCTATCCACTGAGAATGGTTTAATAAGTAGAGCTTAAGGGGGGGGTGCAGACAATATGGCAGAGTAGAAAGAAGGACCTGTTGTAGCTCTAGCCCCATAGCCCATAAAATACCTATAAAAAATGACTCTAAACAAATTCCAGAGCAGCAGAAGACACAAAACAACAGAATGAAAGAGATTTCCAGTCCAAGAGAGCCTTGAAGGCCAACAGGAAAGGTCTATCACACCAGACTCAGAGCAGAGAGCAGCCCAGTCTGCACTGCACTGCATGGACAGAACTAGAGCAGGCTTCAGGACCCAGAATCACAGGTAGCAGCTGTAGTTCCCAGATTTCTCAAACCACAAATGCCAAAGATAGCTTCAAAAGTCAGTGAGAAAGCTCTTTCACCTGGGCGAGAAGGGAACATGGTCTGGCCCTAGCTGCGGCCCCAGGGCAGCAGCAACCAGTGCCACAGCAGTGTCCACTTTTGGAGCCCTAGATCTAAAGAACCTGGGGGAATCACACAGCAGATCTGGGTATCAGTCTTGAGTGGTGGTCCTGGGATGAGGAAGAGCACTGGTGTGGTGGAGCTAGTGGAGGCTCTGGAGAGGAAAACTTACACACAGCTCCAGGGCAAAAAACAGTGCTTGTTGCCACCAGACCAGAGCACAGGCCAGGAGAGGAGTAAGCTCCTCTCCCTTGATTGTGCTACCTTGGAGGAACTAAGAACTTACAGGTCCCTAGAGTATACCCTCCACTTGACAAAGGACTCAAAAGTCAAGTAACTGGCTGGGGAAAGTGGCCAGAAAAGTGGAAAAAATAAGACTATAGAAACTTACTTTCTCGGTGAAAAGTTATCTTCTTCCATCTATTCAAATGAGAAAGAACAAAGCATATCATCAGAGGAAGACATAAAAGTCAAGGCATCCAAAACCTCCAAAAAAAAATGCAATCGTCTCAAGCCATAGAAGAGCTCAAAAAGGATAGAGGTGGAGGAAAAATTGGGAATAGAAATGAGAGCAATGAAAGAAATTCATGAAAAGTGAGTCAACAGTTTGCTAAAGGAGACCCCCAAAAAATGCTGATGAAAATAACACCTTTAAAAATAGACTAACTCAAATGACAAAAGAGGTCCAAAAAGTCAATGAGGAGAAGAATGCTTTAAAAAGCAAAATTAGCCAAATGGAAGTGGAGGTTCAAAAGCTCACTGAAGAAAATAGTTCTTTAAAAATAAAAATGGAGCAGATAGAAGCTAATGACTTTATAAGAAACCAAGAAATTATAAAAACAAAACCAAAAGAATGAAAATATAGAAGACAATATGAAATATCTCATTGGAAAAACCATTGACCTGGAAAATAGATCCAAGAGAGATAATTTAAAAATTATGGGACTACCTGAAAACCAGAATCAAAAAGAAGAGTATAGACATCATCTTCCAAGAAACTGTCAAGGAAAACTTCCCTGATATTCTAGAACCAGAGAACTAAATAGAAAATGGAAAGAATTCACAGATCAGCTCCTAAAAGAGATCCCAAAAGGAAAACTCCTAGGAATATTATAGCCAAATTCTAGAGTTTCCAGGTCAAGGAGAAAATATTACAAGAAGTCAAAGAGAAGCAGTTCAAGTTCTGTGGAAATACAATCAGGATAACACAGGATTTAGCAGCTTCTACACTAAGGGATCAAAGGACTTGGAATATGATATTCCAGAGGTCAAAGAAGACAAGATTAGAACCAAGAATCACCTACCCAGAAAAACTGAATATAATATTTACGGAGAAAAAATGGAATTTCAATGAAATAAGGACTTCCAAGCATTCATGTTGAAAAGACCAGAGCTGAATAGAAAATTTGACTTTCAAGTATAAGAATCAAGAGAAACATGAAAATGTGAACAGGAAAGAGACACCTTAAGGAACTCATTAAAGTTGAACTGTTTACATTCCTACATGGAAAGATGTTGTTTATAACTCATGAGACTTTCTTCAGTATTAGGGTAGTTAGAGGGAATATATATATATATAAGTAGGTGTGTATGGGTATGTATGTATGTATGTGTATATTATATATATGTAGGTATATATATGTACATGTGTTTATATATATGGACATATGGATATGTGTGTACATGTGTGTATGTATGTGTATATATGTATACATATATACACATACATACACACACATATACATATATACACACATATATACATACATATATACACATATAGACAGAGGGTACAGGGTAAGTTGAACATGAAGGGAGAATACCTAAAAAAAGTTTATTGTTGAGGAGCCAAGATGGCAGAGTAGAAAGACTCACGTATGCTAGCTCCAAACCCACAGCCCATAAATTTCCTGTAAAAAGAACTCCCCACAAATTCTGGAGCAGTGGAACCCGCACAGAAACACAGTGGAAGAGATTTCCGTTCCAGAGAGCCCTGGAGAGCCATCCCCAAAGATCCGTTGTGCTCCGGACAGCAGAGTCCACCCCTGTGCTGCCCTGGCCGTGCGGCCCCAGAGGAACTGATCCGAGCAGGCTTCAGGGGCAGAACCTCCAGCAGCTGCGAAGGTCCCTCCACCCACAGGCACTACAGGTCAGTGAGAGAGACTTCTGGGCTGGCCGAGAGGGGAGCAGGGTGTCTCCATGACTCGGGCCCCCTCGGGAGGCGGTGGCAGGGGCAGCAGTGGCCCGGGACTCCCAGAGCAGACAGGGGCTCAGGGCCATTACTGAAGGTCTCTGCATAAACTCCCTGAGGGAACTGAGCCTGGGAGGTGGCCCTGCCCCCACCCAAGCACCAGAACTTAAGCTCACATTGAATAGTAGCCCTGCCCTCCACTGAAAGCCCTGAAGCTGGGGAGCAGCATTTGAATCTCAGACCCCAAGCACTAGCTGGGCAAATCTAGGCAGGGGTGGACAGGAATCTCAGAAGTCAAGTAACTGGCTGGGAAAATGCCCAGAAAAGGGAAGAAAAATAAGACCATAGAGAGCTACTTTCTTGGGGAAGAGATGTTCCTTCCTCCCTTCATTTCTGATGAGGAAGTACAATGCTTGCCATCAGGGAAAGACGTGGAGGTTGGGACCTCTGTATCCCAGACATCCGAGATGGATGTCCGGTGGGCTCAGGCCATGGAAGAGCTCAAAAAGGATTTTGAAAATCAAGTTAGACAGGTGGAGGAAAAATGGGAAGAGAAATGAGAGAGATGCAAGAAAAGCATGAAAAACGGGTCAATACTCTGCTAAAGGAGACCCAAAAAAATGCTGAAGAAAATAACACCTTGAAAAATAGGCTAACTCAATTGGCAAAAGAGGTTCAAAAAGCCAATGAGGAGAAGAATGCTTTCAAAAGCAGAATTAGCCAAATGGAAAAAGAGGTTCAAAAACTCACTGAAGAAAATAGTTCTCTCAAGATTAGAATGGAACAGATGGAGGCTAATGACTTTCTGAGAAACCAAGAAATCACAAAACAAAACCAAAAGAATGAAAAAATGGAAGAGAACGTGAAATATCTCATTGGAAAAACAACTGACCTAGAAAATACATCCAGGAGAGACAATTTAAAAATTATGGGACTACCTGAAAGTCATGATCAAAAAAAGAGCCTAGACATCATCTTTCACTAAATTATCAAGGAAAACTGCCCTGATATTCTAGAACCAGAGGGCAAAATAAGTATTGAAAGAATCCATCGATCACCGCATGAAAGAGATCCAAAAAGTGAAACTCCTAGGAACATTGTGGCCAAATTCCAGAATTCCCAGGTCAAGGAGAAAATCTTGCAAGCAGCTAGAAAGAAACAATTCCAGTATTGTTGAAATACAATCAAGATAACACAAGATCTAGCAGCTTCTACGTTAAGGGATCAAAGGGTGTGGAATAGGATATTCCAGAAGTCCAAGGAACTAGGACTCAAACCAAGAATCACCTACCCAGCAAAACTGAGTATACTACTTCAGGGGAAAAACTGGTCTTTCAACGAAATAGAGGACTTTCAAGCATTCTTGATGAAAAGACCAGAGCTGAAAAGAAAATCTGATTTTCAAACACAAGAATGAGAAGAAGCATGAAAAAGGAAACAACAAAGAGAAGTCATAAGGGACTTACCAAAGTTGAACTGTTTACATTCCTACATGGAAAGACAATATTTGTAACTCTTAAAACTTTTCAGTATCTGGGTAGTTGGTGGGACCACACACACACATACACACACACACGTGCGCACACACATGCACACACACATGCACGTACATGCAGAGACAGAAAGCACAGAGTGACTTGAATAGGATGGGACCATATCGTAAAAGAAATTAAGGTAAATGGTGAGAGAGAAATGTAGTGGGAGGAGAGAGGGTGAAATGGAATGGGGTAAATTATATCTCATTCAGGAGGCAAGCAGGAGACTTTTTAGTGGAGGGAAAAAGAGGAGAGCTGAGAAAAAAAAAACATGAAGTTTACCCTCATCACATTTGACTAAAGGAAGGAATAAAATGCACACTCATTTTGTATGAAATCCTATCTTATAATATAGGGAAGTGGGGGAGAAGGAGATAAGCAGGGTGGGGGGGATGATGGAAGAGAGGGCAATGGGAGGAGGGAGCAATTTGAAGTCAACACTCGGGGAGGGACAGGATCAAGAGACAGAATAGAAACAATGGGGGTCAGGATAGGATGGAGCGAAATAGAGTTAGTCTTACACAACACAACTATTATTGAAGTCATTTGCAAAACTACACAGATATGGCCTATATTGAATTGCTTGCCTTCCCAAAGGGAATGGGTGGGGAGGGAGGGATCGGGAGAAGTAGGAACTCAAAGTTTTAGGAACAACTGTTGAGTATTGTTCTTGCTACTAGGAAATAAGAAATATAGTTAATGGGGGAATAGAAAGTCATCTGGCACTACAGGAAAAAAGAGAAGATGGGGACAAGGGAAGGGAGGGATGATAGAAGAGAGGGCAGATTGGTGATAGGGGAAATTAGAATGTTCGGTGAATTGGGGTGGGGGAGGGGACAAATGAGGAGAAAATTTGGAACCCAAAATTTTGTGAAAATGAATGTAAAAAGTTAAATAAATAAATTTATATTAAGAAAAAATTAAAAATAAAAAAAATAAAAAAATAAAAGTTTATTGTTGAATGGAATGTACTAGGAGTAAGAGAAAGGGAGAGGTAGAATATAGCAAATCATCTCACATACAAGAGGGAAGAAAGAGCTTCTACAATGGAGAGTGGGGGAAGAGGGAGGAGACAAAAGGAAATAACTGAGCCTTATGCTCATAGGATTTGGCTTAAGGAGGAAATAACACACGCTCAACTGGATATGGAAATATATTTTACCCTGCAGGAAGGCAAGGAGGAGGAGGATAGAAGAAGGAAATTAATAGAAGGGACAGCAAATTGGAGAAAGAGATTATCAGAAGCAACACTATTGTGGGAGGACAGGTCAAAGGAGAGAATGGAATAAATGAAGGGTAGGATAGGACAGAAGGAAACGTGTTTAGTCTTATACAACATAAACATTATGGAAGTGCTTTGCATTGTTACACATGTACGACCTATATTGAATTGTTTGTTTTCTCAATGAGAATGGGTGGGGAGGGAGGGAGAGAATATGGAACTCAAAGCTTTAAGAATGAATGTTAAAAATTGTTCTAGCATACAACTGGAAATTAAGCTCTATAGGCAATGGAGTAGAGAAATCTTTTTTGCTCTACAGGAAAATAGAGGGGAAGGGAGATGGAAGAAGGGTGGGTAACAGAAGGGAGGACAGACTGAAGGAAGAGGTGGATGGGTGCATGCTGTCCTGGGGTGGGGCTGGGGAGAGATGGGGAGAAAATTTTGAATTCAAATTCTTGTGGAAGTGAATGTTAAGAATGGAAAAATAAATTATATATTAGAATTAAAAAAAGTACAACTTAAAATATGATTGTGATGGAATATTATTGTGTTAGAAGACATGACAAATAGTATGCCCTCAAAAAAACTTGAGAAGACTTACATGAAGTGATGCAAAGTGAATTGAGAAGAACAGAACACTGTACAAAGTAACAGCAATACTGTATGATGATCAACTGTGAATGACTTAGCTGTTCTCAGCAATACAATTATCTAAGACAGTTCAGAAGGACTTACAATGAAAAATGTTATCCTCCTTCAGAGAAAGAACTGATGGAGTCTGAATGAAGATCAAAATCTACTTTTTTAAACTTTTTTTTCTGGTTTGTTTTTGGTCTGTGTTTTCTTTTAAAACATGACTATATGGAGATGTTCTGCATGACTTTACATGTATAATCGATATCATTGCTTGCTTTCTCAAAGAGGGAGAGAATCTGGAACTCAAAAAATTTTTGGATGAATGTTAATTTTTAAAATATATATGTATATATATGGGCATGTATGTGTGTATACATAAATATAATTGTGAAATATTTAATGAAATGAATTTTTACAACTTATGAAAAACAAAGAAATAGTTTTTGCTATCATGAAGTGCCTGACCCCTGACTCAATGAACTTCAATGTTCCCTATCACTTCTAGGATCAAGTGTAAAATCCTCTGGCATTTAAAGCTCTTCCCACTACTCCACTCCCCCCACACACACCTTCCTAGTCTTCTTACATCTTACACCCCACACAAACACACACACATACACACACACATATTCTTAGAACCAGTAACGGTGGTCTCACTGTTGTCCCTCAAACAAGACACTTTAACTTTCAAATCTAGACATTTTCTGACTTCCCATGTCTAGAATGCTCTCCCTCCTGTCTTCCCTGACTTCCTTCAGCTTAAATTCTATCTTCCACGAGAAGCCTTTGCTGATTCCTCTTAATTCAAGTGCCTTCTCTCTGTTGATTATTTCCAATTTATACATAGTATAACAATTGTTTACACACAGATGTTTGTCTCCATCATTAGACTGTGAGCTCCTTGAGGGTTTTATTTTTATCCTCAGTTCTTAGCATAGTGTCTGACATATAGCAGGCACTTAATAAATTTTTATTGACTGACTAATCTACTGGAAGATAGAGCACATTCACAAAAAGTGACTGGACAAAATAATTCATACTAAATGTGTAAAAGTGGTATAGACATAATAATCCTTCATTAATCATTTATGAGGGAAGGCCATCAGTAACTAGAGGGAAAGAGAAATCCTCTGTCCTCTACATTCCTTTTATATATGCTTCCTAGTTCAGGTTCCCATCACTTCTATAGAAAGAGTTTCATAATTGATTTCCTATCCACCCCACCTCTGATCTATGCAGCTGCAAAAAGAATCTTCCTAAAGAACAGATTGAGCCCTATCAATCCCAGGGCTCAATTTTCTTCACTAACTCCCCATTGACTCTAGGATAAAGCTGAAAGTCATCAAGCTCTCATTTAAAGCCCATTACAATCGGACTCTACCTTTCCAAACTTATTTCCTATTATTCTGCCTCACACATTCTACAATCTAGAATGAATTAGTTTATTTACTATTCCCTGAACTCAATATTCCATCTGCCATGTCCATATCTTTGAAAAGATTTCTCCAACGTCCAGGGTGTGCCCCTTCCTTTCCTCCCCGTGAGAATCCTTAGCTTCTTTGAGTAATTCTAGGACCTCCAAGGAGCACTAGTGATATCAGCAGGATGAGCTATCAGTCATCCATGGGTCTCAGGACTGGACTGAGAATATGAAGAGAATTTATTTTCTTTTCCTTCTTGAATGTAGAGTTTGTCCAGCAGCCACCCCCCCTCCACCCTTCCAAGAGTTGACTTTGTTTTTGAACCCAGTGCACCAATAAGTCCTGACCGTGCTCATTGTTTTGGCTTCTTATCGGCTCTGATTTTACTAGGAATAACTTAGTTGCTAATTCTTTATCATGCATGCAAAGCAACATCAATCTTCCCACTTTATCCACAAAGGTGCCAAATTTGCTATCAGATCCCAAAATAGCTCACACTCCCTCCCTCCCTCTCTCTCCCTCCCTCTCTCTTCCTCCTTCCCTCTCTCTCCCTCTCTCTCTCCTTCCCTCCCTCCTCCCTGTCCCTCTCCTTCTCTCTCTCTCCCTCCCTTCCTCCCTCTCTCTCTCTGTTTGTCTCTCTGTCTGTCTCTGTCTCTCCTCTCTCTCTCTCTCTCTCTCTCTCTCTCCCTCTCTCTCTGTCTCTCTGTTTGTCTCTCTGTCTGTCTTTGTCTCTGTCTCTCCTCTCTCTCTTTGTCTCTCTGTCTGTTTCTGTCTCTGTCTTTGTCTCTGTCTCTCCTCTCTCTCTCTCTTTGTCTCTCTGTCTCTGTCTCTGTCTTTGTCTCTGTCTCTCCTCTCTCTCTCTCTCTCTCTCTCTCTCTCTCTCTCTCTCTGTGTGTGTGTGTGTGTGTCTGTCTGTCTGTCTGTCTGATACTTTGTTTCTAACCATTAAATAAAACAGACACAGGAACATTTGGGGAGGTCTTTCATTGTATCTCTATCACTTATCAGAGTGTCTGTCACACAGTAAACTCTTTAAAAATGCTTGTTGACAGGTTGACCCATGGTTAAGTATGATCTGACTGGGTTTTACCATATGACAAAAGCTTAGAAACAACAGTTGCAATCAGAACAAAGGTAAACATGTCGTGGGTCCAAAGACAACAAGGTCCTCTAAATTTGCTCTCTTTTGGGAGAGAGGAGATAAAGAAACAGTTTCCAAACTGTGGGATACTCTCTCATAGGAGGAGCGCCTAGTGGTTCTGTTTGTGTGCTTGGGCACAGACCCCGCCCCCCACCCTCGGCAAAATCCCCAGATGCACGGACAAATGACCAGGACTCCCCTGCTCTGTAGGTCCTTCTCACACTGTCTTACCTGCCTTCCCAGTCATGGACTTCCCATGCCCCTGCAGATAAAGTAGGTTTTAGAAGCCCTTCTGAATTAGAATGCCAATTGACTCACAGGTTGCTTAAGCTGTAATTTATAAGCAGGGTGCCAACCCAATGTCTTTCCCCAAACTCTGGACTCAGGTCTCTTATGAATGCTGAGATAATAGTTTAAAGGATCCATGGGTAGTCCACTGTCATCATGTCTTCCCTTACATCTTTGAGAAGGATGCTGGTTTTTTTATTTAAAGACCCATATTCAAATCTGCGACTTACTATCTATGGGACCATGGAGAATTCACTTAGTTTATTCAGTTCTATAATGAAGGCATTTTATTAGATGATGTTGGAAGTGCCTTCCAAATCTATGATCCTGTGAAAGTGAATTGAGGGTGAGAGAAGAGATTTCACACGTGGGGAAGAGTTTGAGCAAAGACATAGGTAGCAAGTACTCCAGCTTATAGAAAGGAAGAGATCAATATGTCTGGAAAATTAGGATAGCACCAGAAGATTGTCAAGAACCTCAAATGCCAGAGAAAGGAGCCTGAATTTGACTATAGGGTGGACCCAATAAGCCATTGAGGGTTGTAGTTGGTGGATATTAATCATGTAAATGGATCAGTGATCTCATCAATCCAGAAATCCTCTTTAGTAATACACATTATTACCCATTTGTATCTGTCAAGCCTGTGTAATCCCTAAGTTCTCCCAAGAGTTCACCACACTTTTTGTTTCATGGGTTGTCATAGCTAAAAAAAAGAAAAGAAAAAAGAAAGTTCTTCACCAGGAAGTGGCGAGCCTCCTGGCCGTGTGCCTGTAAGCAACGAGTTGGAATGATCTTTGGAAAACAGATCCAATCAGTTACCAAAGCCATTCTTTTAGCTTTTCCCCTGTGGTAGACCGTGCCAGAGCTTGTTTAAGAGCCCAGCATCAAGTTCGTAGCACAATGGGGCATCAGATAAGGGAAGACACAACTGTGGAGGAAAAGCCCAACTAACCAGATTTATTAAGGGAGTTGTCTGATGTGTTTACACATCTACCACTTCACTGAGTCATATGTTTCTTTAGTTTGTGGCCTCAAAATGGGAAAGATTCTCATCTCTTTTTTTTCCAGATGTACAAAAGAGGTTTGTTTTTTCCTCCACAGAGAAATGTTTAAGACAAAAATGATTTTAAGAACAAATACAAGAAACATAAAACCCTCAATTAGGCCATGACACTCATCAGGCTCAGTGGCAGAGTAAAGAAGGTCTCTTTGTAGGATATTCACTTTGGAACCCCACTGTCTAAGGAACTGGTCCAGACCTTCAGACCCGCTGGTCAAGGCTTTCTCTAATCTTCAGGCGCAGGACCCTTCTGTTAATGTTGCCTTCTTTTCTGAGAGGCTTTCCTCTTCTGGTCAGCCAAAGTCTCCATTCAGAACTCTGGAATTCTTGATCCACAAGGTAGCCACCACCCTCTGAATTGCCAGAGACCTTAACATAGGCTCTCATTTTTCTCTTTTAAGTCCAGGGTAACTGATTTCATGGTTTAGCTATTGTTCTTTCCTCCCTGCTATTTCAGGGAACTGACCACACCATATATTTATGAAATTCTGTAAGACAGAACCCCCAGCCTAGAGAAGAAATCTTTTTTCTTCCCTAGCCCACTGTCATATGGCCTACTGAAGTAAACGAAGGACCTCAAGACCTCATTGCTGCTGAATTTTCTTTTATGTGTTGTCTCCTAAAACAGATTGTGAGCTCATTAAAAACAAAGGCTGTCTTGCTTTTCTATCTATATCTCCAGGACTTTGGAGAATGCTTGGCAAATAGTACTCCTTAAATGCCTTTTCATTCATTCACCCTGAAAAAAATCTCTGCTAGCCATCATGTTTCTTCTGTTATCCACTCATTGGAACACAAAGTTAGCTTATCTTTATCTGGAGGCAAAACTCATCATAATGTACAAATGGTAAATAAACAAAGTTTTTAAAAAGTTGTTGTTCAGTTAGGGTTTTCTAAGCAAATGTACTGAAGTGATTTGCCATTTCCTTCTCCAGCTTATTTGAGGAAACTGAGGCAAACAAAGTTAAGCGGCTTGCCCAGGGTCACACAGCTAGTAAGAATCTGAGGCTGAATTTAAACTCTGGTCTTCCTGATGCTAGGACTGGCACTCTACCCACTACACCACCTAGTTACCCTTATAAAAGCATAGAAAGCTCCAAAATGTAAGAGAACTAAAGATAATAGTGATGGGACTGGGGAGGAGAGAAAAGGGAAGGGGAAGAGATGAGAGGGGAGAGGATAGAGATCTGATAAATTCATTCAGAATTGCCAGGAGGAAGACACTTCCACACAAACAAGAAGTTCTTTCTGTCCAGGAAGATCATTCTTTGAGTGGATCAACGAGGCAGATCAATGAGGGTACTAACTGTTCACAATTATAGTCAATCCAAGATAGCAATGCCATTCACTTTCAAATGGCTTCCAACTCTGGTGCATGCCCACATGACAGGCTCCTCCATATGGAGCTCCTCCCTGCTTCATATGAAGACTCCCCCTCTCTTGATCTTTCACTCTTTCCTTACATCTGGGATGACTATTCTTCCCAATAATCCCCTACTCTTGATTCTGGGCTATATCCCAGAAATGCACATCAGAGCTGTCAAACCATGTTGGCCACTAAGCAAAACTCCCCACTGAGGTCCTAACAGGATTAAAATGTAATTGGGAAAAGTTTAACCAAATAAATAAAAATGCAATACAACATAAATAATGTTCATTTGTAGCTTTCTGGGTCAATATGCAGTCCACAGGGTTTTGTTCTCATTTGAGTTTGGCACAACTGTTGTACATTACATCATGATGCTCATGAAGGAAAAGAGGAAATCAGAAGAAGCAGTCAGGAACTTAAGGTTAAAGGGTCTATATAATCAATAGTATTGGTAAATGTTTAACAATCAGCTCTTCAAAAAGTAAATAAATTTACCTAAGACACACTTTTAAGTTTAGTCTGTATCATTAATATCTCCTCTATCACTTTCTTAAGTCTGGACAACCAATAAAATAAATCAAGTCCTGATTTGTAATATTTACTGATTTCCAAGGTGTAGAATACATACCCTGAAAATTTCACAATCAGATCTCAAGAGACAGTTGAATCTGTCTCCAATTCCACTCCTTGATATATTCTTTACTTGGCAGCCACATGCACTCTCCCTATCAAAACTGAAAAGTCTCTCTTTCCATTCCTCTCATGGTCTTCAGCAAATCCAAGGGTATCCCTCTTTGGCTTTGTGGAATACTACTCTATCACAGGATCATAAATTTGGGGTTAGAAGGGATAAAAGAGGTCATCAAGCCCACTCCCTTCATTTCACAAATAAGAAAAAGGCCAAAGAAATCAAGTGACTGACCAAAAGTCAAAGAGTTAAGTATCCAAGCAAGATTCAAATCTGACTCCAAGTCCAATGCCAACCGCTTGATTTTTATAAATCTTGCCCCAACTACAGACAAGCTTTCACATTCACCTAGAGACTCCTGGGCATTCCTCAGCGGGCTACTGAGCATCCGTGTTTTACAAGCATAAAAAATAAAAAATCCAAATTGTAAATAGTTATCTTTTCTCATTCACATTCTAATTTGATTTCTTAATCATTTCCTGTGGAGTGATTTACACTATTCTCATACTCTCATTCCAAAGATGGCTAACTAAATTTCATATTTCCTTCAATCCTTAAAATAGGAGAAATATCACTAAATACCAAAATCAAATACTCCGTGATCAATGTACAGAGTGAATCTCACTGTGCACTCTCACATTCCCAATGTAAAGTCAGTCCTTCCATTTGCTTTCAAAATCAGGGGAAGGAATTTCTCTTAAGAGCAGTTTGACAAATCATGAATACACACCCAACTTAGGAAAGGAGAAAAGCCCTGATCATATTGAACCCAATCTCTAATCACAGGTTTGGCTTTCAGACTTTTAGACTATCCATCTTTCTTTTACCTTAGTTAAAAATGTAATTGGCACTTTTTAAGAAAGACTTCAAATGTATTATTGCAGCACTTAATGAATAATATGTGAGGATTCAAATAGAAAGGCATTTTACTTACAATACATGATTTTACTATTGGTTCAAGTAACACTGGGGAGGAAAGGGTGTGTGCGTAAAATTAAGTGGAAAATCATGTGGAGCCAAGCAAATTTTAGGCTTGGTCAGGCTCCAAATTTAGGAAAATTGTTCAAAGAATTAGGGAACCCTGAAGGCAGTAAGGTTCATCCATCTTTTCAATTTTCTAAACTTTTCTCTATCACTAAAATTAGTTCTGGCAGAACCAATAGGAGTTTGGGGAGAGAGTGCTGAAAAGTCAAACCCAGACTTCATGGAATAAATGATCATTTAATAAGCCAGTCTGGAATGTATGGAAGGACATCTTGATTCCAACTACTTGAAATATTTCTGTTTCATGAAAGCATGTGTGGCTAACCAGAAAGCACCTTGGATTTGGAGTTAGGGAACCTGAGTTTGAGGCACGGTCCTATTTTTTAGCACCTGAGTGACTGTGGAGACACTATGATTTGCCTTCTAGATCTCAGTGTCCTCATCTGCAAAATGAAAGGACTGAACTAGATGAAATCTATGCTCTGTCCCATCTTGAAGCCTACAGGTCTATGATCCTATCCATTTCTGGAACTAAAAGGGCTTCACAGAGAATTAGATAAACCAGTCCATTTTGAGAGCAAAAAGTCTTTTTATATGTTATGTTTAAGTGAATGGAATGTCATTTAGTCCAACTGGAAATGCACAGTGCAGCACAGAAGGGAAGGCAGGGATAACGATGGTACAAGGCAGCCGGCTGGCCTCTGCACACTGGGGCAAGGACTGACAGTTACATCCTAGGGCACCCTACTCCCTGCCTCCCCACACTGGGGCCAGGACAGACACCTCCAAAGCTGGCTGGGGAATAAGGAAGCCTAGGAAGAGATACAATCAGTAATGTTGTCAGGAAGCCTTGGCCACCAACCCAGGAGAATGTAAGATCCTTGAGGGTGAGGACTATTCCATTTACCCTGTTTCTCAGTGCTTAGGATGGTATCTGAAATGTAGTAGACATTTAATAAATGTTTGTGGAAGTAGGTAAACAGAGATTTTTTTTTTATTTTTTATTTTTTTTAATGTTTTACAATCATTTCCTTAAAGTTAAGATTTTATCCCCCGCCCCCTTCCCCCACTACCCCCCTTCCTCCCTGTGACAGCATACAATTCTGTATAGGTTCTACATATACTTTCCTATTGAGCACATTTCCACTATAGTCATGCTATGTAGTCGCACTAAAATAAATGGAAGAAATCATATAACAAATCAAAACATAATACACTGAAACCCACACATACACAAACATGATCTGCTACATTCTGCGAATGACTTCCATATTTCTTTCTCTGAGTATGGAAGGCATTTTGCCTTAGAAGACCCACATTGGGATTTTTTTTTTTCTCAGTAAGTTCTTGCATTATTACAAAGTTCCAAGTCTACCAGAAAAAACTCTTGCACACTGTGGTCGTTGCTGTGCACAAGTTCTCCTGGTTCTGCTCCTTTCGCTCAGCATCAGATCATATAAGTCCTTCCAGGCCTCCCTGAAGTCTTCTTGTTCATCATTTCTTATGGCACAATAGTACTCCATTACATTCATATACCATAATTTATTCAGCCATTCCCCAATTGATGGGCATCCCCTTGACTTCCAGTTTTTGGCTACCACAAAGAGTGCTGCTATAAATATTTTTGTACACGTGGGACCCTTTCCCATTTTTATAATCTCTTGGGGATACAGTCCTGGTAGCAATATTGCTGGGTCAAAGGGTATGCACATTTTTGTAGCCCTTTGGGCATAGTTCCAAACCATTCTCCAGAAGGGTTGGATGATCTCACAGCTCCACCAACAATGAATTAGTGTTCCAACTCTCCCACATCCTCTCCAGCATTTATCATTTTCTTGTTCTGTCATGTTTGCCAATCTTACAGGTGTGATGTGGTACCTCAGAGTTGTTTTAATTTGCATCTCTCTAATCAATAGTGATTTAGAGCACTTTTTCATATGATTATAGATATCTTTGATTTCTTCCCCTGAAAATTGCCTGTTCATATCCTTTGACCATTTATCAATTGGGGAATGACTTGTATAGTTATATATTTGAGTCAGTTCTCTATATATTCTAGAAATGAGGCCTTTATCCCCGAGATTAGCTGTAAAAATTTTTTCCCAATTTACTACATCCCTCCGAATTTTGGTTGCATTGGATTTGGCTGTGCAAAAACTTTTCAGGTTAAAGTAATCAAAATTATCCATCTTGCATTTCATAATGCTTTCTATAGTTTCTTTAGAAAAAAATTCTTCCCCTCTCCATAAATCTGATAAATACACTATTCCTTGCTTCTCCAGTTTATTCATGGTAAATACACTATTCCTTGCTTCTCCAGTTTATTCATGGTATCAATCTTTATACCTAAATCATGTACCCATTTGGACTTTATTCTTGTGTACAGTGTCAAGCATGGGTCTATGCCTAATTTCCGCCACACAGTTAACCAGTTTTCCCAGCAATTTTTGTTGAACAGTGAGTTCTTATCCCAGAAGCTGGGATCTTTGGGTTTATCAAACAGGAGGTTGCTATATTCCTTGCCTACTGTGTCTTGAGTGCCAAGTCTATTCCATTTGTCTACCCCTCTGTTTCTTAGCCAATACCAAGTGGTTTTGATAATTGCTGCTTTATAATACAATTTGAGGTCTGGTAGCGCTAGGCCACCTTCCCAAGCATTTCTTTTCATTAGTCCCTTTGATATTCTGGACCTTTTGTTTTTCCAAATGAATTTTGATATTAGTTTATCCAGCTCTAGAAAATAATTATCTGATAGTTTAATTGGTATGGCACTAAATAAGTAGATTAATTTAGGTAGAATTGTCATTTTTATTATATTAGCTCGGCCTACCCATGAACAACTGATGTTTTTCCACTTACTTAAATCTGACTTTATTTGTGCAAAAAGTGTCTTATAATGGTGTTCATATAATCCCTGGGTTTGTTTTGGCAGGTAAACTCCTAAGTATTTTATAGTGTCTACTCTACCTTTAAATGGGATTTCTCTTTCTATCTCTTGGTGTTGGACTTTGTTGCTAATATATAGGAATGCAGAAGATTTGTGTGGGTTTATTTTGTAACCTGCAACTTTGCCAAAGTTGTTTATTATTTCAAGTAGCTTTTTACTTGAATCTCTGGGATTCTCTAAATATATCATCATATCATCTGCAAAGAGTGATAGCTTAGTTTCTTCTTTGGCTATTTTTATTCCTTCAATTTCTTTATCTTGTCTAATTGCTACCGCTAACATTTCTAGTACCATATTGAATAATAATGGTGATAATGGGCATCCTTGTTTCACCCCTGACCTTATTGGAAATGCATCTAGCTTATCCCCATTGCATATAATGCTTGCTGAAGGTTCTAGATAGAGACTGCTTATTATTTTATGGAAAGTTCCCTTTATTCCTGTGTTCTCCAGTGTTTTTAATAGGAATAGGTGTTGTATTTTGTCAAAAGCTTTTTCTGCATCTATTGAGATAATCATGTGGTTTTTGTTAGTTTTGTTGTTGATATGATCAATAATGCTAATAGTTTGCCTAATATTGAACCAGCCCTGCATTCCTGGTATGAAACCTACCTGATCATAATGTATTATTCTCTTGATAAGATACTGCATTCGTTTTGCTAAAATCTTGTTGAAAATTTTTGCATCTATATTCATTAGAGTAATTGGTCTGTAATTTTCTTTCTCTGTTTTGTCTCTTCCTGGTTTGGGTATCAAAACCATATTTGTATCATAGAAAGAATTTGGGAGGACTCCTTCTTCCCCCGTTTTCAAAAATAGTCTATATAGTATTGGAATTAACTGTTCTTTAAAGGTTTGATAGAATTCACTTGTAAATCCATCTGGTCATGGAGATTTTTTCCTAGGGAGTTCATTGATGGCTTGTTCAATTTATTTTTCTGAGATGGGGTTGTTTAAGTATTCAATTTCCTCTTCTGTTAATCTGGGCAATTTGTATTTTTTAAAATATTCATCCATCTCATTTAGATTATCGAATTTGTGGGCATAAAGTTGGGAAAAGTAATTTCTAATTATTGTTTTAATTTCCTCCTCATTGGAGGTGAGTTCACCCCTTTCATTTTTAATATTAGTAATATGATTTTCTTCTTTCTTTTTTTAATCAAATTGACCAAAAGTTTATCAATTTTATTAGTTTTTTCATAAAACCAACTATTGGTTTTATTTATTAATTCAATAGTTTTCTTAATTTCAATTTTATTAATCTCTCCTTTGGTTTTCAGTATTTCTAATTTGGTATTTTCTTGGGGATTTTCAATTTGTTCTTTTTCTAGCTTTTTCAGCTGCATACCCAAGTCATTGATCTCCTCTTTCTCTATTTTATTTATGTAGGCATTCAAAGACATAAAACTTCCTGTAAGAGCTGCTTTTGCAGTATCCCATAAGATTTGGTAGGTTGTCTCATTATTGTCATTCTCTTGAATGAAGTTGTTGATTGTTTCTATGATTTCTTCTTTAACCCATTCCTTCTTTAGGATTAAATTATTTAGTTTCCGATTGGTTTTTGCTTTATCATTCCATGGCCTTTTATTACATATAATTTTTATTGCATTATGACCTGAGAAGGATGCACTGATTATCTCTGCCTTTCTGCACTGGATTGTGAGATTTTTATGTCCTAGTACATGGTCAATTTTTGTAAATGTTCCATGTACTGCTGAGAAAAAGGTATATTCCTTTCTATTCCCATTCAATTTTCTTCAAAGAGCTATCATATCTACCTTATCTAGAGTTTTATTTACCTCCTTAACCTCTTTCTTGTTTATTTTAAGGTTAGATTTATCAAGTTCAGAAAGAGGGAGGTTGAGGTCTCCCACTAGTATAGTTTTGCTGTCAATTTCTTCTTTCAACTCCCCCAACCTCTCCTCTAAGAATCTGGATGCTATACCATTTGGAGCATACATGTTTAGTAATGATATTGCTTCATTGTCTATGGTGCCTTTTAGCAGGATATAGTTTCCATCCTTATCCCTTTTGATTAGACCTATTTCTGCTTTTGCTTTGTCTGAGATTAGGATTGCTACTCCTGCCTTTCTTACATCAGCTGAAGCACAATATATTCTGCTCCATCCTTTGACCTTTACCCTATGTAAACAGAGATTTGCACAGACCAAAATACAGCATGCACACATGTGCACATGTACACAGACCCATGCATAAACACACATTCAACAGAGAATCTTGATTCTGATCTACATAGAGAGTCAAGAATTGGGACCAGGAGGATAAAGGGAAATTACTTTTTTGCTTAGCTATTTTTTTCCTCAGAGTTATTTGCATACCAGGCAAAAAGTGTCTTAGGAGTGATTTGTTCTTCATAGCCTCAGACTGCCCATCATTCATCTTCTGTGAAGTTAAGCAGGGCGGGGGGAGCAGGAGAGGGAGATAAGGAAATGTGGGTAGAAGGCAAAACTGGGATTGGGGGATGCAGGATAGTCTTCAGAGTTTAAACAGGAGCTATATGGATTTTTCTAAAAGTAAATTAGATAGTATGGGGCTTCAACAGACTTTCAATCAGCACCAAAGGTAGTAAAAAAAGACAGCCTTACCTGAAGACGCCCTCTCTGATTTTTGAGGTTGTTCCTAGCAAGATGTGGTGGCTTACAGCTTCACTAAACCAGATGCCAACCTATCCTTGTTAAGGTACAGCTTTTGTGGTCCTACGCCTTAGCATACAGGAGCTAAGACTGCTGGAGAATAGCCCTAAAGAGATGAAGCACAAAAGGCAAAGAGTACTCAATAACGCACAAGGAGATCTACTTTGGAAGAGAGTGGGAGGCAGCTTATTCTAGATGCAGTACTGAAATGATGAAGGAAACCTCTTCTCCATCTCCTAGAATGGGTTATTTAGCCTATTATTTTTTAACTTATCTACTAATGAGAAAAGGCAGTGTGGGACAGTGGAAAGAGTAATGCAGTAGTACTCAGAAGACAAAAATGTAAGCTATCCATAACCAATGAAAAAAGGTTCCAAATACTAATATAACAAAAATGCATGTTAAAAGAATTCTATGGTACTACTTCAAACCCATCAGATTGGCAAAGATAACAAAAAAGGAAAATGAACATTATTTGGAAGAAAAGTACACTAGTTTTTTATCAGTAGAGCTATAAAGTAATCTAACCATTCTGGAGAGTAATTTGGAATTATCCTCAAAAATTCACTAAACTATACAAAATCTTTAACTCAGTGATATGCCTATACCCCAGAGTATTCAAAGGAAGAAAAAGAGAGATAGAGACAGAGAGAGAAGGGTGTATATATATGTATATATACATATGTATATATACATATATATGTATATATATATATGTACTTTTTATAGTAAAGAACTGGGAACAATGAGTGTTTCCATCAGTTGAGCAATAATTGAACAAATTATGGTATACTAATGTAATAAAATACTATAGGGCCATAAGAAAGAGATAAAGGGAAGGAATCAAAGAAACATGAGAGTACTTGTATGGTTTGAAATAAAGTGATCAAAACAAGGAGAACAATTTGTATCAACATTTATATCAACATGGGGAACATTTTGTAAATAACTATATTGTCCTTTTAAAATATTACAAAAGTAGTAGTGTCAATAAAATTTTTAAAATGTAGATTGGAGAGGGAACAGTAAGAAGGGAAACAGAGAAGGAATGAAAGATGAGAATATGAGTATCATATGACAAAGGAAGGAATGATTCCTCCTGATCAAAAGAAAGTTAATGAGGTTTGGATAGAAAACTCTTTTCATACTGAGGTGTCAAAAATCAGCAAAAAGAATACTAGTGAAAGATGAGCTAATTGATCTATGCAGTAATGAGAAACTGCAAATTAATTTCTAATCAATGAAATAGCAAAATGTTGATCAGTGAAATTACAAAATATTCCATTCTTATTAAACATGCTCATAAGACTTTAATCTCATTTATGAAAACTTACTTCTGTGAATCAGGATTCTCAGTCCTGCTCTCAACCAAATCTAAAGAAAAAAAACTGGAGGTAGAAAATGATATACGTATGGCACAGTGGATAAAATGGAACTGAATTCACATTCTACCTCAGACACTTGTTAGTTTCATGATCTGGAATAAATCATCATCACTTTCAGACAGAGTTTCTTAACCTATGACATGATGACAATAACAGCACCTAAAACAAAGATTGCTTTTAGGATCAAGTGAGAAAATAATTAAAGTGCTTCGTGAATCTTTTTTTTTTTTTTTCTTTTTTTAATTGCTAAATTTATTTTTAAAAAAAAGAAAGAAAAAGAAAGAAAGAAAACCTGAAAGACATTTGAATTTTTTCAAAATTTCAAAATAAATCTTAACATCATCATATAAGGCTCCATATTAGGTAAAATCCCTTTTAAGTATAATTCTCAGGACAATTTATACAGCAAACTTCTTGCCCTTCTATTCCCCCTTCCCGTGAAGCTCCTACTATTCCTGGACATCTCCATTTATATGTTGTCATGAGACGACCCACTCAAGATGTTCAAAGTCAGAGTCATTATCAGCTTCCTTCATCAAACTAATTCTTAATTTCACTTTTTTCTTTCTGTTATGGCTCTGTAATTTTCCCAGTGATCCAAATACAAAACCCTAAGTCATCCTTATTCTTTTTTTTTTTATTAATTTATTTATTTAGCTTTTTACTTTCATTTTCACAAATTTTTGGGTTCCAAATTTTCTCCCCTTTTCTCCCCTCCCCCCACCCCAATACCCCAAGCAATCTAATTTTCCCTATCTTCAATCTGTCCTCTCTTCTGTCATCCCTCCCTTCCCTTGTCTCTATCTTCTCTTTTCTCCTGTAGGGCCAGATGACTTTCTATTCCTCATTAACTGTATGTCTTCTTTCCTAGTTGCAACAACAATACTAAACAATTGTTCCTGAAACTTTGAGTTCCAAATTCTCCCCATCCCTCCCTCCCCATCCATTCCCTTTGGTACGGCAGGCAATTCATTATAGGCCATATCTGTGTAGCTTTGCAAGTGACCTTCCTGATAGTCGTGTTGTGTAAGACTAACTGAATTGCCATCCCTCTTAACCTGCCCCTCATTGTTTCTCTTCTGTCCTTTGATCCTGTCCCTCCCCAAGTGTTGACTTTCAATTACTCCCTCCTCCCTTTGCCCTCCCTTCCATCATCCCCCCCCCCCAATATCTCCTTCTCCCCCGCTTTCTTATACTGTAAGATAGGTTTTCATACCAAAATGAGTGTGCATTTCACTCCTTCATTTAGTCAAATGTGATGAGGGTAAACTTTTGTTTGTTTGTTTGTTTTTTTTTTCCCTCAGCTCTCCTCTTTTTCCCTCCACTAAAAACATCTCCTACTTGCCTCTTAAATGACATATAGTTACCCCCTTCCATTTCCCCCTCTTTCCTCTCACTACATTTCTCTCTCACCATTTACCTTAATTTCTTTTAAGGTATGGTCCCATCCTATTCAGTTCAATCTGTGCTCTCTGTCTCTGCATGTGAATGCATGTGTGTATGTGTGTGCATGCGTGTACATGTGTATGTGTGATCCCACCAACCACCCAGATACTGAAAAGTTTTAAGAGTTAGAAATATTGTCCTTCCCTGTATGAATGCAAACAGTTCATTTCTGGTAAGTCCCTTAATACTTCTCCTTGCTGTTTACTTTTGCATGCTTCCTCTCATTCTTGTGTTTGAAAGTCAAATTTTCTTTTCAGCTCTGGTCTTTTCATTAAGAATGATTGAAAGTCCTCTATTTCATTGAAAGACCATATTTTCCCTTGCAGTATTATACTCAGTTTAGCTGGGTAGGTGATTCTTGGTTTGAGTCCTAGTTCCTTTGCCTTCTGGAATATCCTATTCCACGCCCTTCGATCCCTTAATGTAGAAGCTGCTAGATCTTGGGTTATCCTGATTGTATTTCCACAGTACTGGAATTGTTTGTTTCTGGCTGCTTGCAAGATTTTTTCCTTGAGCTGGGAGTTCTGGAATTTGGCCACAATGTTCCTAGGAGTTTCTCTTTTTGGATCTCTTTCAGGTGGTGATCGATGGATTCTTTCAATACTTATTTTGCCCTCTGGTCCTAGAATGTCAGGGCAGTTTTCCTTGATAATTTCATGCAAGACGATGTCTAGGCTCTTTTTTTGATCATGGCTTTCAGGTAGTCCCATAATTTTTAAGTTGTCTCTCCTGGATCTATTTTCCAGGTCAGTTGTTTTTCCCATGAGATATTTCACATTCTCTTCCATTTTATCGTTCTTTTGGTTTTGTTTGGTGATTTCTTGGTTTCTCATAAAGTCATTAGACTCCATCTGTTCCATTCTAATTTTGAGAGAACTATTAAATTCAGTGAGCTTTTGAGCCTCTTTTTCCATTTGGCTCATTCTGCTTTTGAATGCATTCTTCTCCTCATTGGCTTTTTGAACCTCTTTTGCCAATTGAGTGAGCCTATTTTTCAAGGTGTTAATTTCCTCAGCATTTTTTTGGGACTCCTTTACCAAGATATTGACCTTTTTTTCATACTCTTCTTGCATCTTTGTCATTTCTCTTCCCAGTCTTTCCTCCACCTGTCTAACTTGCTTTTCAAAATCCTTTTTAAGCTCTTGCAAGGCCTGAGCCCACCCAACACCCCCCTGGGGTGTCTGGGGTACTGAGGCCCCGCCCTCCACATCTTTCCCTGATGGGAAAAATACGTCCTCGTCCTCCCCATCAGATCCGAAGGTCGGGATCATTTGCATTTGTTGGAAAAAACTCTCTAAAGTCTTATTTTTCTTTCCCTTTCTAGGCATTTTCCCAGCCAGTTACTTGACTTCTGAGATTCCTTTCCACCTCCGCCTGGATCCGCCCAGCTAGTACTTGACCTCTGAGATTCAAATGCGCTTTCCCGCGGCAAGCTTTAGTTCTGGCGCAGGGTGGGGGCAGGGCCGCTTCCTAGCTTGGGCCCTCAGGGGCTTTCTGAAGAGACTTTCAGGAACAGAGCCGATGGGGGCTGGGTTGGGGACCCCGCCTGCTGTGCTCAGCTCCCTTGAGGGTTTTATTCAGAGGCGTTCAGCAGTAGAGCAGGGTGGGGGCAGGGCCGTCTCCCCTGCTCGGCTCCCTCAGGTTGGAAAGACCTTCAGTATTGAAGATCCTACCTGCTGCTGGGGGATTCCTGAGTCCCGGGCTGTTGCCGCCTCAGCCTCCCGCCCACGCCTCTGCCTCTGCCGCTTCCTGCCCCCGTCTCTGCCGCCGCCGCTTCCTCCCGAGGGGGCCCCCTCCCCTCCCCTAGCGCAGGCTTCTTTTTAACTGACCTTTAGCTTCTGTGGGCAGAGGGACTTTCCCGGCTGCCGGAGATTCTCCCGGAGCTTTCCTCTTTGAAGTCTGCTCAGGTCAGCTTCTCTGGGTCGCGGCCACGGGTGGGGGTGGGGTCCGCTTTCCTGGCTGCGATGGACCCCGGGGACGGCTCTCCAGGGTTCAGTGGAACGGAAATCTCTTCCCCTATGTTTGTGCACCCCCTGCAGAGATTCAGAATTTATGGGGCTCTCCTTTTACCTCAATTCCATGGGTTGTGGGCTCGGAGCTCGTGAATGTGCGTCCTTCTACTCCGCCATCTTGGCTCCGCCCCCGTGCTTCGTGAATCTTAAAGCACTATATAAATGTTCACTATTAGAAATGCTATTATATGTGGATATTTCACCCACATACACACAAAAAAACCTATCCTGAGAATAAAAGTTTTGGTTGACAAGAAACAGAATCAAGGGTCTCATTTATTTGACTGTTCTAACAAACCTTCGATAAATTTATGATAGTAAAAAATGTTAAGTATTGATTTCTTCTTTTTTCTTTTAAATAGTATTCTATTTTTTTAATCACATGGAAACATTTTTAACATTCTTCTGAAAATAAAATTTTGAGTTCCAAATTTTCTCTCTCTGCCCCCTCCCTCCTTCCTAAGAGAGTAAACAATGTGATATAGATTATTGCATATTGATTTTTTTAAGAAAAATTAATCTCCATTGTATTTCTTTTGTGTATCTGCATAGTAAACTTTAGAATTTATTTCCTTTTGCATTAAATGCAAATATAGGAGAATTTGCTGAAAGCCAAGGGTGTAACAGTATCAAAAAAAAGTTTGTGAACCACTGATTCATACATAACTGCAACTTATAAAGGACTAAAACTTTCAAAGACTCAAGAACTCTGATCAATGCAATGACCAATTATAGCTCCAGGAGATTGATGATAAGACATGCTTTCCCACTATTGGCAGAGAAGTGATTTCTCTGTTCCTGAAGAATGAAGCATATATTTTCAGACACAACCAATATGTGAATTTGTCTTGTTTGACTACTTATTTGTTGCAAAACAAGATTTATGTTTTGCAGGGAGGAGAGTTATAGGGCAGGAAAGGGGCAGAGCAGTGAAAGATATTTTTTTTAAAAGTGTCAGCAAAATATTTAAAAATACACAGAAGAGAGCAGAAAGAAATTTAGGAAAGGATTAACAAGCAAGACAGTGTTGGTGCTGTGTTAATTTAATAAGTAGTTTTAAAAAATTATGTGCAACAGGGATTCATGGTATCATATACAAAACTTTTTTCTGTTCCTCATAAATGGAAATGTTCATAAAAAAAGAGAAAATTGGAAGGGGGAAGTCAGTGGGTAAGAAAGAGCAATGGACTTGCATTCCAAAGACCTATATATTTGTAATAAGTGTGTAAAAGGATCAGAGGGCTTGGAATTGGAAAGGGTTTTAAGAGATGATCTGATACATCTCCCTGCCTTCAGACAGACAGGTAAGGTATTATTCCCATTTTACAGATTGAATAACTGAAGTCCAAAAAGATTAAGTGAAAAAATAGACACTAAGAAAGCTTGCTGAGAAGGGGAAAAAAAGTAAAGTCTGAGAGTTCCTTAAAAGGAAACTTTTAGGACCACTTACTCAATAAGTCTATACAATCAAGTTTTATTGAATGACTAGTACCAATAAGCTGACAGCCTGTGTCTGTGGAATGAAGTATCCACACTGAGAGTTCCTGGAACTAATGAAATCATAAATCTGAACTGATATCACACACACACACACACACGCACACACACACACACACACACAGCATTTTATCAGGTACTAGATATACAAAGACAAATAAGATGGATCTCTTTCCTCAAGAAATTAAAAGAATCAGAGATTTAGAGCCAAAAGAAAGTTGTAAGTCATCTGATTCAGTCTAGTTGAGGATGAGTGACTGGAAGATCATCTAGTCCTTCCAGGTGAGGAAACTGAGGTCCAGAGAGTAGTGACTTGTCCAAGGTCACACATATAGGAAGCACCAGAGGCAGAATTTAAGAGGATTCTAACCCCAAGCCCAATTCCCTTTCCACTACATCAACTGCCTTGTAACCAAGTGATAGTGTGAGACAAAAGGATAATGAAGTCTTAAGTATGGAGAGTCAACTAAATCAATGACCCAAGGAATATACAAAGTCGAATGCCAAACCACCTTTCCTTTCATCTAAAATCTGTGTTAGAGATATCTTTGGCATTATAGTGAAATCCATAGAACCCTCTGTGAAATAATTTGTTTTTAATTAATGTAATTAATAAATGAGGAAAATAGAGGTTTCCAGTCTGAGGTTAGTGAAAAGATAGTAGTGTAAATAGATGATAGATAGAGGTGTAGATAGATGACAGATATATGTGTAGATAGACAGAAGTAGAGATAGATGTGTGTGATTTGGCCTTCATTCTCAAAAAGGACCTCAACAGATGATGACATGACTTGCAATTCACTTTGATTTGAGTGAGAGAGGGCTGTGCAAAGTCACCAGCTTCATTTTCTCCTCCAAACTCACCTGGGTCCAGTGGCCAGATAACAGTCAGGATGAATGGAGAAAGCCCAGGATGCAGTGGGAGACCTTGACCCAGAAGACAGGTAGAAAGACAGACAGATAGACAAATAGATACATAGACAGATGGACAGAGATAGGACTATTTTTCCCCATACAAGTTCATAGACCCTGTGACCAAATTTGGACCCTAGGTTAAAAAACTGCTATCCTAGAAGACCTTTCGCATTAACAGGGAACGAACTATCATTTGTGACCCCAGGTGTGGCAGGAGTGAAGTACTTTAATATTAACAGGTAATCTCAGCTTCTGCACTTGAGATATGCTTCCTTGCTCCCACCATCCCCTTGGTGATGCTGTTGTAATGAAATCCTTATGCAAATAAAGCATAAAGCTCTTTCTCCCCCTTGAAGCCAGATCTTCTCACAGCAAAGTAACTACCTTTGTTCCTGAAGAGATTTCTTCCTCAGCAGTAGCTGAACTAACAACAGAAGTCAGACCTATGTGCTGAGGGACCATATTCCCATGCAGTCACCTGAAAGAGGATTTAACTGGGAGCTGAGTCCTCAGACTACATAGATCTGCAAAGTAAACTGGAGACAAAGAACTTGGTAAGTATCTACAGAGATAAAGTCTTGTAACAATTGAGTAATCATTAATATAAAGCCCTTTGTTCACAAGTCACCAAAATCACTCATAAAGAATAGTGTGTCATGTGTACTAACACCAAGTTCTCGTGAGATCGATTAAAACAAGAGGAAATGGTACTCGAAGTGTCTCCAACTAGAATTTGATTGTCCTAAAGCCATTATAGATGACAATCTACTGGTCCATTTAAAAAGAAAAAAAAACACTTTCCAAAATAGTGCTCACCCCAGCTCCACTCATTATCATACATTATATTTTCATTCTTCACTCAAATTCCTTTGGGAAAAAAAATGAACTCCCTAGGTATGTTTTAAGTCAAACAGACCTCTCTGATTTAGATTCCCTATAACCATGGCAGTGAGACAGATGAAAACCCGGAAAGAATTTCTGGGTAATTAATAATTGATTTATTAATTAGACTAGCAAATAATCAATAAATTGATGGTCAGTGGTTTCTCTTGGTAACCAAAGGCAAACCATGGAGATCACTGAATTCTTAAATACCTTTGGAAAAGAAGATGCCCTTGACAGGTGGAAAATCAGCTATGATTGGTGAACAATTAGTGAGGGGTAGACTTTCAAGTGAGGAGATGGGCTTAAAGTCGTCAGCTCCTCCTACTGATAATGTGACTTGATCATGCAATTCAGCTGCCTCCAAAAACCTGGACCAAGGAATATATCTCTACCCAGACTTCTCTGGTTGGTTTTCTCCTTCATAAACTGGGGTACTGTAGACCACAATGGGAGAGCTGCAAGGACTTCCTAAGGGCAAGAATTCACCTAGATTAAATTCTGTTCATTCTACTTGAGTAGGGTCCCACCCAAGATCTCAGAATGGAGGATTTGAGCAATCTCATCTCTCAGCAACATGCTTCAGAGACGGACCCACTGACTGACTCATCTACAGGGACTGGTCTCTGAATGAAGAAACAGAAAGGGAAAACCTCCAACCTAATTTAATAATTGGTTATTAATATAATAGAAAAATATTAACTTCTCTCAACAGTCATTTTATCATCAGAAAAATTTGTTTCTTGGCTTTATTCTGTGCACAGAATTCAGATTAACCAGTAACTTCCATATTGTTCCTGTAAATGAGAACATACTTTTTACCTCCATCTTAGCCTTGGGAGTCTAGACAAATTGGGTTGGAGTATATGGCCTACTTCTATGCGGAGTTTTAGCTTCTACTTTGATACTAAAAGCCAAGAAAAATAAATAGCACATGAGGTACACTGGAAACAAAAATACTGGAGAGACAAGGTTTGGTTTCATTTTTATAATTTTTGTTCATTGTTGTAATGTATCCAGGGATGGAAGACAAGCTTGAGTTTGGTTACATTACACTCAAGAAATATTTACTATTTCTATATAAGGTCTCATGTTATAATGGTATCCTACCTTTTTGTTCACACATCCAGATGAGTAAAAAAATTGCATGCAGGGAATCCCCAGTTTCCTTCAAGGCTTTTCTTGATTCCCCTTAGCTTCTAATGCCTTCCCCAAAAATTATCTTGCATTTATTTTAAATATATTGTATATATCCATATGTGTACACATTGCCTCCTCTAGATTAGATTAGCTAGATTAGAGGATCCTCAAGAGGAGAGATTTTCACTCTTGTATTTGATCTGTAGTGCCCCAGTGCCTAATAGACCCCTTATAAATTATTGATTTACTGTTGCTTTCTATCAGGCCAACTGAACCCAGATGCTGCCCTTTTTGCCTTTGCCTCCTGTCCCAGCTCTTTGCTCAAACTTTACCTCTTCCTATAACCAGATCAAAATCTGCCTAGACCTTGGCGCAAGGTAAAGAGGAAAAAGAAGCACCAGAAGGTTGCTACTCTCTCCTCTTTTACTGCCACCCTGGAAATCTGATGAACTGGTCTCCATCTGTCCTTCCTGCTGGCTCCAGACATTGTGGTAGGATCCTGAGGCTACCCCTTACTGTTAACCCCAAAGTATACATTCTTCTAAGAGGATACAATAGTGCATCAATAAGCTTATTATTACAAAGAAAATTTAGGAAGGAGAGAGCATGGACAGCTGAAGGGATCTAGGAAAGCTTCACAGAAGAAGTGAAGGTGAGTTGAGGAAATTAGTTAGAGGTACCATCTCTCAAAGAAGAATGAAGATAACTCAAAACTACCTGTTATGTTATACCTCCAGATGGGAAATAGGTCTGTGTAAAATGTAAGCAAAGCAAACTCTCCTGGACTGGAGAATGGGTAAACAAATTGTGATGCATATACATAGAAACATAGCATACATATACATGTGTGTATGCATATGCATCATATATACATAGATGATGGAATAATACTATGTTATAAGAAACAATATGATGACTATAGAGAAGTAGGGGAAGACATATGAACCAATGCAAAGTAAAGTTATCAGAACCAGGAAAGGAGCATATACAATAACTACAATGAAGTCAATAGATTGAATACTATGAAATTCTAATGACCACATTTGGCCTAGAAGAAGAGAAATGAAAAGGCATCATACCCCTCATTTGCAAAGGTGAGGGGCTATGAGTGTGTGTGTATATATATATTATAGTTATATATTTTAGTTATATATATATATATAAAATATAATATACTTTTGGTAAGCTTCCCTCTGCCCCTTTTCAATTCTTTGTTATAAGAATGGCTCTCTGAGAGAGAGGAGAAAGAAAAGGAATACCTTGGGAAATGTAGGTGATATAAGAACAAAAGATAGTAAATTTTTTAAAGAAAAGAAATAGGTCTATAGAGGAGTCTTGTTCCAAGAAAGGATGACTTTTTCCATTAGGGGCAGCTGGGTGGTGCAGTGGATAGAGCAGCAGTGCAGGAGTCAGGAGGACCTGAGTTCAAATATCACCTCAGACATTGGACACTCACTAGCTGTGTGACCTTGGGCAACTCACTTAACCCCAAATGCCTCATCCTGGGTCATCTCCAGTCATCCTGATGAATATCTGGTCAGTGGATTCAGATCGCTCTGGAGGAGAAGTGAGGCTGATGACCTGCACAGCTCTCCCTCACTCAAAACAAAGTCAAGTGCAGGTCATGTCATCATTTCCCTGGTTGCATGAGCTTCTTCGGCAACAAAGGACAAACACACTTTCTCCATCAGGATCTGACTAGTGGTGTGCTGGTAAATGCTTAACAATCAGTTTTCTGAAAGAGAAAGAAAATGGGCAAGATATATTTAAGTTTGCTCTGCATTATTAACATTTTTATATCACTTTCTTCAGTCTAGACAATAAAAATATTAATCCCTAATTTGTAGCCTTTTCCAGTTTCTGAGGTATAAATGCTCACATTGAAAATTGAACAATCAGCTCTCATGAACCTATGAAAACTGGCTCTATCCAGCACAGCCCTGAATGTGCCCAATGTTTAGCGCACTAAGATTGTGGCAGAGGAACAGAGGAGGGAGGAAGAGAGTGAGAATATTTTGCTTCATTCTGTAACAAAGCATACATGGTTTGGGAATGGCATTGTTGGTTATTTTGTGTTATTAGCACTTCTATCTTCCATTAGCACACGAAACAACTGAGTACCAAACTCAAATAGAAATGGATCCTACAAGAAGTATATTGACTTAGAAAACCAAAAATGAATTATCTGTATTATATTTTATTCTTTCTTATTCTGTTAAACATTTATCAGTTATATTTTGATCTGGCTTGAACCACATGAGGGAGTTTAGTTAGTCACTAAAGTCTTTGAGTTTGATACTTCTGGTTTGAGGTACCTCCATTCAGTCTAGAAATGTGTGCTGTATGCATGCTTCTTTGTATTAAAACAGGGTTTTGTTCTTAGAAGATTCAAGAAACATATGGCCTGATTAATGAGTTAATGTTATGAACTTGATCATGAAAGATATAAATATCCATAATGCATCCAAAAAGGGTGATGTGAGCAGCAACACAAAAGTGGTCCAGAAACCCTTTTCCATGATGCCACAGACGTCAGGCACAGGACCAAGACAAAGGGATGAGGGGATTCCGGGTGTCATGGTTTCAGGGAAGGAAAGGTGGCAATGGCAACGTCAGTAGCTGGCAGCTGAGCTACAAGGAGTTCTTGGTTCAAGCTAAGAACTACAGGAGTTGGGATGACTGGCAGATTGTGCTGAATGATGGAAGTGGTTAAGAACCGGGAATAAAGACAGTCAGCGCTTACACACATATGATCTATGCAAAACTGTTTATCTTCTAGAGGAGGGGGGAGAAAGGATTTGGAACTCAACATTTTTTAAAAATGAATTTTTAAAAAATGTTTAAAATGAATGTTAAAAACTTGCATTTATATGTAATTGAGAATAAAAATAAAAATTTCAAATTATTTAATTTACAATTAAATATTTCTTTTAAAACATAAAATAATAGACTTGGGGGGAAAGGAGTCAATGCTAGGGCAAAGGAGAGCAATTTGAAGACCCGGAGAAATGGAGATTGGCGCCTGACTCCAGAATGACCCTGAGACCTGAGAGAGCTTGAGACAAGGACCGGACTACTGGGACAATGTTATGTGGGGATTATGACACTCGGGGGAAAGTAGGTTGTAATGATGACTTTGCTGATGGAGCTCAAAGGTGACTCACCTTTACTATCACTTACATGCCAATTAATAAACTTGCTCTATATTTAAACACTTAGTATTAACCTGATGTTCACGGTGAAACTGAAGACCTGCTCATGGAGATCTGGAAATAAGCCAAATTCAGATGTCAGCTCCCATGAGTTTAATTATAGTTTCTCTGAAAATGACTCCCAGATCTATAAATCTAACCCAATTCTCTCTCCTGAATTCCACATTCACTTCACCAACTGATGTTGGATATTTCAAACTGGATGCCCTGTAGCATTTCTAACTCATGTCCAGAGAACTCATTATATCCCACCCAGACCCAGTCCTCTTCCAAATTTCCTCTTTTTTCCTATTAAGGCTACTATTATGCTATAGTTATGAGAGTTCATAACCTCAGTATCATCCCCAACTTCTCAGTCTTATTCTCCTCATATATCCAATAAATAGCCATATTTTATTATTTCTAGTTGCACAGTATCCTTCTTATAGTCAATCACCTTCTCTCTATTAATATAGCCACCATATAATTCTGGCCCTTATCATCTATACTACTGCAACAGCTAATTAGTTTCCCTGTTTCCAGTTTCTCTCCTTCCAGTCCATACTCCATACAGCTGCCACTGTCTCACTCCTCTAGTCCGTAAACTCCAATGGCTACCTATTACTTCTAAGATCAAATACAGGGTCCAAACAGTCTTAGTGCTGTTTTAAGTGGTAACCGCTCAATAAGAAAAGAAACAGAAAAACTATTAAAAAAAAAAAAGAAAGAAAGAAAACACAAGTATTTGTTTTAGAATTTAAGAGGGAAGTACAGATTGCATTGGGGACTAGGAAATGAGGGGTAATCAAGTTCCATTATCCGCCTTGTAGGCATCAAGCAGCACTGAGAAGCTACAGTGGCCCAGGTGGGAAGGTAAGTTTCTATTGGCTGCAAGCAAATGAGGTCTAAGTGCACATTCCAGGTTTTCTGAGTATCTTATCAGAGGACCAGGCACTCCATGAAACTTTTCATCTCTAACCACAGATGAACTCAAGAAGGTAACATCTTCAACTTTTTATTAGAAGATTGGGGTACTATGAAAATTTGAGGTAGACTATTGAATACTGGTATGGTATTAACATACATAAAAAAAGGAATTCTCCCTTCTGTTTTCCTTGAATAGGGGAACTAACTAACTTGGAAGCAGATGGAGATAGACAGACAGACAGACATGATAGATGGATAGATAAACAGACAGACAGATAGATGATAGATAGATAGATAGATAGATAGATAGATAGATAGATAGATGATAGATAGATAGATATTAAACATTTATTTGGTGAAGTCTGGGAACACAAATACAATCAAGACAGTTCCTGCCCTCAAAAAGAGCTTACATTCTAATGCAGGGAATTGAATACATAAAGGAGAATTGGAAAAGGGAGAAAGGTGACATGGTATGGAGAGGACCAAAAGATAGCATTGAATCCTTGTTCGAAGCAAGATAAAGTAAAGGTTGACTTAAAGAGGATCCCAATGCCAGATGGTATTACCCTTGGGATAGTTAAAGTCCCCAAACTATTATACAGGAATTCACTAAATCTGGAGAGGGATGCTTATTTAATGGCACAAAATGAGCAGCTACAATGGAGAGTACATTACAAGTCAATGGAAGAGGGTGCTAGTTGTTAGTAGACTGCATTCAGGAGAGAAACTAATAGAATAAGCTACAAAGATGGAAGAACTGGTGCATCCTCACTGTTAGCTCTTGTCTACAGTTTTCAGCATGCAGAGAGAGGCTCCAATCCCTAGATTTTATAGCATAAAACCTTGGCTACATGTGTATTTCCATGCCATCACAGTCTCACTCATATATGGTGACTAGATCTATAAATACACCTATAGGAGACAAGACATAACATACATGCCTTTTTAGCAGACTAGCACTCTATCATAGCACACAGAAATGCCTATATGAGGAAAGATTTACTGAGATACTCATACAAGACAGTTATAGCATAGATCCCTCAACAGAAGAGTTTTACCTTTCCCAGTGTCTGTAAGTGTTAAATAATAGATTGAAAGCTGAAAAGATTCCCGAGGTCACCTAGTTCACCTCTTTCCTTTTATGAAGATAAGAAAACTAAAGCTCCAGAAGGTTGTCCCTTGGCCAAGACCACATGGGAAGTAAACTTCAGAGGCAGGATTCAAACCCGGGTCCTCTAGAACCAGACACAGTGTGCTTGCTGACATGAGGTGAGTTAACTCTTTTCCCTACAGAAAAACCACATCACTCAAAAGTGGCAGTGTCTAATACTGGTTTAATATCTCTAGGCAATAGTCACTCCCATGCTTTCTATTTAATCACTCCAGCTAAACATGCCTTCCACCCTGAAACTCACAACTCCTCCAAACCCTCAGTCTCTGGAGTCCCTTCATCCTTCTTATTGAAGAGAGCAGAGGGTTGACATGGGAGAGCACTCCTCAGACCCTCCGCTATTTAAAGAGTTGCATCCAGGGAATTTACATCATCATTTCCCACTTGGCTGCTTTTCTAAACTTCATGATTTCTGGAAATTTATCACTCTGAAAGATGAAATCAACTCTAAAACCTTCTCTTCCTCAGATCATTTCCCTTCCCCGGTCACAGGACTTCATCATGCCCTCCCCTAACAACAGAGGGACCTCCCTCTCTCCCCTACTCACCTTCCTTAGCTTCTTTTTTCGGGTTGTCTGTCCCATCAGATAGTGAGTTCCTTAAGGGCAGGGACCATCATACCTTTCTTGGTAGCTTCAGCTCTTAGCACATTGCCTGGCACATAGGAGGCTCTTAGTAAAAGTTGACTCTGACTCTAACTCTATGATGATTGAATGTTCTAACCATCTCCTGATACAAAGTTCATGAATTCAGTGTATAGACTATGACATAATTTTCTGGACATGACCTATGCAAAAATGTGTTTTACTTGACAATATACATTTGTAACAATGGTTTTCTTTTCCTTGCTTTTTCAATGAGGCAGGTAGAAACTTATTTTTAAGTTTTTATTAATTTTTAAATTTTTTTAAATGGAAAAAATACCTAAAAATTTAATAAACATTTTCTTCATGCCATCTCAATTATCTGAGATACACAGACCAATTCAATTACTTGAGGCACAGTATATAGCTGCTGCCCAAAGTTCAATGCAACTCACCAAACATTTAAGTGTCTACTAGGTATAAGGAGCTGTGTTAATTACTGGGGATATAAAGTCAAAACTAGAAAAATAATTTTAAATTCCTGCCCTCAAAAAATTTCCTCAAAATAGAAAACAAAAATAATTCTTGCTCTCAAGGAGCTGCCATTCTATTGGTGTTATACTAATTTTCATGCCAAGGTCTTCCCTTGCGTCATAAATGGGAAGTGGTACACAGGGATGTTCATGGATCTTTGCATTAATCTGGGTCATGCCTTATGCTGCTTCTGAGGTCACACAGCATATGATGAACAAATTACAATGAAGCTATGAAATAAAATGGAGCCCATGAATTAGGGCAGAGATTCCCAAACTTATTTTGCCTACTCTCCTCTTTAAAAAAAATTGCTGAGCACCCTCCTGGAAATCTACTTTCCTTAACCCTTTAACTTTTTTTTGGAATTTGCATCATTTCAAAACATATTTTTTAAATGATGCATCTTAAATTGATAATTTATTGTAAATTTGTGGAGTTTTTCCAGCACTGAAATTTTGATGGTGAAATATTGCATCATGTAACCATATAGTACCACACTGTAAAGAAGTCATCACATGCACATACTCCTGTCCCACATATTTCTGCCCTTGCATTCTGAACTTCCTGACAATGAAGGCACTTCCTCTTCTGCCAACACTTGCTTATTAAAACCTGTCCATGACTTGACCACTGAGAGGTAATAACTTGTATTTTGTGTATTTATTTGGAAATAATGTAATCACTATGACATAACTCTGTTATACAACCGACAAAACATGTATGAATGGTTTTTCAAAATTCTCTTCTTTCCTTATTCTCCCACTGCCCCCTTATTTTTATTTAATGCCTCCAAATTGTACCAGAGGCTACTACCACCCCCCTGGATCATTCCAGCACCCTCCATGGGGTGATAGCACTCACTTTGGGAGTCTATGAATTAGGGAATAGTGACATCTGACCTTGCTCCTGCTTCCCATCCCAAAGTCAAGGTTCAAGTAGGACAGTGGATACACTTAGCAAAGGTTGGGGCTCTCTGTGAGGAGTGGATTTGACTCAGGTCCTCCATCAGCTTAGCTTCAGATGAATGATACAATTATGAGCCATTCAACAATTTTAAAAAGAGATTTACTTAACTATGTCATAGAAAACACATTCCACAAGGATACTCTAGAACTTAGCTTGGGTAGCCAAGGTTACTCCTTGGCTCTTTATGGAAATGTTTTTGGGCAGCAGGGCAAATTCTAGTGGTCTTGAGGAATCAGTCAACTCTGAAATGCCCCAACTCCACAAGTGGGCCTTTTATGCCCTTAGGTGACCAGGAAGCTGTATCAAAGAAAATGAAGCTTGAGCATTGGTTCCTCTGGGTTAATCAAGTCTTAAAGGCATCTTTGTCATCTTTTAGGGGAAAAGTACCCTGATTTTTATGTGGGAAGGGATTAGAATAGTGTTCTCACCACATTACCAGAGAACTGTGTAGTACTTATCAGGACAGGGCCTCCTGAAAAATCTACTTAAAGCAGAATGGAATTTACCAATAGACCTAGTCCTTTGGAAACTAGGTACCTAGCAGCATAATTGAACTTCCATTGGAGAAACATCAACATCCATTTACATGAATCCCCTGAACTCTAGTCGTGAGAAGAGGAACCATTATCAAAGTCTCAATATGAAATCTGTTTTTGAAAGACTTCTACCAATCTTTTTAAAACAAGTTTTAGCGCTCAACAAGGCAAACTTTGGTTAACTAGAAAATTCATTTTTGTAGAGCATCTCATTCCCTAAAGATACTGGATAAATAAGGCATTACCATACTTAGAATTATTGTACACTGTTAAAGAAAAATGAAAGAGCACTGAGTGGGCAGAGGAAATAGTCTGAGAAACTCTTAAGGAAAATTAGAGCTCTGAGCTTTGAAATTAGAAAATGTAAGCTGTAGAGTCCCCCTTGAGATAACTTGTAAGGAGGCCAGTTTGCTGTTACTTCTAGCCTGTTTCTGGACTCAATTTGATATGCCCTTTGGAAGTCAAGCACCTGGGGCTGATGTCAAGGGAGCTCTGATGCATGAGACCTATATCTTCTGGGAAACAGTAGGAGGCAGGTGCTTCCCCGACATAGTTGATAACACAAGGAGATCTGAACCATACCAGTGCTCCGAAGACTGGCTCATCCATCATCCCTTCCTTAAAGCTCCAAACCAGAGCTATCAATAGGAAGAAAGCCAGAGGCTGCTGAAATTGTTTCCTGCTTTCTCCACTAGTTATTAGTTTGGGAGCAAATAGAAGGCACCCTAGTAGATAAAATGCTTCAACAAGAGATGAGGAATCTACCCAAACTCTGTCAGGGAAGGGGATGATTCTCCATTTCTAGCATGATCCCTGGTGTCTATACAATACTCTTTCTGAACAGGCCTGAAGTCTTTCTCTTCCTCTGAAGCTATTTCTCTTTTAATAGTGTTTGGAGAATATGAAGATTGGTTAAAAAGAGCTTCTAAAGGGGATGATGCAATAGCTAAACCAACTGTTTGTTGTTCGGTTTTGGTTTACAAAGTGTAACTTTATTTTATGTAACTTTGCTGCTTCACAGAGTATAACATTGTCACAAGTCTTTTTGGGGACTGCAATCAGTGATTAGCAACCCACAACAGTGATCCAAACTTTCTAAGTAACTGTCACTGGACAAATGTGACAGCCTCTCACATGTGCATAAATCTACATGGAAAACTACTAGAAATGTTAGGCCTGAACTACAAAAAGAAAAATGAGATGTATATGAATTTAAACAAAGTAAGTTAAACAGAAACAGGAAAGCAGTATACAAAATTATAGCAATGGAAATGAAAAAGAATAAAAAAATTTAACCTGGATGTTGTATAATTATGATGATCAAACTTCACCCCAAAGAAGACAAAAAATGTGCCTTTTTTCCCTTCTTTGCAGAGGTGGGGGACAGTGGGTGTAGAACATTGTATATATTGCCAGATAGTGGATGTGAGGGCTAGTTTTTCTAATTTTAGTGGCATCATGAATAGAAAGGAAGTCTTGGAGCCAGAAATACTTGAAATGAACTCTCACACATGTATGTATGATGCTGGACAAATCACTTAATCTCTCAACACTCTAGTTAGCTCTCTATGAGAAAGGTTCTTATTCTAGCATCTGAGGACAGATAGATGATAGATAGATAGATAGATAGATAGATAGATAGATAGATAGATAGATAGATAGACATATAAATAGATAGATATAGACTGTTTCAATATATTTGGATTCCTTTGCAATCCCACATGTTTTATTTTATGCATTTAAAAACATGATTCTTAGAAGAAATTCACAGACATCATAAGAATGTCAAAAGGGTTCATTAACACATACACACACACACACACACACACACACACACACGATAAGAATCCCTGATCTAAGACTATAAGATACAGGAAAATGTCAGTCTATAATAGTGGAGGGACTTCCCTCCTCTCAGAGTATCCTTAGTGCAGTAGATAGAGTACCGGGTCTGGAGTCAGGAAGTTCAAATCCAGCTTCAGGTATGTACTAGTTGTATGAACCCTGGCTAAGTCATTTAACTTCTGTTTGTCTCAGTTTTCTTAAGGTAAAATATGGATAATAATAGCACCTACCTCACAGAGCTATTGTGAGGATCAAATGAGAGGATACTTGTAAAGGCATAGTGCCTAGAACATAGTAGGTGCTACATAAATATTTATTACCTTCCCCTCTCTCTATAACAATGAAATCACAAGTCTAGCACATATCCCTTTCTTTTTTTATTCATTGTTGTAGAGTATAACTTAATGGAGAAGGTAGAAAGGTTATATTTGGAAAATAAAGGTAATAGAAAAATAAAATATAGTAAGAAAAACTTTTTAAATAAAATAAGTTGCTTGAAGACATTCAAAAATGCGGTAATTCAAGAACCCAATGGCTACAACTAAGGAAGTTACTTCTCAGATAGTCTGAATGTTTCACCAGTTCTAACTCCACAGGCCTCTCATTTTGCAAATCTCTCTCAAATATATTAAATACAACACAATGATCTAAGAGAGGGGCAGTTAGGTGAATACATTAACCTAAGGAATAACTTCCTCACTGGTAGGTATTGACCCAGATTCTGATAAAAAGCCAGTTTGTATTACTATCAAGTAGTGGAAAGACTTAAATGAAGTTAACTATGATCTGCCAAAAGAGGCTTTAAAAAGGGCCAACTCAAGACTCTCAGCTGGAGATTTCCATCACTTCGCTAAAGGTCACATGACATGTAAAAAGGAAACATGGAATGTGAAGAAGGACCCATGAACCAGATATCTCTGGATGACTCAGGAGAAATGAAAGCATAGCCACAAAAAAGGAAAGGCAGTGGTCAGACCTTTGTTCTAGGTCTCTGAGGAGACATTTCTTCATTTCTCAATTTCTCCTTATTTCCTCGATGGAACACAAAGGCACGCACATCTGCCTGCACAACACCCATACTTACAGATCTTCATTCCTTCTGAACCAAGATCTAAAGTAAGCCTATTAACAATGAATAGCCAAACTACTCTATTTGTGAAAAAGAGAAGCCCATTTCAGGTTAAATCAGACTACTTTCCTTGAGGGGAAGAACCATTTGGTTAATGGATTTATATCCACAATGCTTACTTAGCACAGTGTCTTAGGATCATAGGCTCATAAATTTGGAACTAGAAGAGATATTAGAGATTATCAACTCAGAATCTCCCCATGTCTATCTTATATATCTATATACATATACGATTTTTCAAATTTTTATTTTATTCTGAAATAAAGAAAAAAAAACAAGCATTTCCTTAACATAGTAGAATAGTGGGAAATGATTGTACATGAAACTATAATGTACAATTTGCTATTCCTTTTAAATATATAATAAAATTATTATGCAATTTTCTTTGTTTTTCCTTTTCATCTTTTTCCCCCACCTCCTAGAGATGGATACTAGTAGACACAAATGTGCGTGTGCATGTGCATGTGCACATGCTTATGCATGTATGTGTGTGTGTGTACATACTTGTACTGATCAGTTCTTTCTCTGGGTGCAGAAGCTGAAGAAATTGAATCCCAGAGAACTTAAATGAGGCTGACCAAGGTCATTCAGATAGTGATGGAGCTAGAATTTGAAGCCAGGTCATCTGATTCCAGTTAAGGACTCTTCTAAGTATGCCATGCTACAAAGTAAGTACTAAGTAAATAAATGGATATTGAGTTAAATTACAAAGACATTTTATCTATTTGCACAGAACTATAGCAACAGCACCCAAGTCATAGGTTGCTCCTCTGCATCTCTGCAGCCAGGTGATGACAGTGGTTAGAGTGCTGCACGTGACCTCAAAAAGCACTCAGTTCAAATCATGCCTCAGGCATGTGATAGCTTTGTGACTCTGGGCACTTAATCTCTGAACCTCAGTCCCCTCACTGGCCCTCTAACCCTAGAAGGTAGGGTGAGGTGTGGTCCCTTCCTCTGAATGGTCACTTGCTTACAAGACTCCCATTTTAAGGGAAGTTCCCAGGTGAACCATGTCTTCATCCATCTCCCACCTTTACTCCCGACTCTGGACTTTCTCCATCATGTCTCACTTTGGGAACTTTCTCCTCACTCTCACTTTTTATGTATTGTCTTTCTCCATTCGAATGTAAGTTCATTGAGAGCAGGAACTGTTCTTTTTATTTCTATCCATATTCCCAGTGATTATCAGAGTTCTTGGCATATAGAAAGTGTTAAATAAATGCTTGATGGCTTGTTGACCTACCTCACAGGGTTGTTGTAAGGACTAAAAGACATAAAGTGCCTTGCAAAACTTAAATCACTATAGAAATGCGATCCATTATCATCCCTGTCCACCTATCAAAATTCTACCCATCTTTTAAATCTCAGCTTGAGTGTCACCTCCTCCATAAAGCCTTCCCTGATCCCCCCAGATAGAACTGATCTTTCCATCCCATGAATTGGTGAAGCCCATTTTCTACCAGTTACTCACGGACTGATAATCACATCAACATTACCATTGCTACTGGAAAGGTTATAACAATTTAGACTGCCCTGTGGATTCACTCAGAATCACGGGCTACCTGGTTGCTATGAGCTAGTCAACATTTTGTTCCCTTATGCCCATTCACATCAGCCCAATCTCTTACCTTACAAATGACCTTTCACATTAGACTATGTCCCCTCCCCAGAAATCACTTTGTATATAATATGTATTTCATTTTTAATGCATATACAATTTCCCCCTAAAAGAATGCAAATTCCTTGATGATAGGGTCAGTTTGGTTATTATTTCTGCAACCCCAACTTGTAGCACAGTGTCTGGCAATTAATTACCGTTTACTAAGTTGTTGATTCCATTGAAATGTTGTTGATACCATTCGTTGACATATTTTATTGGTTTACTGCCATATTTTCTAGTTATGTGTATATATGCCTTAACCTTCTTATTACATTGAAAGATCCTAGGGAAGAGGAACTATGTCTTATGCATTAGGGCACCCTGCCAAAGTACCTAATTCATCACAGAATGTGTTCAATAACTGCTTGTTGAATGAATGAATGAGGTCAACATTCTGATGTCCTCATTATACTACACAGTTGTATGGAAGAGTTGTGACAAATGAGAACCACCAAATATCACAAGCCTGTCTAATCTACCCACATTCAAGTAAATCAACCCTTTGATTCACAATCAAATAGAAATCAATGGGAACAAGGATCTATATAGTATTTCCCCAATGAATATGTACTTCAAGGTTTAAGAAAAGAAATCTTTTCTTCTATTCAAAATGAGTTTGGAAAACATGCCAAGAAGTAAATACTGCTGGGTAGTTGCCTTCTGCACAATATTTTACAAGTCTCTGTGCCCCTTCCCTGTAAAGTACAGTACATGCCTAAAGGGAAGAGTCTTCCACCTTCGGTGCCATTCTTTCAGCCTGAGCACTGTTTATCTTGAAAACTTACTGCCTCTTGGCATGACTCCAAGGCAAATAGTCCAGTGATTCATGGTCTTTTCCCTTTCAGGTCCTTTCTGAGCAGCGATGGCAAACGAGCTGTCCCAATAAAAACATGTTTTCAAGAGGTAGAACTCCATTCCTCCACCCCTTCTAATAGACAGAAGCCTCATAAATTTGGGAGTTAAGAAATTACTCAATTCAAGTTATTCTGCCCCAGGTTTCTAATAAACATGATATGTGATGGAAAATGCAGACCTGTTATTTATAACCAAAGAAATCATCCAAAGTCCCGATTTGTAGTTCTGCAAAAAATATGATCTTTTTTTATGTATATGTGTGTGGGTGGGGGTGAAAGGAGATTGGGCGGGGAGAGAGGACAGAACTGTGTTAGGGCAATGTCCCAGGAATGATAAAGCTAGAGCAAAACCAGGACAGGCTGCTTTTGGCTCAGATGAGCTTCCCATAATCTTTGCTGAACCACAAACAGTCCTAGCTGTCCTCTCCTTGTATTTTCCTCATGTGCAAATTAAGTGAAGTAGCAAGATTTTTAAAAAAGATAGCCCATATTTCTATTGTACTTTAGGGGTCTTTAGCCACAGAGTCTCTGACACTTACTATCCATATGACCCTATACAAGTCACACAAACTCTCCATGCTCTAGGCAACAAGTTAGAACAATAAGTTTCAAAAAAAGTGCACCTGCCTTGGTACAGGAGACTTCTTCATCCAGGAGGGCCCTACATCACTGCAATCTTAGGTCCAGTCCCTTTCCTTGTCAGCTTTAGGGTTGATGAACCATTCCCTCACAACTAATTTGTGAGGTCCACACTACGATTATTATTAGACCCATTTTACAAAAGCATTTCAGCGAGGCCTAAGGGACTTGTCCAGAATCAAACAGCTAGTGGGAGTCACAGTTGGTCTTCTGAATCCAGGACTCTTTCCGCCACACTTAATACCTGAATATTAGGTATTCAGATGAGTGAACTACAGCCAGGATGTCACTTCTGTTTCCACATATGTTAGCAGAAAGGATGCAAGAAAGCTTCTTCTAAATGCTGCTGCCCCGGAAGAGAGATAACAATTGCACTCCAGGCTTTTCCTATTAATGTAAGACAAATGCCTAATATATTGCTCAAGTCCGATATGACTCAGTCCTTGAGGTTAACAAGATGCTCCTGCAATTTCTACAAGTGAGCTAAAGAAATAAGCCAAACTCAACCCTTTAATCTTGTCTGTTTCTCCATAACCCTGTGGACCATATTGTCCATGGGGTTCTCTTGGCAAAGATACCAGAGCAGTTTGCCATTCCCTTCTGCAGGGGATTAAGGCAAACACAGGTTAAATGACTTGCCTAGGATCACACAGCTCGTAGGTGTTTAAGTTCATATTTGAACTCAGGTCTTCCTGACTCCAGGAATAGAGCTCTTACCAACTCTACCATCTAGCTGCCCCAGGGAATACCTTACATGGCATTCATATACATTTATATGTATCTATATACATACATTCACATACATATATATATATACACACACATATACATACATACATGTGTATATTGCTGACAGAGGCATTTCTGCTGATATTATACCCCTAGAAGTTCTTCTTAGTGGTCTGTCAGCTCTCCAGTCAGTTTTCCCTACATTTCCTCATTATATTCTACTTTTTTTTATCCATGAATCCCAGGGCTTGATTCTCCAGTTCCTTCCTTTTCTTCACCTACTCTTTTTAGCTCATTGCATCCCCACTCCTTTTCTCAATTGTGCTCCTTCAGTGTGAAGTGGGAAGATTCCATTTCTCTCCCAACTTGTTTTATTTCCTAAATAATCTTCCTTTAAATATTCTAAAAATTTTCTTTTTTGTTCCTAGTAAAAAAAAAAGTAGGGGCAGGGGACAAGAGAAATTTTAAAATAATAAGTAAAGGAGACAAGTTACAAAGTTATAAAATCTAAAAGCTAGACTTAATTCTCAATGAAGATAAAAACGGGGTTAAGTCTCCTCTTACTTCACTCTCCTCTTATTGCACTGACTCATCCTTTTAATTCTTTTCCCCCAGAGTCAGCCCTGCCCCAGTTCTGTCTGGGTTGTATGCCAGACCAAAAGTCAATCTTCCCTATATTTCCATGTTATATTCAAGTCTACAATGAAAGATGTGTAAAGGTGTTGCCTAAGGCACATAATTACTTCAGGCAATGGTCTTATCACAGAACACCCCTTAGAATAGCTTGTGTAGGATAATTCTGCTGATACATGGCTATTCTTTTCTATGACTACCCACCCTGAGAGCACTAGAGAGGACACTGGACCTGAGTTTGAGTCCTGGACCCACAACTTAAATTAAGTGTGACTTTTGACAAATAGCCCCATTTTCCAGAGCCTGTTTCCTCAGCCGAAAAACAGGTCATATTACTGAATACGTACATGAATAGAAAAGAGGTGAGGTGACCCCTTAGCAAGAATGAGGAATGACAAATGAACCACTTGTGTGCTCCACTGGTAAGTAACCATATCAAGAGAATGAGAGGAAGGACACTGGTTGGACCTTCTACAGATAGGAAGATACAGACAAGAGTGGCGCAGGATGAGAAGGCTCAGATGAAGTGTGATCTGTATTGTTGGAAGGTGTACCCGCGTGAATGAAATCACAGATCCATCCAAGTACTGAGTATCATCATGTGCTATATACCTCACAGGATGATTGCAAGGATCACAAAGGATAATGCTTGTCAAGTATTTTGTAACCATAAAACACGATCCTAAATGGGAAAGAAGGAAATATTCATTAAGCACCTACTAGGTAGCAGGCATTGGGCTAATCCTTTTATAAATACCATCTTATTGATCCTCATAATAACTCTGGGAGGTTGCTGCTATTAGTATTCCCATTGCACAAGAAGGAAACTGAGGCAGACAGAGGTTAAATGACTTATCCAGGTTCCCACAGGTATTAAGTGTCTGAGGCCAGATTTGAATTCTGGACTTCCTAACTCCAGGCACCGTGCCATTTAGCTGTCTCTAATGGTAGTTAATATGGTAATGATGATCAGGATAGACTGGTATAGTGAAGAGAGATCTGGTCTCATAATAAGTAAGATTTGGGTTCAAGCTTCGTCTTTGATATATACTGGCTGCTTGCCCCTGAGCAAGTCACTTGATCTCTCAGTGTTCCCAGGCAACTCTATAAGCTGGCAAAGCCGGTACTGACCATCCCTGGGACAATGAAGTCACAAGCCTGGCTAAGATGATTATGATGAAAGGGCAACGAGACTACTCTGCAGGAGAGAGAACCAATCTCCCACTAAAGGAGAAAAGGGGATGTCACTCATGATTATAAGGGTGGAATCACTGTCATTCCCTGGCTCTGCCATCATTATCCCCTAAGGAAGCTGACCAAGCTTAGTGTTAATGCAATGAAGAACCTCTGGGTCCAGAAAGGTGGTGATAATAACCATCAAGAAGTGATGCCACTCCAGTCTACATTCCACCCTGTCTCTACCACCCCAAAGCATCACTGTAACCCAACTTCTTATCCTGAAGTTTCATTCCAGCCTTGGAATCCACACATTAGGACTTTCTTCTACCTTGCATTCTCTTGCTCAGATCAAATGGCTCCCCCTAGAATCTCCATTTAAGGAATGGACTCAAACAAACCATGTCTCATTCCTGTCCAGGCTGCACTGCAGACCTCCTCTACCTTGCCTCCTATTCTGATTTTCACCTTCATTTGAATGCAAGCTCCCTTAGGGAAGAGACTTTCTACTTATATTTTTATTCCCAGTAACTGACGTATGGTAAATGCCTACCTTGAACAGCTAAGTAGCGCAGTGGATAGTGTGCTGGGCCTGGAGTCAGGAAGACTCATCTTCCTTAGTTCAAATCTGGCCTCAGACTCTTACTGCTGTGTGATCCTGGGCAAGTCTCTTAATCTTATTTGCCTCAGTTTCCTCATCTGTAAAAATGAAGAAGGAAATGGTGAACCACTCCAGTATCTCTGCTAAGAAAATCCCAGACACAACTGAACACTAAACAAAGAACTTACTTTTTAAGTGCTAATTGACTAGTGAAAGACATCTGCAGAGTCATAGGGTACCTGCTGCCATGTGAGAGGAAGGACACTGCCTTTCTCCCCTCTACCACAAGTACATCTCTGTGTGCAACTGCTGTAGAGTGGTCCAACTCTTTCACAAAAGTCAGCTCTACCAAGGGGAAAGAGGAAACTGCTAAGCTAGCCTCTGCATCCGACAGCTGTTTGTTCTGAGTAAGCACTTCAAACTTCCTCTCTGAGTGCGCTGGACCCTGTTCCTGATGGCCCAGGAGCCAACTGTTTAGTTTTCAGTATTAGTATCTGCACTTTGGAAACTGGCAAATGCTGAAGATCAGGGCCTGGTTTATTGATTTCTAGAGTTAAGAAAGCAATGAGGGAAATGTTAATATTGTAGATTAAACTTACAAATGTGTCACATGTACTTTTTTTTCCTGGAGAGCTGGTAGTTAAACATTTACAAGCTTACCTCTTCCCTAGTTGTGAAAGAAACTTTGCTACCTGAACCTAAATATTTATGGTCATAGTGTACTGATTTTGCAGGTACCTCCTAGAGTTTGCTATAGTTTCTGGCACTTAGAAATTTCACTCTTGGCTCCCTAGGACAGGAACCTGGTCCCAAATATGTCTCATCTAGGCTTTAGACCAGAGGTTTCCAAATGTATTTGGCCTACTGCCCCTTTAAAAAAATTACTTAGTGGTCCTCTGGAAATCAATTTTCTTTAGCCATTCAATGATTTCTTTTTGAAATTTGCATCATTTCAAAAATATAAAATATTTTTAAATGACACATCTTAAACTTTATAATTTATTGTAATTTGTGGGGTTTTTCCTGCACTGAAATTTTGATAATGCAATATTGCATCATGTACAGTATTGTATTGTAAACAAGTGACATGTACATACTCCTGCCGATGCATGCTGGACTTCCTCATAATGTGTTCCAGGCTGGCCTGTCAACACTAGCTCATTAAGACCTGTCAGCAGACTTGATCACTGATTGGTTATAACTTGCATTTTGTGTGTTTATTTGGAGAACAATGTAATCACTAGGATTTTAACTGTTACACAACAGATGAAATATACAGGAATGGTTTTTCAAAATTTTCTTATCTTCTTTCCTTATGCTTCTGCTGTCCCCTTATTTTTATTCAATACCCCCTCAATTGCACCCAAGGCTACTATGCCTCCTTGGATTGTCCAACACTCCCCCAGGGGCCGTATCACCTACTTTGGGAACCTCCACTAGATGATCACTCAGTGACTTCACATTCCTTTCTGTAAGCTCCCTGGATATCTCAATGGTATTACATGTTGAAGTCCTACAATACTCTGACCAGTTTCTCTCTGTCCTAATTGGTTTTCCTGAAACAAACTTGCTAGATGATCAGACTTGTTCCATACTTCTAAGGTGAGTCTTCATTCTACATGACAATCTATGCTGGCATAAGGGCTTCATTTCATCAGTCCATGAGGACTTGCTAGCAGATACCGTTGCCCTATACTAGCTCCCATCAGTTTACAGGAATAGGATGCCTCATCTGACTGCTCCAAAGTCTCTGTTTTACATGGGAAAGATCACTAAGTTCTCAAATGCATTTTGAAGTTATCTTCTAGTTCTGAGGTCATTGTACAGCTAAAACTACTGGTAAATCCTAAGCTTTATGACTGATCACGCCTAGCTCAGATTGGTACCTCCACTCAGTTATCCAAGACCTCTGATGATTCCTCACTCAAATGCTCTCCTATGTGCATCTTTTCCTGGGATCTTATAATTTTCAATTTTATAATCTCAAATATACATTGTTCTCTCTCAGTATACCACTCACCTGGCATTCTTAAGTGAGTGACCCAGGAACACAGGAGGAAAAAGAAGAGCATGGTTCAAAATCAAGCAAAAATTCACCCCCAAAAAATGTCAGGAATCTCTGATAAGAAAGATTTGTTAATAATTCACACTCTGTATTCCAAAAAACGAAAAGGATTTGATACAGGTTGCAAAATTAAAAATCATATATGAAACAGAGCAATTCAAAATTTAAAAACAAAAAAATCATAATCAGAATTGAAAGAATAGTTAAAAGGATTAAAAAATAGATTAAGCAGGCACCTGGCTTGAATGAATGACTGCAATAGCACCCTGTACTTAGCTCTGAGTTAATTCTGAGTTTACTCAGAGCTAAGGTGAAGAGGAAGATACACTTAATTATATAGTTCTTATTGTCTAATATAAGGAATCAGATAGGCTAGGGGTGTGGGGGAAGAGACACACTCTGTCATGGTACTGACCTCTATCAAGAGGAATTTATTACATGGATCTTTATGTGAGAGGCAATGAGTAACATAATGGACAATGTGTTCAGCAACAGTCTCACAAAATATATGGGCACATTTTTCAAGTAGACATTACTGATATTGACCTTCTATAAAAGTTGAGACATAAGATTCCATCTTAACATAGTGAAAGCTTTTTCACAGGGACCTAAGATAACATGGTCCCAGTGCATAGTTTTCTGATGATCTAATTTAATACAGGGATAGAGTTTAGACAACCTCTAAGAATAAATAGCCAAATTGTCCATTAGGCAGTGTCTCTGAAATATCAGTTGTTTTAATCAGGTTCTTTTCAAGTGCTGGATCACAGTCCATTTATGGCTGAATACATTGAGATCTTTTAAGATCTTAGTGGTACGTGAACTGTTAACTGAAATAAACTGCTAATTGAAGAAACATCCATATGACTTAGATCTGTGGTTCTCAAACTGCTTTTTAATAAGATCTCTTTTAAGTTTAGGAACGCCTCCCATTATGATAGTGGGCTACAATAGTATTTTTTGATTAAAAAAAATACATGACAATAAGCTATGATAAACACAGCAATGTTTTTAAAAGAAAAGATCATATTTTATTCCCAAAAGGCTGGAAATTTTTTTCTCCTTAGACACAAATAAAGCAGGAATAATAAAAATCATTGACAGAAAACCCACTATTCATAGACATATTTTGTTGGGACAGTACAGAGAGTACTGGGCTCACTACCAAGGAGACTCATCTTGCTAAATTCAAATCTGGCCTTAAACACTTACTAGCTATGTGATCCTGGGCAAGTCACTTAGCCCTGTTTGCCTCAGCGTCCTAGTCTGTGAAATGAGCTGAAGAAAGAAATGGAAAACCACTCTGGTATCTTTGTCAAGAAAACCCCATATAGGATCACAAAGAGTTGGACATGACTGAAAATGACTGAAAAACAACAAATAAATACATCAGTGCATGGGAAACACATGGATTCAAAAGCCTCAACAATAAATCTATGATCACCTAACGCATTAGCTCACAGCTTGTGAGCCACCACTTTAGATACCAGATAAACAGGAGGCAGACTTGCCCATATGTTGATGCTCAGATGAAGGGCCATTTTACCTCCACTTGAAGATGAGCTGATAGATGGGTGCCCTTCCACTCTACATTTCTACTGAAGATGAAATAAGAGAATTTATTTACAATGTGAGGAATTTGAGTTAGAAATAAGAAAGATGATGTCCAAAGGACTATAAAATTGTGCTTACCTTTTGACCCAGCAATACCACTACTAAGTATGTGTCCTAAAAAGGTATTTTTTTAGTAAAAGTGTCTATATATATATATATAAATATTTATTGTGGCTAATTTTGGGCTGGCAAAGAATTGGAAATTGAGGGGATGTCAATCAATCAGGTAATGGCTGTACAAGTTGTAGTATATAATTGTAATGGAATATTATTGTGCTATAAAATGTGATCAGCAGGATGCTCTCAGAAAAACTTGGAAAAATGTATGTTAACTGATGCAAAATGAAGTAAATAGAACAAGAAAAACATTTTACACAGTAACAGCAATGATTAACTGGGAATGACTTAGTTATTCTCCGCAATACAAAGATCCAAGAAAATTCTGAAGGACCTATGCTGAAAAACGTTATCCACCTCCAGAGGAAAAACTGATTGTGTCTGAATGCAGATCAAAACATATTATTGTTAAGATGGTTACTTTCTTTATCTTTTTTTGCTTATGTTTTCTTTCACAACATGATTAATATGAAAATATGTTTTGCATGACTGCACATTCATAATCTTTATCAAGCTACCTGTCTTCTCAAAGAGGGGAAGGGAAGGAAAAATGAGAGAGAATTTGGAACTCAAAATTGAAAAAAAAAAGGTTAAAATTGGTTTTTTACATGTAACTAAGAAAAAATAAATATAAAAACAAAAAATAAGGAAAATTATCACAATTAATTGAGAGAAGATCTTTGGGAGTCTTTTGAAATAGGAGTCTCATTGGTCTGACAAAGGTAGGGCTCCCTTGAAGGCAAGGAGAATGACTAGACCAGTGGTTGGTGGGGAGGGTCAGCTCCCCCATCTGAAGACTAAGAAAATTAAACTAGATGACCTGTAAAGTCCCTTCCAATTCCAAATCTATGAACCTATGGACCCCAGTAGAAGGAAGGCCTAAGCAAAATTCATTTCGGGTAGTGATGAACCCAGTCAAAAAGATCTTGACAGTTACCTGAGCATCAGCTGGGTGAAGTGAAACCTGATAGGTGTGCTGAAAATTTAATAAATCCCAGGAATGCTGGCCTAAGCAGTCTTGCAAAACAGCCAAGATACTCCTTCTGAGGAAGAACAAGCTGTTGCAACAAGATAGGTAAAGCAAATGAAATAAGAGTAGCAGGTAAGCAGGAAACGACACCATTGAAGGCAGAGTAAAATGACCACTGTGGAGGGAGAGTGGAGCAGTATTAAGGCACTATCAGTTGGTACATTTTTGCTGCAATGTATAACCCTTCCTTACCCAAGAATGGCTATCCAGGTAGCGTTCCTTCTGCTTTCAACATGGACAATGATATCTTTCCATATATGAGGGTGGAGAAGAGAATAATGCTACCATGTCATTTCATGATTTCCATTGGCAGGAAAAGCACTGTATATGTGGAACTGGGCTGCATTTGCATCGTCGTGGTTACCTAAAACATCATGCACTGCAGATAGGTAGCAAGGGGCAAAAGAATTAAGTGAGATCTTTAGTTACATGTATATTACGGACTTACTTGTGTAAGACATTGTCTCTACAGGGATAAAGTAAATGAAAAACCAGATCATTCTCTAGTATGTGATGTTTTGAATGATCAGTCGAGTCTCCCAAGTCCCCCTTGATTTTGATAATTTTCACTCAGCTTCTTATCAAATAATTTATTTTGGTAAAATACAGAAAAGTATTTTGATGATTCATGTTGCTCATTACTTCCATAAATTAAGCAAAGAAACAATAACAAATACACTCTGACGTATAATCCAAATTAAACTAAATTTATCAAAATAAATGAATGGCTCACTATTGATAGAAACATTGCTTGGTTTTTACTGCGTTCATTCACATGCTGGTTAATTAGAAAAGAATCTTATATTTCAAACTATAGGTACCTATCATCAAGGAGACTCAATAAGATTCTGCTATAAAACTTTTTATAGTTTTAAGCACAATATTTTCCCCTTAGTTGCTTTTTTTCTAGTGACCCTTGTAACAGAGAATATCAATACCTGATGAAAATATAAAATCCACTGAGAACTGACTAGTTCATGCCAAAGGTAAGTGCTTTCCAACCAGGCATGTGCTGGCAACAAGTCGTAGCAACTTTAAAAAGCCAAGTGTTAAATTTTCATTGTGACCACTGACACCTCAGAAATAAATAACCACTATAAATCAGAACTTCAGTTATAATTGTGTTCATTTTCTAGATTTAACAAAATGAAGGAGGAAATGTTAATAGTGTAGATCAGACTTTAAAATGTGTCTTGGGTTGTTAAACACTTATCAGTGCGCTCCTGTTCCTAACTCTTTCACTGTCCACTTAAATCATTCCAAGATGAAACTAGGGCTGCCTAGAGAGTTTTTAATGATAGGAGATCATGATTTCCAATCAATTTAGGGAAAATTCAACTGACAAGAAATTTTATAAGATATAAACGGGGATTCTACTTGAGTCCATACAGAATAGCAACATCTGGTTTCAGGCCATAAAATGGCATCATCTCAATTTGCCAACTACCTTAACACTATGTAAGCCAATGCTGTCGAACCAAAATAGAAACAGGGGTCCACTAAGTCATATGCAAGGATCTTTGGCAACAGTATATTGACTCAGTTTTAAAATGTAATGTTACATTATATTGTACTCATAATTGTTTTATTAAATATCTCCCAATTACACTTTAAATCTGGTTCAGCTAAACTGGGATTGTACTCACAAGGGCATGTTTAACACCTTTGGTATAAGCTACAAGATCAGCGTTTGTGAAACTACAGAGCAGATGTGTGAAACTATAGAGCAGAATTTAATAACAGATGACTGATTTTTTTTTACTCTAATTTGATTTAATCAAAGTCACACTGGAATCATCTATTGTATCTATTGGACCACCACTGGAACAAGTTAACCTAGTCAGTTCCTAAGCTTCTCAATGCTTAAATTCTTCTTAGAGTTGCTATGAAAAATAAGAAATGTACACATCTATGTGGGCATTTTGAAAACTAATACAGAACAAATAAACTATTAGGCCCAAATTTCCCATCTGATTAAAATCTAAGACCCAAGATAGACTAGATATTTCCTGTACAGCTCCCAACCACCATGGTGGCATGAGGGAAAAGTCTATGCAGGGAAATTTAGCCTAATCATCATCTTCGAGGAACATGACGTGACATGAAACGTCAGCTGCAGAACGGTAAAAACTGAGTCAATTTCATTTTCCCAGGGTTATCCCAACAATGTAAGTACTGTGACAATGGGTTTTAGAGCTCCCCTCTACGATTCCAGACAATCTTCTGGACAACATAAATTCATAGTCCCTACTTTGAAGTAGTTTACATTGTACTCTGGGATTCAACATATAAGGAGACAAGAAAATATAATATAAATTAAGGAGAGAGAAAACAAAGCAAAAGGAGAGTTTAGGAAAGACTTTACATAGGAAGAAGCACCTAGTCTCAGCCTTAAATGAGGTTAAGGATTCTAAGAGGCAGGAGAGATAAGGTAGCAGATTACAGGCATGGCATATGGTCTATGAACAGAGGTGTGAGATGGAATGTCATGTTAGGAAAAGAGAAAGTAGGGTAATTTGGCTGGAATGAGAGTATACAGGAGTCAAGAGAATAATGTATATAAAAGGAGGCCCAATCAAACTGATGAGTCATCCAATCAATTTGATGTAATTATGTGATGTAGAATATTGTTTAAAGGCATCTGAGGGATACTTCATCACAGAAAGGGAAGGGAAAAGAGAAAGGGCAGAGCAAGGACAATGGGAATGGGAGGGGGAAGAGATCTAATAACACTCAGCTGACAGCGTGTGATCTGTGTCTATTAGAAACTGTACAGGTAGACAATGAAGATTCATTGGGGATGAGAAAAATCTGCGGTTACCTTCAGATGTTGCCAGTCTTTCTGCTACCCATTGGCAGGCTGGGGCAAAACAGAGTAAGGTCTCAGGTTCTGCACCACAAGGCTGGTAGAAGTGACCTCTCCTGTTCTCTCCTGCCATTGGGACAGGGGAAATGAAAATTCCCAAAATAAATTAGGTGCTGTGGTCTATAAAAACAACCTGACAATCCTGTTCTCACTCTCTCCTGGACTTCATTTTTGTCTTCAGAAGACAGACTAGTGCACAGCTGAGTAAATTTGAGTTCTAAGAGAAGAGGGCAATTGTGCCCATATACAATCTGTTCTTTCAGGTACTGAAAATGGCTACAGTGGGGGTCAGACACTTGCTGGAACTCTGATCCATGGGGGAGGAGAGGTTTTTTTTGTTCCCTAAACTACAGAATTCCAGAATCAGGACTTCTAGCCTAAATAAGATTTCCTAGGCAGTTACAATTCAAGATTTCTAAAGTTCAAGCGTTCAGGGAAGCGCCATTTTAGAAAGAAAAGAGGATTTCCTGATGGTGAGTGCTTCTTGGAGAAAGACGAGCACTTTCCACCTAATTCCCTAGCATTATCCTACCTCGGTACAAAGCCAAGTGAGAAGAGGATTTGCTCCCACAGCCCCCAGAGCATGGTTTCCTTCCAGAATGACTCTAAACCACATCACACTGAAAGTTTTAAGGAGAAACTATAGGATTCTATGAGAATGAGGCATTCACTGGGACCACAAAGGGCTCCCTCAGTAAAAGCCCAAATTCAGCTCCTTTTGAGGGAGCAGTGAGGAGGGAGCTACTTGACCACGTATGGGGTTTTTTTTTTGTGTCTCTTCATGGGCTCTTGTAAGTCTTTTGCATCTTCTGCAGTTTCTTGGAGGCAAATAAAGTCTATTCCACACCTAATTTCCACATGCTACCTTAAGTGTTTATATGGGAACTACAGACCCTTTTCCCTCATAATTTTGGAAACATGGACATGAGCTATATTCACCCAATCTTTATTTCAGAGGTTTCCTGGAATAATGCTGGGTAGGAAGAGGAGCAGGGAGAGAAAGAGAAAAGAGAGGAGGAAAAGAGGTATAGAATTAGGCAAAGGTGGAGGAAAAAATGACCATCTTTGGGTCAGACCTAAGGAATAGATCTGGTCCATGGGAGCCCAGAATTTTGGCAGATGGGATTTGGTCACAGGTACATAAGAAATAGGTCACATGCTGGAACCAAACTGTGGAGGGTTTTAAATGACAAACTGAACAATTTATATTATATCCCAGAGCAATAGGGAGTCATTAAAGAGTCTTGAGAAATGAAATGATATGGATAGTTAAGTGTTTTTAAGTAGATTGTTTTGGTACCTGTGTGGTTTGAAGAGGGAAAGAACTAGATGAAAAGTGAAGTGTTTTGTACATGATTTGAACTGGTGAATGTCTAAATCTGGACTAAAATGAAGATCTTCAAGTACAGTACTCTCTCTACCAAGAGAATCAGAACCAAATTACATTTCCATCCAATTATGCTTTAATAACAGAATCCTGGAATTTTAGAACTAGAAAATGTGATCATAAGCAATTATCATTGGAAGGCTTGATTCATTCCTAATTTTAATCCAAAAGGAAGGAAAAGCTCCTACCGATAAGATCCTAATTTTTCACTTATCATTTTCTAAGTGAAACACAGAAAAGTGGATCTTAAATAATAATAGCCAACATTTTTATAATATTTTCAGGTCTGCTTTACACATATAACCTCCTTAGATCATCATGCTAATTAACTCTGTTATCATCATTATCATTCCCATTTTACAGATAAAAAAGTGACTTGTCCAGATTCATACACCTACTAAATGTCTTAAGATAGGATTAGAACTCACATCTTCCTGACTCAAAGTCCAGTGCTCCATTCACAGTGCCATCTATCTATTTCAAACCACATGTCATTCTAGAAAAAGGGAACCACTTGTGGAATCAACTCCACCTCTTTCAAAATCGGGAGCCTGTTCACTGAAAAAAACACCATTTTGTCATTTCCCTTTCGTTTGGCTTTTGTTTGTTTTAGTTCTGTCCTGGAGCGACAACAACAAATTATTTGGGGGTAGCCAGTTTGGCTGCAGTAGCAGCTGCATCAGTCAAGAGCCTCATGGTGAGCAAAGAGATTGCCAAATGTTCATTGTCTAAATATGGCCCAATTTACTAGGGTCCAAGTTATAATTAGGTTTTTTTCTTTGAATTTTAAAAGAGAAAAAGTGAAGACACAAACTCCTAATACATATAATTAAGACTAGCAGTCTGAACCGAACAGGTTTTTAGAGATACTTCCTGTCATTCTAAATGCAGGCTTCCTGTTGAGAGCATAATTACAGTTTTTATAGTACTGTACACTGTCTACCACCCGGAGAGCGAACAATGTTTATTATTAAAAGGAGGCCTTGTCATATCATGGTCAGTTCTGAAATGTAATGTCTTCTTTCCTCAGTATATATTTTATCTACTCTTTTCCACATGAGAAGAAAGAAGGAAGTTAATGAACTAAAGAGGCCTGGTAAACTTTAACAAGTATGAGTTCACATGTATGTGTGTACTCTTTTCCTTTTCCCATGTCACTCTAAAAACTGGATTATTTCCTTTATCAGACACATTTACTCTAAGTTCTGACCCATAGCAGCCTTTTCCCCAACTTAGTTCACTTTATCTTAACTATCAAACAAATAGGAATGGAAAGAAACATAATAACAATCACCTAAACTTGGTTAGGCAGGAAATTCTATGTTGAATTAAATCTCCATATCTGTAATCTATTAAAACTTTAGACCACATTTTATACCAAGGAAGTAACCAGTCTGGCCATTCCTTCCATTGTTAGTAAAGAAGTCTGGGGAGTGAGGGGATTTCATTGTAAATTAAATGAGATTAATTCAATCATAGCAAAGATTTCGGTGGGTCAAACAGGATTTTTTGTTTGTTCATGTTTTTGCCTATTGTTATTGTTATTTTAAAGAACTTGAACTTCTGTGGGAAATTCACTGGAGTTTTAATAATATATTTTCACCCACCTGAGCCAAACAGTAGCAGGAAAGATTGCTATGGTGCAAACATGGCCATAAAGGGATTGAACGTATTTACTTACTTTATTGTTAACATCAACATCAGGAAGAATGTTTTTGAAGCTACTTTACATGCCACTCCAGGCTGTGACATCTCATTTTGTTTCATGGTCTTCTCTGACAACTCCACCTCGAAGAAAAATAGTGCTTTTCAGAGGGAGATTTATTTTTTAAACCACTGTGTTGTTTTTTCCCTTGTCATTAGAGTTGTGATCTATCAAGGAGTAAAATGCTCTACAGATGACACTTTAAAATATTTTTTAAGGAAATGAGAACATTGGAATAGACTAGTTAATGTTTCTGTCTCCAACACATTTTAGAGTATTTCAGAAATTTAAAGCATTTTTAGCAATAATTACTTAGTTTAAATTTTAGAAGCATTTTGAATATGGAGAAACAAGAATTTGGTCAGCCATCTCAACAAGCTGAGTTTCTTTATATGCCAAGATGGTGTATGTGAACATTTTTACGTAAAAAATATGGCTGGGATAAAAGTGATTTCATAGTCAATAATATTTGATATAATTAGGTTGGAAATCAGTGGTGTCAGGATTCTAGAGAGCTGGAGATACTTGGCTATTATTTCCTATAGAGTTGTATAGAATATTATGAAGACTTAACATAGCTGCCTTAAGTAATGGAAAGGCAATACAGGTAGCAGAAAGAGCAATGGACCTCTCTTGACTTTATTATAAGTTTACCATTAAAAAATTATTAACTCTTCTGATTTAGTTTCCCTTTTTGTAAAATGGAAATAAGAATCTCAAACTTAAAGGAATGTTGTAAGAGTAAAACATTCAAAACAGCCTTTCATGTGATAGCAAAAAAATTAGAAACAACATAGCCCATTGATTGGGTAATGTTTAAATAAATTGTGATATATGAATATAAAGCAACATTATCACCCTAAAATAAAGATAAATATGGAGAATTCAAAAAACTACATTTAGATTTAGATGAACTGATGCACAGTAAAGTACAAAGAATCAAGAAAACAATTCCCACTATGATTTTAGCACCATATATACGAAAGGGATAATAAGGACTGATGCTGTGAATTCATTGTAATAGGAAGCTGCTGAGTACAGATAATCCCTCTGCCAATGCAAGCCAGCAGTTTCTCTGCATCTTGATCATTTCAGAAAATTACCTAGAGTACTGAGAGGGTAAGTGATACCCACATACACACAGTCAGTATATGTCAGAGGTGTGGCTTGAACCCAGGCTTTCCTGACATTAGGGTCACCTCTCTATTCACTATATCATGGAGACACACGGGGAGAATCAAGAAAATGAAATTGTTGTACAATTAAAAACACCAAGATGAACCACCCAAAAGATATAAAAATGTATCCGGCATCCCTCTCAAAGGGAAAGAATTTTGTGTATAGTATCTATTTGTGTCTCAATTAGTTTTGCTAAACTGTTTTACCTCCCTCTTGTTATTTTTTATAAAAGGATGGCTAGTTCAGTATGAAAAGTTCAGGGATATATTTAGAAATAAAGGTTATGTAAAAAACTAAAGACCTTGCTAGCAAAATCTTTAAAAAAAAGTGATAAAAATTGTTGTGAGAACGAATACTACATGGGTAGCCATATGACTTGCTCTAAGATAGAGCTGGGTACCAGTGTGGTCTCTTCCAGCCCCAACTCCTCAGATTTACCTTCTGAAATCTTGAGGGGAAATGTGGCAAACTGGCTCTGGAAAAGAGTGCCAGAGTGTGCTTGCTACAGCAGAATATTAGATCTTGAAAAAGACCTCCTTCAAGATATCCAATCCAGTCCCCTCCCTTTACAGATGAGGAAATTGGTCCCCAGAGGACTTACTGTACATTGCACTCTTCACAGAAGCTGTTCCAAACTTTCTCCTCTTTCCTTTGCCCCCAATGAGAACTTCATATTCCTTTTTTCCTGAAGATGACCTTGGTCATTACTTTACTGAGAAAAACCAAGACCATCTGGTCCAGGTTTCCTACTGCACACTTAAAATTTCCTTTCCACCTCTTTGCCCATCCTTATTTCCTTTTGTCTAGTCTGTGCTGAAACAGAGAACCTTCTCTGCAAAGGATAATCCCTGGTTTTTTCCAAGGGAAAGTCCTATTGATCATCTCTCATCTCTTCTCCCTCTCTTCTCTCCAAACTGTTCCCATCTACTGACTTTTTCCCCAGTGCCTACAAATATGCTCAGGTTTCTCCCATGCTTAAAAAAGCTTTCACTTTACCCTGGAATAGGCTCAAGCTCTTGTGTTATCTCTTCTTCATTTCACTGATAATGTCATGGAATTGTTTATACTTCCTGGCACTTTTTCCCCACCATCCTTTGACTTCTGAGACCCAACTCAATTGGAATGATGATGTCAAAAGTTCTATATGATTTCTTTTAGCTGCTAAATATTACAGCTTTTTATTTCTTCATTCCCCTTGACCTCTCTACAATGACATCTTCTTGACCTCTCTTTTACACTGTCAACCACCCTCTCCTCCTTAGTACTCTCTCCTCCCTCAGCTCCTGCACTAACTCTCTCCTGGTTCTCCTCCTACCTAATTATGCCTTTTTAGTTTTCTCTGCTGGATTGTCATCCATCTCTGGTCCTCTAAGGCTCTGACCTAGAACTTCTCTCTTTACCCTCTCTCAGTGATTTCATTTGCTCCCAATGATTCAATTATCATAGATTAAAGGTTAGCTTCTAAATCTATGTACCCAGTCCTAATTTCTCTTGAACTTCAGTTTTACAATTGCCTACTATAAATATCCACAAGTGTCTCTTCCCACTGGCATCTAAAACTCACCATTCATAATAAAATTCATCATCTTCACTTCTAAACCTAATCCTCAAAAAAAATCCCATATTTCTATTCAGAGTACCATCAACCTCCCATTCACACAGGTTTATCACCCTGGAGTTGATATAGAGTCTTCTCTTTTCCTTTCTCCTCCCCCATATCAAAGTACTCACCATGTTACATTGCTGATTTTACCTCCTCTTCATCTCCTACTTAGAATGTTGTTCTAATCTTCTGAAATTGTGCTCCCTAAATCTCTCTCCCTCAATCCATCCTTTATACCAGTGGTGTCAAGTTCAATTGGAAACAAAAGACCTTAAGCCATATATAAGGGGCAGTTAGGTGGTACAGTGGATAGAGCACAGGACCTGGAGCCAGGAAGACTGATCTTCCTGAATTCAGATCTGGCCTTAGACACTTACTTACACAAATGACCCTGGGCAAGTCACTTAAGCCTGTTGGCCTCAGCTTCGTCATCTGTAAAATGAGCTGGAGAAGAAAATGGCAAACCACTCCAGTATCTTTGCCAAGAAAACCCCAAATGGGGTCACGAAGAGTCAGACAAGGCTGACAATTAAACAACAAGAGAAAATCATACATAAAGATCCCTGCGAACCACGTATTGACTTGGTTTAAAAATGTATGATTGTCTATGTTTTATTACATGTTTATTTTTTTAAAAAATTATTATGAAATATATATGGGTTTATGTTATTTAATACCTTCTCATTACATTTTAATCTTGTTTGGGCTATACTCAGGACAATAGGTCACTGGCTTGACCCTCAGCTCTACATGGCAGGGTGAACTGCATTCTAGAACACTTCACTTAAACTTTAAATTCTTAAACTATGTGTGGAACAAGCTTCCAAACACATAGATCTGACCATGTCACTCTTGCTCCAAAATCTTCAGTGGCTTTCTACCATTTCTAATCAACACAAACGCCTCGGTGTAGCATTTAAGATCTTCTGCAATCTGTTTCCAACCTATATTTTCACCTTTGAGTCATATTACTTCAGTTCTTGAACTCTTTTTATGACAGCTAGAAAACTGTTTCCCAAACTCAGCATGATAATAATAACTATGATTTATATAGTATTTTAAGATTTGCAAAGTAATTTGCATATGGAAAGAAGGGAATGAGTTAATCTCCCACATAGAAGAAGCAGAGAGCCTCCTTCTAGAAAGGCATGATGACATGTAATGGAAATGCCCTGATTCCCAAGTCAGAGCATGCTGTACCTGTCCAGTCTGGTAACCACGTGATGTGTTGATTGCATTGATTGTGTAGCCAGAACAGGGATGCATTCAAAACAGTTAGTGAGGACCTGGCCTTTGTTTGGCTTGTTCTTTTTTGGTCTAGATGATATTCAGGTGAGTGATGATGGTGCGAAGGGAGAGAACTCAAGCCCTCTCCATCCAAGGCCAGTATGTGGCCTCTGAATACAGATCTTTGTTTTTTTCTCAGTATTTATTCCTTCCTGTTTCAAGTAAAGGAGATTAGAGATGGCTATGACCTTGTGAGCTTCAAAAGGTCAGGAAAGAAAGGGGCCAAGAGTCAGGAAATTAGTCCCCATGGAGATTTGCCAGAAGCCAGACAATGAATGGTAAAGTGCTGTCTGGGGACTAAAGTTCCAAGTGATCTTCCTTGCCTAGCCCAGCAATTGAAGAAATGCATATATCCATCTATCCATCATGTCAAATTTGGAAGTGAACTTGGGGTAATTACTATGTAAGAATTGTGTGAAGTCTCAGACAACTGTCCGCAGAGATCAAGGTGGTGCAGAGATCATAGGGGAGGGTGTGCCTACAAGATGTTGTGGGGACAAGGGAAAAGCCAATGTGAGGACTGGCCTATGTCAAAGCTCTACCTGAGAGGAGTGACCCCATGTCTTACCACTTACTGACCCACATATATATTGAGAATTTCCAATGCACCCCTAGGTGACTTGGTCAGTTACATTTAAGGTTAGGAATGCAAGGTTAGCCAAAAAAAAGAAAAATCTGCTTAGCAAACTTCACCTAATCCAGGGGTATAATGTTAGTAAACTTTACTAATCACGTTGTTCTTGTGGTGGATAGAGGGGAGGAATATCATAGAATAGATCACCTGCTGACTGACTGCCCCTAAAGACCCCTCCCACATTGTCCTGATAATCCGTTCAACAATAATAATCAGATAGAAGGGCAGAGACCCACAAGATCAAGGCCCTGGGAGACTAAGCAGAGGGAGGCATTCACACTTACATGCCTATGAGTAATAAACTACTCTCTCAAGCATTCATGTTCCTTCTACTCTTCCTCCATAGCTACAATCTCTTTATGGGGTGGGGTTGGGGGGGAAGGAAAGGGAATATGCTTATCTCTGTCGTTACTATATCTTCAAGTTAAATATCCTTTTGCAAAAGCTAATTGATGTCAACTCATTATAAGGAACTGTGATATTAACAGTTGTTCAGTTGTATCCGACTCTTCATGACTCCGTGGAAGGTATTGTCCATGGGGTTTTCTTGGCAAAGACAGTACAATGGTTTGCCATTTCCTTCTCCAATGTATTAAGGCAAATAGAGGTAAAGTGACTTTCCCAGGGTCACAGAGCTAGTAAGTGTCTGAGGCTGAATTTGAGCTCAGATCTTCCTGATACCAGGCCCCAACTCTATCCACTGAGCCACCTAGCTGCCTCCTCTGACACTAATTACTAGAAGCTAAACATGATGGGAAAACACCAAAATTGAAGTTCAAGCTAACAAAATTAGAGAAAGTTAATAAATAATAAACTATTAAAATGTGTTCTGCCAAGCATTGTGCCCAGCCGCACTAGTGCCCCTCAGTGGTACTACTAGGATCCTAAGGGAGAGATGTAAGGAGCCTCCCTCTGGAAGAGGAAGTCTAAAGCATGATTACAACAATCCTATGAGGTTGGTGCTATTATTATTTTCATTTTACAAGTGAAGATACTGAGGCTAAAACAGGTGAAGTGACCTGTGCAGGGTCACACAGATAGTAAGTGTCTAAGGCAAGAGTCAGACTCAGGTCCTCTGAATCCACGACCAGCACTCCACCTACTACCTATCATTTGATCTACCTGCCCACGTCATCCCCCATGCCTGGTATCTCTCCTTCTTCATCCCTATGTCTCAGAAGCCTTCTCTTACTTCAAGGTTCAATCCAGGAACGAACTTCTCTGTGAAGCCTTCTCAGATTCCCCAGTTATTAATGATTCTTCCTCCTCTATCTCCCTTATATTTACCCTCCCCCCCAGATTCATGTTCCATCTCCTCTCTCCAAGAGAATGTTCATAGGATGTTAGACTAGAGCTGGAAGAAACCACAGAGGTCAGCTAGTGTGAACCCCTCATTGTACAGATTAGAAAATTGAAGCCCAGAGAGGTTAAGAGATGTGTCCAAAGTCACACAGCTACAAAGTAAGTGGCAAAGAGAGAACATGAACCTTGGCGCTCTGACTCTGCATCCAGCATTCCTTGTGAAAGCTCCTTCAGGGCAAGGAGAGATTCATCTCTGTCTATTTTCAGAGTGCCTAAAATACTGTTTTGCCTGTAGCTGGTATCTTATTTTTATTGAATAGAACTCCTAAGTTAGTTACTGGTAGAATGGGGACTAGAATTCAGGACTACTGGCTTCTAGCATGGCATCATGTCTACCACGTCCTTATTCCATATAACCTGGCCTCCTTTCAATAGCTATAAAAACCACCTTCACTATGGGAAATCTTAGCATATGTTTGTATTACTTAATCTCTTGTGTATTTAAAATCTAGTAACATGGAGACAAAGAAAAGAACTAGCATAGAAAACAGGGATTCCAAAAAAGAAGTTGATTTGAATACTGTAGATATAATGATTTTTGAAAAGCATTTACTAGACCCCAATGGCTAGTTCAGCTAAAATAAATATGGTCATTTACACCTTAGCCTTGCCTCTTAGGTTTGTGGGATGCTAGGGCCCTGCCTAATGTTAACTAGTTGTATGTCAAGGAATTTATTGAGCAAGGCATTCTTGCCCAATTTTAGATAATGGTCAGGAATAAGAGTCAGCTTAGCACGCCAAATCAACTAAAAACAAGAAATCCTGTAAGCTACTTCACCAATGTCATTCCTTGCCCTGAGTCAGATCTTACACAGATAAATGAATACAAAGGACATACAAGGTTATTTCAAGTGGACCAGAGCACTAAGAATGAGTGGAAATCAGCGGAGGCCTTCTGTAAAGGTGACACTAGATCTGTGCTTTGAATAAAACTATGAATTCTATGAGTTTTAGATGAGCAGAGAATGCATTCTAGAAATGGGGATCCAAAGATGAGTTGTCTTTTTCAGGAAATATGTGTTTAATTGATTGCTGGATTGCAGAGGGAAAATATTTTGTCCCAGTTTTCATATCTATCAAAGTTTAGCACTGTTTTCTTTCATTTTTTCCCTTTTAGAATAAAAGATATTTTACTTGAGCTACACTAACACTATAACATACATAGTAAGAACTAATAGCGCATCTGTAATAGGAACAATATCCAGGGATGCCATCCCAGACAGTTCGGTCTAGTTTTTCCTTATGCATAGTTGCTGTAAGGGTTTTCATTTTCTTCTTTTTTCAACTCCAGATGAAGAAGCTAGGAGGGAGAGAAAAAAAATGCTTGTTAATTGAAAAATAAAAGTCCAAAAGAACAAAAAAGGTATTGATACTACCTTCTAGATTTAATTGGCTTCTGTTGTTGATACAGTCCAAGGTTAGTGCCCTGGGCACTATGCCAGAACAATTCTGGATTGTGGTGGAGAGTCAGGCCTTGATTACAGGTCGGGAGAGTAGTAGGGGGACTGGCATTCTAGAACGTTATGCTTGTACTTAAACCTTAAAGCTATATGTCATTTCGAGGTAATAACAGCAGTACAATAAGAGAAATGACAAGACAGACCAGTCAGAGGGTGCCCTCATGAATGGTACATTTCAGAGCTCCTGTTATCTCTGTCTATGAAAAGGAAAGGCAGGGGGCAGAACTTTCCAGTTGCCCTCGGATCAGGATATTATGAAGATCACTGTAAGGATGGGTGGGTCTACAGCAATGTCCCCTCATTATATTCTAATCTCTATGAGGCAAGTGATCCTGACTTCTCTAAATTCATCACCTTCATCCAATGACTACCACAGTGCTCTACAGGCAGTAGAAACTTAATACATGCTTGTTGAATTGAATTATTTCTTTTAAAATCCTGTTAAAATTTCTTTTTCTATTAATTCTCCCCTGACCAGGAAGTCTTTCTGTAAATATGCAAATACTCTGCTTTCTTGGAACATGCATTAAGGAGGTAACATGTTTTCTACCCACATGTTTCCTATAAAAGACAAGCCATCCTTCCCTCTTTGCCTTTGAGTAGTTAGACCCCCACATCTGGAATGTACTCTCTATTCACCTAAAACTCACAGAATTCCTAGTTTTGTTCAAATCGCAGCTCAGGTGTCACTTCTTACACGAGACCTGCTCATTCTGAGAGCTCTGTTCCTCTTGAAATAATTTTGCCTATATTTTGTTGGTATAAGATGTCTACGTTGCAGAGTGGCTAGAACACTGGGCCTGGAATGAGGAAGATTTGAATTCAAATCCCGCCTTAGACACTTATTAGTGTGTCCCTGGTACAGACACCACATTCTGTGCTTCACTATTCTCATGTGTAAAAGCAGAATAGTAATAATGGCATCTAATTCACAAAGTTGTCGTGAGGCTCAAATGAAATCATTTTATAAAGCACTTAGCAAATGCTTGCTCCCTTCCCCTTTTCCACTTCTGAAACAGGTTTAATCTGATTAGATCACCATGGTAATTTACTACTGCTACCACTAACAATAACATCATTTATACAGAACTCTAAGGTTTGCAAAGCGCCTTACAAATATTTTCTTATTTAATCCTTACAACCCTGGGAAGTAAGCACTATTACTATCCCTATTTTAAAAATGAGAAAACGGAGACAAAGAGAGTTTAATTACTTGCCCGTGGTCACTCAGCTAGTAAGTGTGACGTAGGGTTTGAACTCAAGTTTTGCTGCCTTGATATGAGAGAAATTACATCACCAGAAAGATTTCAGGAAGCATGGTTAAATATTAAAAGGTACTAAGGAAAGAGCTAAAGACCTAAAGGGCAAAGGCAATGGTATCCACAATGCTACCCACTCAAGGTGGGGGCTTTAGGTAGCAGCTATAGGAAATGAACAGTTGGTTAAGCAAATAGCATTTTAAACAGAATCTGAATTCTTGTCCACAATATAAGGTATAGGAATGAAGAACCCTTGGGAAAGGATGGAGTGCTTCTAATGAGGGCCAGTAAATACGTTTGATGGCAGACTTGAAAGAGAATTGCAAAGGACCTCGGATGTCATTTAGTCTAACTCATACCTATAAAAGAATTCTCTCTCCAACAAGTGGTCATCTAGGCCAGTGGTTTTAAATTCAAATAGAAATGAATTCCTGTGGGCCACATAATGATCTAAAAAGCCACAAATTAATATTATCTATGTTATTTTGTGTTTTATGTATTTTGTAATTTATCCATACTCAAGAGTGTTGCCTGGCAGCATGGGGTTTGGGCAGGGAGTTTGATGCCTCTGATGTGGCCTTTACTTGAAGGTTACTAGTAAGAATGAACCCAAAGCTACCAAAATAGTTCATTCCACTTTGAAGAAACTCTAATTGTTCACACATTTTCCAAGACATCTGCTCTAAACTTTCCTCTCTGGCACTTCCATTCATTTTTTCAAGTTCTGCCCTTTGGGGCCAAACAGAACAAATCTAATCTCTCTTCCATATGAAAACTCTTCAAAAACTTATCATCAGCTATCACATCATCTTCAACTCTCTGGTCTACCCTCACCCCCACTCCCAAATCTCATCCTCTTCAAGCTAAATATCACCAGTTCTGTCAACCAAACCTTTATTCATGAACTGAAGAGATGGCCCAGGATGCACTGGGAGACCTTGGGGCCTTTAGGCCAAGGTCTTTGCAGGTACTCACTTAGGGTGGATTCAGATGGATCTGGAGGAGAAGTGAGGCTGGTGACCTGCACATCCTTCCCTCACTCAAAACAAAGCCAAGTGCAAGTCATGTCATCATTTCTCTGAAGGCCTGGTCTTCTTCAGCAACAAAGGACAAACATGATGTTCACGAATCCGACTCTTCATCATTTGCCTTCCTATGGATATTCTCAAGTTTATCCAAGTCTTCTAAAATATGGGACCTAGACCTGAGCACAATGCTCCAGATATAATCTAACCAGGGCAGAGTGTTTAGATTATCACCTCCCTAGTCCTTTACAAGACAAAATCATCAGCCCTTGACATTTCATCTCTCAATTCAGTACAAGTTTACATGAGCTTCTTTAGACAGCATATTACACAATTGTTCCATGTTGAATGTGTAGTCTACCAAAACCCATGATTATTTTCAGTCAAATTGCTTTTCAACTGTAACTCTATTATTTGTATTTATAAAATTGACTTAAAACAATAAGACTCTGCATTTATTCCAATCAAATTTCATCTTCTTAGATATGATCCAACATTCCAAATCATGTTGGACCCTGACTTGGTCATCTCACATATTATCTATCCTTCCTGGTTGTGTGCATCTTTGTGTTTTAACAAGTCATCAATAAAAATACTAAATAACTAGCACAGGGTCAAACCCAAATCCCCAACGAATTCTACTGGAGAACTCTACAATGGGACACTAAACCATTCATGTCTAATGTGGGGTCCATCCATTCAATCAACTCACAACCTATCTAACTATATTATGATTTAGCCAAAATTTCTTCAACTTGTCAAGACAAACAGGAATTTTACCAGGAATTTAAATCAAAGTCAACAATCAAATGAATTCTAAACTGAAAACAGAAGGGGAGAGAAAAAACTTCCAACATATATCTAACCAAACCAGGTAATAAGGAGAATAGCAGACACAACAAAAGAGCAATAATGGTGAATTTGACTTGTATGTCACAAAAGAAAATATCTGAAGGCAAGCAACTGAACCCAGAGTTTCAAATATCTATACAATAATGAACCAAATGTGAGTAGTAAACTAAAAAACTAAAGATCTTAACACAGAGAGGTAAATTCAAGATCACCAACATTGCTGACCTGGTGAGATGTGACTTATGACTATGGGATTGCATACTTTTCTCAAAAATAATTGAATGGATGAAGATCACTGAAAGAAAAAAACAGAAGTGATAGTGAGGATATACTACAGACCAGAGGTATCAAATACAATGGGCCACATACTGCTTGCAATACTTAAGTGCAACCTGAAACAAATTAAAATGTAATTGGGAAATATTTAACAAAATAAATAAAATACAATATAGATAATGTTAATATGTGGTTTTTAAGTTAAAATGTGGCCCTCAGGGACCTTTATCAATAGTTTAGTGGCTTCCTGTTTCTATTTGAGTTTGACATCACTTGTATAAAGTTCCAGGCTAGAAGGAAGAAATGGATAATGAATTCAGGAAATAGATCACAAACTTGGCACAAAGACATGATATAATATTGATGCATGGCATAAACTAAGTGTATGTTTGCTAGAGTTTTTTGCCATGAACAGGGAAACTGATAAATTCTAAAACTTATGTTAGTTTTTTGCCATGCCCCACTCCTACAGCTATGACAGGTCAACATGGACATATCATAATGTAAGCATTTGGTACAGTTTAATTCACCATACAATGTGCAGTTGCCCATAAAGGGAGAAAGTCCTTACACACACCAAAATCCAATTCAACTCTAGTCATTTTTGCAGGAACCTAGAACATTCAATATCATGCAGACACTGTTGTCCTTTTTCTCTCCTGTGGTCCCTCTTTTTTCTCAGTTAGCCCAGACTAAATCCCATTTCTTCACAGAATTGAATTCCTTGAAAAATGCAGTTTTTAGTTAATGATGAGGAAGGAGAGGCAGAGCGGATATAGAAACAGTTCTACAGCTAGAAGATCTGGATTTAAGACCTGCCTAGGACACATAATGGCTGTGTGACCTTGGGAAAGTCACTTAATTTTCAATGTTCTAGGCTATTAAACAGTATGTTCTAGGCACTGTGCTATACTGGAGATTCATAAGTATAAGCAAACATCCTTAACCTCAGAAAAGTTACATTACAATAGGGCACATGTTGGAAAGGGAGGTGAAGGCTGAACAACAGAATGTGAAAGGGGTGGCAAAGCAGCATGTTGGCTTGATTCTAGATAAGATAATATGGCAAAACCTAATCTATCAGAACCCAAGTTATCCTGAGCAGAATCTTCATTCTAGTGACCACTACCCAATATTAGAAGTATCAAAGAAGCTCCTGACCTGCACTAGCAGAGAAAACTTCCTCATTCAGGATTCCACATGCTAAGGAAAATACAGATCTACTCCCTACACCCCTATTCCAGTGAAAACAATCGCTCTAAAGGATTTTTCAAATAAGCTTCCCAGGAAACAGACAAGAAAGACAAATAGCAAATACTGGCTGCTACTCTTCTGTGTTGAGTGGGGATGGGGGTAGCAAATGTACAAATGCATAGGGAGAAGAGTATCTAAAAAAGAGCATGGGTGGGATATAAGAGGTCAACAAAAGCTATCCAACAACTAAAGTATCCCCAGATACTGGCACCAGAGAGCCCACACAGATCTAAGTTACTTAATGCATTCAGCATTGCCTTCAGCACTGGTATATCCTATTCACGCAGGCCCAACCCTTCTGAGATTGCAGTACAGTATTTGAAGTAGAGGGGGAAGGAATCATCCAACAAGGATCTGAGAGGTTTGCACCCACTCAGCAGCAATGGTGTAGTTTTTCCTCTTCCTATCTTTTCTGGTGTTGTTATTCTTGGTCCTAATTAATATTCCTTTGAGAGAGAAGTTACTCTATGGCTTGTATGGCACTTGCATTTCCCTGAGGTTCTGGTGCGGTTCAAGGTCAGGTTCCATGCCACTTGGGAGCTGAGACATAGAATACATCTACAACAGGAGAAAATTTTGGTAGTGATAATGTGTACTGCAGACCCAGAGATCCATCAGAAATGTCCTTTTAATCCTTAATGATTGATTTCAATCCTTCATCACATAGGAAGAATAATTAGCAGTAGTCATCTTTGTGACACCCCATGACACAGGTGTGCTGCATTATTGACCTCAGAGTCAATACTTTATCAATAGTCAATAAATCTGATGTAAACATTAATAACTATAATGATAATAATGAATGATCTAATTGAAGGATGAATATTGCTGATAGATATTCCTATAATAAATATATCCTTATGTTCATGCAATAAATACATACTTAGAGAACTGCAAATAAATGTATTTTTACAAATTAAATTACATTTTAAGGTCTTGCTATTTAACAACTTCTACTGTTAATCTTTTGATAAAGAAAAGAATCCTTTCGTAAGACAAATCACCACACTGCTTAGGTTCTGTGATTATTTTTTCCTATGTTAGACATGCTAAAAGCAGGCCATAGAAAGGGCTTTTTTCTTTTAAAAATAAAAGGGTTCAAGAATGATCTCACCTTTCTCCCTGAATATTTTCCAAACTCAAGGTATGGGAAAATGTATAATGGGCACTAAATAGTGTTCTTATGGATCTGCCATAATTAAAGTACCTCCAGGATTTAGTGCTTTTCTTTCCTTGGGCAAATGACTCCCCCTACTAGCAACATGGACTACTGTCTCAAACCAAACCCAGCAACCACCAACTTCATCATCCCCAAGAGCACTATTCTGCCACATCTCATTAATTTTTACAGGGTCTTGACCCATAAGAATAAATGGTCTATGTTTCAGTGTCTAACTATGCACATAAAGAGAGCAGAAGTTTAACTTAAGTACCCTATATGTAATCTCCGACCCAGGAAAGAAAAGTGTTAAAAGGGAATAAATTTTCTAGGGCCCTTATTTTTCAAGATTCCAAGCCAACAAAGGGTAGACTGAGACTCTTTCCATAATTAGACATCTCTTTTATTGAAAGTGAAGCACAAAGAATCATAAAATGCTATTGCTAATCTTCCTACATGTACTAATATCAATATTCGATAGCCCTTTCTTGTGCTGGCTCAGTCCTAGTTCGTTACCGTTCTATTCAACTTGAGTTGGAATTGAGTGGTTAGACAGTCCAGGTCTTCTGTGTACTTCCCCCCCCTCCCACCCCAAGGAAAACAGTCTCCTGATTTGGTCTTTACTTTCTACTTTAAAGGGACATCAAGTCTTTAAAGATCAAAGTCGAGGGTCTAGTGAAAACTCATCCAAGCATGAGAATTAAAAGAATTACAGGAATCAGAGAAGTTGAACAAATCTTTGTGACAGAAGTCCTTGCATAATGATTTGAGTATAATTCTTCTGTACAAGCTACGTAACTATTTTCTTTTCTTGACTAAGCAGTATAAAGAAACATGAAAGCCTTTTCATCAGGCTAAAATACATTAGGCAATTATTCATAGTAATGAGGGATGCAGCTACATAAAATCCACAGATAATCAATTCATCAATGTCATTTAAGCCAAAAGAATTAATATTTTTCCAACAAACTACTAGCAACTTGCCAAACCCATTTTAATCATTTGTATTCCTCCAGAAAAATGTCTAGCTTATGAAACAATATTTGTTATTAATATAATTAGGAGGTTTGTTTCAGAATCTTGTAAAGATAATGGTCAGGATCTTAGGATGCTTTTAAGTGGAAAGTAGAAGAGAAAGCCATAGCTATATCTCACAGAGAAAGATTTCTTCATTATCTTCCATCATTTCAGAGATAATTACAACTCCAGAGTGATATTTAGGAGGAGCAAGAAGTTACAGTATATTGGATGAAGTGAAGTGTACATACATGGAAATAAAATAAACCTAGAGAATATATATATATATACATATATATGTATATCTACACATATTTGTATAGATATACATATATATGTATATATATATATAAAACTTCACTGAGTGAAGTGGAAACTCAGTAATTTATAAAATAACAATTTTGTAACAAAACAATTTCAAAAGTTTTAAGAACTGTGTTCAATGCAATGATCAAATATGATTCCAGAAGACAAAATGGTGAAGCATGCTGCTCACCTCCTAAAAAAGAGGTGATGGATGCAAGGTACACAATGAGACATAAACATGAACAGTGTACAAATGGTTTTGCTTGACTACACGTATTTGTTTATATGGATTTTGTTTTGTTTTTAAATTTGAGGGAAATGGGAATTAGGGAGAGTTAGTAATAGATATTAAAAAGAAAAAGAAAGAGAGTGATTAGCATACTTTAATACTAAGAGAAAAGAATGAAACACAGGTAAGCAGGACAGTTTTGAAAGTTCCATATATTTATCATATATTTGAAAGGAAAAGAAAGCTGCATGTAATAAAGATTTATGATTTCATATGCAATCCTCTTCTACTCATTCTTCTCATTGTGTGTTAATTTCAGATTTAAAACATTTTAAAACATTAGTATATGTCAATTGGAGATTTGGAAGACTAAGAGTTATAAAAATGGTAGCATGGAAAGAGTTATGGTGAGAGAATGTACTAAAAATGCATTGCACGAGATTATAGAGGTAGAAGAGTTAGAGTAGAATGAAAGTAGTATATAGCCCGAAAGATATGTCAACAAATTTGGGATCTTGACTGAGAACAGAGAGAGTAGGTGTTACTGGAGCTTAGAACTTGAGCCCCACACTAGCACATTTGAAGAATGGAGTGAGTCAAACATTGGCCTGTGAATACAGACTGTGCACAAGGGTTAAGACCAAGACCTGGTTGCTGGTGCCCCATACGCTGTATCACAATGAGCAATGATGAACAAGCATATGGTCATATTCTGTCCAGTACAGAATAGCTCATCTATGGAAGGGTGTGATTCAGAGGGAGGAGCCATGTGGCATACGACATTGTGCGATCTAGCACAAATAGGGTTATGAAACGGTTCATGTCTATTTTTAGTGAGAAATGAATTGTAAAATAATTGTAAAACTCACTGTATATCACCCCCAGTGACACGGTCATAAGAAACCCAAGTAATACTTCATACAACATAATGTCCATGAAACTTCCAAAGTGACACTGGAAAATGATAGAGTAAGAGTTATATTTTTCCTTAAAGTTCAATGATACATACTTGGGTCTTTAAACTTTTAAACATACAATTAAGTGTTGCCAATCAGTTAATAGAAGTTTTCTAAGATACTAAATAAACCAAAACAACAACAAAAGGGCAATTTCATCATTGATGAATATTGATGAATGTAACATCTCCCGATAAAGCTCATATCATGAAAAACACTATGAATCATATATGAACCATCTGTATGTCAAGAAATGCTTTGAAGAAATAACTATCCCACTGAGTGTATCAGTCATTCTCACGTTAGGAGGGCAGAAAGCCAGAAGAAAAGCAAATAAAGATCAAGAAGTAACGGTGAAGATTAGGCAGCCATCTACCCACTAATTTTGGTAGAAACTTTGACAATAGCCTTGTCAGAACTGCCAGTACTTCATAAAGCTCAGGGTGCTTCTAGCTTGAAAGCTGCCAGAAAGAAGGAAACCGGTCTGACTGAAAAATAACAGTGATCATAACGGAACCTTCCCCCATCCTGATACTCTCTATATTGATTGCTAATGCAGAAACTGCTACAACAAAAAGGTATAAAATGAAGTCAAAATAAAATCTATAATTCCATTTGGTCTTGAAAGGGATGATAAGCTGTCAGGGTTAACTAACCAATCAGGAATGTTTGTTGAGAGTTGACAATGTACCCACAACTGTGGCTAGATATTGTGGGAAATGCAGTAGAAATAAAAATATTTTTGTAACTTTAAAAGTGAGGGATCTAATACATGTGGAAATCAGAAGACAATTAAAAACTAAATTGTGGTGCTAGTTAAAATTGCAACATGAGTTACTAATTGTAACTAGCTTTTACATCGTGCTTTGAAGTCTGCAAAATGCTAGACCTGCTATCTCATTTGATCCTTTCAACAACTCTGGGAGGTAGGTGCTAGCATCATCCCCCACAGATGAGGAAACTGAGTAAGGTATGGATGGTTAAAATCTTCATCTGGGGTCACAAGGCTAGGAAGTACCGACTAAGCCACCTATTTACCAGAGGTATATTGTTAATGTTGTTCCAGTCATGTCCAACTCTTCATGACCTGGGGTTTTCTTGGCAAAGATACTAGAGTGGTTTGCCATTTCCTTCTCCAGCTCATTTTATAAATAAGGGAACTAAGGCAAACAGGGTTAAGTGACTTGCCCAGGGTGACATTGTTAGTAAGCGTCTGAGCCCAGATTTGAACTCACAAAGATGTCTTCCTAATTCTAAAGCCAGTGCTCTATCCACTGATCCACTCAACTGCTCATCAGAGGGATACTAATCTGTAAAATAAGAAGGATGATCTGGATCAGTAGTTCAGAGATGGATCCTAATTTCTAACATAAGGGTGTGATCTAAATCAAAGATTCTTAACCTGATGTCCATGGACTCCTTGAATAGACTCCAAAGGGTTTGTAAATTTCTCTGAGGAAAAGAAATCACATCTTGATTTTCGACCTTTTACTGAAATTTAGCATTCTCTTCAATTATTTAAAAACATTCTTCTGAGAATGTGTCCATAGGCATCATTAGACTGCCAAAGAGGTCCATGACATAAAAAAGCATCATTTACTCTTGTTTTAGGTTACTTTAAAGGTTCTATGTCAGCCTTAATGATCCCTTAGACTGATTCTGAATATTTCTGAAGAAATAGAAGACTGCAAAAAGATGTGGGTTTTGTGCTGGGCCTTGAAAATAGGTGAGATTTAGGATTTAGACAAGTAGAGTTGCCAGACAGCTCCAAAGAACATAGAACCAAATAGCAGGAGCTCACAGGTTCCATGTGAAAAGGAGAGCAATGGCTAAAGAATAAGGGTTTGAGATTAAAATCTGGAAATGTGGCATTCTACACCTTCAGGGATTGGAAAGTCAGTTCAGATGTGAAAGACTGATTATTTATTAAGCATTGGTACTTGAAATATAGTGGGGGGAAAATAGTGCAATCTAGTATCACTCATTACCTGTAGGCAGCTAGGTGGTACAACGGATAGAGTGTTAGACCTGGAATACTCATCTTTCTGCATTCAAATATGGCCTCAGACAGTAGCTGTGTAATCCTGGGCAAGTCATTTCAACCTGTTCACCTCAGCATAGAATCACTATGACTTTAACTCTCATACAACAGATGAAATGATTTTTCAAAATTTGTTATCCTCTCTTCTTTCCTTACCATTGCCCCCTGATTTTTATTCAATGCCCCCCAATTTCACCCCAGGCTACTACTCCCCCTGGAATCTCTCCCAAATCATTCTAGCACCTCCTAGGGGTGGTATCACCCATTTTAAGAACCTATGGGCTAAGGAGTTGACTTTTTCCTATAAGTAATGAGTTATTGTTATTCAGTCATTTCAGTTGAGTCCAAATCTTTGTAACCCTTCTTGGGGTTTTCTTGGCAAAGATACTGCAGTGATTTACCATTCCTTCTCCACTTTATTTTACAGATAAGGAAGCTGAGGTGAACAGGTTGAAATGACTTGCCCAGGATTACACAGCTAGTGTCTGAGGCCATATTTGAATGCAGAAAGATGAGTATTCCAGATCTAACACTCTATCCATTGTACCACCTAGCTGCCTACAGGTAATGAGTATCTATGATTGGTTTTTTTTGTTTTTTGTGGGGGAAAGAAGTGATACTAGATTGCAGAGGCAAGATACTATGGCTGTAAAATACTGCATATCATGCAAGATTGTTTTTTTTACTGAGCTATTTTTTCTTTGTTATTCTTTGTTTTACAAGCAGGAGAGTGTTATATTTTCCAGAAAGGGAAAGTGATATATTGGGAAATGTAGATTATATAAAGATATATAATCACAATTTTTTTTTTAAGAAGAGGAAGGGATATGATGAAAGTTAGATTTTTTAGGAACATTAATTTGACAACCATGTGCCAGATAGCCTAGGACAAAGAAAAATTTGAGTTGTTCCACCTAATCCAACACTTTGTGAACCCATTTGGAGTTTTCTAGAGTGGTTTGCCATATCCTTCTCCAGTTCATTTTACAGATGAGGAAACTGAGGCAAACAGGGTTAAGTGACTTGCCAGGGTCACACAGCTACCAAGTGTCTGAGGCCAGATTTGAACTCAAAAAGATAAGTCTTCTTAACTGTAGGACTGGCACTCTGTCCACTGCACCACTTAGCTGCCTAGAGAAATATAAGAGGTAGAAAGACTCATTAAGAAACTGTATTACTATGCCTGAGATTCCTGGGCACTTTGAGGACATAGGTTTACATTAGATCTCAGAAATATCACAGCAAGAACAAACTTAATGATAGGTAATAGTATTACTTATAACAGCTGGCAAAATATGAAATACCAAAAACTGAGGGAGAAAAGGAGAGAGAATCTAATGATAGCTCATGAGGAAGCTAGTAAAGTCTAGTGGAAAGAGTTCTGAACAGGGAAAACAAAGTCCAGGTTTTTAGTTCCTGGGCTACCAATACATAGCTACACAACTTGAGAAAAGTCACTAAGCCAATGCTAGTAAGTTTCTGAGGCCAGATTTGAATTCAGCTCCTCTTTATACCAGGCCTAGCCCTCTATCCACTGTACCACCTAGCTGTCCCCCATATGAGGGTAGACTAGACGAAAGCTGAGACTTCTAGGTCCCATAAGCCTGGTAGCAATTAATTATTCGGTTTTTTAACAATCCCAGGATTAATAAATGGTTGAGGAAAACTATGGGTAACATGGAAAGGATAACGATAAAAATGGCATGCTTATTTAGAGATGACTAGGAGCAATAGCTAACAGAGTGAATATTGGAATCAGGCTTCAGAAATCTTTAGTTCATTTAGATAAGCATTTGTTTAGTGTCTCCTATGTACAAAGTAATATTCTTGGCATGAGGGACAGGAGGACAAAAATATAACAATCATAACAAGATGAAATTGAAAGGAAATTGAATAGGAAAAAATGTAAAGTTTTGCATTTGAATTTTGGTAAACCAACTTCACAAATGCAAGATGGAGCAGACAAAGGCGGACAAAGGTTTATGTGAAAAATGGTCTGGAGATCTTAGTGTTCTGCAAGCTCACAGTGCATTAATGGTATAATATGATAACCCAGAAAACTAGTAAGATCTCAGGCTGCATTCAAAGAAGAATCATGTCCAGAGCTAGGGAGGTGACAGCCCTGCTAAACCTCTGTCCTGTTTAGAATAAGTTTGTTTGCAGTTCTTAGTATCACATTTTAGGAATGGTCTTGGTGATCTGAAGATTATCCAGAAATAGGCCAATAGACTTACGGATGACCCTTAGGACATATTACCTGAGAAGTGACTGGAGAAACTGGGGATTTTATCTTGGGGAGGAGAAACAAAGAGAGAATAAGCATTTATACAGTACCTACTATATGACTGTTTACCTCAGGTTGAAGTCAAACCCTCCTTAGCAAAACTGTCAACTGAAGAAGAGGTTTCAAGTGCCATTAGACTCCTTTCATGTGGCAAGGCACCTGGTGCTGATTCCATTCCAGCTGAGATTTACAAGGTAGGGAACCATTGCCAATACAAAAGCTGACTGAAAATTTCCAGGCTATATGGCAAGAGGAGGTTATCCCCAGGATTTCAAAGATGCCTCCATCTCTATAAAGCTAAAGGAAATAGATTGCCCTGTGACAATCAAAGGGTGGGTCTCTCAGTCACTGCTGATAAGATTCTTTGCTAGAGTCCTCCTTATTAGGCTGATTCTTCACCTGGAAGATGGTCTTATACCTGACAGCCAGTGTGGCTTCAGAAAGGGCTGAGAAACAGTTGATATGGTGTTTGCTGCCCAACAACACCAGAAGAAATGCCAAGAGCAGAACAGAGGTCTGTACACAACATCTGTAGATTTGACCAAGGCCTCTGACACTGTTAGTCATGCGGGTTTATGGAAAATTATGTCAAAATTTGGTTGCCCAGAGAAGTTCATCAGCATTGTACATCAATTTCATGATCGCATGTTTGCCCAGGTTCTGGATAGTGGACAATGCTCTCGTGGGTTCTCAGTCACCAATGGAGTGAAACAGGGCTGTATGCTTGCTCCCATGCTTTTTAACATGATGTTTGCAGCCAACTTGTCACATGCTTCCAATGAGGAAGAACACAGCACTAAGGTCAACTGCCTTATTGATGGTAAGTTCTTCAATTTGAAAAGGCTACAAGCCAAGACCAAAGTGGAGGGAGTGTTGGTGTATGACTTTCTGTTTGCAGATGACTGTGCACTCAATGCAGCCTCTGAAGTTGAGATGCCACAAAGTATGGATCAATTTTCTGCTGCCTTTGCTAATTTTCACCTAATAATTAACACCACCAAGAAAACACAGGTGCTCCATCAACCACCACCATACTATCCATACGTGGAACCATTGGTTACAACAAGTGGAAAAGTTTTGAATGCTGTGGATAAGTTCACTTACCTTGGTAGGTAAGTGAATTTCCAGGAATACATTTCCAGGAATGTATACATTGACTCATGCATTGCCAGAGCTAGCTCAGTGTTTGGGAGGCTCCGAAGAAAAGTTTGGGAGAGAAGATGTATTAGACTTCCTACCAAATTGAATGTCTACAGGGTCATTGTGCTGCCCTCACTGTTGCATGCCTGTGAAACAGCGCCATGCCAGAAAACTGAATCACTTCCATTTGAAATGTCTTAGGAAGATTCTGAGGATCACCAGGTAGGATAAGGTACCAGACACTGAGGTCCTTGCTCAAACTAAACTGCCAAGCATTCAAACTATGTTTCAGTGAGCGCAACTCTGATGGGCTGGCCACATAGTTCAAATGCAAAACGTATATCTGCCAAAAAGACTATTTTATGGAGAACTCAAATGTGGCAGGCAATCACACGGTGGTCAAAAAGAAGCAATACAAGGACACCCTCAAAGTCTCTCTCAAGAACTTTGATTTCATTGTGGGATATGGGAGACACTGGTACAGGACTGCTCAGCCTGACCCATATCAGAAAAGGTGCTGTTCTTTATGAGCTAAGCAGAATTGAAACAGCACAAAGGAAATATAGGATGTGCAAATTTGGCGGAACCACCCCAAACGTTCACACGGATTATCTGTGCCCAATCTGTGGTAGAGCACTCTGAGCTCGTATTAATCTGATTAGCCACAATCATACACATGAAACTTCACTTTATCATGGTGATGTCATTTTGGTCCTCTTAGAGAATGAAGGACAACAACCACTATATGCCACCTCATTAAATGGATATATCTCACTCAAGGTGAAAATGTGATAAGACCTTACCCTAAAAGGGCCAGGGTCTCCCATGGCATCCTGGGCCATCTCCAGTCCTGATGAATATCAGGCCGCTGGACCCAGATGGCTCAGGAGAAAAAAGTGACATTGTGCCCTTGCACAGCCCTCCCTCACTCAAATCAAAGTCAACTGCAAGTCATGTCGTCACTTTGATGTCATGGTCGTCTTTGAGAACAAAGGACAAATACAACAACAACAACTATATGCCACCTACTAATTATATGCCCTAAGCACTTTGTTTTTTCAAAAATTATCTCATTTGATGATCACAAGTTTGGTGCTATTATTGTACCCATTTTATAGCTAAGGGAAACAAGGCAAATAGAGGTTAAGTCATTTACCAACAGTCATACATCAAGTCATTGTATGAGGCTAGATTTGAACTCCTGCCTCTGGACCCAGTGATCCATCCATTACATCACAAAATGCCCCTTTGAAACCTGCAGAAGGAGGGGAGAAAGGATAGCTGTCTTCAATATATAGAAGACTACTATGCATATGAAGAGTGAAACTTGCTCTGCTTGGCCCCAAAGGGCAGAACCAATAAACAATGGGTAGTGGTCACAAAATGGAAAATTTAGGCTTGATATAGAGAAAAAAATACTGAAAATTAGAACTATACAAAAGTAGATAGGATCCACTTAGAAAACAATGGAATCCAAAAAATTGAATCCTTTTACAAATGATCTTTAAGCAAAAAAACGGATGATCATTTACTAGGAATATTGGACGGAGTAAACATTTTTGCCAAGATGCAGGTTGGAATGGACAGCCTCTAACTCTGAGGTTTGGTTATTTGGTGAAGTTCATGAATACTGATATCCAGTTCTATAGAAAATGCCACTGGATAGTATCCTTCCTCCCATTTCTGGAAGGCAATGTGCTATACAATAGGGAAAATGTATGTGTGTTTGTCCGTTGCCAAAGAAGACCATGCCATCAGAGAAGTAATGATATGACTTGCACTTGATTTTGTTTTGAGTGAGGGAGGGCTGTGCAGGTTATCAGCCTCACTTCTCTTTCAGAGCCATCTGAATCCAGTGACCAGATATTCATCAGGATGACTGGAGATGACCCAGGATGAGGTAGTTGGAGTTAAGTGACTTGCCCAAGATCACATAGCTAGTGAGTGTCAACTGTCTGAGGTGAGATTTGAACACAGGTCCTCCTGACTCCTGCACTGGTGCTCTATTCCCTGCACCACCTAGCTATCCAATGGGGAAAATACAACAAGGCTGGAAGTCAGGAGATTTGTATTCTAGAGGTAGCTAGAAGGTGTGATGCTAGACCTGGAATCAGGAAGACCTGAATTCAGATCTGACTTCATGACACGTTTTAGCTGTTTGACTCTGGGCAAGTCACTTAACCACTATCTGCCTGTTTCCTCATCTGTAAAATGTAGATAATAATATCATCAACCTCCCAGGATTGCTGTAAGAATCAAATGAGATAATATTTTAAAAGTTCTTCTCAAATCTTAAAGTACTATATAATGTTAGAAAGATCGATAGGTGGTAATGGTGATCATCATTGTCATCATACTCCTGTCTCTACCACCAAACACTTCATAATTTTAAGATATTCATTCAATCCTCCTTTGGCCTCAGTTTCTTCATCTGTCAAATTACATTAATGCTGACTTTTTCACACCCACAGGATTGCTCTGAAGTTCAAATGAAATGGAAGGGAACAACAAATGCAAAAATTCTTTGAAGAAATGAGTGACCTACAAAAACAAGGTGGCTAATGGCTACGATAACACTACACTTAGCCACAGAACAAAATCACCCAACAATAGAGCAAGGGTATATTGAACACTTGGCCACTCAGCAATACTGAAAACTGGAACAACTGACAGCAGGAAGCTTTAGCGCCTTTGGCCTCTAGTCCTCTGCCTGCACAGCATGTTTGCCCTTAAGATCATGTCTCTCCAAGCAACTTCATGGAATACTTGTGTGGTCATGCTGGTCCTCCTGTGGCCTCCTTCCAATCAAATCTTTTACTCTTCCCTTTGGATTTGTGGGGAAGAGTTTTATTCGCTGAATACCAGCAATATGTGTTTATCTTTCTCACTTTTTCCTGGATCAGAAATCTAATCATTTTTTTAAAGAGTTAATGACGCTTTCTGAGTATCCTTTGAATATAGGAATTCATTTTTAATATCATTAATTACTATAATTATTCCAAGCTACATGATCTGATATTCATTCCATGCCCTTTCCAGGGTGAGATGAGAAATTTAGTTTCTATTCCAATCACTCCTTAGCAAATTTTGATACCAAAACCAATCTCTTTAGAGATGTTGGCTCTTAGTGACAATAAATACCTTAATTGCTAATTTATAAAGTCTTAGAGTAGTTCTCAATACCACCACCAACAATAATAATAACTACATTCTTTTTTCATATTTTCTTCAAAATCTTTATATTTACAGAGATGACAAGAGAATAAAAATATAAGTAAAATGAACCTTATTAGTTACCATCAATCATGTTTCAAATGGCACTTGTCTTGACCTCTTAAATGCTTTTTAAGACCTATGAGGCATTTACATTAATGGCCTTGGTGGCAAGTCAACTGTTATTGACTGCTGGAATTGAATTACATTAACAGTTTTCTTTACCACAAAGGTCCAGTTGAACTACAGCTATATTGGATGTCATCTATACTAAGAGAAATTGCAATGATTCACACATTTCTGTTTATGTGTTAAATAAAACATGGTGGCAGATTTTTCAGAAACGTATGGGCATCAAAGAATAGGAAATAAAAATTTTAAATTGAAGTTTCAATCAAACTGGCTTGACTTATAAATCAGTTAGCCTTATACTGAGCATTTGCTCCTTGGGCAATGGTCAGCATGTCATAGGTCCTGGGAGAATCACCATTTCTGAATAGTACAAAAAGAAGCAATGATGTCTATCTATCAAGAAGAAGAATAAGGAAATGATGAGGTTAAAAGGTTATGCTTGGTATAAGAGTCTCTTACTAGCAAAAATAGCATTTCATCTATCAAAATAAAAATCGAGAGTCCAGAAAAAAATAATGCAACAAATTTAGTAATATCATCTGCCCTCACGTTTTGATTTTCATGCATTGTGCCATATTTCTTCCTTTGATTTTTTAATATATAATTCAACTCCAATGTTAAATATAATGAACTATAAAGAAACTGCAATATTCAGTGGCATTGTTTGTGCAAGGAAAATGCAAGCAAGTAAACAGTCAAAAACTTGAGTGGAGAAAGTTTATTAATAAGGACTAAAAAAGAAAATGGTTCTCATTGGAAAAGCTGTTCTGTATCATGGAGTCAGGTGCTTCAGTGGATAGACTGCTAGACCAATAGCACCTGGTTCAATGATGCTTAAATCAGGGAGACTGGAGTGTAAATCCATCCTTGGACACTACCTCAATGTTTGACTTTACCTCTCTCTGCAATCACTTAACCTCTCACTCTTAGTTTCCTCATCTGTAAAAGGGCAGCCAAATATAGCACCTGTCTCCCAGAATTGTTGTGACATATTTGTAAAGTTCTTTGCAAACCTTAAAGCTCCATGTAAATAAATACTAGCTATTATTTATATTATTTTATTCTGGTCCTTCTCTAAGGGAGTTCACCCTCCACCCATTCAATAAAATGCTCATTCATTATATGTTCATAAAGGGAGCAAATTAATGTTCTTTCATCCCAAATAGGCTTCTAGGAACAAGAAATCACTCAACTGAACGTTAAGGAAACCAGTATTAAAAGAAAATAGCTAAGAGGAAAATGGTGATGCAGTGGATACAGTGCCAGCCCTGGAGTCAAGAAGACCTGAGTTAAAAGACACTTACTAGCTGTGTGATCCTGGCCAAGACACTTAATTATGTTTGACTCAGTTTCCTTGTCTGTAAAATGAACTGGAGAAGGAAATGGCAAACCACTCCAGTATCTTTGCCAAGAAAACCTTAAATAGGGTCATGAAGAGTCAGACAGAACTAATGACAAAAATAACAATACAGAGGGAAATGAGTAAAAGGAAGATCTGTTCAACACAGACAGAAGCATTATGATTTTGTTATTTGTTCCCTTATCTTATTTTTCAAAGCAGAAACTGGAAGCAATGAAGTTAAATGTCTGGCTTAAGATTTCAAACAAAGCCTGGCCCAGGCCCCAGACCAGAAGCTACTAAAATAAAATGTCTCATTCCCCACCCAGGCCTTTTCCTTCCACATTCAGTTCTGGTACCTTATTGTACCCCCACGTTCCTCACGGGTGTCACCGTCGCCTCTACTCCCATTACCTCTGTGAAATTCACTGGAGGCAGTCCTTGGGTTGATTTTGCCTTTTGCTCCGCCTTTTTATTTAATTGGTCTATCCTGATGCTAGCTATATGGCAGAGAATAATGATAAATGTATGCATATAAAATATATATATTCTCTTTCTTGAGGTTTATAGAGCATCAGAGCATTCAGCCAACCCCCCATACCAGTCTGACTAAAAACACACTCCCTAATGAGAGGATATCCCAAAAATCTTTGTGAAGTGTTAAGTTATAATAGGTTAAAATAAGTTTTAATGGCTTAAAACTGCACAAAGATGTGGAACTTCCAATATCCCAGCATTTTTGCTGACCTTTTCAGTTTCTTGATGGACAGCTAAGATCAGCTTCTTGTTTTCTCCCAAACACAAAGAATAAAGAAAACTTAATCTGGTCTAGTGTTGGGCTCTAATTAAAAATGTGCAATATGATCCCAATTCAGTGCTCCAGTTCAATATCTATTCCAGGTTATCTTGAAATAATTTTAATCTTTCACAAAAAGACACAGGGAGAGTTTCATCCACAAGTTTAGATCCTTTCTGAGAGGAAACATAAGGACACTGGGCCCACCATGGAAATTGGCATTACTGTTGTGGTACTTGGTGATAACATATAAGACTCTTAGCAGACTCTTTGAAGCCTTAAAGTGCATCAAGTTAAAAATCGCTGCATGAAAATCAAATTTCCTTTGGGCAATCAACTCTGCCAACTTTTCTAAGATGTCAGGTTCTTTTATTAAAGTAACACATTTGGGAAAAAAAGATATTGCTTCCCATCACCACCCTTCCCCTGGGATTATATATGCTAGTTTGTCCATCTAGATATTCTCCTGTTGGGTAGTAATGCTAAAATACAAGCAAAGCAGACCTAAAACAATGAACATGAAGGACAAAGGGGGGAAAATTACAATTGTGATAAAATACAAAACTAGAACTCTGAATTCATCAGGTCCTCATTACCCAACTCCTTGATACATGGTAGCTTTGTTACCAATAGAATATCTGGTCTGAGTTTGGAAAAGAGGCAGTAAAAACTGCAGAAGTAGTGTCAGACTATGTATAGCATCACCAATTCAGCCTTCTCTGGGGCAAGTTGCTTCCCAGGACCACTCTGGGAGATGAGCAATTGCTACCCCCACGTTCCTCACAGGTGTCACCGTCGCCTCTACTCCCATTACCTCTGTGAAATTCACTGGAGGCAGTCCTTGGGTTGATTTTGCCTTTTGCTCCGCCTTTTTATTTAATTGGTCTATCCTGATGCTAGCTATATGGCAGAGAATAATGATAATTATTTGATCATGTTCATGATATATTTCCACAACAAAAGAAGCAGAAATTGTAGGGATGCCCACCAATTGGGAAAGGCTGAACAAGTGGTGGTCTGTAATTGTGATGGAATACTATTATGCTACAAGAAATAATGAGCTCAGTGGTCTTAGAAAAAAACATGGAAAGACTTGCACAAAATAATGAAGTGTGAAGTGAGCAGAACCAAGAGAATACTGTATATAGTAAAAGCAATATTGTCTTAAGAATGACTTCGAATAAATATGTTATTTTGACTATTATAAGAATAAATATGTTATTTTGACTATTATAAGTACTCAAATTAAGCAAAAAGCATCTAGTAGGTGTTATATAAATGCTTATTCCCTTCTGTTCTCTTCCCATTCCACTCCAAACTCCCTAAATCAGATTTTTGAATGCTAAGTGTGAAGAAAAAAAACTAATTATTACAGATAATTAAATGTTAAGATCAGTTCAAATAGGAAGTTACTAAGATCTCTCTTCCTCCATGTGAAAAAAAGCCTTGTAGTATTCTTGGGAGTTCCAATCCCAAATGAGGGTTTAATGTGGTGTGTAGGTCTCTTGCCCCAGGTATAAAAAGGTCAACCCATCTCAACTGGTATGTCATCAAGAAAGTTTTGACCAAGAAAATGGCATTAAAACTGAACCTTGAAGAATGAACAGGATTTGAATCTGTGGAAAGAAAGAGATATAACAGAGCATTCTAACAATATCAATAATGTCTTTTGTTTATTCTCTATGATTCTTCATGCTTTTATTAGCGTGGGGTATTCCTACTGTGGAAATTCCTTCCACAAATGCCAATCAGTAGCTAATCTGTAGCTCAATAGTCTTAGAGTTAACAGGTACCACTGAACAGTTAATGGCATTAAGGAAGTTAAGATGACTGCCCATAGTCTTACAAAGAGGATGTGACCAGAGGCAGGTCCTGGTATTCTTGGGTCTTCTATCGTCTGTGTTACAGAGTCTCATGGAATAAGTACCATCAAAGAGTGCCGAGTTGGGAAAGCACAAGGCACATTCAGAGAAACAATAAACAAACCAATTTGGCTGGAGTAAACAGTTCATGAGCACACAGGATTAACAACAGGTAGGGTCTTGGGGCAACACAGCTGGAAGGAGTCCCTTCTCATATAAATTCAATATATTTAGGCTTTAAAATCCACTCATACTTATGATATGCGATAAAATTACACTGAAATAAATTTTCAAATCAAGATGAAACATCTCTTTTGTTTCATCATAGGGAATTTCTAATTGTGAACCAGTTTTGAAACCACACAAAGCTGGGATCTCTGGAACAAGTGGCCCACCTCTTAACATAAGGGAAGTTAAGAGACAAGGAAAAAGTAGGTGATGGGTCTCTGAGAATTCTTCGGGGATGTCAATGAAGGGTTTTGAGCACTGTGTGTCAGCCATCTAGGCACATATTCAAGGATCATTCATCTTTAGGAGCCTTAGCCCTCGTAGTTACTCTCTTGGGATCAGTGCAGAAGCCTCTTTTAGAATGTTATCATTCTAAACAAGAAACTCATTAGAATGCTCTCCTTAGGGTCTTTATTCTGAGTTCCAGTCAAGTGACAGAGGACCAGATAATGAGGCTTCCATTCAATATACTTAAAAAAAAAAAAAAAAAACTTTTTCCCTCTCCTCCAACCCTGCTCTCAATCTAATGTAAATTAAGCTCCACACAGGCTGATAGTCAACACTGATGATGCCCATGTATTAAGAAACTAGCCACCTACTACTCAGCTGGTGGGTCAGGGTTATATTTCTGCTGCCCCAATAGGCAGAAAGTGAAGGGAACATGACTGTAATCCATCAGGGTGAATTATCCAGTGATGCAAGCTATCCACACCCATGATTCCATGGGATACACCCCAGACAAGTGACTGCTGGTTGGTAAGGATGATCAGTAGGACCAAATACAACAAAGAAAAAGGCTTTTGGGTGATCAACCACTCTGGGATAACTTGGATGGCGTTCTCCACAATATATAACTGCAGTGTTTAACCAGCTGAAGATTTGTCAAGTGGGAAAGAGCTCAAAGTTTAAAAAAAAAACCCTGTTATACAAAATTTACAGTGCTACCCATTCATTCAGATAGCACACCATGAAATTCAATTTGCTGACTGCCCCCTCTTTACTGGTCAGTTTCTCTCTCTCTCTCTCTCTCTCTCTCTCTCTCTCTCTCTCTCTCTCTCTCTCTCTCTCTCTCTCTCTCTCTCTCTCTCTCTCTATCTCTATCTCTCTCTCTCTCTCTGCTTCTCCTACTAGCTCATATTGAATTTGGAAAGATTTCTAAATATTTGAGGAGACTGATAGAGCCATCCAATTTCTGAGATTTTTTTCTCCCTTGAAATCTGTCATGATGTCAGTATCCTGCAAATACTTGCAGCTGTGGTCTAATCTCAGAAATGAGTGAAGCAATGTAGCTAAGCTTCCCAGGAGCTCCAAATGTGGGCTCAACTTTGCAGCAAAATTTGGAGATATTGATCAGCTATAATCTTCACAGTTAATAGCATTTTGATTCTGGTAAATTAAACTCTCCTTCCTAAAAACATTTTTTAAACTTTGACCTTTTTTCAGCATTTCTCAGTCCTCACTACCTATCTGTCTCACAATAACTGGTTCCTTCCAGAATGGATGAAACCCATAAGGACATCCTGGCATCTGTTCTTTTTTATGTATTACTTGATTCTTTTAAAAGACAGCAAAACAATTGCAGGACTCTGTTTCACTAAGAAATTGTGAGTCTGTCAAGTAACTTTACCATGACTTAATTTCTTTATGAGTAAATTAAGAATAACTATGCCTGGATCCTAGTTTCAATTGTGCCACTGAACAGCTATAGAATATTAGGTAAATTATTTAGCCATTGGAAGCTTATTTCCTTATCTGTAAAAATGGGAATCTGGGTTATGATGAAAGAGTAAAGTGATAATAGATACTTTCTAATATCCCTTTCAATACTAAAATTTAACAATTCCATAAGATCACTATGTCCCATCAACCTTACAGGAGTCATCTGAGACGTTAAAGAGCTAATTAAAGCATTTAAGGGTCTTCAGAACCTCAATAGACAATAAAAGAGTATTACTCTTCCTTTTCTTGGCTTTTCTTTAAATATAACAAAATTAGAATCATGAAATCTTAGAATTTAAAGGACATTTGACATCATATATCACCTAATCCAAGCTTCCATTTCTAGTTCTGAAACACCTAGAATTCTATTTAAATTTTTATTCAGTCATAGGTTGTCTCCCCAACTTTTTATAAATTCAATGTCTTCCGTTTTTGCCCTTCTTTTCATCCCAGAACTTAGCATGTTGTCTGACACCTAACAGGTGCTTAATAAATCCTAGTTGATTGGTTGAATCTAAAAATCTTCCTCTCTTTTCAGTTCATGGGCACCAATGATAGGAGAAGCCAGTGCCACAGGCAGCACTGATGCTGGGGAATAAGCCCTAACGTTCCACAGATTTAGCACCAAGGTAGCCCTGTACATCACAGAGACTGTATAAGTCTCTAAGGGGAGGGTTGCTCATTTAGGGTTATTATTACTATCTGTGAGCTCAGATGTGAATCCTGTCCAATTCTATTGACTTGTGAAAAAAAATTATTCATGTTTTAAGCCTTGTGAACTCATTCCTTGTAAGAGGAGCTAATGTGTAATTAGGCCTTACAGAAATGTCAAAGGCTGAAGTTCTCAAATCATCTGAGTGGGGTAGAAAGAGAAATAAAAGGCTCCTGAAGCACTTGATATCAACAGGTAGCCTCTGACACTTACATTTCTTTGTTTCTCTCACAGTACCTAATACCATGTCTTACACATAAAAGACACCCAAAAAGTGTTGAGTAAAGTTAAAAGAAACCTCGGGGTATGACAAGCACATGGAGACTGAGCAGGGATGGTAAGCAGGGATGGTACAAGAACCTAGACCACAAGAATTATGAATGTCTGATGTAGAAAGTCCCATATACACTCTCTCCCTTACCTTATCACATATACCCTTTAAGGAAGGGTCACAGTTTAGTTTTTGCCTTTGAATTCCCACCACCTAGCATGGTGCCAGAAACATGGTAATCACTTAATGATGATTGAATTGAGGTGTTGAAATTAATGGAATAGCCTGCAAATTTAAAGTTCATTTATATGGTAGTTGGGATCTAAACATCAGATTTACACAAAGACACATGTGCGCGCACACACACACACACACACAGATGCGCTGAGGCTATTCTAGATGGCAACCAAACTGCTCTGAAATAATAGCACCAACCTAATAGCCCATCAGTGTAGTTGTATGACCAATTTTTTTCCACCACTTCCTTTCTTCCCCCTCACAAAGATCAGACATATATCATGCTGCCCTGTCTTCCTCTGTCTTATACTACCCATGGCTCAGTGAATTCCATCATAGGAATTCTCTTTTACATATATCCCTCTCTTCCAGTTCTTGATTAATGATCGTTGATAATTTTCTTCAAATCTCCCTCTCTGTCAATTTTATTCTTCCTATATTTCTTTTATTCCATTTGTGAACCAAAAAAAAAAACACACCTCAATTACAGCTAATAAGCTTAGGAGTGGTGCTAAAGACAAATTAAGTGTGCAACACCTAACTTCACTTCAAAAATTAGACATAATAAGCTAGTACTAACAATCTCTAAAGCCTTTGGAAATGACCAGAACTGCTTCATAATCTCCACAAAAGTTATTATTTTTAACTCTTAATTTTCTTTCAAGTAAACTTGGATTTCCAACATTCAAGATATCTATTAAATTATTTCTTGTTTAATTTTTTCTGTTATGTTTATTTACTAGTATCATTTTTCTTTTTGCTAGTTTTCACTAAAAATATGCAGTGAGTCAACTACATTATGGTTTAAATAGACTGTCTTGTCACTCCAATGCTTAAAAAATTTCAGTGAATTCTTATTGCATTCAGGATGAAATACAAATGCCTCAGCTTAGCATTTAAGTCCTGCATCATCTGACTGCAACCCATCTTTCCGCAATTACTTCACCCTATTCCCTTTCACACATTCTATTTTCCATCTAAACTGGCTCACTAACTGTTCCTCAAATACAGTACTCCATCTCCTTCCTCTGTGTACCTGTACAACCTGACCCCCATACAAAGAATGAATTCCTTCCTCTCCTCTCTCTCTTGGAATTTTGTCCTTCCTTAAAGGCTTAAATAAAATATCGCATCCTCCATGAAGCCTTGCCAGATTGTCCCAGAAACACCTTGTATTTACTTATTGATGTATTATATCCACTCATTAGTAGACACATAAGACTTGAACCCTTGAGCACTGGGTCACCTTTGTTTTGGTCTTTGAATATCCCCCATTTACCACCACCTAGCACAGTGCCATAAACTTATATCATAGACGCTTAAAAATGATAATTGAATTGAGTTGTTGAACTTAATGAATTAGCCTGAGAATTTACAGGCCATTTACAATAATGTTGTGGGTTCTGAACATCTAATTTACAGACAGACTTTGGGAACACACACCATTTAGCAAGTCTGGGACGACTTTGTGTAAGGTGCAAGTAAGGGCAGCTGAAGAGTCTTGATTGTATTTTATGGGCCAGCTGTCTTCCTTACACAAAAGTCTCAAAGAAAATAGAAGTTTTGACAGAGCCTCCCCAGGCTCAGTGGAAAGAAGTCCACTCTTTTCCAACCTGTATTAACTGCCCTTATATACCTGGGCACTATGATAAATACCATGGGTCATTTAGGTGCCTTTTGGGGTCAAGCTACCTCTTGGGGTATAAAATAAGGATAACCACAAATTGATAACGTTTATGAAGTTCTTTTACTTCAGAATCATGAACCTCTTGATTGTTTGTTGTTGTTGTTGTTTTTTTTCAGAAATACTTGTCTAAGCCAATAGTACAGAGCAGCTAAATGGTGCCAGTCTGGTAGATATTCTCCTGGATTCGTTCATGCCAGCAACTTCTTTGCAAATTATAAGCAAGCATGAGTGTTCAACCTTTGACCTAAATCCCACATACCTGGGTTTCAGACCAAAAGAAACATTGGATATAAGAGAGAGAGACAGAGACAGAGGGAGGCAGAGAGATAGAGAGGGAGGGAAGGAGAGAGAGAGAGAGAGAGAGAGAGAGAGAGAGAGAGAGAGAGAGAGAGAGTGGGTTGGGGAGAGACAGCTTCAGCAAGCTGCCACTAGATGATGGATCGCTTAAGGCTTTCAGCCAATAAATGTATGTTGAGTTTGTAAAGTTGTAAATGATGTATAGTCAGATGAGAGGGAGTGGGGATAAGTGTCCAGTTTTTCCTTCTTTCTGAAGTCTGGGGATTTCACAGGGTGGGGGATAGAAAAGGGTTGTTGGTGGAGTTTTTTTTTTAATTTTTATTTTAAACACAACATTCATCACACTCAGAAAAAGTGGAGAAATATGATGGATATAGTGATTTCATGGCATCCTAGAGGCCCCTACAGACTAAATGTACTGGCAGCTGCCCACCCTCTTAAGCAGATAGTAATAACTCCCCGCAGATCTCAAATAAAAGAAGCCCTCCTGCCGGTCTGACATATTTCAAAGGCATACGGTTAGAAGGAAAGAATACTCCAAAAAGAAAATATTATAAAGGAACAGACTTTTTTGCAGGAAGGGTGGGGATGTCTCCAACTGCACCTCTGGAGATTGAGAGACAATTTGAGTTTAATGGTGCATAAAAGCAGTAATTGATTAAAGGGTACCCTGGTGGCCTTAGAGAGTCAGTGTCCAAAAGTGCCTGACATTCTCTCTTTCCGGGGTTGATGGCACACTGAAATGATCTGGCTCAGTAACCATTCATAATATACTAAGCTGCAAAAACATAAGTAAGAAAGACAGTGTCCTTGCTCTCCAAGCATGCCCTCAACGCAGAAAAAAAAAAAAGCTTAAGTGGAAAACATTTCCCATTATCTCCATCTCAGGGATGAATAAATCAAGACCCAGTAAGATTAATGGAATTCCACAGGACCATACAGTAAGTCAGATGATAGAAATAATCACTAATATCTGTAAAACACTTAGTGCAACCCCTGGCACATAGTAGGTGCTTGTTCCCTTCCCCTCCCTTCCTTTTCCTCACCCAAGATTTTACTAAAAGACCAAGCTGACTCTTGCAGCCTTGTCTCTGATTGTGTTGTACTGAACCTTTAGATGACCACTGATTATGTTTTGACATTGTCATAATGTGAAAAAAGTGGGCAGAGAGAATTGAGTGTAGACAATACTACTGCCAGAAGCAGCACTCCTTAAGCTTGGCCTTGACATTATGTCATTGATGTCTGCCTGAAAACAGGGATTGCAGGAAAAAAAAAAAGAAAAACAGTAAGTAGCCATAAAAATGAGGGAAGATGGCATTAAAAAACCTTAGCCAATGGGCATTCTAAAGTCAAGCTAAAAATAAGAAGATGGAATCCTACCACTTGGGACACAAGGAGACTGCCAATCCAAGCAAAACACTTGGATTCTAGCCCTGGCTCACATGCCACTTTGTTGTATTACTGTGAGCAAATCACTTAACCCCTCTAGGCCTCAGCTTCTCCACCTTTGAAACAGGCATAATGACATTCATCCTATCTATCTCACTAGGATTTTGAGAAGATAAAATAGGAGAGAATTTCCAGAAAACTTTTATCAAAGCAAGGGATTATGTACTCTACTAAGGTCCTACTGTGATGCCTCTGTAGGCCATAAAAGGGAGTCTCAAGGGCTTTACCAGAAACACACAAGTTTTAGAAGGTGCCTGTCAAAGTCTCACTACATCTGACATAGAAATGCATGCTCAGAAAAATATGGAAGAGCTCAACAGAAAAAATCAGGAATATCTCCATCATGGTGTGACCCAAGGACTTTGGTGCGTATTGGGCCTTAAGACCTCCAGCAGCCCTCACACAGTCTACTACATACAATGCAGGAGACATAAGGACAAACATATTATCCAGATACTTTGACACACGGAGATCTCCCCTTCCTCTGTGGCTCTCCCTCCTGACAATACAGTCAGCTCTAAAAACAAGGTCCAATTTAGCAACTCAAGCCCAGAAACCTTGGTTCCATGATCTGCCTGATCTGTACTGCATATCTGCTGGCGTTTGTCTTTCGTTTTTGAAGAGAACCAACGACATAAGAAGATAAAGTCTTAAATTGTACATGAATCATACTTAAGAGAAACAGAGTTGCATAAAGTCATCAGCCTCACTCTCTCTTCCTAAACCATCAAAATCCAGGGGCAGAACAAAAGTCAGGGTGACTGGAGATTGCTCAGGATGTAATGGATGATCTTTGCGTCTTTGTCTTCTGACCAAGTTCTAAGCGCTCCACAGCACCTGCTTTAGGTACCTTCAGGGTCATTAGAACAAATTGCTCTCATCCACCCATTCCACCATAAGTCTTTACATGCCTGGGGTAGACATACCCTCAACCTGGTATATCCCATGTACTGAGACAGTTTACCAGGAAGTGACCACTATGCATGCCACATACAGTTTCTTGAAATCACAGGTGAGAGATGAGTGCCAGGTAGACACCAAAGTTGGATGAACAGCCCTGAAAAGTTCTCAGCAAGCCCTCACACCAGAGGTGCTAATCCTCCTTGAACACCCCATACACTCCATATCCTCTGATGATGACTGTCTACCAAAGCCACTGTGAGTTTGGGACAGGTTTATCAACAGACAAGAAGAAGTCTTTGACCCATTCAACTCACAATGACTACCTACTGAAGTGTAGAGGGACATATAATCTATATCAGAATAGGGAGTCTCACACTGACAAAAAATCTTATAACCTTGAAGTGTTAAAGCATCATTATTACCTAATAATGATTTTTAATCATTTTTTCATTGTCAATAGTGGACCTCAAAAAGCTCATTGTTCCCCCTTAAGAATGGCAATGATGTAATTATGCCATACACACAGAATACACAATCAAATATCATTGTATAATACATTTGAAAATATGAGACCTTGAAAGTCATTTAGCACAACAGCTTTCTCCCAATTTTACTAATGTAGAAACTGAGACCAAGAGAATTTAAGTTGCCCAAGATCACACAGATAAAAAATGTCAGAGGCAGAATTTGAATCCCCTGTAAAGACAATCTAATAAGTAATTATGCCATAAATTTTGTGCTAGTTGCTCAAAAACGAATAGGAAAAATAAAATCCACCTCTCCCACATTCCATTTCAGAATCATAGAAACTTTTATGATTGTAGAAATTTTAAAAGTTAATCGCTAATGTCTCCACGAAGAAGAAGCAAAAGGAATATTCCCAGAATTTTTTCCAGGAAAAGAGCCAAGAAAAAGGGAGAGCTGGGGATTTTTTTCATCTCCACATAATTCAATAGCACTTTTTGGAGGGCAAGTTGGGGGAAAGAGGAGAGGTGTACAGGGAGGAGTGAGACACTTCTTCAGCTAAAATATCAAATTACAAGTTTCAGCCTTAAAGCAGTCTTTTCTTTTTGCACTTGACCTATAAGCATATCAGTATGAATTAATGGATTTGCCCTCCACCTCTCAAATGTAAGACATTAAAGAAACAAAATCCTAATAAACAATTATCCTCTGCTACTTCATTGCCATGACACCAAAAGGCTGAAAGTATGATGTTAAATCAATTTTGATCTTCTGGCTAAAGATGTAAATTGAGAGCAAGGACTCCAGGGTTCTTTTCCAGCTCTAGAGTGATGATCTCTTTGGAACTACACAACCAAATTTGGCAGTTATGATCCCATACACAATTTGGATGCACATACACAGGGTTTTCCAATGCATACAAATGTGAGTGGTTTCTATATAAACATTCTAAATAGATTTGCCTGCTGATATACAATCCAAACCTTCTCCCATCTCTTTAAGAATCCCACATCATTCCCCACCCCCTTTTTGTAGTGGACTTGGCCTCTGTAAACTGAGACAACAGAGAATAGTGATCAATTTGTCATGACCTCCCTCTTCTTCTACTCTCTATTTCAAAAGTCCTTGGAATCATCACCCATTCTCTCCTTTCCCACCCTAGTCTCTGATAAAAAGATGGCCCTTTTCCTTGCAAAGATCAGCTCTTCTACTTGTAGCCTTGATCCCATCCCCTTCCATCTCTTCCAATCTATTTCTCTTCCTTACTCAAGATAGTAGTGCTTCCCCCAGAAATTACATCAATTTTGTATAGATTCTGTATTTGTTAATGTATGTGTATGATGTTCATAGAACATAGTAGGTACTTAATAAATGCTTGTTGATCGACTGATTACTTTTGAAGGGTACAAATTGGTGAAAATCCAATCACAATCCAATCACAAATCCAAGTTTGGTGATTTTGAAGGGTACAAATTGGTGAAAATCCAATCACAATCCAATCACAAATCCAAGTTTGGTGAGTTGATTCACTTTTTTCATTCATACACTCACTTGACAAACAATACTAAGTGGTAATAGTGTGTAAACCACAACGTGGTGCTAGGAAAGGTGCTGGGAAAGAGATAAGGATATCCTAGATGCTAGGAAAGATATAAGGATAATTAAGATGTGGTTGCTACCTTCATGGAATTTATAGCTTAGCTTAGGTGCAGAGAGATGGTGCTAAGGTAAAAATGCAAACTATACAAAGAGCAGCAACATTGTGTAGTAGTGAATGAAGTATGAGGCTTGGAATTGGAATGACCTGGGTTCAAATCCTATTTCTCCCTCATATTAGCAGAGTAAATCTGAACAAGTCTCTTACCTTTTAGGGTCCCAGATGTCTCCCTAAGACACACAGATGCCAATCTATATCATTGCCTATACAAATAAAATCACAAGTCCAGATCAACTTAAGGCTAATTTTAATGTGAAATAGAACATAGGAGAGATATCAAGAGCTATGGAACAGCTTTGAAGGAGGCATAGAATGACAAGAGACTAAGAATGGGGTAGGGCATACTAAGAGTAGAAAATACTATGGGTCAGAGCCTTAAAACTGCTGATGGTTTCAATGGTGTAAGGGAATATCCCTTTAAGTTGCTTCCTGTTAGGTCTAAATCTATTTACACCCTTTGAAGTAAATGGGGATAATGTACAAAATCCAAGTACACACTAGCATCAGAAACCACAATTGTAAAGATACTTCAATTTAGAGAGATTTGCAATGGAATCTTAAGTGCCACTTGTCAGTATAGATATGATTATTAGAGAACCTGACACAACTAGTCTTTTCTGGATTCCCTGTCAAACCTGCTGCATCTATGAAAGAAGAAGGTACCACATTTTCCACCAAGGAAGCATGATTCTTATTTCCCTTTTTATTTAGTAGTGCAGCTCCCTGTTCCTATGCCTATAAAATTCAAGCTGGTCATGTGACTGACTTCTCTACCCACAGCAGGGCAGCGATGAAGAATAAACATTTTAATGTGGTCTCATGCCAGCAGGTTGAATGAATAAGTCCATTATGAACTTATATACTTAATAACTCAGTAGGGGTAAGGGTGGGGGTTGGGAAGGAAAAAGCAGCTGCCTACTGGCAGCAATTCTAGGGAGGATATAGAAAGAGCCCCAGAGAAACAAAGGAAGTGGGGGGAATTAAAAATCTAGCCCATTATCAAATACAAGTTCCATGAGTTGGCAGCTCACAAAAACGGAAAGCTGCAAATAAGTGGGGGAGTCTATAAAGGTTGTCAAAATCCAAAGTGTCACTATGAAGGTACAATACAAAGAAATTTGAGACAGGAAGGACTGGGCAACGAGCTAATAATGATCTCAGTAAACATTACTAAAGAAACAACTCATTGAGGAGAAGTTCTGTCTTAACTAAAGCTATTTGGAAGCTGAATCCTCTAAAGATTGGCTTTTGGTTTATTTTGCCCTGCAGCTGACTGTCATATCAGTGATATCAACAAAACTAGGAATTTATTTTCTATGACTGAAATCTGTATCTCTAGTGTTGGCATTTCAGAATTAAGAAAGATCCATCAGGCACAAGTAATAAACATACATACCTATATGTCATATAGATATATATGTGTAACAGATTTACTTATATATAATATAGTAGAGTGTATATACATAGATGTATATGTAACCTATAGTGCATATATAGGCATATACTGTGTGTACATATATACATATATATGTGCATGTGTGTATGTATGTGTGTGTGCACGTGTGTGTGTGTATATATATATATAAATATATATAAAACACATGTATATATGGAGTGTTTGGGGTGTTCAAGGAGGATGGACAAATGAGAACAACTTCCTCTAATGGCCATGAAAGCAGCTGAAGTAGGTGCTGAGGATCACTTGGAGCTTGGTCAGACATCAAAGAGGTCAAGGTCATCCACTACATCCTGGACCATTATGGCCAGTTGTCCTGACTTTTGTGTTGCTATTGGACTTCTATGATGCAGGAAGAGACAGTGAGGCTGACAACTTTGCTCAACTCTGCCTCACTTAAATCCAATTCATGCATGAATCAAATTATCCACCCCCCATTATGTCCCTGGTCCTCTTAGAAAACAAAGAATGAACAATATATATATACATACATATACATACATAAACAAGATATACAATACAGATACAGACACACACAGAGAGTTTTTCATTTGTTGAGCAAGCATAACATAGCTTGGCCAGATGATAGTGATTCCAATAAGGCCAACATCATTACTAAAGACCAAAGTGGGTGAGTGTAGGGAGAGCTAGAAAAATTCCTGATTAGGGGGTCTGATGGACATTTTTTTATTATTAACTCTAATGAATTGTTTGAACTAAAGTCCTCTTTCCTTATCTTACAGTGAAGATGTCACAGAAGGCTGTCACAGAGGAGTAATCTGTTTCAATATCCCATGCATTTGAGAATTTTGCCCCTCCTGTTTTTCCCCACCAGCCTAAGGCTGATAATCTCATGCTGACACTTCGAGGAACAGGCTCTATTTAAACTAGCCAATCAGTGTAGTGATATGATCTGAATAGCTCTCCGAAGGGCCACCAGGACAAAAACAATTCTTGCTAGATGGAATGCTAGATAGAGTCCTTACATCATTAAAAAGGCCCTGCTAAGATGAAAACCTGTTAACTTAACAGGCTAATGTTTGCATTTTTAATGCATAATCCATTAACACATTAGTGAGAATCTCTTGGATTAGCTAGGCACTTTGGAGAGAATAGGACCCTCAGGGACTACAGCATACAACACCTGTTTTCATAGGGGTATGGGGGCCTGGAAAGACTTGTAAAGAGGGCAGGCATGGGCTGAACTGAGTGCCCCAGGGGCAGATGCTGGGCAGCTGGAGAATATCAGATACTTGAACAATGAAACTGAGAGAGAAGAGAATCAAAGATAAATTTCATCTCCTTTAAAGCTTTTCCAAGAGCCCACCCTGGTAACAAATGATAATCTTTTGCAATAAGATTATAAACAGAAAATTAATTCATACATTTACTTAAAGTTCCCCCTCATTATTACATTTTGTAGACTGTTCCATTTTCAGCCAGACATAACCAAAACATCCGATCAGCTCAGCCATCAGTGCAAATTCAGCTGAGGAACCAGATGTTTTCCACAGTTAACACCAAGTGATCAGCTTGACTAAATGCATTATTAGAGTGACTGAACTAACCAGATGTTTTAGGACTGTGTAAATGTTAAGTAACCACTTGCAAAGAGACATGCTTATTTATCTCCTCCCTTACCAATTTTACAAACAGCTTCACTGGAGGAAATCTCTTATTTCCTAACTTTCCCTATCCATACATCCACATCCAAGCGGCCTATGTGCCCCCAACAAATTACATATGTACATATACATACATATATGTGTATATATAACATGCATATTGTATATATATATATACATATATGTGTATGTATATATGTGTGTGTATGTATATAAATATATTTGTTGCTCTTCAATCATTTTCACTCATGTCCAACTCTTTGTGAACCTATTTGGGGTTTTCTTGGCAAAGAGATTGGAGTAGTTTGCCATTTCATTGCCCAGCTTATTTTACAGATAAGGAAACTAAAGCAAACAAGGCTAAGTAAGGTCACACAACTAGAAAGTGCCTAAAACCAGATTTGAACTCAGGAAACCTAAAACCAGTGCTGTATTCACTGTGTCACCTAGATGATAAACACATACACATACACATACACACACACACACACACACACGCACACCATTGTCAGTACTGATTAAAATTATGCTTGTGTGTGTGTTGTACTGGGAAGAGGTGATGTTAATGTCAGTCTAATTTTATCTAAAATTGTTGGATAATGAGGGGAGGAATCCCTTCCTCAAGTCAGGATTTAAACCAAAGCTTTTAATGGAGTATCCCCTGGAGAAATAATAACAGTAAAAATAGGGATAGGGCTGGGCCTGGGATCCAACTGGCTTAGGGAATTCCCATATGAGGAAATATTCTCTACTTTTTGGCACCTTCTCTGTAATTTATAATTTTAGATAACTATCCAGAGTACTGAAAAGTTAACTTGCCCCAAATCACACGGCCAGTACATTGCTAAAGGTACAACTTGAACCCAGGTCCTCCAGGCCTTGAAAATGATTCTCTATAAACATCTATAGCCTTTTAAAGTTCACAAACTGCTTTACATACATTAATTCAGCTGATATTTACAACAAAACTTAAAAGTTTTAATACTAAAGATACTACTGTTCCCATTTTATAAATAAGAAAACTGAGGCTCAAAGCTCTTAAGAGATTTAATCAAGGTCCTAAATAAGCTTTTTTAATTTCAGCATCTCATCTTCATTCTCTCTAGTAGGCCATTCCATTTTAGAGAAAAATAAATGAATAAAAATCACTTTTTCCAGAGCAAACATTTCATTCATAGTCTTCTCCATCAACTTTAAAAATGCAAACGGTGTAACAGCAGAAAAAAACTTACTTAAATGGAACTAGTCTTGTTTCTTCCTTCTCAACTTGTTGAATTTTGAACTCTTTGTTTTTGTAGAGATTTTTAAACATTTTCATAAAAGTTTAGGATTTGAGTGCTTATTATGATTTTTTAAATGTCAGCTTCTACTTTCTAAAACAACTGACCTGGAAAATAACTCTAGAAAAATCAACAAACTCTCTGAAAAGCATGACCAAAGGAAAAAGATAGACACCATGTTTCTATTTCATAAAAAAAACCAGACAAATCTATTAGGATTGTAGGACAAAGTAAAAATAAAAAGAATCTACCAATCACCCATGGAAAGAACCTCCAAACTGAAAACATCCAAAAATGTCACAGTCAAATTCCAAAGTTTCAAAGTCAAACAAAAATATACTACAAACTGTCTGAAGAATTTCAGTATCAACAGCCACACATGTCCGGGCAGGACTTACTAGAAAATCTTGCGATATAATAACCAATTCCTTCCTCTTTGTAAAGAAGGGGCAGAGCAGAAATGAGAATGAGGGGGAAATACACAATTAACAGTTATAACAGTGAAAGTGAATGAAATGAATGTATCCATAAAGAAAGAAGGCTAGCAAACAGATTGGAAATCAGAATCCAACAACACACTGTTTATAAAATAAAAGAATGAAATATAAAGGTTAAAATAAGGGGATAGAACTTGTTTATGCTTCAGGTAAGTTCTATAAAAGCAGAGGTAACAATCCTATACAAGGCATAAGGAAAAAGAGACATGGTAAAGGAAATAAACAGAAAGTGCATTATATTTAAAACATAGATAAAGAATTAAAGATGGTGAAGAAATGGCAGGGAATCATCTAAGGTCTCCCAAATTCCCCTTGAAATAACTTTAAATAATGCCTCAAAAATATGGAGCAGCAGAACCCAAAAAAGGACTAGATAAAACAATTTTCCATCTCAAGGTAACATATGAGGTCAGCAGCAAAGGTCTGTCACATCTGAGAGAGCGCAGCATGGTCTACCACAGACCAGGTCCCAGCAAACTAGGAGCAGGTCTTGGAAGCAACTACATCAGCAGTGGCAGTGGCTGCTTCCAGAGTTGTCAATCCACAGATGGCAAGGGGGTAGGAGAATTCATCAGAATGAGATAGCAGAGGTCCCTTTGTTGGCACAAGGGGCAGACTTCTTTTTTGCATTGTACATACTTGAATCTGGGTCACAGTCCCGGGTGGCACACCAGAATTTGCAACTGTGAGGAAGCAGGACCCTGGTCACAGTTCCAGAGCAGAAAAGAGTACCTGTGGTCATTCAGCCACCAGAGCACAGACCAGGAGAGTAATAAACATACCTCTCCTTAGACCATACCACCATGGAAGAACTGAAAACTTACAAGTCTCTAGTAGTATCTCTGAAATCAAATGCACAGAAACCCTGAAGCTTGGAACCGTGCACACTTCACCCAAGAAGAAGAGTCCCACTTCAGGAGACACTTAAAAGAAAAGAAATAGGCTGGAAAAATGAGCAAATGACAGGAAAAAATTCTGACTAAAAAGTTACCATGGTGACAAAGAAGATCAAGACACACTCAGAAGAAGATAACAAAGTCAAAATTCCTACATTCAAAGCCTCAAAGAAAAATATGGATTGGTCTCAGGCCATGGGAGAACTCAAAAAGAATTTTTTAAATCAAGTAAAAGAGTAGAGGGGGAAAATGGGAAGAAAATGTGAAAAGAAATTAGAGCAATGCAAGAAAGTCATTTTTAAAAGAAGTCAACAGCTTGATAAAGGATGCATAAAAAATAATGAAGAAAATAACACCTTAAAAACAGACTAGGTCAAATGGTAAAAGAGGTACAATCCAATGAGGAGAAAAATGTCTTGAAAGGCAGAATTGGTCAAATGGAAAAAGACAAAAATTCACTGAAAAGTATTCCTTAAAAAGTAGAAGAGCCAAAACAGAAAAAGAAAATTATAGACCAATTTTCCTAATGAATATTGATGCACAATTTTTAAGTAAAATACCAGGAAAGGGATTATAGCAATATATCACAAGGATTATACACTATGACCAGGTCTGATTTATACCAAGAATGCAAAGGTGGTTCAATATTTAGAAAACTAACAGCATAACTGACCATAACAATAACAAAACCAACAGAAATCATGTAATTATCTCAATAGATACAGAAAAAGCACTAGAAACATAGTTAAAAGGAACTTACCTAGAAATGATAAGTAATATTTATCTAAAACCATCAGCAAGCATTATCTGTAATGGGGATAAGCTAGAAGCCTTCCTAATACAATCAGGAATGAAGTAAGGATGCAGATTATTACCTCTATTATTTAATATTATACTAGAAATGTTAGCTATATCAATAAGATAAGAAAGAAATTGAAGGAATTAGAATAGACAATGAGGAAACAAAACTATTACTCTTTGCAGATGATGTGATGTTATACTTAGAAAATCCTAGAAAATCAAATAAAAATAACTTGAAATTATTAACAACTTTAGCAAAGTCACAGGATACAAAATAAACTCAAATAAATCATTAGCATTTCTATATATTGCCAACAAAATCTACCAGGAAGAGGAAGAAAGAGAAATTACATTTAAAATAACAGTGCACAATATAAAATACTTGGGAGTCCACATGACAAGACAAATCCGGGAACTATATGAACACAACTAGAAAACACTTTTCATACAAAGAAAGTCAAATCTAAACAACTGGGAAAATAATCATTGTTCATGTGTAGGCTAAGCTAATGTAATAAAAACTAGCATTCTACCTAAATTAATCTATTTATTTAGTGCCATACTAATTAAACTATTAAAAATTCTTTTATAGAGTTAGAAAAATAATAACAAATTCATCAGGAAGAACAAAAGCTCAAGGATATCAAAGGAATCAATGAAAAAAATGTGAAAGAAGGTGGTCTAGCTATACCAATATACAGATCTCAAACTGTATTATAAAGTGGTAATCATCAAAACAATCCGCTACTGGCTAAGAAATAGAGTGGCAGATCAGTGGAATAGATTAGGTACAAATTACATTATAGTAAATCACCACAGTAATCTAGTATATGGTAAACCCAAACATTTAAGCTTTTGGAACAAAAACTCACTATTTAACAAAGACTACTGCAGAAACTAGATAACGAACGGTATGGTAGAAGCTAGATATAGACCAACATCTCACCCCATATACCAAGATAAGGTCAAAATGGGTACATAATTTACACATAAAAGGTGATACCATAAGCAAATTAAAATAGCATGGAGTAGTTTATCTGTCAGATTTATAGATAAGGAAAGAATTTAGAACCAAAGAAGATATAGAGAGCATTACAAAATGTAAAATAGATAATTTTGATTATATGATATAAAAAAGGTTTTGTACACACAAAACCAATGCAAGCAAAATTATAAGGATGGCAGAAAAAGGAGGTGAAAAATTTGCAATAAGCATCTCTGATAAACACCTCATTTCTCAAATATATAGAGAACTGAGTCACATTTATAAAAATACAATTCATTCCCCAATTGATAGTCAAAAGATATGAACAAACAGTTTTCAGACAAAGAAATCAAAGCTATCTGTAGTCATAGGGAAAAAATGTTCAAAATCACTACTGATCAGAGAAATGCACATTAAAACAACTCTGATGTACCACCTTATACCTATCAAAGTGACTAATATGACTAAAAACAGAAAATGTTGCATGTTGGGGGGGATGTGGGAAAACTGGGACACTGATGTACTGTTGGTGGAGTTGTAAACTGATCTAACCATTCTGGAGAGCAATTTGGAACTCTTCCCAAAAGGCTATAAAACTGTGCATACCCTTTGATCCAGCAATACCACTGCTAGGTCTATATCACAAAGATATACAAAAAAGGAAAAAGGAACTATCTATACAAAAATATTTATAGCAGCTATTTTTGTGGTGGCTAAGAATTGGACATTGAAAGGATGTCCATCAATTGGGGAATAGCTAAACAAGCTGTGGTATGTAATTGTAATGGAATATTATTGTGCTATAAGATATGACAGGCAGGATAAATTCAGAAAAACCTTGAAAGACTAACATGAACTGATACACAGTGAAGTGAATAGTGTCAGGAGAACATTGTACAGAATAACAGCAATATTGTTCAGTGAAGAATTATAAAGGACATAGCTATTCTCAGCAATACAATGATCCAAGACAAAAACTTGAAAGCACTAATGATGAAGCACTCTATCCACCTCCAGAGAAAGCACTAATACTGAATGAATACAAATTGAAGCATTCTACTTTTTAACTTTCTTTCTTTTTCTTCTTTTATTTGTCTTCTTATACAAAATGACTAATATGGAAATGTTTCATATTATTGCACATGTGTAACCTATATCTTGTTGCTAAGAGAGAATCTGGCACTCAAAAATTTAAATAAAAGTATTTTTAAATAAAATAAAAATTTTCTGTGGCATAAAAAAAGCAGAATTGGCCTAATGAACAAATATATTTAAAAATTCACTGAAGAAAAGAACTCCTAGAAAGGTACAATTGGTTGGTCAAATGGAAAAGGAGGAACAAAATCTCAATGAGGAAAATAATTCCTTAAAATCAGAATAGGACAAATGGAAGCCAATAATTTTATGATACATCAAGAAATAATAAAACAAATCAGAAGAATGAAAAAATAGGAGAAAATGTAAACTATCTCATTGGAAAAACCGAAGTAGGGGGGCGGAGCCAAGATGGCGGAGTAGAAGGACGCACGTTTACGAGCTCCGAAACCAAAGCCCATAGAATTAATGTAAAAAGAGACCCCCATAACTTCTGGGTCAATACAAGGTGTGCAGAAACGGAGTGGAAGAGATTTCCGTGCCAGAGAGCCCTGAAGAGCCATCCCCGGGGTCCGTCGCACTCCGGAAAGCGGACTCCACCCCAGCGTGGCCTTGGCCGCGGCCACAGAGAAGCTGATCCAAGCAGGCTTCAGACACGGAAGCTCCGGCAGCCGGGAAAGTCCCTCCACCCACAGAAGCTACAGGTCAGTGAGAAAGAAGGCTGGGCTGGACGAGAGGGGGAGCAGGGCGTCTCCGTGACTCGGGCCCCCTCAGGAGGAAGCGGAGGCGGCAGAGATGGGGGCAGGAAGCAGCAGAGGCAGAGGGGTGGGCGTGGCTGAGGCGGCAGCGGCCCAGGACTCAGGAATCCCCCAGCAGCAGGCAGGATCTTCATTACGGAAGCTCTCTGCATGAACGGCCTGAGGGGGCTGAGCCTGGGAGACGGTCCTGCCCCCACCCCACTCTATTACTGAAGGCCTCTGCATAAAGCCCCTGAGGGACCTGAGCCTGGGAGGTGGGCCCCCCACCCCGCCCCCATCCGCTCCATTCCTGAAAGTCTGTGCATAAAGCCCCTGAGGGAACTGAGCCTGGGAGGTGGCCCTGCCTCCACCCCAGCGCCAGAACTAAAGTGTGCTGTGGAAAGCCCATTTGAATCTTAGAGGCCAAGCACTAGCTGGGCGGATCCAGGCGGGGGTGGAAAGGAATCTCAGAAGTCAAGTAACTGGCTGGGAAAATGCCTAGAAAAGGGAAGAAAAATAAGACTATAGAGAGTTTTTTCCAACAAATGCAAATGATCCCGACCTTCGGATCTGATGGGGAGGACGTATTCCTGCCATCAGGGAAAGACGTGGAGGGCGGGGCCTCAGTACCCCAGACACCCCAGGGGGTGGCAGGTGGGCTCAGGCCTTGGAAGAGCTCAAAAAGGATTCTGAAAAGCAAGTTAGACAGGTGGAGGAAAAACTGGGAAGAGAAATGACAGAGATGCAAGAAAAGTATGAAAAACAGATCAATACCTTGGTAAAGGAGACCCAAAAAAATGCTGAGGAAATTAACACCTTGAAAAATATGCTCACTCAATTGGCAAAAGAGGTTCAAAAAGCCAATGAGGAGAAGAATGCTTTCAAAAGCAGAATGAGCCAAATGGAAAAAGAGGTTCAAAAGCTCACTGAATTTAATAGTTCTCTCAAAATTAGAATGGAACAGATGGAGTCTAACGACTTTACGAGAAACCAAGAAATCACAAAACAAAACCAAAAGAATGAAAAAATGGAAGAGAATGTGAAATATCTCATGGGAAAAACAACTGACCTGGAAAATAGATCCAGGAGAGACAATTTAAAAATTATGGGACTACCTGAAACTCATGATCAAAAAAAGAGCCTAGACATCATCTTCCATGAAATTATCAAGGAAAACTGCCCTGACATTCTAGAACCAGAGGGCAAAATAAGTATTGAAAGAATCCATCGATCACCACCTGAAAGAGATCCAAAAAGCGAAACTCCTAGGAACATTGTGGCCAAATTCCAGAACTCCCAGCTCAAGGTAAAAATCTTGCAAGCAGCTAGAAAGAAACAATTCCAGTACTGTGGAAATACAATCAGGATCACTCAAGATCTAGCAGCTTCTACATTAAGGGATCGAAGGGCGTGGAATAGGATATTCCAGAAGGCAAAGGAACTAGGACTCAAACCAAGAATCACCTACCCAGCTAAACTGAGTATAATACTTCAAGGGAAAATATGGTCTTTCAATGAAACAGAGGACTTTCAATCATTCTTAATGAAAAGACCAGAGCTGAAAAGAAAATTTGACTTTCAAACACAAGAATGAGAAGAAGCATGAAAAAGGAAACAGCAAAGAGAAGTCTTAAGGGACTTACCAGAAGTGAACTGTTTACATTCGTACAGGGAAAGACAATATTTCTAACTCTTAAAACTTCTCAGTATCTGGGTAGTTGGTGGGACCACACATACACATGTACACGCATGCACACACACACACATATGCAGACACATACAGAGATAGAGAGCACAGATTGAACTGAATAGGATGGGACCATACCTTAAAAGAAATTAAGGTAAATGGTGAGAGAGAAAAGTAGTGGGAGGAAAGAGGGGGAAATGGAAGGTGGTAACTATATGTCATTTAAGAGGCAGGTAGGAGTTTTTTTTTAGTGGAGGGAAAAAGAGGAGAGCTGAGAAGAAAAAAAAAAAAACAAAAAAAAACAAGAAGTTTACCCTCATCACATTTGACTAAACGAAGGAGTGAAATGCACACTCATTTTGGTATGAAAACCTATCTTACAGTATAAGAAAGTGGGGGAGAAGGAGATATTGCAAGGGAGGGGATGATGGAAGGGAGGGCAAAGGGAGAAGGGAGCAATTTGAAGTCAACACTTGGGGAGGGACAGGATCAAAAGACAGAAGAGAAACAATGAGGGGCAGGTTAGGAGGGATGGTAATCCAGTTAGTCTTACACAACACGACTATCAGGGAGGTCATTTGCAAAACTACACAGATAGGGCCTATATTGAATTGCCTGCCGTCCCAAAGGGAATGGGTGGGGAGGGAGGGATGGGGAGAATTTGGAACTCAAAGTTTTAGGAACAACTGTTTAGTATTGTTGTTGCTACTAGGAAAGAAGACATACAGTTAATGAGGAATAGAAAGTCATCTGGCCCTACAGGAGAAAAGAGAAGACGGAGACAAGAGAAGGGAGGGATGACAGAAGAGAGGGCAGATTGGAGATAGGGAAAATTAGATTGCTTGGGGTATTGGGGTGGGGGGAGGGGAGAAAAGGGGAGAAAATTTGGAACCCAAAAATTTGTGAAAATGAATGTAAAAAGTTAAATAAATAAATAAATTTTAAAAAAAAGAAAAGAAAAGAAAAAAGAAAAACCGAAGTGGAAAATAGATCCTAGGGAGATGATTTGAAAATTATTGGAATACCTGAAAGCTATGATCACAAAAAGAGCCAAGAAATCATCTTTTAAGAAATTAGTGGATAAAATAGGAATTGAAAGAATGTACTGATCACCTCCTGAAAGAAATCCCAAAATGAAAACTCCCAGGAATTATAACCAAACTTCAGAGCTCCCAGGTGTAATGGTAAGGGAATTTGAAGATTTTCCGTGCTCCTTAATAGGCCCATGTGACCTGCTTTGAGCACTGACCCAGCCCACAGCTTGAGTCACATAGAGCCAAGGGTGGGAGAAGCTTGCTAGACAGGTGGAGCAAGAACAGTGGAGCTGAGAGAGAGCACGTGGAGAAGAGCAAAGCAGCTGGTATGAGTGAAAGAGGGAGTGATTTTGCCTAAGGCAGCTTGTCTGGGGGAGAGGGAGGCTGATGAAGGGAAGGCATGGGGATGGCCATGCTCCCTGCATTGGTAATGTGTATAGATTTCTTTGTTACTATGATGGATTTGGCTTTATGGCACTTGAATAAATGTCTTGGTTTTGTCTTTGAGGAAGAGAGTTTATATTTTGTGAATTTACCCTGGAAATACATTTGTATATCCATAGTGGCTGCTGTGGGTATCACATTGGCACTATACCAGATCCAGGAGAAAATATTGCAAGCACCCAGAAAGAAACAATTCAAGTACTGTGCAGCCACAGTAAAGATAACACAATATTTAGCAGCTTCTATATTAAAAGATTAAAGGCCTTGAAATATGATATTCCATAAGACAAAGAAACTAGGATTATAATCCAAGAATCACCTACCCAACAAAACTGAATATAATCATTTGGGGGGAAAGTGGATATTCAATGAAATAGAAGAATTTCAAGCATTCCTAATGAAAACACTGGTGCTAAATAGAAAATTTGACTTTCAAATATAAAACACAAGAAAAGCACAAAAAAGTAAACTGGAAAGGGAAATCATAAGGGACTCAACAAGGTTAAATCATTGACATTCCTACATGGAAAAATGATACTTGTTTCTTATAAGAACCTTCTCATTATTAGGAGTTAGAAGGAGTATACATACACACATAGGGCATGTGTGTGAGTTGAATATAATGGGGTGATTCCTAAAAAATAAAATTAAAGGGTGAGAAAGAGGAATGCACTGGGAGAAAGGGAAAAGGAGAGGTAGAATGCAGTAAATTATCTCACATAAAAGAGGCCCAAAAGAGATTTTACAATGGAAGGGAAGATGGGAGAGGTGGTAGGGAACATGTGAACCTTACTCTCATCACAAGTGGCTCAAAAAGGGAACAACACACACACTCCATCATGTATAAAAATCTATATTACCCTACAGGGAAGTAGGAAGGGAAGAAGATAAAGACAAGGACAGTGGTAAGGGAGAAGATGGTTGAGAGAAGGGAAGGGCTACTAGGTGAGGCAGTAGTCAGAAGCAAAACACTTTTGATGAGGAATACAGCAAAAGGAAAGAGTAGAATAAACAAAGGGAAAACAGGATGGAGGGAAATACCGTTATCAATCATAACTGTGAAAAAAAATTGCGAGTTTCTCTGACTAAGGCCTCATTTCTCAACTATATAGAGAACTGAGTCAAATTTACAAAAATAAGAGCCATTCCCCAAATGATAAACGGTCAAAAGAAATGAACAGGAGTTTTCAGATGAAGTAATCAAACCTACCTATAGGCATATAAAGAAGTGGTCTAAATCCCTTTTGATTAGAGAATTGCAAATTAAAACAGCTCTGAGGTACCACCTCACTCCTCTCAGATTGGCTAATGTAACAAAAAAGGAAAATGATCAATGTTAGAGAGGATGTGGGAAAATTAGGACACTAATACACTGCTGGTGGAGTTGTAAATTGATTCAACCATTCTAGAGAGCAATTTGGAACTATGTAAAGAGCAATAAAACCATGCACAAACCTTTTGACTCGGCAATACCACTATAAGTTCTGTATCCCAAAGAGATAAAAAGAAAAGGAAAAGGACCTATATGTACAAAAAGATTTAGAACAGCTCTTTTCTGGTGGCAAGGAATTGGAAACTGAGGGGATGCCCATCAATTGGGGAAGGGCTAAACAAGTTGTGGTATATGATTATGATGGAATATTATTTTTCTACAAGAAATGATGAGCAGGATGCTCTCATAAAAATGTGGAAAAACTTACATAAACTGGTGTAAAGTTGAATGAACAGAAGCAGGAGGACATTATACATAGTAACAGCAACATTGTATACTGAAGAACTGTGAATGACAACAATTTTGATCAAAATACAATAATCGAAGACAACTTTGAAAGATTTATGATGAAAAATGCTATCCATTCCCAAAGAAAGAACTAATGGAGTCTGAATATAGATCAAAGTATATTGTTAACTTAATTTTGGGGGATTTTTCTTTTTTGGTCTGTGTTTTCTTCCACAACATGACTAATAAGAAAATATATTTTGCATGACTATGTATCTATAATCTATATCAAATTGCTTGCCTTTTCAATCATGAAGCAGGAAAGGAAGGGAGGGAATTTGAAATTTAGAATTTTTTTTTAAATGTTAAAAATTGTTTTTACATGTAATTGGAGAAAAGTGAAATACTGAAGAAAAAAATAAAGAATTAAATATCAATACTTAATATGTAGGTGCCGAATATCCTAGCAACTAAGTTCTTGAGGTAAAAATTAATCAAATTACAGTAAAAAATTGAATTGATAAATATAACTAGGAGGTTTTTAAAATGAATGTAACATAAGAAGTTAGCTAGTTTGATTTATAAAACAAATTGTCAATATCAGAAAATGAAAAATTGTACCATCAGCAAGCATGTATTAGCACTTACTATGTGCCAGGCACTGTGCTAAACTAGGGATACAAAGAAATGCAAAAATAGTCTCTGCTCTCAACACATTCTAATGATGGAATCAGTGTGCAAACCACTATGTACAAACAAGATATACACAAGGTAAATTACAGATGATCTCAGATGTAAAGTATTAGTAGTTATTGGGGAGAAATGGTACCTCTTGATGAAGCTAGGATTTGAGCTGAGTACTGAAAGATGAGGAGGGATAGTATTCCATGTATGGTAGATAACCAGTGTCATGTGTGAGAAACAGTGAGAAGGCCAGTGTCTCTAGATCACATATTATATGAAGAGGATTCAACATAAGAATACTGGAAAGATGGGAAGGGATCAAGATGGGAAGGGCTTTAAAAGCCAAACAGGATTTTATATGTGTCCCTAGAGGTAATGGAAAGCCACTGGATTTTGTTGAACAGGGTATAATATAGTCAGACCTGACAATTAAAAAAACCAATTAACGTCTCAGCAGAGGATAGATTTGAGTGGGGAGAGATATGAGGCGGGGAGACCAACTAGTAAGCTATCACAATAGCCCAGTTTTGAGGTAATGAGAGTTCTGCATGAAGGCAGTGGCAGTGTCAGAGGAAAGAAGAGATCATACACAAGATATGCTTGACAAAAGATTGGATATGTGAAATCAGGAATACTGAGGAGTCAGGGATGACACCTACATTGTAAGCCTGGATGACTGGGAAGATGGAAAGTGCCTTTGGCAGCTATAGAGAAATTTGGAAGAGTGTTTAGGGAAGATAATGAGTTCTGCTTTTGGCATGCTGAATTTAAGATGTCTGTGGGTCCTCTAGTACAAGATGTTCTATAGGCTATAGAAGATTCTAGACTGGAGGTCAGGATAGAATTTAGGGCTTGATAAATAATTTGAAAATCATCTGCATAGAGATGATCGTTGAATCTAAGCTGATGAGTTCACCAAATGAAATAGCGTAGAAAGAGAAGAGGGACCATGACACAGCCTTAGGAGACACAGTTACTGGGCATGACCTAGAAGAAGATCCAGCAAAGGAAGCTGAGAAGGAACAGTTAGACAGGGAGAAGGAGAAAGGAGAGATCAATGTTATAAAAACCTAGAGAGGAGAGAGTATTGAGAAGAGAGTGATCAACATCAAAGACTGCAGAGAGGTCAAGAAGGATGTGGATTGAATAAAGACTATAAGATCTGGCCATCAAGAGGTCATTGGTAGAAGAGAGCAGTTTCAGCTGAATGATGATGTCAGAAGTTTGTCTGCAGGAAGTTTAGAAGGGAAAAGAGAGAAAACAAAAGTGCCCATTGTATATGACTTTCTCAAGTTTAATCATGAAAGGAAGGAGAAATTTAGGTTGATAACTAGCTATGATAATTGAATATCATGAACCTGTATGTGCCTATTGTACTTCCAGCTGGGAAAGTACAGGGAAACCTAGTCTCAAAAATAAATAAATAGGTTATTAAAATATTAAATATTCAAATTATTGGAATAAAAAATGTAGAATTTAAATGACTTAGTCTAAGAAAATAAATTTCCGAAGGAAAAAAACAGCCAGGACTAAATAGATATGTGAAACAAGCAAAGAAAAATTACCTATAATTTCCCCTATTTTTTGCAAAAATAGGGGAAAGTGTAATTCTACTAAAGTCTTTCTATGAGTCAAATATAATCCTAATACCTAAACCACGAAGAAATGGGTAAGAACAATCCCTAATGAATATTAACACAAAAAAATTAAATAAAATTTTAACAGAGACTACCACAACATATTTTGAAAAAACAATGTGCTATAAGCAAGTTGGATTTATACTAGTCAAACTATAACAGAGCACATTAATAATAAAAATTACATGATTATTTCAATAGGTGGAGGTACAAGTTTTTGTCAAAATATAAATTAAATTAAAATCACTAAAAAGAATATGAATAAATGAACCTTTACTTAATATATGTGAGTACACATCAAATATGTGTGATATGATTAGACCTGCTTATTGGGAAGATTTGACCTTTTCAGTAGAGGATAGTCCAGGGTTGGAATAGCAGCGGTAGTGGCAGAAAGGGCAACAGTAGCAAGAGCAACAGCAGCAGCAGTGGGAACGGTAGCAGCAGCAATGGTAGCAGCAGGAGTGGCAGGAGTAATAGCAGCAGTAGTTGCTACTTGCTATTGCTCTTCCTGCTGCTGCTGCTGCTGCAACTGCTATACTGCAATGGCTGCTGGTGCTACCGCTGGTACTACTGTTACCACTATTGCTGCTGCTCTTGCCCTATCTACTTCTGCTTCTCCGCTCTCTCTCTTTGAAGACTGAGCAAAGATCTCAGGCTGACAAAAGTTTCCAAAAGTTAGAGATTTCTCTCACATATCAGACGCTGAGAATGGCCCACAAAATACAAGAGGGAGGCAATCCAGGGACACTGGCCTCCATGCTGTTCTTTGCACATGACCCTTCATCTTCCAACTCCATGCCTTCAAACTGACTGTTCCCTATGCTTAGAGCTCTTTTCCTTCTCTTCTCTGTCTCCTGGCTTATTAAAATTAAATTCCTTTTAAAGGAATTTTGGAAGGCAGATTGGATAAAATGAAGCTGAGTCCTTTAAAAGTCCTTAAAAAACATCCTTAAAAATTAAATTAAAATTAAAATGTTACATATTATATATGAGTAAGCATTATCTGGAATGCAAAAACAACAAAAGCTTTATCCAACAAGATCAAGAGCAAAGCAAAGGTGTCCATTGTCACTGCTTCTATTTTAATGTAGTTTTAGAAATATGTTATGACAATAAAACAAGAAAAACCAAATGAAGAAATACAATAGTCAGAAAAGAAACTTTTTTTGTAAATAATATGAAATTTTAATTAAAGAACCCTAGATTTTCAACTAAAAATTAGTAGAAATAATTTCAGTGAAAGATTAGTATATAAAATGAATCCACAAAAATCTTCAGCCTTCCTGTACAATACTAATAAAACACACAAGAAAGAAATAAAATAAACTTCATTCAAAATTATTACAACATTATAAAACACATAGGAGTCCACTTAACAAAACATACAAGAAATATATGAAATACTACAAAATACTTTTTTTTTGTTATTTTATTAAATTTATTTATTTAACTTTTTACATTCATTTTCACAAAATTTTGGGTTCCAAATTTTTTCCCCATATGTCCCATCCCCCAACCCCAATACACTGAGCATTCTAATTTTCCCTATCACCAATCTGCCCTCTCTTCTATCCTCCCTCCCTTCTCTTATCCCCATCTTCTCTTTTGCCCTATAGGGCCAGATGACTTTCTATTCCCCATTAACTGTATTTCTTATTTCCTAGTAGCAAGAACAATACGCAACAGTTGTTCCTAAAACTTTGAGTTCCAAATTCTCCCCATCCCTTCCTCCCCATTCATTCCCTTTGGGAAGGCAGGCAATTCAATACAGGCCCTATCTGTGTAGTTTTGCAAATGACTTCGATAATAATCATGTTGTGTAAGACTAAGTGTATTTCCCTCCATCCTATCCTGACCCCCATTGTTTCTGTTCTCTCTTTTGATCCTGTCCCTCCCCGAGTGTTGACTTCAAATTGCTCCCTCCTCCCATTGCCCTCCCTTCCATCATTCCCCACACCCTGCTTATCTCCTTATCCTCCACTTTCCTGCATTGTAAGATAGGTTTTCATACCAAAATGAGTGTGCATTTTATTCCTTCCTTTAGTTGAATGTGATGAGGGTAAACTTCTTGTTTTTTTCTCAGCTCTCCTATTTTTCCCTCCACTAAAAAGTCTCCTGCTTGCCTCTTGAATGAGATATAATTTACCCCATTCCATTTCACCCTCTCTCCTCCCACCACATTTCTCTCTCACCGTTTACCTTAATTTCTTTTAAGATATGGTCCCATCCTATTCAATTCACTCTGTGCTCTCCATCTCTGTATGTGCATGCATGTATGTGTGTGCACGCACACGTGTACATGTGTGTGTGCGTGTGTGCATGTGTGTGTGTATGTGTGGTCCCACCAACTACCCAGATACTGAAAAGTTTTAAGAGTTACAAATATTGTCTTTCCATGTAGGAATGTAAACAGTTCACCTTTGCTAAGTCCTTTATGACTTCTCTTTGCTGTTTACTTTTTCATGCTTCTTCTCATTCTTGTGATTGAAAGTCAAATTTTCTTTTCAGCTCTTGTCTTTTCACCAAGAATGCTTGAAAGTCCTCTGTTTCATTGAAAGACCAGTTTTTCCCCTGAAGTATTATACTCAGTTTTGCTGGGTAGGTGATTCTTGGTTTGAGCCCTAGTTCCTTTGACTTCTGGAATATCCTATTCCACGCCCTTCGATCCCTTAATGTAGAAGCTGCTAGATCTTGTGTTATCCTGATTGTATTTCCACAATACTGGAATTGTTTCTTTCTAGCTCCTTGCAATATTTTCTCCTTGACCTGGGAATTCTGGAATTTGGCCACAATGTTCCTAGGAGTTTCTCTTTTAGGGTCTCTTTTAGGCGGTGATTGATGGATTCTTTCAATACTTATTTTGCCCTCTGGTTGTAGTATATCAGGGCAGTTTTCCTCGATAATTTCATGACAGATGATGTCTAGGCTCTTTTTTTTGATCATGGCTTTCAGGTAGTCCCATAATTTTAAATTATTTCTCCTGGATCTATTTTCCAGCTCAGTTGTTTTTCCAATGAGATATTTCACATTCTCTTCCATTTTTTCATTCTTTTGGTTTTGTTTGGTGATTTCTTGGTTACTCAGAAAGTCATTAGACTCCATCTTTCTAATCTTGAGAGAACTATTTTCTTCAGTGAGCTTTTGAACCTCTTTTTCCATTTGGCTAATTCTGCTTTTGAAAGCATTCTTCTCCTCATTGTTTTTTTGATCCTCTTTTGCCAATTGAGTGAGCCTATTTTTCAAGGTGTTACTTTCTTCAGCATTTTTTTGGGTCTCTTTTACCAAGGTATTGACCCGTTTTTCATGCTTTTCTTGCATCTCTCTCATTTCTCTTCCCAGTTTTTGCTCCACCTGTCTAACTTGCTTTTCAAAATCCTTTTTGAGCTCTTCCATGGCCTGAGTCCACCAGACATCCACCTGGGGTGTCTGGGATACAGAGGCCCCGCCCTCCACATCTTTCCCTGATGGTAAGAATATTTCCTCGTCATCAGAATTGAAAGGCAGGAATATCTGCACCCCATCAAAATAGCTCTCTATGGTCTTATTCTGCTTCCTTTTTCTGGGCATTTTCCCAGCCAGTTACTTGACTTCTGAGATTCCTCTCCACCTCTGCCTAGATCTGCCCAGCTAGTGCTTGGGGTCTGAGATTCAAATGCTGCTTCCCAGTCTCAGGGCTATCCGTGGTGGGAGCGGCTGCTATTCAATGTGAGCTTAAGTTCTGGTGCTTGGGTGGGGGCAGGGCCGCCTCCCAGGCTCAGTTCCCTTAGGGGCTTTATGCAGAGACCTTCAGTAATGGGGCAGGAGGGGGCAGGGCCGCCTCCCAGGCTCAGCTCCTTCAGGTGGTTTATGCAGAGACCTTCAGTAATGAAGATCCTGTCTGCTCGGAGAGTCCCGGGCCGCTGCTGCTTCTGCTGCTGCCTTCACCACTGCCTCTGTCTCTGCCTCTGCCGCTGCCTCCCGAGGGGACCCAAGCCATGGAGACACCCCGCTCCCCTCTCGGCCAGCCCAGAAGTCTCTCTCACTGACCTGTAGCGTCTGTGGGTGGAGGGACCTTCCCGGCCTGCTCTGATCTGCTCCTCTCGGCCTCGCGGCCAGGGCAGGGCAGGGGTGGGCTCCGCTTTCCGAGGTGTGACGGACCTTCAGGCTCTTCAGGGCTCTCTGGAATGGAAATCTTTTCCACCGTGTTTCTGCGTGCCTTGCAGCGATCCAGAATTTGTGGGGAGTTCTTCTTGTAGGAAATATATGGGCTGTGGGTTCGGAGCTAGCATACGTGAGTCTTTCTACTCCGCCATCTTGGCTCCACCCCCCCCATAATTATTATTTTTAAGACACACTTTTTGAAGTACTATCAGTTCAACACTAATTTATTTTGCTTGTGACAAGGAAGGTTTTTTTCTTGAAGGGAAGAATCAGGAGAATAGAATAGAGTATAGTAATAATGATGCAAAAAAAAAGAAGAGCATGCAAACTTTTAAAAATGCAGATGATAGTGTAGGACACAGATAAGTAAAGCAACGTTGGTGCTCCCATGTTAAATTTAATATGTATTTTTCAAAACAACCTGTATGCAACAGGTTTAGGGTTGCATCCATAATACCTTTTCTGCCCTTCTTTGTATATAGAAACTTTAATGTTTATTGATGATTTTTAAAAAGATTTCTAAAAAAAGAAAATTCAAACTGACAATTTAGATTAAAAACGTATAAGTAGCTCTAAAATTTAATTATAGAATGAATACAAACAATTTAGTTCAGTTCTAAAATGAGTTATGATTTTACCTGCTAGGAACTAGAATTCACAATTTAAATGTTTTATTTTGTTTTATATACCTTTATATACCTTCATTTCTGATGGTCCCTTCATTCTCCCCTAACCAGTAAGTTATTCCTTATAGCAAATAATAAAAAAGAAAGGAAGTTGATTCATAACTTACACAAGGTTATCCATGTTTTGCTCTGGCCAAATGGGAGTCACTGGGGGAATGAAGCAAGACCACTTCCTTCCCATGGTATTCTGATGGATGGCATACTCCTTGAAGGGCTAGTAAAAGTCACACTCTTCTTTCAGAACATCCCTCACCCACTACGATGGCACAGTAACTGTACCTGACCAGGGCAGACTGCCTTTGTGCTACTTGGCCAGGAAAATCATAGGATGCCCAGTATCAATGGCAAGAGAGTATAGACATCCTGGGGTCTCTGTCTCCTCCTCCAACTCAGAATTTGCCACAAGCATCAGAATTTCCTATCATGACATAACTAAAAGAGCATAAAGGGAATAGGATCAAGTCCAGGAAATACAAGACAAAATATAAGTGTGACACAACCCATAAGAATAGTGTCAGAATGTTAGAGCTCAGGATAAGTTGAGGTTAGCAAGAAAGTCTAAAAACAACAAAAAGGGCATTTTTAGACAGATTCTGTGGCAGGGAGAGGTGGAAGAGAAGAGAGTCAAAGAAGGAATAGAACCACTCCTCAAGAGTAGATGGGATGATGATGATGATAATGAAGAGCAGAGTTATTCAACTCTTTTTTTTTCTGATTTGGCATGATTTTGTCAAGGAGAATAAGCCAGCTTGTACTGGAAAAGATAGAACAAAAATAACTAATAGGAAGCTGAAACCTAAAATAAGTGGGGATACAGAGAGTCCCATAAGACAAAGAGACTCAGATTATCAGGGGTCCTGAAAGAATTGGCAGATGTAATTATTGAACTACAGACAATTATCACTTAAACATGATAGAAAAGGGAAGAGATGCCATGGGACTGGAGCTGGACAAATGTTCCAATTTTCAAAAAGAAAAAAATCAAAAGAACATAATATGATTTATGAACTATGGTCCTGTGTGCTAAGTTTTAATTTCTCAGAAAATAATGTACTTTCTGTTAATGGTGTAGTTATGGTCTACTTGAAGCCCACAAAACATCTGAAAAATTTATATATGCTATTCTTGTGGGAAAGACATATTAATGTGGGCTAGATGATGGTAGAATTAGTGCATTCACAAATAGTTGGTCAGATCTAAATTTCATTAATAGCTACTTAATGGTCCAATACTTGGGAAATTTCTAGTGGAGTATCTCAAAGATCTTCCCTTAGTTATTTGCTGTTTAACTTTTTTTATTAATGGCTTACATAAAAGTATAGAGGACATTCATCACATTTGCAGCTGACATAAAGCAGGAGAGCCAACATGGCACATGAATCAAGATGCAAAAAGTTGAGAGAGGTTCAATTAATGGGCCAAAAGTAGGTGTGTTCTTGTATTATATAGAATCCTTTTTGCCAGCTGATGAAGTTTCCAACCCCCACTACTATCCTAAGATACCTCCTTAAGAACACATGAAATTCCTTAGACAGAGAGTGAATTCTTTGCCTTCTATTTGTTGTTCCTTGATATTCATTTGAGGTCCAGTGATTGATCCATAACCCGTTCACGCACCTGAGTTATAATTTTAAAAGGTTGAAGGATGATGAATATACATGCAAAAATTTTAAATAAAATATTAGCCAAGAATTACAACAACTTATCATGATGATAATGCACTATGACTAAGAAGGATTTATACCAGGAATGCAGGGCTCATTCAGTATTAGGAAAACTATCATTATAATTGACTATATCAAAAACAAAACTAACAGAAATCATATGATTATCTCAATAGTCACAGAAAAAACTTTTGACAAAAACACTAGAGAGCATAGGAATCAATGAAGTCTATGATAAGTAGCATCTATCTAAAACCATCAGCAAGCATGATGTGTAATTAAGGATAAGCTAGAAGCATTTCCAATAAGACTGGGGGTGAAACAAGGATGTCCATTATCACCACTAGTGCTGTGGCAATGCTGGAGTTGTTTCTTCATATCATGACTCTAAACCTTGCTGATCCTTTTGTGGAAGCTTTCATATCATTTCCACTTTTCCATATGACCTAGAAACTGCCAATGAATCTGCTATATTATAAGCCCCCGTCTTTTCTTCTCTATGGTAAACTTCCCTAGTTCCTTCAACCAGTACATTTCTCTTCCCCCCCATACTCCCCACAATCTTGATCAATCAGAAGCAGTGTACAGTAGGGGAGAGAGTACAGCATTTGGGATCAGGCTGAATCCAAAACCCACCTCTGCAGCTTACTAGCTAGCTGTGTTTGTCATGGGCGAAATCAGTTGACTTCTCTGTGCTTCAGTTCCCTCATTTGTAAAATGAAGGAATGTATGTGATGACCTCTAAGGTATTTTCCAGCTCTAAATCTATAATCCCATGATCTTATGATCAAATATTTGAAGGGTTGTTGAAGGATTTAATTTACGCTGCTTGGTCCTAGATGGAAGAGTTCAAAGCAATGGTTGAAGGTTATGAAAAGGCAGATTTTATGTCAATTTTTTTAAAAAATAACAATCCATGAGAGCTATCTAAAAATGCAATGGACTACCTTTGGAGGTAGTGAGCTCCCCTTCACTAGAGGTCTTCAAGCAAAGTCTGGATGACCAGCTGTCAGTCCTATTAAAGATGATATTCTTGTTCTGGAACAGCTTGGACTATATGGCTTCTAGAAGTCCCTTCCAAATTTTTGATTCTATCCTTTCTCATTCCATGTCTAATCAATTGTGAAATGCTGCCACCCATTTTCTCCACTACATCTCATCCCCATCTCTCCTAGCCCCTCAAAATGCCACAACCCTGGTTCAGGAACTTCCTGGGTGATTAAAATAACTTGGTTGATTGTTATTCCTACCTTCAGTCTCTCTTCTCTCTTATTCATCGTTCATATAACTGCTAAAATAGTCTTTCCAAAGCACAATTCTAATGTGCTCCTGAAAAAACAGAGGCTGCCTATTATCTATAGGATATAATATAAACATTTTAACCTGACATTTAAGAACCTTCAAACCCATCTCCAATTTACAGTTCCACTCTTATCATGTATTACTCCCAATCGCACACTCTACAGTTTACCAAATAAGACTAATTGGTGCTCCCCTAATGCTACATGCCACCACCTTGATCTGTGTTTTCCCACAAGCCATCCTCCATTCTTGGAATAAATTCCTTGTATTATCTCAGTTTTTATTTTTTTTTAATTTATTTATTTATTTTAAATTTTCAACATTCATTTCCACAAAATTTTGAGTTCCAAATTTTCTCCCCATTTCTCCCCTCTCCTCATCCCAAAACGCTGGGCATTCTAATTACCCCTACCACTGATCTGCCCTCCCTTCTAACATCCTTCCCTTCCCTTATCCCCATCTTCTTTTTTGTCCTGTAGGGCAAGATAAACTTCTATATCCCATTACCTGTATTTCTTATTTCCCAGTTGTATGCAAGAGCAATACTCAAGAGTTGTTCCTAAAACTTTGAGTTCCAACTTCTCTTCCTTCCTCCCTCCCCATCCCCATTGAGAAGGCAAGCAATTCAATATACTGTGTTTGCAAATGACTTCCATAATAGTCATGTTGTGTAAGATTGACTATATTTCCCTCTTTCCTATTCTGCCCCTCATTTCTTCAATTTTCTTTTGACCTTGTCCCTCCCCAAAAGTATTTACTTCTAATTACCCCCTCCTTCCATTGCCCTCCCTTACATCATTTCCACCACCCTGCTTATCCCCTTCTCCCCCACTTCCCTGTATTATAATATAGGTTTTCATACCAAAATGAGTGTATAATTTATTCCTTCCTTGAGCCAAATGTGATGAGAGTAAGCTTCATGTTTTCCCTTTCACCTCTTCCCTTTTTCCCTCCATTGAAAAGTCTTTTTCTTGCCTCTTTTATGAAAGATAATTTCTCCCTTTCTCCTCCCAATATATTCCTCTTTCACCCCTTACTTTTATTTTTTTAGATATGATCCCTTCCTATTCAACTCATCTTGTGCTCTTTGTCTGTGTAGGGGGGTGCATGTGTGCGTGTGCACAATCCCATCAACTACCCAGATACTTAAAAAAGTTTCAAGAGTTACAAATATTGGCTTTCCATGTAGGAATGTAAACAGTTCAACTTTAGTAAATCCCTTATGATTTCTCTTTGCTGTTTACCTTTTCATGCTTCTCTTGATTCTCATGTTTGAAAGTCAAATTTTCTTTTCAGCTCTGATCTTTCCATCAAGAATGCTCAAAAGTCCTCTGTTTCATTGAAAGATCATTTTTTTCCCTGAAGTATCATACTCAGTTTTGTTGGGTAGGTGATTCTTAGTTTTAATCCTAGTTCCTTTGACTTCTGGAATATCATATTCCACACCCTTCGATCCTTTAATGTAGAAGCTGCTAGATCTTGTGTTATCCTGATTGTATTTCCCCATACTCAAATTATTTCTTTCTAGCTGCTTGCAATATTTTCTCCTTGACCTGGGAACACTGGAATTTGACTACAATGTTCCTAGGAGTTTCTCTTTTTGAATCTCTTTCAGGAGGTGATCAGGGGATTCTTTCAATATTTATTTTCCCCTCTGATTCTAGAATATCAGGGCAGTCATCCTTGATAATTTCATGAAAGATGATGTCTAGGCTCTTTTTTGATCATGGCTTTCAGGTAGTCCCATAATTTTTAAATTGTCTCTCCTGGATCTATTTTCAGTTGTTTTTCCAATGAGATATTTCACACTGTCTGCTATTTTTTCATTCCTTTGGTTTTGTTTTATAATTTCTTGATTTTTCAATAGCTTCCATCTGGCTCCATTCTATAAGGAATTATTTTCTTCAGTGAGCTTTTGGATCTCCTTTTCCATCTGACCAATTCTCCTTATTAGGGCATTCTTCCCTTCATTGGCTTTTTGGATTTCTTTCATCATTTGAGTTAGTCCATTTTTTACAGTGTTATTTTTGGGGTCTCCTTTAGCAAGTAGTTGATGTGTTTTTCATGATTTCCTTGCACCACTCTTACTTCTCTTCTCAATTTTTGCTCTACTTCTCTTACTTAATTTTCAAAATCCTTTTTGAGCTCTTTCATGGCCTGAGACCAATTCATATTTTTCTTGGAGGCTTTGGGTGGAGGAGCTTTGACTTGGTTTTCTTCTGTTTGCATGCTTTGGTCTTCCTTGTCACCAAAGTAAGATTCTATAGTCTGATTCTTTTTCCAGTTTTTGCTCATTTCCTCAGCCATTTACTTGACTTTTGAGCTCTTTGTCAAGGTAGTTCTCTGCTTCTAGTGGGTGTGGGGGGGTGAACTGTCAGCTGCTTAATCCCCCCACAATCTGTGGGCCTAGAGTTCCAAAAACAATGGCTGCAGCTGCCCTTGCTGCTGCAGTAGCTGCTGAGAGTTCCTCAGTCCCCTACTCCCTCTGCCGCCCTGGGGCTGAGACTGGACCACTCCATTCTCCTGCATTGATCTCACAGTCTTTTTCAACTGATCTTCCAATTTATCCTCAACGTTTTGGGGTCATGAAGTCTGGAAACCACCAAACTCACCTGGTGTGAGAAATTCAGTCCTCTCAAGGCCTGCTCATGCCCCTTCTGTGCACTTGTGGTCCACAATGGACTGCACTCTGCTCCCAGCATGGTGTGATAGACAATTCCCAGTGAGCTTCGAGGCTCTCTTGGGCTGGAGATTTGTTTCACTCCATCATTCTGTGGGTTCTGCAGCTCCAGAATTTGTTTGGAGCCATTTTTCACAGATATTTGACTGGGCTTGGTAGGAGAGCTCTAGAAAATCCATGCTGTTACTCTGCCATATTGGCCCCGCCCCCCTCCCATTTACTTACTCTTCAAGTCCCCTAAAAGAGACAGCCGTGGAGTTGCTTTGCTTAGTAAAACCCCCATTTCCAGTAGCAGAACTTTTTTATACTTTATCACAATTGCTGAAACTTGAAGTCCCCTTTTGTTCTTGCAGGTTAAGGTAATAGGTTTTTTTGCCTTAATTATAGTAAAGAGTGAAGAAATACTTACTGAATGAAGGAATGAATGTACAAGATTGAGAAATTTCAAATTCTTTTGCTAGAGAGTGAGCAACCTTGAAGACAAATTAATGAGTCAATGATAAAATTAAGAATTAGAATATTGGCTTTCTGTTTTATCTCTCAGTGTTCTATCCAAATCATTCTGATTCTTTCTGCCCTAGAAAAACTGGATATGGGGGAAATAAAAAGAGGAAGAATTCTGAAAACAATAGAAAATGAGGGTTCAAGTGAACACTTGCCAGGCATAACATTTCCTCTGAACACAGAAATCCCAATAGAAACTAAATGAAGAGAGAAACTATACCTGATTCAAGGTTTTTATTGAGTTTTTTTAAGCCCAAAGTAAACTCTACAGTCAAATGGCTGAAAGTAACCCTGACTTTTGACCAAAAATTAAAATCCTCAAATAAACAGAAAGATAATGAAAAAGAGGGACAGTGGGAAGTTTGTAGTTAATGGGATTATTGTGCAAAAAGTACTCTATTGCCAGCCAGGAAACCTGGGTTCTAGGCCCTGCCCTTGCCACTTACTTTTGTGAAATTAAGCAAGTCATTTTCATTCTCTGAATTCCACTTTCCTCACTTATAAAATGAAAGGATTGAATCACACGTTCCTTAGGGTCCTTTCCAACATTAACATTCTAGAATTCTAAGTATGAATGCTATGCAAAACTTCTCCTGCTGCTCAGATCATAGAATCAAATAACGGGCATTTATTAAGTACCTACAATGTGCCATGTACTGGGCAAGGTGCCTGAGGTACAAAGACAAAAGTAAAATGGTCCCTGTAGGGGAACTTAAAGCCATTTAGCCCAATCCTTTCATTTTACAGATAAGAAACCAGGATCCAGAAAGAATATGCCTAGCCAGAGGGTTATAAAGATAGTAAGCAACTGACAGAACCATGCGCTGCTGGGAAGTCCAAGGTATTTCCACACTGCAATTTGTCAGCACATTAGAAAGCAATTTTAATATCTGCTATGTACTGAACAAGAATATATCATTGCCTTCATGTTGTAGTCTGTCAAAAGATTTTTCCCTATCTTCTGAAATTACTATTTTTTCAAGATAATATTCCATTTTATTGATGTGAGGTTTTCTTACATTGCATATATTTATAGATTACTCCCACTTTGTGAAAGGTCTCTTATAACAAAGTAAAATAGTTAGGCAAAATTGTTAATATAATGACCTCAACTAAAAGTTCATAAAACATTTCATATCTGTAGCATCACCTATTATTTTTAAAAATGAACAGAGATGTATTCTCCCTCTCTCTCTCTCTCTCTGTCCCTCCCTCCCTCCTTCTCTCCCTCCCCCCTACCCCACTGTGGAAAAATAGGGAAAGAAAAAATCAAATTTTTATTATAAATGTGCATAATCAAGTCAAACTAATCCCCCCAAAGTTTGTTTTCTTCTCTTTTCCTCTCTCTCTTTCTCTCTCTCCATATACATATATATATATATGTGTGTGTGTGTGTGTGTGTGTGTGTGTATGTATGTATGTATGTATAATATATACACATAGTCTATTAGCACCATGCCAGGAAACTGAATCACTTCCATTTGAACTGTCTTAGGAAGCTTCTGAGGATCATCTGGCAGGATAAGGTACCAGACACTGAGGTCCTTGCTCTAACTGAAAAGCATTCAAACTATACTTCAGAGAGTTCAGCTTCGATGAGCTGACCATGATGTTCGAATGCAAAATGTATGCTTGCCTAAAAGACTATTTTATGGAGAACTCACATGGGGCAGGCGATCACATGGTGGGCAGAAGAAGCAATACAAGGACACTCTCAATAGAACTTTGGATTTGACTATATGTAATGGGAGACACTAGCACAGGACCACTCAGCATAGCACACACACATCAGAAAGGGTGCTGTGCTCTATGAGCAAAGCAGAACTGAGACAGCACAAAGTAAACATAGAATGTGCAAATTTGGAATAACCACCCCAAATATTCACCTGAACTGTCCATGCCCAACCTGTGGTAGAGCATTCCGAGCTCGTACTGGTCTGATCAGCCACAGTCGGACACACTGAAATTTCACTTTACTATGGTGATGTCATTTGGGTCCTCTTCTCACACACACTTTGTGTGTCTGTGTGTCCATAATTCTGTGCTCCAAAACCATCACTTCTCTGTAATACACAGAATTGTGTATCATCTTCTGGAACCATGTTGCATCAGTCTCCTGGAATCATCAATGGTCACTGTATTGATCACAGTTTTTAGAGCTTTCAGAGTTTTTGTTTTTCCAGAGTTGTGATGAATAAATTATTCTCCTGGTTCTGCTCACTTCAAGTTCTCAAAAATGTTTATTTTTTAACATTAATGCTACAAATTGTTCTATTTCTGCTCACTTCCCTCTGCATAAGTTCATAGGTCTTTCTATGTTTTTTGAAATCATCTATTTCCTCATTTCTTACAGCACAATAGTACTCCCCCATATTCATATGCCACAACTTATTAAGCCATTCCTCAATTATCATGTGATTTGTATTCCTTGTATGTTGTTTAAATCACCCCAGGGCAGTGTAAGCTACTTTTTTTTTTACTTCTAATGGCCCCAGATGCCAATTAAACCTGCTCACTATCTCTATGGCTTCTAAATTTGAGCATAGGTATCAAATGTGAATGTCTGATGAGACTAATTAAATACTTTGAAAAAGTGTGAAATAATCAGTCCTGGGGGGAAGGAGGACAGCAAATAAACAAAAAAACCAAGAGCAAAAACAAAAAGACTTTTCAGACACTACCACGACAGGGTTCTTGTCTTTATTAAAGTTTAATGAAATCACAGCCTAAAGATTAATTAAAAAATTGAAGGGCTATGAATTAACAGTAGGAAACAAAACCTCTTTTGAGGACCACTCTTTCCTAGTATAACAAGACAATCTTAATAGCCTGTTATCATATATTGCCACCTAGCGTTCAAATGAAGAGGGAAAATGAATGCAATTTCAGGTTGCGTCCAACAGCCATTTTTGGCAAAATCCTTAAGCAAATTCCTTGGAGTTACGCTTGGATTTTCACTATGTCATGAATCCAAATATAGTTCCTTGATGCATACCTTTATTGAGGTTAATAATTTTTATGTCGTTTTTTATTTTTATTTTCTTATGCCAAAATTTCCTGAGGGTCTACTATGTGCAAAACCCTAGGAGCTGAAGAAGTTAAAGATAAATGGAAAGGAGCCCTTAAACATCAATGAAATTATACTATAGTAGGGGCAAAGAGATGTACATAAATAATGATGGAAGGAGGAGAGTAGGATAAGGGAAGAGATGAGGGAGGAAGAAATGGGGGGGAGGCAAAAGGGGGAAGTAACAAGAAAACTTTAGAGGAGAAGTTACTAGAGACTGGGTGGACTAGAAAAGGCCTCCTTCAGAAAATGGTGCTTGAGCTGAGCCTTGAAAGAAGGCAGGCAGTCTAAGAGGTGGAAGTGGGAAGGGAAAGCCAATGCAAAGGCACTGAGATGGGAGACGGAGAACTGGATGTGTCAGCGCTAGCAAGCAGGGTGGAGAGCTAGACTTTAGAGACTTTAAATTCCTGGCCTGTAACACAGAGGTGACCTCAACTCAACTACTGGCAGTTCACTAAGGATTTTGTGAGGGTGATTACGGGAAAGGTGAAGTGAAGGTGTTCTTCTGTAAGGTTTTTTGCAGCGCCTCAATTACATTTTTGTACAAAGCTCAGGGCATAAGGAAAGCCAGGTTTAGTTTTTAAACATTACAATTAAAATTAAATGCTTGTTGAAATGGCTTGCATCTTTGCTTAAATTCACTGTCTCCACTAGTGAAACATCATTCACTAGTTATAGGTTTATCAACATAAACTATAAGCCCAAATTACAATTCTTCCTAAAACATAGCTTTTAGAAATATAGATTGGACTAAACACATCCAATTAACTTAAAGTCCTTTAAAAAAAAAAAAACCACCTCCTTTGTCCTTCAGATTAACAAAGTTGCACTGCAATCACTATTTTTACAGTTAACAACCAAGGAAATTTTAAAATTTTGTTGGTAGTGACATCTGGTGTTCATATGATTACTGCATTTCTCCCTTTAAAAAGCAAACAAAATGTATCCATTTATAGACTTCCTAGAGTATCAGAGCTGGAAAGGTCCTAGCATCATCTAGTTCGAGTGTTCTCAGCCTTTTGATGTCATGGACCCATCTGATATTCTGGGGAAGCCCTACAGAATAAAATTTTAAGTGCTTAAAATAAAATACACAGAATTACAAGGAAACAAATTGTATTGAAATACAGCTATCAATTTTTTTTTCAAAACAAATTCACAGACACTAGGTAAATTCTACCTCTCTATTTTATAGATATGGGAATTGAAGCACAGACATTGTTTCAACAAATACTTATTGAGGACCTATTAGATGAAAGGATTTGCACTTTGCAGGATTTGTTGTGGGAACTACAATAATAAACAATATTTATTAAGTGGAAAGGGCACTATGTTAAATGCTAAGGAAGATACTAAGCTTAGATGAATATATAGACATATAGATACCACACTGAGTATTTTAGAGAGTTCCAAATCAAAGTGTTATATGAGGACTAGGGGCAAGGTTGTTAATGAGCAAGTAAAGGGTCATGGTGAAAATGGTAACTGAGTTGAATTAAACCTAGTCTCTGACCTCAAGGAGCTCACAAACTTGGAGAGAGGAAAAGTACAGGATGTTCTACAACTTAAGTGGAGCAAACCCCCATGTAAAATGAAATGTGCTTTTGTGGAAATAGCCTTTATACAACTTCCTTAATACTATTTAATAGATAACATGAAAGCAAGCTTCCTCTCAAACCCTTTCTAATCACCATAAATTAATGGAGTCCAAATTGATGAGATTTTCTATATGAAAGGACATACGACACCAATGCAGCTGTGCAAATTAACCATATATACATTATGCCCCCACAGATGGGGATCTGTCCTATTTAAAATTTTCAGGGAAGGAAATTTCATGACCTTTTTCCACAACCTATTCTACTGTCAAATAGCCCTCACTGTCAGGAAATTATACATACCTCAAATCCCTCGTGTTGGACTATAAGGCTACACATTTCCTCTTGTACCCTCAATGGAGTTGGAGAACAGCTGGTCAACAATGTGATGAAAACAACTAAAAAATATGGATAGTCCATATCAAATTGCCCAGTTTCTAATATTTGTGATTTCAGAAAAGACTTACTTTCTCCATAAGTGGGTGAGTTAACACTGAAATCAACTGTAAGCTGAGCTGTGAAATTCAACCAGTCTTAATTTGTGTCTATTTTTCCCCCAGAGAAAACACTCTGGACAATGAGAAAGACAAAAAAGAAGGATTCACTCTAAAGAACTAGTGTGTCTTTTTATCTTACCTGTACAAATACCTCCTATCCCCAGTCATAATCTAAAGTTTGGGATGAGGAAATTTGTGGACAGATTTCAAAGAATTCTAAAACAGATAATGAGCATTTACATATAATATTCTTTAGTGCAAAGTCCGGCCAGGTCATTACCCTTCTCAAAACCTTCAGCACCCTCTAGCGGACTACAGATTAAAATACAATCATCCTAGTCAAGTCAACAAGTACTAAATGCTTACACGTGCCAGGCAATGAGTTAAACATTAGCTATATACAAAGAAAAGCAAAAATATAGCCTCTGATCCAAGGAGTTCACATTCTAATGAAGCAGACAACATGCAAATAGCTACACAAATTTAGTGTACATATATCTCTTAAATGAGAGGTAATCACAGAGAGAAGACACTGGCTTTGAGAGGGCAGAGGTACTTCATAAGGTAGTACTTGAGTTGAATCCTAAGAAAACTAGCAAAGTCAGAAAGAGAGCATTCCACGAATGGGGGAAGCCAGTGAAAAGATATGGAGATGCAAGAGAACTAGAATGAAGCCAGAATGCAGTGTTTAAAAGGAATGAGAAGAGAGGAAATTGAGGTATTAATTGTAGATTGCTTTCTCAAGTTTAACTACACAAGGGAGGAGAGACATGAGACAATAGTTATAAGGGAGGGTTGGATCAAGTGAGAGTTATTTTGCTTTGTGTTTCAAGTATGGGAGAGATATAGGCATGTCTGGCATTTTAGGCCTTCCACCACCTGGCCGACACCTGTTTTTCTAGTGTTTCTAGTATTTTTATAGTGTTTCTAGTGTCACATTAACTGACAGGTAATCTATGTTATAGATCTAGTACTCCTTCCGAACTACCTCAACTCAACACTGACAAGTTTGCAGATCAAGTGCCCAGAGGAATACATTCAGGGTACTGCCAGGTTCTTCAAAATGTATTTTGTGGGTACTTACTCCTAAAACTGTAACTCATATATTACCACCAGTACAGTTCCCTTTAATAATCAGCTAGTAGATACAATCAGTTCAGAGGTGTATGGGGAACTCAGGAAGAATTAGCATCTCTGATGTAGGGGTGTGCTCATCCACCTTTGGTGTCCACCTGTGACTCAACTCTCACCTGAGTCTCCAGGAAGCTGTAGTATGTGCAGTGGCCATACCTGGCTAAAACTATCTCAGCAGATGGGCCAAACCAGGTTTAGGATAATCAACAGTCCTCAATACCATCAGTGAATTAGGGGGATGTCGATCCCAAGCATGTGAAGACTTTCCCAAGTAAAATGGGCAGATGAAAATAATTTCTTCCAACAGCCACAAAGGCAGCTGTGGAGAAGACACTGTGGAGTGTTGAGAGCTTGGTCAGACACTGAATATGCCACGGATATTCTTTGCATCCTGGGCCATCACCAGCTCTCTTGATTTGTCTTACCACTGTACTTTGGTGACTGTGGAAGACAGAGTGAGGCTGATGACTTTGTGCAACTCCAGCTCACTTAAATCCAATTCATGCACAAGTCAAGACATCATTCATCACATCATGATGTCATTTGTACTCTTTGAAAGCAAAGGATGAATAACAAAAACAACAATCAGCTCAAAACAAGAACATTTACTAAGATGAGATCACTAGAGCAGGAGTGATAAAACACCCCATCTCAGAAATCAAGGGCCCTCAAATACAGTCAATGATCTTGGCAACAGTAGATACAAACTTAGTATACAATGATAGTGAAGCATCCACGTAGAAAATACAAGTGGTGGAAGATGGCGGAGTAGAAAGACGGACCTGTAGATGCTCCCCTACACAACCCATAAAATACCTGTAAAAATGACTCCAAACAAATCCTAGAGCAGCAGAAGTCACAGAACAACAGAATGAAAGACTTTCAGCCCAGGACAGCCTGGAGGGCCAACAGGAAGGCTCTATCGCACTGTCACACAATGTGGACCACGTGGCTCTGTGAGGACAGGACCCAGGGCGGGCTTCAGGGAGCCACGGTGGCAACAGTTCACAGACTGCTTAGCCCATGGATGCCACAGAGAGTTTCAAAGGTCAGTGAGAAAACTCCTTCACCCAGAAGGGAGCATGGTCCGAACACAGGGCTGCTGCCACTGCAGCCACACTGTCAATTTTTAGAGCCCTCTACCTGGAGCCCTTGAGGGAAATGAGCAGCTGATCTGAATCTCAACCATGAGTGATGGCCCTGCCCCTGCCTAAAGTTCCTGGGGGAATTGAACAGCTGATCTGAATCTCAGGCCTGAGAGCTGAGGCTGTTGTGGAGAGGCAATTCTACTCCCAGATCCTGGACAGAAAATTTTTGGTTGCTCCCAGACAAGTGTGCAGGCCAAGAGAGAAGGAAACTCCTTTCCCTTGATTGTGCCACCTTGGAGAAACTGAGAACTTACAGGTCCCCAGAGTATACCCTCCACTTGACAAAGGACTCAAAAGCCAAGTAACTGATTGGGAAAAATGCCAAAAAGGGGGAAATACAGAAAGTTATTTTCTTGGTGAACAGGTATTTCCTTCCCATCCTTTCGAATGAGGAAGAAATATACTTACCATCAGAAGAAATCAAGGCTTCTGCATCAAAAACCTCCAAAATAAATATGCAATGGAAGACCTCAAAAAGTATTTTGAAAATCAAGTAAGAGAGGTGAAGGAAAAATTAGGAAGAGAAATGAGAGTGATGCAAGAAAATCATGAAAAGCAAGTCAACAGCTTGCTAAAGGAGACCCAAAAAAATACTGAAGAAAATAGCACCTTTAAAAATAGGCTAACTCAATTGGCAAAAGAGGTCCAAAAAGCCAATGAGGAGAAGAATGCTTTCAAAAGCAGTATTAGTCAAATGGAAAAGAAGCTTCAAAAGCTCACTGAAGAAAATAGTTCTTTAAAAATTAGAATAGAGCAGATAGAAGCTAATGATTTTATGAGAAACCAAGAAATTACAAAACAAAACCAAAAGAATGAAAAAATAGAAGATAATGTGAAATACCTCACTGGAAAAACAACTGACCTGTAAAATAGATCCAGAAGAGACATTTTAAAAATTATGGGGCTACCTGAAAGCCATGATCAAAAAAAAAAGAGCCTAGACATCATCTTTCATGAAATTATCAAGGAAAACTGCCTTGAGATTCTAGAATCAGAGGGCAAAATAAATATTGAAAGAATCCCCTGATCACCTCCTGAAAGAGATCAAAAAGAGAAACTCCTAGGAACATTGTGGCCAAATTCCAGAGTTCCCAGGTCAAGGAGAAAATATTGCAAGCAGCTAGAAAGAAACAATTTGAGTATTGTGGAAATACAATCAGGATAACAAAATGTAGCAGCTTCTACATTAAGGGATGAAAGGGCATGGAATATGATATTCCAGAAGTCAAAGGAACTAGGATTAAAACCAAGAATCACCTACCCAGCAAAACTGAGTGAAATACTTCAAGGGGAAAAATGGTCATTCAATGAAATAAAGGACTTTCAAACATTCCTGATGCAAAGATCAGAACTGAATAAAAAATTTGACTTTCAAACAGAAGAATCAAGAGAAGCATGAAAAGGTAAAGAGTAAAGAGAAATCAAAAGGACTTTCTAAAGTTGAACTGTTTATATTTCTAATGGAAAGATAATATTTGTATCTCTTGAGACTTTTCTCAGTATTTGGGTAGTTGAAGGAATTATACACACACTCACACACACACACATTCATATATATAGACAGAGAGCACAGGGTGAATCGAATAAAAAAAGATGATATCTAAAAAAATAAAAGTAAGGGGTAAGAGAGGAATATGTTGGGAAGATAAAGGGAGAAATTGAATGTGGCAGATTATATCTCATAAAAGAGGCAAGAAAAAGCTCGGCTTAAGAAAGGAATACATGATCAGTCAATTTGGTATGAAAATCTATCTTACACTACAGGAAAGTAGAGGAGAAGGGGACAAGGGGGTGAAAGGGATGATAGAAGGGGAAGGCAAATGAGAGGAGGGAGTAATTAGAAGTAAACACTTTTGGAGAGGGACAAGGTCAAAAGAGAGAGTAGAATAAATGGGGGCAGGATAGGATGGAGGGAAATATAGTCTTACACAACATGACTATTATGGAAATCATTTGAAAAACTACACATATATAGCCTATATTGAATTGCTTGCCTTCTAAATGGGGATGGGTGGGGAGGGAGGAAGGGAGAGAAATTGGAACTCAAAGTTTGAGGAACAAATGTTGAGAACGGTTTTTGTATGCAGCTGGGAAAAAGGAAATACAAGTAATGGGGTATAGAAATCTATCTTGTCCTACAAAAAAAGAGAGAAGATGGGGATAAGGAAGGGAGGGGTGTGACAGAAGGGAGGGCATATTGAGGGAAGGGATAATCAGAATGTAAGGCATTATGGGGGGAGGGGAGAGATGGAGAGAAAATCTGGAACTCAAAATTTTGTCAAAATGAATGTTGAAAACTAAAAATAAATAAATTGAAAAAATAAAAGAAAAAATAGAATACTGCATTCCAATATCTTTTTAATAAAAGCTGCTAGTTTTTATGTGAAGAAAAAAAAGAAAGAAAATACAAGTGGTAGCCAAGGAAACTCAGATATCAGATACTACAGGGCTACAATGTCCTTTTCTTTTCCCCATGAAGCCCTCGCACTGTTCCCTCCACCCCCTGAGCATTGCATAGAGGGCTATGTTCAATCTTTCATCAGCCAATAGTCATCAGCACTTTTAATTCAATCATGAAGCACTCCAGAACACTTCATAAAGGAAGAATAGAGCCTAGATACACTTTCCACTCTGGATGACTATAATAGCTCATTACCTCTGCTCTTTTTCCCTTACTTTCTGGGACTATAGCAACTAGATTGGAGGAAAATCAACTCTCCTTATGCCCATCCTATCCCATAGAGACAAACTAGATTATCAGTTATTCCCTAAGCTTTTACTGATGTCTCCTATCTGCATGCATTCACACAACCTATTCCCCATGTATGAAATGCATTCCCTTCTTTTGAAATCCTTCACTTCTTCAAATTCAGCTTAGGTGGCATTTCTGTGAAATATTCCCTTATCCCTCAACTGAAAGTGAACTCTCCCGCTTTAACTTTTCCTAGAATATTTGGTCTGAACCTGGCCTTTAACCCTATCACGATAAGCTTTGTATTATCATTTTAACGTATGTACATGGTATATCCCCTGGCCAAGAGAAATGAACATTTTGGTCATGAAACAAAGAAAAAACACAAAATGTGCCTCTCTCCACCCCTTCTGCTCCTATAAGAACAGCTACCAGAGTCTTGGTAAAGAATCCTAAAAGTCAAAGTTTTTAGACATTCAAAAAACATAAACTTAACTGTTGGTCCTCTAAATTTGTAATTTTGTTCAAAAATCAATGAGTCACTGCGCAATAGGAGAAGCTGAATCATGTTAATCTGGGAATTTATATATATATATACACACATATATATGAAAAATCTTTTCATAGGACTCTTGGTCCCTTGATACTATAAAGTTCATTATGAGCATTTGCAAAAAAAGAAAAGGACACCACGAAATAATTAGATGGTATTTCCTTATATCTATTATAGAAGATAAAACCCTCAAAACTGAATACTTTGGTTTTGGTTATTTAATTTAAAACACATACTTCAGTACTTTGTGACTTCAGTGCACAGGACAGTAAAAAATGTGTTGGAAAATATGACTTGGGATAAAGTAATAAATGAGGTTTAAGATTTATAAACTATACAGAGACTTCACCCCCATATACCACTGAATACTTTCTTCAAGAGATTTGAGAAATGCTACTGAAAGGAATCAAATAACATCACAGTAAAAGAAAATTGACTAGATGTGGGAGTCATTGCAAACCTAGCACTCTGTATGTATTCAGACCACTAACTTGTTAGAACAAAGTTCACTTCAAAAAGACAATCGAAAAAAATATTAATAACTATATACCCACATGTCTGCTTTGCTATCTCTACAAAAATCTTTTGTATCTGTATTCCAACCCAGATACTGAGGATACCTTTGGTAAAAGTGAGAACCAGCCAGGTTTCTACAAACTAATAGATCACATAATTGCAGTCACACAATTGACTGAAAGGTGAAAAGAATATAATACCCTCCCACTGTGCTCTTAATTATTATTTTTATTATTTTTCCAAAGCATTTTATTTAATAGAATACATCATCTAAAGTTTCTCTTCCCACAAGCTGTCTCCCAAGCAAATGTCATATCCTACAAGATTCCTTAAAAGAGCAAACAACAAAAATATCTTTGCTCAACCACCATCTGGTTATATACATATATATTTATATGTACATATGTATATAAAATTGTCAATAAATTGTAGTATGTGTGTATATGTGTGTATACATATATATGTGTGTATATATACATATATATATACATATATATATATATATATATGTAGACCGAGAGGGGGAGAGAGACATACTTAGTAAAGACATTTGCCACTGTCGATGATATCTAGTACAGAGTCTAAATGTAAGAGGAATTTTCTGTCAAACTCTGGAGAATTTCTGATGTACCTAAATGCTACCCATAATCATTCAAAAGATTTATTCTAACTATTCTCACAGGAGAAATCAAGTGGATTAAAAGATTACATTGTCCAGAGTATAGTCTGCAGTAATATAGACAGCCAATAGAATTGGTCCATCAGCATATACAATAGTATATCTTCAACACAGAGTGCAAAACGACAATAAACGAATTCAGAATTTAACAGGAGGATGAGCTATGTGGGTTACAATTGAGAAACTGGAAAGTGATTTTAATAATCACGAACCTCCCCCAGAAACAAAGGTCCATTGTTATTAATAACAGGATTTTCCCACTAATGCTTTACTGGTTTGTGAAACAAGGAAAAGAGTCTCAAGATAAATAGTTTGCATTATATTATTAATGGAGAATTTTGTACTTGAAGTGTCACTAACAACATTCATCAAAGAGATGTAGAACTAGAATAAAGTGAAAGATGACAAATGGATAGATTAATATGTTCCACTGATATTCACATGTCAAGAAATCTCAAAGGACTACAACACTTTGAGTGGATCCCAGTCTTCTTTTAGAGGATTATGGAACAACATGGCTAAGAATTACACAAGATGAGAAAACAGAGATGGTTTGTGATTTGTCCCATTTCAAGGATTATGCACATAAATCAGAATACAGATCCTAAAGAAAGCTAAAAGTTGCAGCTCTCCAAATAGACTACATGCTCCTTGAAGGCAGGAACTGTATACTTTTTCATCTTTGGATCCCTAACACTAAGAACAATGCCTTGCCAAATAGGCACATAATAAAATGTTTATTGAATTGAACATATATATGTATGTGTAATATATACATATATATGTTAATTTCTAAGTAAAATGGCCAATAATGTGACATGTTTATTAATGTGGCTAAGGAAATTATACTTGGCTCTTTTCTTTGTAACTTTGTTTCTGGGGTGGAAAAAATGGGAAGTTTGGAAGGAAATAACTACTCATTCTTAAAATTTATTATAGAAGAGAGGAAAAACAGGTATTATCCAATAAACAAGCTTATTCAGTAAATTAGATAACACAGAACAGTAGATCAGAGAAAGGACTAGACATGAACTAAAATTATAGAAGTCATCTCAGTAGGAAAATGAAGGTCTCAAGAATAAAATTCTGAAAACCACAAAGAGCAATTGTGGTGAAGAAGAAAGGGGGGATTATCTAAAGAGACCGCTGTGGATGCCCTGGGCACTGATCAGACAACTTAAATATTTAAAAGATATAAAGAAGATGAAAGCAAGGAAAGGAAAGTAACAAAAAATTAATGCAAAAGCATAGCAGTCCTCTAAGAATAATGTCTCATAATGATTTGGGGCTGGCAAGGAAAGCTACAGATAACAATAAGGGTTTTGCTTTGGTTCTTAAGCTATATATGAACAGAAGGAACGCAAAGAAGGGTTGGGTCAACTGACTGGGGAGATAGGATGGTGATAATGACAGAGAGAGGGGAAAGCCACTAAATTCTTGTTTTGTTTTTGCTTAATGGCCAAGAGGGAATTTCTATCCAAAATAAATAGGGAACTATATTCAACAAGACTAGAAAGTAGCCTTGCTGAATCATGTCATCAGGCTCAGATAACCTTAACCACAGGATACTGAAAGAACTGTTAGATGTGAAATGATTAATCATCCTACCATTCAGAAATGGACTGGGTTAGAGGTTAGCCCAAGGGGACACCTGAAAGCTAGCACTTTCCTCCTGCTTTCATATTACCACGCTCCACACCCCACCACCACCTGACCTCAGTGAGGGGTTGACTCCAAAGCCTCACCTTAAAGCAAGAGTCCTCTTCCTTCTTCACCTGCAGCTCTCACCACCAGAACTCATGTGAGTTCTCTCAGCATTTGTCTGTAATCATCTTCTTCCTGCCCACCCCCACCTCAACCTTGGCCTAGCACAGAGGAGCAGACAGCTCAATGACCAAGGCCCAACAACGCCTCTTTCCCTTCCCTGTCTTTCTACAACACATAGCATGACCCAACCCAATACAGAAAAGCAGCCAGGTAACCAAGGACAATCACACCTAGATTTTGCCCTGAAACACCACCCCATGAAAACTTCACAACAGAATTTATAAGGTCATTTCGGGATAAGATGATGGAGTGATCAAAAGCAAAACAGCCAGTTTTCTCACTATTACAGTAAGGATAGATAGGTGGATGATAGATAGTTGATTGGTTGTTGTCCTCTGTTCCTGAAGAGGACCAAAATCACATCACCACAGTAAAGTGAAATTTCACTGTGTCTGACTGGCTGATCAAACCAACGTGAGCTCGGAATGCTCTACTACAAGTTGGGCACAGATAGTCTGTGTGAATATTTGGGGTGGATACTCCAAATTTGTGCATCCTACGTTTTCTTTGTACTGTCTCAGTTCTGCTTTGCTCACAGAGCACAGCACCCTTTCTGATGGGCATGCCATGCTGAACAGTCCTGTGCCAGTGTCTCTCATGTCACACAGTCAAATCCAAAGTTTCTGAGACCTTGAGAGTGTCCTTGTATTGCTGCTTCTGCCCACCATGTGATCACCTGCCCCATGTGAGTTCTCTATAAAATGGTCTTTTTGCCAAGCATACATTTTGCATTCAAACAACGTGCCATTAGAGTTGCCCTCTCTGAGGCATAGTCTGAATACTTGGCAGTTCAGCTCGAGCAAGGACTTCAGAGTCTGGTACCGCATCCTGCCAGGTGACCCTGAGAATCTTCCTAAAACAGTTCAAATGGAAGTGATTCAGTTTCCTAGCACAGTGCTGGTAGACTGTCCATGTTTCACAGGCATACAACAATGAGGTCAGCATAACGGCTCTGTAGACCTTCAGTTTGGTAGTCAGTCTAATAGCTCTTCTCTCCCAAACTTTTCTTCAGATCCTCCCAAACATAGATAGATAGATAGATAGATAGATAGATAGATAGATAGATAGATAGATAGATAGATAGATACAGCGAGCTATGTATGTGTTTATATATATTATATATATGAATTTATATGTGTGCATATACATATATATGTACGTATACATATACATGGATAGATAAATAACACCAGTCCAAGTGATGGTCAGGAAGTATAAGGAAAAACCATAGAAATTACACTTATTCCAGACCAAGACTAAAAAAAAAAAATAGATAAAAGATTGTATGTACTTGGGGAGGGATACAGCCAGAAAATCCTAGTTTGGAAACACAGCACACACAAGTGTTCCGGAGTGAGGAACAACGGAGTTCCAGGGAGCTGTCAGCTGTGTACCTGGGGGAATAAAAATGAGAGCACAGAAAAACAATGAACCAGGAACAACTGGAGACTGAAGCTGGAACTCAACAGGACTTTGTGTCAGGACTCTGCGTTTCTGAAAATTAAGAAAATCAGAAAATGATCAAATAGCAAAAGAAACAGACAAAAAAATATGGCTCTAAGTATGCCCAAGACACAAATTCAGAAAAATTCCATAATATATATAAGCATCATCTAAAATAAAAACACATGGTCTACTAGATTTCCTGGAAGAAACAAAGCAAGAGTTTAAAGTTTTAATCTGTAAGTGGCATAAGAGCTGTAGATAAATGAATTGGAAGTGAATAAAAAGCCTAGTATGAGCACTGCAAAACTTTAACCAACAAACAAATGTCTTAAAAATCAGAATTAACCGAACAGAAACCAGTAATTCCATGATACAAGAAATAACAGAATAAATCAGTAAGATGAGGGACTAGTGACAAGAATTGCTGGGAAAACTGGAAAACAGAATAGCAGAAACTAAGTATAGATCAATAACTCAAACCATATACCAAGATAAAGTCAAACTGGGTACATAATACAAAATGGGTACATAAAGGATGATACCATGAGCAAATTAAGAGAGCACGGAATAGTTCATCTGTCAGATTTATGGATAAGAGAAGAATTTAGTACTTAAGATAATGTAAAGAACATTAAAAAATGTAAAATAAACAATTTTTATTTATATAAAATTTAAAAGTTTTTGCACAAGCAAAACTAATGCAAACCAAAATTATAAGGAAAGCAGAAAACTGGAAGGGGGGAATTCTGATAAAGGCATCATTTTTCAAATATATAGAGAACTGAGTCAAATTTATAAAAATACAAGCTCTTCCCCAATTGTTAAATAGTCAAAGGATATGAAGGCAGTTTTCAGACAAAGAAATCAAAGCTATCTATAGTCATATGAAAAAATCTAAATTACTAATAATTACAGAAATGCAAATTAAAACAATTCTGAGATACCACCTCACATGTATCCAAGTGAGTAATATGACAAAAAAGGAAAATACTGTATGTTGGAGGAGATGTGGGAAAACTGGGACATTGATGTACTATTAGCAGAGTTGTGAACTGATCTGGAGAGCAATTTGGAACCAATATCACTGCTAGGTCTATATCCCAAAGACATCCCAAAAAAAGGTAAAAGGACTTATTTGTAGAACAATATTTACAATAGTTCTTTTTGTAGTGGCTAAGAATAGAACATCCATCAATTAAGGAACGGCTAAACAAGCTGTGGCATGGAATATTATTGTACTAGAAAAAGGGACAAGCAGGATGATTTCAGAAAAACTGGAAAGATTTACATGAAGCAATGCACAGTAAACAGAACCGGGAAAACACTGTACACAGTAACAACACTGTTCAGTGAAGAGCTGTGAATAATTTAACTACTCTCAACAATCCAACGATCCAAGACAATCCCAAAGGACTAATGATGAAGCACATTATCCATCTCCAGAGAAAGAACTGATATTGGTTGAATACAAACTGACACATGATATTTTTCATTTTCTTTTTTTCCTTTTATTTGAGTCTTCTTATACAAAATAACTAATATGGAAACATTTTACATAATTGTATATGTATAACCTATATCTGCTTACTGTCTCAAGGAAGGGGAGGGAGGGAGGGTCAGAATTTGGAACTCAAAATTTTAAATTCAAATGTTAAAAAATTTTTTAAAAGATCAAAGCAGAATTTATTATGCTTCAGGTATGTTCAAAATAGCAGGGGCAGCAATAATGATCTCAGACAAGGCAACAGTAAAAACACAAATGAATAAAGGAAGTAAGCAGGGAGAGTACGTTATACTTAAAGACATCATAAATAATGAAATAACATCAGTGTTCAATATAAAGGTGCACCATATGGCAGAGTATCTAAATACCTAAAGCAAAAAATAATCATATTACAGGGGAAAATAGACAGCAAAATAGCCACAGCTGGGGCAGCTGAGGAAAGCATGGAAAGCACAGTGCTTGGTATATATTTTCACCCATCCATCTCCAGGTTTCAAGCATCAGTGACTGGGTGAATGGCGATGGGACTCACAGAAACAGTATATCAGAAAGAATGTTTTCAAGCAAGTTACTCTATGCGGCATTTTTTGGCTACTTTTTTTCTGTTTAGATTCTGAGAAATAATTCTTCAAAGTATGTTCTTTAATCTTTATTCTTATTTTTCCTCCTCTTCCAGTTTACTATCATTTCTGATAATAGAGGCACCAGGGTTTAGCAGACAATGCACTGGATCTGGAAGATGTAGGTGTGAATCCCAGGCCCTTACTCATGTTTTTGTTATTTCTTGGGAACTGAAATTTCATCAGAGTAAGGAACTCCTGGTGTGGAAACTGTCTAGCAATTCATTTGTGATGCATAGTCTTTGAAAGTTATCTGGGACCATTAAAAGGTGAGGGTTCCTGTCCACAATTCCCCCTATACGGGTACACACATACAAGCTGTAATTCCCCAGATACAAAGCAGAATGTGTCAGGAACAGAACTTAAACTCAGGTTTCCCTAATTCCAAGGTAGACTTTCTACTACTGCACCACACTATCTCTGTATAAACTGTGAGGCATAAGTATTTGTTGAATGAAAAAATGATGTTTTCTCTGTTGTCTTTCCCATCTTTACTCCTCTTTGTCAGCTTCAGGTTTTTTCCTATTTATTTGTATTTGGAATAATAACCTTTCTTTTCTTTATGCTTTTCTTTCTCTGTACTTCTTCAAAGTTCTGTCATTTCATGGCGAGTATTATTCCATTTACTGATGCAGATCTTTTCTTGACTGAAAAAGTTCATCCTTTATTGGTCAATATGTCAGTTCTAACTACAAACTTAGTAAGATTATTCGCTCTATAAATGGTTTTTAATTTCTGAACAGTATCTTAAAACAGAAATGACAGACTCTGTCAAAGGACTGAATGAACCTAACAAGAGTCAGTAAAACATATATTTGCATAAGGTCTTGCAAATTGAAGGAATGATTGAATTAAAAAGTGTTTAATTCTATTATCTGAAATACTGTGTCTCACACATTCCTTCAGCTTTCCTTGCTCAATAGCTTCCTTCTTTCAAAGGCAAGACAGAGACTATATAGAATTTTAAAGGTTCTTTAAAGTACCAGACTATGAAAGCATTCTGAGTACAAAATATAGTCTTTGCTCTTCTTTCTTTATCCTTCCCCACAAATGCCAGTTTTAAGGCATGCTGATAAACACATGACTAACTTTGCATTCCAGATAACACAGGTTTTTAATCTACAAATGACAGACACTTAAACAGGCTAAAAGATCTATAGCACCATAGGTACAGCTTCAGTCTAGAAACACATTGTATCATTGCCAGGCAGTTCTTACATAAGGACAATAGAAGGATTATAAAACCAACAGAGACAAGAGGGAATGTTTTCTGCCTAACCGAGCATATCTAAACCATATGAACACACTGAAAGCCTGGAGACAATCATCTGTGTTGTTTTAAGAAGGAGTGGCACAGAACAGCACTTGGTTGAAAGAAGTGATGCCCAAGAGAAGAGTGATGAAATAAATAAAAATTTAAAAGTCATAAAGGAAAGAAAAAGGTATTTTAAACAACTGGTTTAGAGTCTTTAACTTTCGGTCTTTCTCTCTCCTTCCTCCCTTCCCTCCTTATTCTCCTTTCTTTCTCTCCTTCCTCCCTTTTCTACTTTCTTCCTCTCTACTTCACTTTCTCACTTTCTTCCTTCCTTCTTTCCTTTCTCCCTCCCTCCCTTTCATCCTTTCTGCCATCCTTTCCTCTGTCTTTCCCTCCCTTCTTCCTCCCTTACCATTCCTCCTCCCTGCTTTCTTTTCTTTCTCTCTTCTGTCCTTCCTCCTTCCTTTCCTTTCCTTCATTCCTTCCTTCTCTCTCCTTCTTTCTTCCCTTCCTTCCTTTCTTCTGCCTAAATACTGCCCCAGCCACTGTGAACAATTACAAAACTGCTCACAACTCCTCTTGAATGTAGGAACAAACTGACCAAACCTAGAGAACCTAAGAATTTTTCAACCCTACTGTGCTATCTGGCCCCAAAATGCTTGTTTCCATTTCCTTTTGCTATTCTTCAACAAGTGAGTGTTAAATGTGCTTCCAGACGCAAAGCATGTGGATCACTGGGATGAGGAGTGACGGACTCAGACATAGTAAGAGCTGAGCTCAAGCCCAGCTCAGAGTCATGTGAGGACGTACATAAGTCATTAAACCTTTCCTAAGGCTGCTTAGGGCAGCTAGATGGTACAGTGGATAGATTCCTCTTTCTCAGTTCAAATCTGGCCTCAGACACTAGCTGTGTGATCCTAGGCAAGTCTATTTGCCTCACTTTCCTCATCTGTTAGAAAAAATGACAAGGAAATGGCAAAGCACTCCAGTTTCTTTGCCAAGAAAACCCCAAATGGGGTCACAAGGAGTCACACGTGACTGATAAATGACTAAACAACAATATCTGGAGTGTTTTCTTCACCGGGTTGCTGTGAGTTTGAAATAAGATCATGGATGTAAATGTTAAAGCGGTCAGAAATACCTGTCCTTAACTCAATTAGGCCACAAGAGATGAGGTATGGGTAGTCCAGGATTTGATCTCCAGTTTGCATATTATCTAGAAGAATACAATCTTAAATTGCAACATGAAGTATTTACGGTACATTAGACATAAGGAAGACACCTGAGACCCATTAGAATGAGTAACTGAAGAAAGCTACTTTTAAAACTGGTTCTTTAAAAACTGGAAAAGTATCTCTTCTGTTGACTCTACTTTGACATATTCTTGTGTAGTCCTACCTATTGCACAATGAACTTCATTCTTAAAGCAAGACAGGAATAATGCAAGAATTCCTTTTAGACCTGTCTCCCACGCAGATGCATAGGACTAATACAGGACAGTGCTTCCCAGACCTGTTTGGCTGTTGTTAGGTCTGACTTTTCATCATCCCATTTGGGGTTTCCTTGGCAAAGATACTGGAGTTGTTTGCCTTTTCCTTCTTCAGCTCATTTTACAGATGAGCAAACTAAGGCAGAGTTAAATGACTTGCCCTGGGTCACACAGCTAGTAAGCATATGAGGCTGGATTTGAACTCAGGTTCTCCTGACTCCAGGACCAGCCTCCTTAACACTAGGGCACCTAACTGCTCAGTCTAGGCCTGAACCTTCTTTTAACTGTGCAGCACTGAAAAGGCTGAGAGTGGGTGAGCACAGCTAAGCTGTTAGCTTTGTCAGATATCTCACTGAGGTAGCTGTCCACCTGCTTCTCTGCCCAGACACAATGCAGTTCATGGTGAACTTAACCACTCTTTTTTAGACTCTGGGCATATAGCCAGGCTTATTTGTCAGAGCAGCTGACACTCAAAGCTTCCATTATATAATACTTCATCATTACAGTCTCTCATTTAAGCCTTGCACAACCCAATAAAGTGAGAAGACCAAGTATTTGTAGCCCCCTTTTTGGAGAAAAGAAAACTGAATATCACAGAAGTGAAGTGACTTTTTTAAGATGGTGCAAGGTAGAAATTCAGATTTTCTAAGTCTAAATCTAGTAATTTATCCACTTAACATAGTACCTTCTAGGGTAAGAAAGAAGATTTAAGGGTAAGCTGTCCACCCTCCCAGACAAGGAGGATTTATACCTACCACTCCCTGCACCAAAATAAAGATTCAGACTGAGTGATTTAGCTATGTTTCTGAATGAAAGTGATTAGGTTTAAGATTTGGATATAAAAGATAGAGATCTTTTCAATTCATATCCTGATCTTAAACGTAAACATTTCTAGTATGAAAGGTAACCAAATAACACTGCCTGGATCCTACCTTAGAGTAATGTCAGGTGATGAGAGACAGAGACAGACAGAGAGAGAAGAAAACAGAAACAGACAGAGGGAAAGACAGAGACAGAGAGTGAAAGACAGAGACAGAGAGAGAGAAAGAGACAGGAAGACAGAGACAGAGACAGAAAGAGAAAGACAGAGAGAGATAGGGTGTGTGTGTGTGTGTCTATGTGCATGCACATATATATATATATATATATACACACACACATAGATATACACACACATATATGCACGTTTATACAGACACAGAAATATCATCTGGGCTTGCAAAGTTCAAAGGTAAGATCCAGGCAACAGGATTTGGCCACCCTTCACAGTGGGAATATTTGGGTTTAAAGGGTGTGTGCATCTATGTGTATGCGTGTGTGTATATACATGTATGTATGTATACATCTATGTATGCTATGTGTGTGCATATGTAAATATTACAAGCAATGTTAATATATGTATATATCTTCAATAGTGATATTACTTAGGTATAAGGTCTAGTATAAATTGAAAATATCTAAATCATATATACAAATTTAGATACATATATGTATATATGAGAGAGAAGGAAGACAGGGAGTGTGTGCAAGTATATACTTATATGTGTGTATATATGCATATATACTTTATGTACATTTATGTATATATATGCATATATACATACTTTATGTAAATATAAAGTATGCACATACACATATGTCCTGCTTCTCTCTCTCTCTCTCTCTCTCTCTCTCTCTCTCTCTCTCTCTCTCTCTTCTCTCTCCAAAGTCTAACCTTAAAACTGAAATACCCCTTTTGGGACACCCTGTATACACACACACTACTTCGCTAATTCAAAAACATATTACTACTTCAAAGGTCTGTCATTTCATATAACATTATTGCTATTATCAACACAGATCTTGGGTTGCTGCACCTGAAGACATTCCTACCCCAGTGGCCAGCCTTTTGGTTATGACCCTCCTCAAAAGTAGACAGAGTGGATTTAGATTTCTGGATCATTCCATATATCGTAGGAAATGCCTGGGATGGAAGGTTCCTATCAAGACAATTCCAAGAAGATATCTACCTAGCAAGAAAAGACCTCAGATATCTATGTAAAAATGAATAAGGCACAAGGAAAAAACAGGGATATACTAGAAATCCTAAAACAAAGATGCAAATTCAATTTCTTATTTGTCATTTCCTTTAAGCACTGCAATTTTGTGGCATGAGACCCATTATTATGGTCCTGGAAGGGTATACTGAAAAAGAAAAGGACAGGAAAAAAAGAGTCAGGGCAATATAATTACACACTAAAAATTGATATGAAGAAATCCAAGAACCAAAGCATGATGGAGAATAGCTGGGTGAAAATTAATGAAAAAACAAATTAATGAGGGTGAACACTGCAGAGCATCTAGGTGGAGGAGTTTGGAAAATGGATGAGAAATATATACAACACAGGAGTATGATACAATAGTGAATGAGGATTTCAACCATCCAGGTATCTGCCCAAAGACTGCTAAAAGGCTCTCAGTTCAAATAACGCAGCTGATAAATTATTAATTTTTATTAATGTTACCAATGTCTGCCCCCTTTTCTCCTCTGATAAGCATTTATTAAATACCTACTATGTGCCAGAAACTGTAGGAAGTACTGATAAAAAGAAAAGCAAAAAACTCAGCCCCTGCCTTCAAGGAGTTTATAGAAAGAGGGAGACAACGTATAAGCAACCAGTACAAACAAGCTAAGCAGACAGGCACCTATCTTTGGACCCATAAGAATCCCTAACACCTCAGTTGACAGATACTTCCAGTGTTTGAGTTCCAGAGGCATCGCTTAAAGAATCCCAAGGTCACTACCACATCATAAGGCATTCGATTTGGACTTTAGCAAAAGAACTAGATCATATATGTGTGTGTGTACATATTGAGTGTACACACTCATGTCCTATAAGTGAATAATTTCAGTACAGTGTTGGGAGGAAAGCTTTCATAGAACATAGAACAGTCATAAATTGTAGACAGACACATGTAGAAGTTATGTCAAGTAATTGCTTGCCCTCTCAATGACAGGAGTAGGAAAGGGAGAGAGAGAATTTGAAACTCAAAATTTGAAAAAATAATGTTAAAATTATTTTTAAATGTAATTTGGAAAAAATATTAAATTTTTTTAAAGCTGTAGATACATTTAGATGGTACCTCCAACCTATTTACTGGTGTTGCCATGCTTAACCACATACAGATAAAACCTCAGAAATGGAAAGGTTCCATAGAGGTCATCTAGTCCAACTTGTTCATAGAGCATGTGCTCTACCACAATGAGTCAAACTCAAAGCCTGAAAAACTACCAGTTAAAATGTAATTAGAAAATGTTTAACAGAATAAATTTCAAAAACCTTACAACATAGATAATATTAATTTGTGTTTTTTTAAAGTCAACATGTCCAGTTTCTATTTGAGATGACAATACTGTTCTACAATATTCCCAGAAAGGTGTAATCCAGTCCTTTTCTGCTTTTATGAGAATAAAGCTTGGCTTTGTGATACAGCAGATAAGGCCCTGGACCAAAAGATGTGCATTTAAATTTAAATTAAATATTAATTTTGTAAAATTGGTAAGTCACTGAACCTTTCAGAATCTCAGTTTCCCCAACAATAAAATAGGGATAATAATACCTATTATATTTTTCTCATTAGTATTATGAAGCTCAAATGAGATCATGTATATAAAGTTATTTGTAAACCTTTAAGCACCATCTAAATGTGACATTCATTAAGACAATTCATTTCACTTTGGGATAGATAGATCTAACTGTTCCTAAATTTGTACTGATATCAAGCCCTTATCTTCTCCACAATTTCCACCCATTCTTCCTGGTTCTATCTTCTGGGGCCTTTCAAATAACTGAAAATTCTTTGAGTTCTCAAAAATGAGAAAAGTAATGCTTAAAATTTCTATTTTTCAGGGCTGTTTTAAGGAAAGTGCCTCTTAAGTTGTTAAGTGCTATATAAATGTGAGCTTTTACGCCCTCTTGACTCTTCCTGGATCTTACTCTTTTCGATTAGCCCTTTCTTGGATATCATCTTACCCCAATTATTTGTTGCTTTTCCTTTGCTTAATATTCTCAGCTCTACCCTATCCTAAAAAAATACCCTATTGCTCCCCAAATGTCCTTTGTTCTTCCTTTTACCCCCCAATTTCCAGGCTTTCACAATTACTCTTTTTAAACTTCTATAATCTTGTTTCCATTCCCATTCCCTAAGCAACGCTTTCTCAACAGCTTCCCACCTCCATCACCAAAATAACTGTTTTTCTTCCCCCTTTTCCTTAACCTGAGAAATCCGAGTTAACCAATCTCATTTCACTTACCATATTCTACTGATGAGGGCTTTAAGGGGTGGGGGGGTTGGGTAACAGGAGCTCCAAGAATGGAGCTCTCTTTTCAGTGGGCAAGAGTTCTCAGGGAACCTGCAACCTTATAGGGACACAGGTAAAGTTTATATAGGGTATTCTATAGTGAAACATGTGCCAAATATGCTAACTAGGTGATTCAAGATAGGAGTAAGGAATGGTTAAGGAGTATTCAGCTCTTAAAGGAACATGCACTTTGGATATCTACCATAGAGGTATTTTATCCAAAATTCATTCGGAAATAGCCCAAAGAAAGGCTACATGGAGGTGTGGTTTTAGGCCCCAAACTCACTAACTCAACCAATTGTCAGGGCTGACTGAGAAATACCCAGACTGCTCTCATCAATGTCTTGTTAGACAAGATAAATATAAGGGAGTATATGCATGTCTAAGTCTAGGATACATATGATTGGTCAGTGAGCAGCAAAGGTCATTATGACCCACTGCACAGACTGATCAGCCAGTACACCAATTCTAAAATGGGGTCCAAGCACATGCAACCAAGCACCCCATCACTACCCTGTAGTACTTATTTAGGTTCTGGTCTTAGATTTTAAGCTCCTAGCAGGTAGTCTCTGTTTTATACATCTTTGTAAAATACTGTGAGTTCCCATTAGAAGTTTATTTACTTTAGGAGAACTGAGTTAGCTGAGAACTTGGAATCGGGTACTGGGGAGTACTTTGAGAAATTTTTTGGATAATGCTGAAGTTTCAGGAGCCATCTACGTGGGGTGAAATGGACCTGCCCTCCAGGTACCTCTTCCGATTGCAATAGCTACAGCCTCCCACATAAAACAATTACTTCAAATAGGTTTTTGGCAATTCTCTGCAGTCCTCCCAAGCCCAATCTCCATGGTTGTGCTGCTCGACCCAGACTCAGGAAGACCTGAGCTCAAATCCAGCCACACCTAGGAAAGTCACTTCACCCTGTTTGCCTCCGTTTTCTCCTCTGTAAAATGAGCTGGAGAAGAAAATGGCGAACCACTCCAGTATGTTTGCCAAGAAAACCCAAATGGGGTCTCCTGGGGCGTCGTCACCCAAGGACAAAACAACAAAAGCTCTGGAACCAAGACCTACAATCAAACCTACTCACTAATGGAAAGGGTGTGTCCACCTCCTTCCCAGCGGCCCTAACTTTCGGGGTCACAGAGCCCTGCCGGGCACCTCCTCCCAGGTATGGGGTGGGGGCGTGCTGGAGAACGTTTAACACCCGACTCTCCAAGAGAGGGGCAAAAGTACTTCAAACGTAATCTGCCTTAGGAACGGTGTCAAATTTAAAACAAGCTGCGGTGAAGCAGATTCGGTCGCGTTCCCAGAGGTAGCGGGAGGAGCCTCCACCACGACCTCCTTTAGAATGTAAGCACCTGAGGGCAGGAACTTTTCCTTTTAATTTGTATTTTCTTGGCTCAGCCTAGCGTTTAAATTAACTAAATGTCACTCAATCAATTAACATTTGAAACTCTGAGTTTACTCAGCTCGCCACTGAACTCACACATGCCCAAGGACCTGGCTTCTTCTTAGAGCTTAAACGCTCCAAGTCCGGGCGCACGCCCCCACTCGCAGCCCAATGGGAGTAAGAAAGAAAGAGGGCGGGGCAGGGCTGGGACCGTCTGCGCACGCGCCACCACTCTGCTCCGCTCCGTCGAGCCTCGGCATTCCTTTCGCTCGATGCTCTCGGACAGCGATTTTCCCACCTCCCCCTGCGACGATGACGATGCTGACGCCATCTTGACGGTGGCCAGAAAGTGGGGTTCCTGGCCTCCCGCGGCCGCGACAGCGCAGGTAAACACCGGTAGCCCCCGGGAGTCCCTCCTTCCCCCACCTCTCTGGTCGCGGTGTTCGGCTCGTTCTCCCTCGGCCTTCCGGACTGTCTTCTCCGGAAAGCCTCTCTCCGAGCCCCGTCACGGTGTCGTCCCTCGGGCCCCGTCACGGACCTGCCTCCGGGTCTGGGTCTTGGGTCGCTTGTCTCGGCGCTCCGCGCCCCCGCCTCGGTCCCGTCCCTCCGCCGCTTCGCGGAGGCCCCCCAACCCGATGGAGACGGTGCGCTCAGCGCCCTGGCTCCCCCACCGCAGGCTGGGAACGCGGGGGCGGGGAGGGGGCGGGGCTGCCGGGGCTCGGGGGTCGCAGCCTTGGAGCCCCCTGCGGACCCGGGCCCCAGCACCAGCCGTGGGGCTTGTGGAGCTCAGTCACTCCCTGCCGGGCACCCGCTCGTTCTTACCGTGTTTGTCTTTTCTCCTCCAGGAAGAACTTGCCGTTTAGGAGAGGGAAGAAAGCAATAAAAGAAAAGGTTGTTTCTGTTTTCTTCCCACCAGAAATGGCCAACGTGAGTAAAATAAGCCGAGTCTTTAAACAGCTGGTGGTGATTGCGGTAAAAAGTTGCGCCTTTTGGTGAGGGGAGGGTGGGGAGGGGGGCGAGGAATGCAGCCGTTAAACACGCATTTGGCGCCTGCTGTGTGCCCAGGCCCTGTGCTAAGCCGTAAGGACGCAGAAAGAAACAAAAGACCACCCAACCTTGAGTGCTGATAACTGAAAGCCTTACACAGGATGGGTATGTAGAGCTGGCTCTGTGTGTACTGTTGGCCTGTCTCTCCCTTTAGGTCGTGGGCTTCGGATAAGGAGCTTGTTTGCCCCGTTTTGGATCCCCAGCGCTTAGCGTGTGATGGACCTTTAATGAATGTTGATTGATTGATTGGTTAGAGGGTTTTTGACCCTGATTTTCCACTGAGTCCTAAGAAGTGTGCTTGGTTCTCCATTTAAAGGGTTATAAATGCAATTCTCTCTCATTCACAGTGCCTGGCACTTGGTAGACTATTAATAAATATCGATTGATTTGTTAAAATGTTTTTAATATGGTGATTTTTTTACTTTTTTCAGTTGAGTCATTAAAAATGTTCTTGGTTCTCCACAATAATAAATCTGTAGCTCTAAGTTTTGTAAACACATTGCCTTCTCATTCACTGTGCCTAGCTCGCAGTAAATACTTAAGAAATGCTTATTAAATTCAAAAGAGGAACGGGGTCATGAGAAGTTTGTTTTCAAGTAATTTTTGCCGTATCTAAGTTTTATGGATGAATAAAGCATTTCTTAAATAAGCCCTTACTCTGGACCAAGAGAGTAAAGGTATTCCTTTTTCCACATGGCTAATGTGGATGGTTTACATGGCTTCACTTGTATAATGGGTATGATATTACTTAATATAAGAAGAGAATGGAGGGAGATAATTTGGAACTCAGTATTAAAAAATGAAGGTAAAATATTTGAATGTAATAAAAAAAGAAAAATCAAATAAATAATGCTTCTTGGAGATGTTATCAAAGCCTTTTAGTATCACATTTGTTCAGTAAACCTTTGACCCCACTTAGAGCAAGGATTTTTTAGCCCTTTTTTTTTTGTCATGGAGTCCTTTGGTAGTGTGGTGAAATCTATTGACCCTTCTCAGTATGCTTTTAAAGGTATAAAGTAAAATAGGTAAGATTACAAAGGAAAACATATATTATCAAAAAAATTAATGCTTCTCTGTTATCTATCCACAAACCCCAGGTTAAGAACATCTGACTTAGAGAATGATCATGGTAAGGCTAGGAATATCAGGTCCCAGTTCCATGAAAGTATAATATACTCATAAGAACAGTGAACAGTTTAGTCATGACTCTTAATGACAGACCTGCAAAATAAAGGAAAACTGTTACCCAGCAGTAAAAGTGTTGTGAAAAAAAAACATTAAAAAGTCCACATTTTTTAAAGGAAAATTCTGCATATTTGAATAATATTTATAGGTTCAGAGTCCTGGCAAAGTGTATGCTTTTTAGGAAAACTCGGGTGTCTTCTGGAGAGTGTATAAGTTCACTTAATTGGAAAGAGCCTATACTTTTCCAGGGAAAATTTTGTAAAAAAAAGAAATATTGCTTTGCTATACAGAGTATAGTATTTATGTTTATTAGGTGACCTTTAGGAACCTAAATCAATTCTTATACAATCCATGCACAGTACTTTACATATGTGCATATCTTGAATTATAAAAACATAAAGCTTGTTCTCTTGATTTTGGAGGAATGTTTCCTTTTACAAAAGGGATCTTAAAGTATCATCTGAAGAACCTGACATCTAATCAAAAGAACAAATTTGTTCATAATTATGTATGTGATATATATGTCAGTTCCTAAACTGAAACTGCTTAATCTGATTTAGACTTATGATTATTAGCAATAACTTTAGACTTTTATTTATTTTTGACATTCTTTTCTTTTTTAAATTTTGAGTTCCAAAATCACTCCCTCTCTTTCCCTCCCTCACCCACTGTAACGGCAAGCAACATAACAATTATACATATGAAATAATGTGTAGTATATTTACATATTAGCCATATTCCTCTCAGAAAGCAAGAAAAAGAAAGTGAAAAAATATGTACTTCATTTTATACTCATATTTTATTAGTTCTCTACCTGGAGGTGGAATAGCATTTTTATGTCATGAGTCCTTGGGATCATTGTGTTGATCAGTCTTTCACAGTTCATCATTACAGCATTGCTGTTACTATGCACAATGATCTCCCAGTTCTTCTCACTTCACTTTGCCCCAATTCATATAGATCTTACCATGTTTTTCTGAAACCACTCCTCTTATTTCTTATAGCACAACAGTACTCCACAATCATATATATCCCCAACTTATTCAGCCATTCTCCAGTTGATGAGGAAACCCTCAATTTCCAATTCTTTGCACCACAAAAAGAGCTGCTATCAATATTTTTGTAGGTATAGGTCCGTTTCTGTTTCCTTTGATCTGTTTAGGATATAGACCTAGTAGTGGTATTCCTGGATCAACAGGTCTGCACAGTTTTATGCTCTTTGGGCATAGTTCCAAATTGTCTCCAGAATGGTTGGACCAGTTCACTACTCCACCAAACATATATTAACATACTTGTTTTCACCTCCTCCCCAGGATTTGTCATTTCTGATAGACGTGAATTGGTACCTCAGAATTGTTTTAATTTGCATTTCTCTTACCCATAGTGATTTGGAGCATTTTTTTCATGTGACTATAGATAGCTTTGATTTTTTTTATCTAAAAAACTTCATATCCTTTGACCATTTATCAATGGGGAGGAATGACTCTTATTTTTATAAAGTTGATTCAATTCTATGCTCAGTATATAGTTGAGAAATGAAGCCTTGATCAGAGAAACTTGCTGTAAATTTTTAGATAGTACTAAATTGTCTATAGTACCTTTTAGCAAAATGTAATTTACTTGATTATCTCTTTTTTAATTAATATTAAATAATAATGAGGTGTTGGGGTTTGTTTGGTTTTTTTTGCTTTGTTTGAGGTCATGATTGCTACCCCTGCCTTTTTTACTTCAGATGAAGCATAATAGATTCTCCCAAAGCCTTTTTTAAACTCTGTTTCTTTTCTGTTTCCAACTTGTCTCGTATTTGACTATCGTTGGATTCTGGTTTCCAATCCTTTCTGCTATCTAATTCCATTTTATGGAAGTCACCATTTATGGTGACTTCTTCTTCCTTTTCCCATTCAGTTATGATTATTAGCTGTCCCATTTCTTTTTTTCTATCCCATTCCCATTTTCTCTCTCTATCCCATTTTCTTTTTTTCTTCTCTTTTTATCCTATCCTTCCTCAAAAGTCTTTTGCTTCTGACTTTTTGCTTTTGTTTCCCTTAATCTGCCCTTCTTTTATCATTTCTCTACCCTGGCCGCACCTCCCACCCATTCTCTTATCCCCTTTTCTTCTTATTTCCCTTTTAGGTGAGTTAGATTTCTATACAACACTGAGAATATGTGTTGTGTGTGTGTATGTGTGTATACACGTGTGTATTTTATGTGTGTGTGTATTCTTTATTTCCTTCAAGCGTTGCCTGCCACCACTCCACCCCATTTTCCCCTCCATCATAAAATCTCTTCCTTGTGTGCTTTTTTTGAGAATTCTACCCATTCTACTTCTCCCTTCCCCTACTGCATCCCTCTTTTTCACCTTTTAATTTTTTTTGGAAATCATTCCAGCCTAATCTACTCACACTTATCCCTCTGTCTGTGTAAACTCCTTTTGACTTTGCAGTTGGTGTTAATTATTGTATCGACGAACTTAGGTCTTAGGACCCAACAAGTCTGTGCAAAAAATCTCCACCCCTTTTCATTTGCTCAATAATCCTTCAGATATTAAAGGTATACAGTCAAAATAAGGTACTATCACCAGATGCTCCTCTCACAGTTGATCTACAGTTATGCAAATTAAAAACTTATTCTAGCATTGTCAGGAAAATTGAGAATTAATTAGTATATTCACTTTTTTGTTGTTAAAACATTTGCTGGGCCAACATAAGCATGATATATTAACTGAAGTACTGAGAACATAGAATAAATTAGGACAGTAAGCAGTAGCTACTGTTTTACTTTTATTCCCTTTTTGTCACTGACTTTTCTACATTATTTAGGAGGTAGAACTATGTTATTGAATATATTTTTGATAAATACGCCCAGGGAAATAGTGTCTGCTTCATAGCAATTATATCTATTCTAAAAATTCTGCTATTATTTAAGCAATTATTGGAATTCAGTTTAGAGTAAAAAACATTGTTTTTAGTGGCCTGAGCAATTTTTGCTAATGGGATTGTCAGGAAAAAAAGCAAATACACTCAAAGTAGTACATTTCTAAAGCAAAGTGAATGAAAAGTAACATTGCTTTTGTACCTCATAAACTGACTTTGAAAGTAATTTCAGAAGAGGTGTTAAAAATATTTACGATCACAAATAAAAATATAAAAAAATAAAATGAAGGTATATAAAGTTACGAATTTTTTTGTTTGGACTTCTAAGTTCCTGTGCTTGGGTACATCTTGTTAGATTATAGCAACATATACCACCTATTGAGCACCTGTTCTTCTGATCTGATGTTAGTCTAGTCTGTTGGTCTAAACTAGTTTATTGGTCTAAAAATATTGCTAATCACCCAAAAACTCTAGATGGCCCTTGCCCTCAAGAAACACTCCGGTTGTATATTCTTCCTCCTAGATCTTAATAACCTTGACTTACTGAGTTTTATATTCCCAAGAATACAGCACAGCTAGTACCTTGCTCCTAGTTGCCCAATGACTAATTGAATCAGTGCATGAATAATTAAATAAAGCATATACTTAAGAAAAATTAAATGATTGAAGAAATACTGCAAAGCTATAAATAATTAAGTGGCAGTGGTAGTAAATGCTAAATGATTTGGGGATAGAGAGGGAGAATTGTTGTTGATCAGCAGTAATGAGGAAGGTTTCCTGAAAGAAATGAAGCTTGTGCTTTCGAAAGAACTGAAGTGTCCTTACTGAACAAACATGTTTGTGTTCCATTGGCCTAGTTACACAGGAAGCTGGCCAGACTCATGATGGCAAATGGGTACAGAGCCAGTTAAGTTTTTTCTGGCCAAATAAAAATTTTGAAGGTGAATAATTTTTTTGCAACTATAGTAAAACCTCATTGATTGAGATGTTTATTCAGAAGTCATAATTTCCACATTTAGCATTTCAGCAAATTGTAAAGTTCCTTTTGTGTTCAAGGTCCTGAGCTAAACTCTGGATAAACGCATTTTTTTAAATGACGTGTAAGTACAGAGTTCAGTATTGTAAAGTTAAGTAAAAAAAGTGGTATAGCTTAAGATTTTTAATACTATTTTATGTTTATGATTATTGCAGATGTATTTTGAATTTTGCTCTTCATTAATAATTTTGCTTTGTTTTAATTTTTATCTTGACTTATACTTTGTATAGCCTTTAAAAGTTAATAAGTAAATCGTTTCTAAATCAATTCTTTCACATTTAAGATGAATATTTTTATTTCTTTAATTTCAAAGAAGTGAATCTTTATTTCAAAACTGTCCCATTGTATTAATCTGTATGCCTTACCTGTAATCACTAGAATTTTCTACAGTATGCAGTATTTTTATCAAGTTTGAAATGAGACCGATTGGGTTAATATTACAACTTGCGATATGTTAAGCAAATTTGGGCTGAGAACCAGGTAGTATTAGAGCTTGCCCTTGAGGCCAAGCTCACAAGTTCAGCCCTTTTACCTATCAGCCCTATGAAACCACCAAAGATTGCACCCCATCTGTAGCATTCTCCTAGTATTCTTCAAATCTATTTTTGTTTACAAAAAGGAAAAGTGAGACATTGTGAATAGGATCCTTCTAATTCTCTGACTTGGAAACATTTAGTTTGGCATATGCCCAGTTGATAGAATCAGCATCATATAAAAAATAGCACATTAGCAGTTTGTAGTGAACTTTTTAATATACTTATTTGTTATGAATCATTTTTAGTATTGAAGTGTCTACTACATATGATGTTGTTCTGGTTTCTAGTTTGTACGGTAGAAAGTTTATATATATCCTTAAAGAACCTACTTAATATTTCAAGAAATATAATAAGATTATCATTTGTATTTTTTTAAATTACAAAAAGATGAATCTTAATGGGAAGTTTTGGAAAAAGTTATACTTTATAAGTATTTACCAAGGAAATATGTGCAAGTATAGAAATAAAGCATTTCTATTCCACTCAATTTTTTTTTTTTTTAAATTTCAGGTGCTCTGTAATAGAGCCAGGCTGGTTACATACCTCCCAGGATTTTACTCTTTAGTCAGGAGGGTTATAAATCCCAAAGCTTTTTCCACTGCTGGATCTTCAGGTTCAGATGAGTCTCATGTAGCTACTGCACCCCCAGATATATGTAAGTAAAAAAAGTTTATATGATGTGAATAATTTTTACACTTGTAGCATATTATTTGAGTATCCTCTTCCTATCTCCAAAAATAGAAATGTATCATGCCAGCATTATTAATTGCTCCCATTTCCGCATTCTGTCTACGTTGCCTTTATCTGCTGTTGCCTCAGTTTTCTCCACTGTAAAATGGGGATAATAAGAGCACCTAATTCACAGGATTGTGAGTATCAAATGAGATACTTGTTTTTTAAAATACCTGGTATGTATAGTTCCTACAACATAGTAAGTACTAAATGTTTATTCCCTTCTCTTCTTCCTCTTCCCCAAACATGTTGTGATCTGAAGTTTTAAAAATAACTCACCTTACCTCTTAAGAAAGTCTCTCTTTTCTAGTTTTCCCCCCTACTTTAAAAAATGGTGAAGTAATACTGGTATAGTACATAAAGTTATGTGCCAGATTAAAGTTAATTAAAGAAAAATCAACCGTACAAGATAGAAATGGCAATAAGAGTATCCAGTTCTAGTCCCTGGAACATTATAGCTACTATATAAAACCTTATTCCCTTTCCTTCTTTTCCCTACCTTCAAATATTTACATATTAACTTATCCAGATAAAACATAACTATAATATTGCTGCCTTCTCAAATTTTTATTATTTTTGTACCTTTATTGTCAAAAGTTAATATATAATCTGTGTCTGCTGCCTCCATTTACTCACTGCTCACCTTTTCCTTAAGGCCCTTTCATCTGGTTTTCATCATTATTCAGTAACACTAGTTTCTTCAGTCATCACCATCATCTTGTTTATCAAAATGTAAATGCATTTGTTCTTGAAACTTACTTTTCTTCTATCTTCCATTTCACTTCTCTTATCCTGATTTTCTTCCTGCTTCCCTGTTTCCTTTTTACATCCCTTAACTTAAATGAGTATAAAATCAAGTACACAAGAATATCAGAGATAAAATGAAGAAAAACTGATAATTTTTAAGCTGATAAGGCCTATACTTCAGGATTCACAATATATGATAAATTGGTTAGCGATATTTTTGGGCATGGGGTACTTTGGAGTACAAAGAATAACAATTGATACTATTTCATTTTATTTAAGTTTGTAAAGAATCCCTTCTCTATTTTGTTTGGAATTAAAATTATTGGGAGGTGGTTCTTTTTAACTATATTAATCTGAGCCAATAATATTGCATAATTTAGACATTCTTTTTTTAAAGGCATTATAGTTTTAACAACCTAAAAGACCATTACGTGATAAATATACATAAAGTAAAAACTTGGAGGCAAGGATTCAATATTTAATATGTTTGGTAAAGTGGGAAAGTTGACAATTTGCCAGAGAAGCTTAGGCCCACATATAATGCCATATGCCTCTCTAAATTTCAACAGGTGGAGAATTTTAAATCTTATTTTTTAAACTATATAAAGATGTAGGAAAAGGGAAAAATTCATTTATCTCATTTTATAGAAGATAACTTTTCTATTTAATATATAGCAGTTATTAGAGACAAAAGATATGCTTGACAACATTCAAATCAGAAACAGTACAGAAAAATAGGATTGGAAAAATACTTATTGTAGATATAATTGATGTGAAAACTTGACATCTAAATGATAAGAAGCTGTTAAAAAAAATTTACACAGCTAATGTCTAGTGTAAAATAGGTAATAGGGTCCAAAGATGGAGTGTTCAAAAGAAAAAGCCTAAGAAAAGAAAAAGTTAAGAATCACTTGAACTATGCTCAGCTGCACTAGTTATCATAGAGGTGTAAATTAAAATAACTGAAGTGCTACATCACACCCATCAAATTGACATCTATAGTTAAAAACCAGAAACTCAGAAATGGTAAGGTTATGGAAAAACTGGTAAATTAATTCCTGATGAAATTAGAAATATAAAATTACGGGGGGAGGTGAATAATCCAGTTAGTACCCATTAAAATCACAAACATTGTAATACCGTTTGGCCTAGTAATGCCAATGTTAGTGATAATACAATATCTTTAAGTGTCATAAAAAGATAAAAATAAACTTATTAAAAATTGTCATAGCAAAATTATTTGTAATTGCAAAAAACTATAAATATCTAAATTTCTAACATAGTTAAATAAAGATTGAATAATTTTGTACATTAATGTGATGGAATTATCTAGTGCAATTAAGGCCAACATAATAGGAACATGTAAGAATAGACTTATGAAATAATGCAGATTTTTAAAGAACAGAAGAATGAGTAAAAAAATGCTTTTAGGTGCTAGGCATTGTATTAAGTGCTGAGGATACAAAGATTTAAAAAAAGAAAAGTCCTTTTCTAATACATTTCTAGCAGGGAAGATAACACATACAGGAATAGGTAACCAGGAAGGAGAGTTTGTGCTAGTGAAAGAGCAGGGAGGAATGGACAGGCTCACTCAGCAGGGTTGGCAGATCAAAGATGAATGAATTAACTTTTCCTAGGAGTGGGTGGTAGATTCAGGAAATTCCTAGTGTGGAGATCCTGGTCTGAAGTTTAGTAGATGCTACAGGTCCAGATGAGTTTGAAATGTTGGACAGAACTTCGTGGATATTTTACTCTTACCTTAATCATAGCAATTTTCAGTCCTAAACCTAAAGCACGTTAAGGCTGAAAATTGCTGGAAAGTTCTGTATATCTCAGAAGACAGCCAAGTGTGGTTAGGAAATAGACATACAGTCTAAGTGAATTCATTCACATTTTGAACCAGCTCTCCCAGCTCTCCCATCTCTCTCTCTTCAGCATAATAGTACCAAAACCCAGGAGTCCAGATGTTAATTGGACTCCAATGATCTCCTAGCCACTGGGATAAGAGCAACTTTTAGGATTGCCTAAACCTTTCCTTGATGTCACCAAGCGCTTTGCCTCTCTATCCTGGACTCAGTTGACACTGCATTCTACACCCCATGCTGATCACCTCTTCCCGCAAGCTATTGTGGCTCCTGAATTGGACTCTTCGCCCCAGTTCAGCAGGAAACAGCTGCTGAAGACAATGACCTGTGCCCCTTTTCCCCTGAAAGAATTCTCTACCTAGTGCTTGAGTGGGGAAATGATGTGGATAGAAACAGTGTCATAAGAATTAAAATAATATTGATTGACTTTGTGAAGACCTTGGTGCCCTAAAGTCTCCCCTTACCACAACTTCCCCTTGTCCTAGACCAAAAGTATCCCTGTCCCCACTCCTCATCCTGGGGAATGGAATTTCTTTATCTTGTGACATTCATAGTCCTAGCCTTGTGCCTTTATCTTGCACATCTTCTTTATCTTGGAAGACTTACCCTTGATCTCTAAGCCCCACAAAGAAAACCTAAAATCATCCTATATAAATCTGGTCGTTTTCCTATCTCACTGCCTTTGTTTAGATCTTTGCTAAATCTTGCTTTTGCTACCATAAAGCTCCCAATGACTATAAAAAAAAAAGAATTATGCTTAATGTTAAGTTGATAAAATGACTTTACCAACTCTGTAGTATTCTTTTTTCCCCAAGATATTTATAACCCAAATTTTAAACAATTAAATGTGGAAAAGCAAAGGAAAAAGTAGAAGTCTGCTTCTGTAGTGAATTAAACCAAAGAATCATATCCTATATTTGTAATATGTGGATTTCTCCTTAAGTCTCCCCCCCCAAAAAAAAATCAAAACCTCATGATTTTCACCCCAGCGGTGGTTTCTGACTTAGGTTAGTGGTACCATTATTTTTCAACTCAGGTTGTTTGGAAATCTTAGAGTGTCTGTTGAGCCAGACCCTGGAGGTAGGAAATGCAGTAAGAGAGATTGGACTTGTAGTAGACAAGAGAACTTCCAAAAGTAGCTACAACCAAAAAATATAGCAGTTCAAATACATGTCTGTTTTCAACCAGAAAAAAAAAAGCCCAAACTGAAATTTCCAGAACTCATGAATAAATTTTAGCATATTTGTTTTCTAAATAAATTTTGAATTTTATTTAATAGATGGCATTGATATAGATGAAGTATGTTCTCATTAAGAGCCACGTTGCTAAGACCTAACTCGTATTCTTCCCTCCCCCCAGAACTTTTTTTTTTTAAAGAATTTCTTACTTTACAAAAATCATAGGTCCAAAAACTATAACTTTTGTGCCAGAATTGGAGAAAAAAATAATTATCTTGATTTCTTTTTAGGTTCAAGAACTGTATGGCCAGATGAAACAATGGGACCATTTGGACCCCAAGATCAAAGATTTCAGCTCCCTGGGAACATAGGTTTTGACTGTCACCTCAGTGGGACAACTTTGCAAAAGAAAAGTCCAGTTCATAGAACTTTGCCTGATGTCCTAGCAGAGCCTTTATCAAGTGAAAGGCATGAATTTGTGATGGCACAGTATATAAGCGAATTTGAGGTAAGAGTTGTTATTGTCCAGTAGAAAGGTGCAAAAATCTTATGAAATTATTTTGACGATTACAAATTGGAAATTCAGCTGTAATTTATCCTAGGTTGTTGCCTGAGGCAGTCTGGTTTAGTAACTTGCATATAATCACAAAACTAGCATATGTCAGGCCCATCCTGAAGCCCCAATCTTCCTGACTCCAAGGCCAGCCCTCTACCTAACTGTTCTGTCATGCTGCCTCTCAAGATTTGATATTCCCTAGAGATTCTCAGATATTGTTAATAAGGAGGAGGTATGCTGTGCTAAAAACATTTACCTTTGTCTGAGCTTATATTTTGTTTGCACTGTAGGTTCTGCTACTGCCTTCCCTTTCAGTACTATCTCATTTATTTTATATATATATTGACTTACCCATAAAATGCCACCTATTTGAGGAAAGAGGCTATTTGACTTTTTAGCTTTGTATCCCAACATGTAAAAGAGTACCTGGCATGTAGTAGAATTTTAATAAATACTTACAGATTGCTGATTAATTAAATTTGCATGATTGCACTATAGCTGGCAGAGATATCTAATACAAAAGTATTCCTGACCCAAAAGTAATATTAAAAGTTTGACTTTTAAGTCAAAGTTTGTACAAAAATGTGTTTCTCAATTTTTTTCAGGAACACTAGTTAAGGCAGAGTGTTTAAATATCTTAGTGCTTATCATTGTTCATATACCTCCAGTACCAAGTTGACTTTGTCATTATAGTAACTAACGATTTCTCTGGATATTGTTTCTTTGGTGTGTGTAAGCATATTCATGCTATTCCAGTTTAATACTTGTGAAATCTGTTTATCATCAACTACATTTGAAAAAGAATATGGGCCAGGCAAGTAGCAAAAGTATTATATTAGTTTCTGCACAATGTTTACTGATCTATAGGAAGAACTTCCAGCACTTTGAGGGAGTCCCATAGAGGAATAATGGGAATATGGGATATGAATGTCACATAATATTAGAAGCTATTAAAGGGAATACAAAATTTTTTTTAAATGTTTGAGGCTTCTACCATTGAAATGTACTTTACCCATACATCTGTCTGTAGAATGAAAGCTCAAAGACATTAACTAAAGTTTGCTTAATTTTTTAGTTTTGCATAATTGTCCTTCAGATGTCTCTGGAGAGAGGGTTCAGAGAGATTATACTGTATCAACTTAATCCTCTTAATTTTTGTGTGTTGCAAAGAAAAAATAAAATTTGTAGTCGAGAAAGATCTTTTCAATATATTCTAATTACTTATTGACACATCATAATACAACACTTTATAGCAAGGGTTCTAATATTTCTAAGCGCATTTTCCTTTTATTCCTCATAATGAACAGACCTTTATTGATTTTTTTCCTCGGGTTATATATTATGAAATTTCAGTACTAATGCCAAAATAATAAGAGATTGGCTGTTTTGTTGTGTTTGTACACCTTTTCTCTAACAGATATTTTTAAAATACTATTGTCGTTTTTTGTATAACCTTTATTTCTAAGTATATCCCTTCCCTCTCCTCTACCCAAAGACCCATACTGTATTACAAGAAACAGAAAGGGAAAGGCAGTTAAACAAAATTAATAACCAAATTTGACAGTATATACAATCATATATGCTCATAGTACCCCATCTCTGCATTTTCTCATCTTTTTTTTTCTCAAACCGGATTCCACCATTATAATTACACAACATTCAGTTTCTTTTTTTTTTGTTTAATTTCATTTACATTGTCTTCATTAAATGCTTTTTTTTCTGATTCTACTTACGTCACTATTTCAGTTCATGTGAATCTTCCAGTGCGTCTCTAAATTCTTTATATTTATGGTTTCTCACAACACAGTAATGACCCACAATTATATTGATGCACTACACTTTGCTCAACCGTTTCCCCAGATGGTGGTCATTTACTTTGTTTCCAATTCTTTGCTACCACAAAAAATGGTGATGTGAATATTTCTTTGTGCATGTGAATGGATGTATTTTACACATAAATACATCTACATATGATTACATATATATGTCATTTATGTCTTTGACCCTCTTGAGACATCATAGACTAGCTAGCGTAGAATCTTTGGGTCAAAAGGTATGGACAATTTAGTCCTTTTTTTTAACATAGTTCCAAATTATTTTCCTGAATATAGACTGAAAATTAATTCTAAATAGAATTTTATTTTAATTTCACAGTATGGAATTTTATTTTAAATTTACTGTAAGGGATCTCCAAATAATACCTAAAGTCCCTTTGACCTCTCAAATTAGGGAGCTAACTCTTAGTGAGAAACTCTTCATTTTAATAGAGTAGAAATTAATTTAAAAAAAAAAAAAGACAAAAGGGAGGTTGAAAGTTTCCTATACCGGCAAAACTGGTGTAAGTTGGAAGCAGTATCTTAGTGTTGGTAGGTATTAAAGAGAAGGGTGGGAAAGTAAAAGTGTTTTTTCTTACTTGATCAGAATGTGGTAATACATACAGAGAATGTTTGTTTTGCATAATACTTTTTGTTTGACCAATTAAGTTATTCCTTTGTACATAGTGATACCTTTGGGCCTTAAATTGTACATATCTCTTTGTTAAGTGTTTTATAATTATATCTTCTGTCATCTCATGCAATGTAGGTTAATACTGTCCTTGTTTTACAGAAAAGACAAATAGTGACATGTTACAAGGTGATTTCATAGGTGTCACTGCAACATAATTCTGAAGTTTTGATCTATTTCTGAACCTGCTGTATGTTCTATTCTTTATGAAATCAGATCTTGGAAATAAATATCACTATCACATTTACATATGTGAAATTCTTTTTCTTCATTTCTCAGAAGAATATTTGACAGAATATATGTTATAAAAATAACTTTAATTGTTCATGCCTCCACCACTGTGATTAGAGCCTGTATTTGTACATATACATGTGTGTGTAGATATAGATATATACATGGAGACAGATAGATACACATATATATATCAGGCTAACCAGAGACAACTTAATAAGATGACAGGTTACTTGAAATGCAGATTTTACCTACTTAAATTGCTTTGTTCTCCTTAGGGCAGTGATGCATCTGTTGAACAAAGGGAAATTAACAGGGCAGAAGCTTACTTTGAAAATGCCAAAGTAGAATGTGTAATACAAACATGTCCAGAGCTACTTCGAAAAGGTATAGTATGTTTTATTTTCCATAGCACTGATAACCAGATAACATAGATGATTTTCTTGCTATTGAAGAATGCTCCTTAGTGGTGTCAGTGTTTAAATCTCCATGATTTAATACATTTTTGACATTTGAATACTTTTACTTTGGCCATAGCAAACACTTTGTAATATATAACCCCACAATGACATTCTTTAAGGAGGAATTTAATTTTGTCACTCTTCATGCTATCCTTTTTTCCTACTTCACTTTGGAGTAGAAAATTGACTGTGCTATATTATAATAAACATTAACAGTCTGTTATTAATAATTAACAGTTCACCTACTCCATGCATTGTGCTAGGTAGGTACTAAGATATAAAAACATCACCCTCTATCCTCAGAAAACTTGGATTCTACCAGATTGTATGTTTTTATGAAACCTGAATGTGATTCTAAAATATTTCAGCTTGGTGTATTTATTGTACTAGATTACCATTAGGACTCAGGAGACCAGCCTGACCCTGAACCTCACCAGATAATGTGAACTTAAGCCAACCTTTTTAGGCCTTTATTTCATCAGTAAAGTGAAAGAGTAGTAGTAGATGAATGACCTCTGTTTTCACTTAGTTCTTGTGTACGTGTGTTTGTCAACAGAATTATGAAAGATTTAATCCCTTATTGAAAAGTAATGTAGAAGTAAATTTAGACGTTTTAAGTTCATCTTAGGAAACCAAAACGTGTTTCTCTTTTTCAGAAATTGTGTCTTTTAAAGTAATTGGGCTTATTTTAAGGTTCATTTTTCATTCTTATGTACAATGTTTCTTGCTGAAATTACAGTATTTTCTTTAAAAAAAAAAAAAAGATACTGCAAGTAATGTATTTCTTCCCTAAATATCTTACTCAAATCCTGATCAAGCTCTACCAAGGTAATAATGCTGGAATTTAAATACTTTAATTTATGATATCACTGGCATGTTTACTCCCTCCACTGAGACACTTTACATCTTAACGGAGGACCTTCATGAGTTGCTGTGGCCACACAAAATTGATCATTTTTGCGATAATTTCAAACTTTTCAAACTTCAGCTAAACTTCAGACTGCTTCAGACAATCTGCCATTGCGCCTGTCCTTAAAGTCCTTCCAGCTAAGTAGGCCCTGCTAGAATTTGTTTTTACCAACATAGCCTTCGTAAGCCAGGGTCACCTCCATGTCTTGATGAAGCTTTAGAATAGGACCTTGGTGAAAGTTTTTCTAACGTATAAAGAATAAGGATGAATGCAGATTTTAAATTTAAAATTCCAATCTATTTCTTAGCATTCCGAAGAAGAAATAATGATAACTAATAACTATCATCATTATTGAGAAACTGCAATGTTTAGTAGAAAAAGTACTGGACTCAGAGTTAGGAGAGACCTAATTTCAAAAATACTGCCTGTATCACCACTGTGACCTTGCTTCCATCTGTTAAAAATGGGATAATATCTGCAGTACTTTACTTTTTAGAAGTAATTTGAGTAAAGTTATATAAATAGCTTATTAAATAAATATAATAATGAGAACCCATTTGAGTTAAATAATTCTAATACTGGATATTGAAACCTTTGGCACTTTTGAAATTGAATGAAAAGAAGATGAAAATAAAATTATAATCTGTATCTCCATGGACTGTTGATATTATTCTCTCACTAGATTTTGAATCAATGTTTCCAGAAGTGAATTCTGGCAAATTAGTGGTACTAACTGTAACACAGAAAACCAAAAATGATATGACCATATGGAGTGAGGAGGTTGAAAATGAAAGAGAAATGCTGTTAGAGAAGGTATGTATACCTGATATTTCTTAACCTTTTTTACCCTGGGTTGGATGCAGTTGATCTGTCTTATCATTGGTATAAGGAACTCCATCATGTGTAAACTCTGTCCATCGATGTGGATTGGCAACTTAATCTGTAATTTATAGTCTTAGAGATTTGCCTGGGATATTAAAAGTTAAACTAGCTTTCCCATGGACACAAAACTAGAACTCATTAGATGCAGGACTTAATCCTAGATGCAAGGACAGCCTGCTATCTATCCACTTTTCCATACTGCCTCTTGTCTCCCCTCTTTTCTCCCTTCTGTGTACTAATCCATCAAAATCTTTTTACTTTTAAAATTAATCCTCACAATTTCCCTGTCCAGTGAGTGGTATTATAATTATCCCCTTTTTAAAGATGAAAAAACTTGAGTTTCAAAGAAGCAGCCTGACCAGGACTACAGAGATAGAATACATGAGGAGCAGGATCTTGGACCTCCTGACTCCTAAGTCTAGCTCTCTTTTCACTGCACCATTTTGCCTTATGTTAATGGTAGTCCACTATGATAGAGTGGAAGAACTTGAAATCAGAAGGCATGCGCTCTTTGTGTGCAGAACGGGTGCTATCAGTGTTTTAAAAGAAGTAATCATACAACCTTTGCTCTCAATAAACATGAATAAAATAATGATAATAGGTGATATTTATATAGCACTTTATATATCTTTTCATCTTCATACCAACCCTAAGTATTATGTGTATCATTCACATTTTGTAAATGAAGAACGAGGATAAGAGGCAATTTGGCTGGAAGGTGCCTGGTAGACCCATCTGGCACAGTACTGTAAGCCGCAACATCTCAGTGCTCTAGGCCAGTGGTATCAAACACAAAAAGAAGTGGGGACCACTAAACACCATCTAAGGATCCCTAGAGGTGCATATTCACTTAGAAAACCACATATTCATATCATCTTTCATGAAATTGTCAAGGTAAACTGCCCTGATATACTAGAACCAGAGAGTAAAATAAATATTGAAAGAATGTACCAATCACCTCCTGAAAGAGATCCAAAAAGAGAAACTCCTAGGAATATTGTAGCCAGATTCCAGAGTTCTCAGGATAAGGAGAAAATGTTGCAAGCACCTAGAAGGAAATAGTTTGAGTATTGTGGAAATACAATCAGGATAACAAGATCTAGCAGCTTCTACATTAAGGGATCGAAGGGCTTGGAATATGATATTCCAGAAGTCAAAGGAACTAGGATTAATACCAAAAATCACCTACTCAGCAAAACTGAGTATACTTCAGGGGAAAAAAAATCAGTGAAATAGAGGACTTTAGAGCATTCTTGATGAAAACACCCGAGCTGAATAGAAAATTTGACTTTCAAACACAAGAATCAAGAGAAGCATGAAAGGGTAAACAGCAAAGAGAAATCATAAGGGACTTATAAAGGTGAACTGTTTACATTCCTCCATGGAAAGATAACATTTGTAACTCTTGAGACTTTTCTCAGTATTTGGGTAGTTGGAGAGATTTTACATGCACATATTATCTTTGTTCTATTTTTATTTACACACACGCAGAGCACAGGATGAGTTGACTAAGAAGGGAAGACATCTAAAAATTAAGGGGTGAGAGAGGAATGTATTGGGAGGGGAAAGGGAGAAATGGAATGGGGCGAATTATCTCTCATAAAAGAGGCAAGGAAAAACTTTTTCAGTGGAGGAGAAAAAGGGGGTGGTAAAGAGGGAAAAAGTGAAGCTTACTCTCATCACGTTTGCCTTAAGGAGGGAATAACATGCATACTCAGTTTGGTGTGAAAATCTATCTTACACTACAGGAAAGTAGGGAAGAAGGGGATAAGTGGGGAGGGGGGATAATAGAAGGGAGGACAAATGGCAGGAGGGAGCAATTAGAAGTAAACACTTTTGGGGAGGGACAAGGTCAAAAGAGAGAATAGAATAAATATGGGGCACAATAGGATAGAGGGAAATATAGTTAGTCTTACACAATATGACTACAAAGGACTTGTGGAAGTCCTTTTGTAAAACTACACATATATAACCTATATTGAATTCTTGCCTTCTCAGTGGGGATGGGTGGGGAGGGAGGAAGGGAGAGAAGTTGGAACTCAAAAGTCTTAGGAATAAATGTTGAGAATTATTTATGCATACAACTGGGAAATAAGGAATACAGGTAATGGGTTATAGAAATGTGTCTTGCCCTACAAGAAAAGAGAGAAGATGGGGATAAGGGAAGGGAGGGGTATGATAGAAGGGAGGACAGACTGGGGGACAGGAGTAATCAGAAGGTGTGGCATTTTGGAGGGTGGGGAGAAAATTTGGAACTCAAAATTTTGTGGAAATGAATGTTGAAAACTAAAAATAAATAAACAAGAAAAGCATGGGGAAGAAAATATATCTAATTTTCGTTCCACACATTCATGGACATCAATCCCTTTGTAGCTATGTCCTTCCTTATTTGATTTGTCCTTAAGTTACCCTATTAGAATTATATTTATATATGACTATATAAAATATTAGAAATGAACATGCATTTCACAAAGTAATTTCTACCCTACCTAGAGTGCCTCAAGAGAAAAGTAGGGTAGAACTCTGGAGTTCTAAAAATCAATCAACAAGTATAGACTGATTTAGAACTATTAGAATCTCCTAATTGTGGAGAATTTCCAGTACTATATTTTTTTTCATATGTGTGTATGCATGTATGTAGATAGATATATTGTTTTTAGATACAGAAGAGATTATAAGACTTTCAAGAGTTTGGTCTGTCATGTAGTTTACATCACAATTTTTAAACACAGTTCTTAATGAATACTTATGGAAATGAATTTTTCATTTTCATTCAAGGGACAGCAAGTGGCCGAGTGTTTTCTCTTTTAATATTTTAGTCTTTCATCTGACATTCACTCCCTTCCACAGATAAGAGTAACTACAGGTCATTTGGGAGTAGAGTGGGGGGAATCTGGACAATTATCTACACAGCACTTATTTTGAATAATAGTTCATAAAATAGGAAGTAAATTAAAATATTATTGAATTTATTAGACTTTTAAATGAAAGTTAACAAGTGTGAGTCTACAGTCAGCTTTATTGATCAAGTTAGTACAAACCATCACTTTTTCCATTTGGCAAAAATATTACAATGTTATTAGGATAGTACTTAATATTCAGCATTACTTTTAATTTTTAGCGTTAATGGTCTTCTAAAAGCAAAAGATGTTCTGTTCGATATTTTATCTTAGCATAATAAAAACGCAGTAGAATGAGGTCTTAAACATTTTATCCTTTGTGTAATTTCTTTGTTTACAGTTTATAAATGGTGCTAAAGAAATTTGCTATGCTCTACGTACTGAAGGCTATTGGGCTGACTTTATTGATCCATCATCTGGATTGGCAGTGAGTAAATATGTTATGAGAGAGCTAAATTATTTGAGACTGGCAGGGATTGAGATGGGTGGATTCTTTATAGTGCTGAAGAGAATGACTGTTTTTAGAAGTTCATTTAAACAGGAATATTTTTCAAAAATCCTAATTGAATGACACCTGGAGAGCCTCTCATTCCAGCTTCTCATCTGCACTTTGAGAAGCCAGCATAATTTCTGTTTTGCAGAAAAGTCAGCATATTTTTCTTAAGTACTAATCACTGTTAGAACGTAAGGAGACCTTTCCTGGTGTTCCCAACTGCTCTTGCCTTCAGTATATCTCTTGTATGTACCTAGATGTTTATATGTTGTCTCTCCCATTTAGGGGTGGGGAACCTGTGGCCTTGAGGCCACATGTAGCCTTCTAGAGCCTCAGGTGTGACTTTTAACTGAGTCAGAGCAAATCCTTTTATTAAGGTGATTTGTTCTGTGAAGTTTGGATTCAGTCCAAGGGTCACACTTGAGGACATAGAGAATTACACGTGGCCTCAAGGCTGCAGGTTCCCTACTCCTGCTCGATATATGCTGCTTGAGAGCATGGACTGTTTTTTGCTTTTCTCTGTATCCCTAGAACTTAGCACAGTCCTTTGTACCATGTTAAGTATATATTGAACACATAGTGACTATTGTGTATTCAGTGAAACATTAGAAATCTATACTAAGTTTAGGCTGACTTCTATAACTAACCACTCCAAATTCTTTTAAGGAAAAATCTAAGTTACTGAAAGTATGTGTTTATTGAAGATCATCCTTATTAATATTTTGGATGCCAACACTTTTAAAACTTTACCTTTGGTGAAAATTTATGTTCAATTAAGTTATTTTGAATTTTAGTTTTTTAAATCTTAAATTTCTACTTATATATTTTAAGAACAAGTTTATAAGTTAACAAATTTATATTGCACTTCAAAGATTCTAACCAAATAAAATATAACACATATAAAGAATTTGTGAGAAGTATCATGATATAATCAATATGAAGCTAGCCTTTAAGCCAGGAAGACATGAGTTCAAGTCTTAGCTCTGACATTTCAACTCTGAAACTGAACCTCTCAGTTGTTCTAGGCTAATCTCTAAGGCTATAATTGCAAAGTACCACCCTACTTTGGAAGCAGGAATTTTCTCACCTGAGATTTCCCTATGAAATTAAAATCACATATCTAATTCCTGTCCCCTTGGAAACCATTGTAGAAAAAAAAAAAAATCACTATATATTTTACCTGAATACAACAGAAATGTGTGTGTATGTCTATCAATTGTATTTAGATGAAAATATATAGTGCTTTTTTTCTACATTGGTTATTTTCATTTATTTTTATATATAATATATACATACACATATGAATGTATAGAAACCATATATATGATTTCTGCAGTGGTTTTATATATGTATATATACATATATACATATTTGTATGTGTGTGTATATATGTATATGTATGTGTGTGAAGGGGGTATATATATATATATATATACCCACACACACATCTTAGTTGTATTTAGGTATGTGTGTATATACACATATTTAATATGTAATAGCTAGCATTTTTCTTTTTCCAGTTAGGCAAAATTAAAGTTAGGTAGTGCTTAAGGTGTTCCCTTAGAAGAGAATATAATGATGGGCTTGTATTTGATATAGGCTGGATTTTGTTTTCACACAAGAAAGGCAAATAAAGGTAGAAAACAGTGTTTTAATTTAGAGGGGAAGTCTTTCTCTTTTGTAATTAATTGCTCATTTCTTAGAAAAAAGTACTATAAGAGGCACTGTTTTGAAGTACATTCCTATTATAGTTAGAATTATAGTTATAGAAACTCTGTATAACTATAGAGTTATAATTTCTATATAGAACTATATAGTTTCTATATAGAAACTATAGTTATATAGTTTCTATATAGAAACTCTATGTAACTATAGTTATAGTTATAGAATAACATAAGCTGTTTATGTTTTTGAGGTAAAGCTATTTATGCCAAAGCAGTAAGATCCATTTGGTTTAGAAAGTTTATTCCTATTCCAAGTAATAAATATCTTCCTTCCTGATTGTTTTTTATCCTTAGTTTTTTGGACCGTATACAAGCAACACTCTTTTTGAAACAGATGAGCGTTATCGACAGTTAGGGTTTTCTGTTGATGATCTTGGCTGCTGCAAAGTGATTCGCCATAGTCTTTGGGGTACCCATGTGGTTGTTGGAAGTATCTTCACAAATGCCACAGCTGACAGTCTCATTATGAAGAAATTAAGTGGAAACTAGTTGGCAGCTGCATTGTTTGTACTTGACACTTTGTCTATAAACACTGTAAAAAGTCTTCAGTTTCTCAAAATACTCATTTCTAGGTTTAAAAAGTATTTATTTCAGCATCTATAAATTTAAAAGTTTGCAATTTATGAGATTTTCAAAAAAATGGCAAATGTTCACTCATATTTCTGTTTAATACATGTTAATCACCTACATTGTATAAAAAGCAGTAATTCATATGGTTCCAAGGCTAGATCCCATATATTACATCTTTATGGAGAGTTTTGACTATTGTCTCCTTTATATTTGAAAATTTCAGTTTTACTTAAATCCTTTCAAAAATAAATCAGGTTAAGAAGATGAAGATTATGTTTCTTTTCCCATTGTGATGTCTTTCAAATTCATTTCTGAAAGCTTTTAAGTTCAAATCCATGTAAATCTTATCAAGTTGCACAATTTTGGTAAATTATAGTTGTGATATATAGATTCAGGTTAAGAATCTTTCTCCATGTTTACTTGAAAAGCTATGCTTTTTACTACATTTTTAAAGTTGGTCTTCCTCAAATCTAAAACTTTTAAAGTTTTAATCTTTTCCTCATTTTCACTCTGTAGGTATTTACTTTGTGTTAAGGTGTATACGTCAACCTCAAGTGTATATACATCAACATCATTATGTAGCCTAAAATGTTTTTTAGGCCTTGGGTTTAAAAATAAGTGTCAGAATGTGAAGACATTTGTTTATTATTGACAACTTTTTTGTTTCATTTGCCAAATCTATTTTTGTGATCCAGTGATAAATTGAAACTGCTGCATGTTACAGAATACCTCAATGACAGAACTTATTTTTTGACAATATAAACTTGAAAAGACTAACCTTGTATCATTGGCCTTTTGCCAATAACTATCGTGGAAATAATAAGAACATGTAACTTCTACCAGAAAGCATCCATTGCCCTTGTAACTTGGGTTCCTCTTGAATTTGTTAAATTGGGGTATCAAACACCTATTTAAGAACTGACCCACAGAAATGGCAAAATCTAGTATTACTTTCTTTGATTAACTCTTAGCTTGGTGGCAGGTGATGTTTTTGCTTACAAAGGAAGTACTTAAGTTATCACTTAATGTAAAGAAAAGCAGTGATTACCTTTTATTCTGTACTGAACTCTGCAGTCAGTATTTTTTAAATGGGCTGCCAGATGAGAGGTTGGAGAAGATAATCCCTAAGTTTCCATCCAACTTTTAACATTCTGTAATTCTAGATTATTGATTCAAGCACAGAAACCATCCCTAATAAGGCTCTTTAATGAACTCCCAAGGGCCCGTGCTGCGAGATTACCTCACTGTATGGTCCTTTCCTTCAGTAAATAATCCTCTATATTCCATGTGTTTTTAAATAGTTGCTGCTCCTTCATATTTTGCCTACCTTTTAATGCATTAGTTCCCCGCCAAAATAATACTTTTTCATTCTTCGCTACTTTGACCTGCCAGTTTTCATCATTTGGAGCAGTTAATTTATCATTTTATATATTTCTTTTGTCAGCAGTCAGCACTTCTTTCCAAAAAAAGAAGCACCCCATTCTGGAAAAAGGTTTACTGCTCTCTTTGTGTTAGATAAACAAAGTATTGAAAAATGTGTGTTTTCTCTATTTTGTTTTTGATGCAGTTAACATCAATATGGCAGAAAGCAAGGACTCTTACACAGAGTTTTATGCTATAGGGAATAGTGTTTTGACAAAGTTGTGATATTTAGATAGTCAGCATGGAGACAAACTCTTCTCCAGTGAGTTCTGTTAACACTTACCCTTAACACAAGGAAATAGGTGACAGTTACTGTGCTAATAAATGCCTAGAAAATAACTTAAACCTCTTATTTTTCATATATTCCCTTGACCATGACCCTACAAATAAGACTAAGAAATGTACTTGCAAAATTAGTGAATATCCAAATCAACTAGTGTTCAAAAATAGGACTTCTTGGTTTAAATTAGGATTGATCCAATGACATTGACAAGTTGAGCTTCAATTACCTTGAAAATATTTTTATGCCCTTTTTATTCAGTTTTTTGGTATGTACCAACTTTGGCAGCTTAAGTTGTGCAGTCTCCATTTTAATACTTTTTCATAAGCCGTATCTTTGGCTTGTAAGTTTACGGTATGATGCCAGTAGTATAACCATACCTGGCATGTCAACACTCAGAAGGTCCAAATTCATATTTTAATTGTTTCTGTTTTCAAATAATAATACAGTACCTTGACTATTAAATGGGTACTTAATCATTTGGGGGGCTTATAGATAGAAATAAAGATCTTATTTCTACATTTTTACAAGTAGAGCTTTTTATGTCTCGAAATATACCTTTGTAGTAGGTCTGTTGTCCCCAGTATATCAGCCAGACACATAAAAATAAAGAGGTTGGAAGCAAAAATGTGTCCATTTTCAAAAGCTTTTTCTTACTTTAAAGGTTTCTTTCTGTAAAAGAATGGAAACTGAAGAATTTGTTAACAACTTTAACATTAAATTGTCCATAAACTTATTTTTAAATATGCAGAAAAATAAAATATTTTTCCATTAAAAATACCATAGGTAGTTGTAACCTAAATTATTGAGTAGTACCTCTTCTGTATATAGTCAGTGATTATAATAGGAATATAATATGAAATCTCTAGTCATACAGAGCAAAAAGGTCAAATGATTTATGTTTATTTTGCTGTGGAAATTAAAGTGAATAGTCTATAGTTTTGGTGAAAGTATGGCATATCAATTTACTGGCTTGTACGTAGTTGAAATGTACTGAAAATTATGATTAATGCAAAAATGACCCAGTATTGATAGACCAGCCTAACTGGCTCATATGAATCTTTGTTTTTAGTTTAACCTATTTATTCATTGGAGTTCTTTAGTTAATTCCTGGATTGTTCAGCCTAATTCACAAATACTGAAATACATTCTACAGAATGCCAAAACTTCTAACTGGTATCATTTTAGGGCAACTTTGCAAAAACTAATAAAAATAATACCTCTTAATTCTAGGGGGCAGGGTAGAGAAACCAAGATTTTGAGCTCACTTTAAAATTCAGATGAAACAATATTCTGTGTTGTCATATCGTCTGTAGTGGCAGGGTTTTTTATTTGTTTTTTTTTACTTTAGATGTTTTATGATACCAATATTTTATTTTTCCCATTTATTTTAGTAGCTGCTTAGTAAATCTTTGACCATCACATGAGTAGTAAATATTTTTAAGCATGTGATTCTCCACTCTGTCTCAGTTTCTTAACGTAGAAAATATATCGTTGATGTCTCTATTTAATTCAACTTTGACATTTGGAGTGAAGCAAACTCTACTTTCTAACATTTTAGTCTCAAAATTTTAATGGTATGGCAAAAATCACTGCAAGTGTGAGGTTAAGTTACACTATAAAGTAAACTGGTATTGTGTTTATTGTAGGTAAGTCATTTTAATGAGATGCTGGTAGTACCAACTGCACAACAATTAACTCTTCAGGAATTACTGGGTTCTGCTTAATTTCCTGGAAAAGGCAATTTATCTTAGATGAACATAATTCTTAGTTTGATTTTAGTGTTCCCCATAGAATCAAATTCAGTTAAACAAAAAGAGAGGATATTCCTATCACTTTGCTCAAATAAGTTAAAGGAATTTTATGTCAGTTTAATCCCATCTAAATCCTTGGATGCCAAAAGCCAAGCGTTAGCCAGTGCATGACCTCCAGTAAGTCATTTCCCTGGGCTTCTGCTTTCTCATCGCTAAGAAGAGGGCATTAGTCTGGATGCTTTCTGAGGTCTCTTCTGGTTCTAGTACTCTGATTCTTCCACAGAAGTGGATAGTATATTGGAAAGAGCAGTGGACAGGAAGTGAGGTTCAAGAGGTCCCTGGTGATTTTCAATAAGTCACTTTACCTCTCTGGGCCTCAACTATAAATGAGAAACTTGGACTGTATAATTATGACTTGCATAATATCAGTCAACTAGGAAGACCTAATTTGGTACTGTCAGAACTTTTCAGCACTTTCCAACTTCAGATTGAACAGTTGTAGTTCAGTAACACTTGGACCGCCTATAACCACCGGCCTGACATCTCCTAACCACCTTTTCTTTTAAGATTTGCTTATTTTTTGTTAATTTATTTTAAACAATTACAAAATCAGAAAAGAAAAAAATTGCCCTGTAAACAGCAGAACATCATGAGAGGATTCACTATAAAGCAATAAATTTTCATTTTAAAAAACCTATATAATAAATACTACTCATTGTTTTCAAAGCTACTCAGCTTTGCTTCCTTACAGATTTTCTTTTGTTCTCTGCTATGCACTTTTTGCTTTATTTTTCCCCTCCCCAACAAAGGTGGCTACAATTAATTGTGGATATATATATATAGTATACACACACATTATACATATACATTGATAATCTGTAAACACATATATACTCACACATATATGTAAGACTATAGTATGTTTATTTCTACTTGTCATCTGTTTCTCTTTAGATGGATAACATTTCTCCTGAGTCAATCTTTTCATGTTTTTCTAAATCAAATATCTCATTTCCTACACCACAACTATTCCAACCCAATCCCATTCTATCTGAGAGATTGTCTATAAAAGTTGTTTCCTAAATTTTCTGCATTTTTTAAATTCTTGGCTATGTAGGATATACAAGAAAGAATTTAAAATAATCAAGATTATCCATTTTACACTTCAACAATACTCTCACCTTATAATATGATTTAAGGTCTGATACCACTGGATCTGCTTCCTTTACATCTTTTTTCCCCTGAGGTTTTGTGACCTTTTGTTACAAATGAACTTTGTTATCATTTTTTGTAACTCATTAAGATAACTCATTGTTTTTTAGTTACTTAATTGGGATGTCCTTACATCAATAGGTATTTTTTTATTCCAATGGCTTTACTTACCCATGAATAAATATTACTTCAATTATTTAGGTCTTTTCACTTTGTCTAAACATTTATAATGCCTTTAAAGGACCCAGTGTGCAGTATCACACTTTGCCAGTGGGTGTTGCCATCCTACTGCCTAAAAATTTCTTAAGTTTGAGACTTCAAGTCAAAATGCTTTACAACTTTTTTAGAAAAGGTGCTTTAGAGGTCATCTAGTCTAACCTTTTGATTTTACAAGTGATTAAACAGAGCGAGAGAGCTTTTGGCTTCCCAAGATAATATAGGTCATTATGCAGCAGAGTCATGATTTGAACCCCAAGCTTTTTGACATATCCCTTGCTCCCTTTCATTAACCCATACTATCTTTCTTGAGCTATATAAAATAAGTTGGCCTTGTGCCTTAACTATTTTGTCAGCTTGAAAACTATTTTTGTCAGCTTCTTTATTATACGTGAATCTCAACTCCTAGAGTTTTTATATATTGTTTTATTTAGGGTCTCTTAACCTTACCCAAAATATTGTGTATGTATTAAAGTCTAAGTTTACAGAGATACTAAATTACTGAAAAAATGTATCAGCAATCATGAAAACTGTTCAAAATCACTAATAATGAGAGAAGTTAAAGCTGCTCTAAGGTTCTTCCTCAGAGGCATCAGATTGACAAAGATAGCAAAAAATGAACATACCAATTTTTGGAAACTGGAAAGATAGGCACATAAATGTCCTGTTTGTGGAGCTGTGAATTAGTCCAGCATTCTGGTAAATGTACCCCAAAAGTTACTAACCCGCATCAACCCTTTTACTGACTATCAAAATTAAGAGATAAAGGGAAAGGACTCATTAAAAAAATGTAAATAACATTAAAAGTATAACTTTTTAATGTAGCAAAGAATTAGAAACAAAATGGGTACCCATCAATTGGGAAAAGACTGAGCAAATGGTAGTATGTGAATATAATGGAATATTGTGCCATAAGAAACAATATGAAGGATTCATAGAAACTTTAGAAGACTTGTTTAAAGTGATGTAGAGTAAAACCAGAAGAATTAGAACGATTTGCACAATGACCCAAAATAATATAAACAAAAAAAAAAAACTTTGAAAGACTTAAGAACTCCAAGCACAATATTGACCAATCATGACATTAAAAGACTGCTGAAGTGTGACTCCAAACCTTGGCACAGAATGAGATGTTTTCAGATCTAATGTGTTGTTTTCCTTGATTATACTTATTTCTTACAGGTTTGAGGGGGTAGAAGAGTAAGTTGGTGGTAATGAAAGGAAAGGAGGGGAAAAAAGGGGAAAGCAGGAAGAAGGAAGAGAAATGAAGAAAAGACAAGAAAGCATCAAAAATGGATTCATATACTATGAAATGAATGAGCATTTATTATGGGAATATTTCATGCTATACACATCACCAATCACTGGAGACAGGTGCAAAAAAGAGGACAATCCATTCCTAAAGAGTTTAAATTCTCTTTTTAGAAAATTGAATTTTATACTGAACACCAAATAAAGTATCTCCATATATAAAGTACAATAGGTATAAGGATTGTACCACACTCACATTTTAATCTTTTCTTTGTTCTTTTATGTGTTGAAAAGTTTGTTGTATTCATGATAAAAATTAAATTGGTTTAAAATTGCACATTTGCAAATATGCAGCAGAATGCAACTTATCCCTCCCACCCTTTTGCTTATGTCTGTATGGCTAGAATGTTTACTCTCCCCTACTCCAACTCACCTTATAAAGCCCAACATAACATGCCACCTTTCCCTGTTGATACCAACCTTCTGCAACCTATCTCAACTCCACATAGCATTTTGTATTTTTCTAATGTACTTACATACTTTAGAGGGACAAGAACTGTGATTTCATTGCTGCAGGGAACTCCCAGTGAGGAAATCCTACCAATTCAGATCCACACTTTGTCTGCAAGTTATAATCTAAGAGAAATATCTGTAGCACTGAAAAGTTAAGAGATTTGCTGAGCATCACACTGCCAGGATCTGTTAGAAAAGGGGCTGTCACCCAGCTAACCTGACACCGAGATCATATTTCTATTCCCTATTTCAAACTGCCTAATCATGCATTACTGGTATGCATCTTATTCCTTTACCAGATTAAGATGCATTTATATAAAGACTGGCTCTTTTTAAAGCTTTGTGTCTCCCTCTAAGGCTTAGGCTCGGTGCTTTGCACATATGTTGCACGTACTAAGGACCTGTGATTTTGTGAGTATGGGATACCCCTTCTCTCCCACCAACCTAATGCTTACAGATCTCAAGGACACTATAAATTTAGTCTTAAGAGTAGTGCTTAACATTCTTCTAGTAGAGCACAGACTATTGGAAGACAAGAACTGTCTCATTTTTGTGGCTTGCAAGCACCTAGCACAGTACCTGGAAAATAATAGGAACTAGTAACCAGCTGTGGTTCCATAGGACCAATGAAAAAGAATGCTGTGGACCTCCTGAAAGAAAGGTAATAGACACACACACACATTACGACAACCTTTTTTTAATGGAAAGATAAAAAATAAATGCTTGTTAATTGAAGAAAAACAGGAAATGGATATTGTTGTTGGTTGATCAGAGCTACCTGAAGTTCAGTAAAATCAAATGACTTGCTCAGTTACCAAGCTAATAAGTGTCAGAGGCAAGCAAAGGACTAGATCTTTTTTTACTCCAAGTCCAGCACTATATCCACTATACCATATCAAACTCCTTTTTCCTATAGTAAGTAGAATGCATAATAGACACTTGCTGTTTCCTTGTTGAGCTGACTTTGGACAGGATTATTGGTTTGCAAATAGATTTCTTCATAATTTATTGCCTTCCTGTGCCTAAAGATAACAAAGGAGTGAATTAACCTATGGTAAAACTTTACCTCAGACCATTCTTTTAGCAAACATCTTTTTTCTCTTTAAGTGCTAGAGTGAATGTGGGAATCATAAGGGTAGAGGTTAGAGAAGTGTGATGAGCGTCAACAGTAGCCTTTGAAAGCCTAAGCTTGCTAGTTTGAATATTGTTTTTAGGGGAAAAATTTTTGTTAAATAAAGCTCAGATTTTAGTAATTACCACTCTATGGCATCACATTCAGGAAAAACGCAGAGCATTAGGATAGAGAATGGGAAGACACAAATTTTATGAACCTTAAGGAAGGAAATAAGAATTTGTTTACTGTGTGCCAGGGACTGTGCTAAGTGTTTTACAATTATCTCATTTGATCCTCACAAGACCCTTGAGAAGTAAGTTCTATTATTATATTCCCATTCTACATATTAGGAAACTGAAGCATACAGAGGTTGTGACTTGCCCAAAGTCATACATCTAGTCATTCTCTGAGGCCAGACTTGAACTTGGGTCTTCTTGACCCCAGCTCTAACACTCTTATCAGCCTGGCCATCTAGCTACCTTTATTTAAAGCTTTTTGAAAAATGAAACAAGAATACAGGTAAACATAACAGGTCAACATAATAACCCAGGTTCTATTCAAGAAGGAAGTTCAAACCCACACTTTCTTTTGAATATCTGTAGTGATTCAAAGTCTGCCTAGGTGATTGAGTTAGATTTTTGGAAAGAATTGAAAGTTGTTCAGATCCAAGTCTGATGAATAAGGTGATCAAGCTGACCACTACCATTTTGTTGAATGAATGACTGAGTGAGCTAATGAATGAAAAACTAAAGTGACCAAGACATAGGAGAATGCATGTGTTAAGAGACTTGTAAACTAAAACAACACTGAACATGCAGTCAAAGGACCTGGGTTCAAATTTTTGGCTCTTCCCTCTGCTCCCTGTATGACCCTGGGTGAGTCATTTAATTTCTCTTGACTTCTGTTTCCTCGTCAAATAAGATTTTTAAAAATAGCTCCTACTTCATAGAGTTGTTGTTATGACAAAAATGAGATCACATATATAAAGTGCTTTGCAAACTAAAGTACTATGTAAACACTGGATACTGTTATTAGAAATTTGTACCAAAATCTTATTCTGATGCCTCATCATGGTATTCAGTGGTGACCTTAGATTCTTGAAGGCTATGCCCTGAGAGCATCAGCTCTGGTGTATTCTACTAAGCTGGACAACCTTTGGGTATGGGTACAATGACAAACTGTGACTATTGGCCAGGAACCAACAAAACTAAATCCAGAAAAGTTTGTCACCACATTGGTTTCTGAGAGAGGACATTTTTAGCCATAAAAACTCTGGCAGTCCATCTACTACACTATAGAGGAGGTTTGAGCTAAGTCAGTGGGAGGAGTACCCACATTAACCTTGTTTCTGATACTACTGCAGACAACAAATTTCATTTGAGACACCTAGGTGACACAGGATAGAGTGCTGGGCATACAGAAGAGCTGAGTTTAAATCCCAAAAGTAATCTGATGTTCCTTCCAGTTCTCAATAAGTGATCCCATGAATTTCTGATACTTGAAGTACTGTGTATTAGAGCAGAAAAGAGATCAGATGGTTAGTCCCACCATCTTCCTCCTCTAATCATATGAGCCACTTGAAGCTAGCAGAAGTCTCACAACAGTGCTGATGGGTCATATTACAAATTAATGTTATCTAACTTCAATCAGGTCCAGCCCTTTTATTCCTCCCTGTCTCATTCCCCACAGGAATGATTCTAACCTTTGTCTTTCCTCTGAAAGTGGCTATCTCCCCTCCCCCACTCAATTGAGAACCTTGCTTCTTAGTTTAATGAGAAAAATGAAGTCATTATACCTTTTATCTCAAAAGTTTTCGACATCATCTCTTACCCTTTCTTGAAGAAGTGAACCTTCTATTTGCTAATGCTATCCCTGCTAAAAGTGCACTTGATTCCACCCCCTCCTGTCGAATGCATTCTCAATCATTCCCTTTTTCTCAAATCTTCAACTTCTCTCTATCTCATGGTTTTCCTGCTGACTTCAAACATGCCCAAGTCTCCCCAGTCCTTGAAAAACCTTCACTGGATCTTGTCATTCCCTCTAGCTTTCTTACCTCATTATACTAGAAATGTTAGCTTTAGCAATAAGAGAAGAAAAAGAAATTTAAGAAATTAGAATAGGCAAAAAGAAACAAAGCTATCACTCTTTGCAGATGATATGATGGTATACTTAGAGAATCAACTAAAAAACTACTTGAAATAATAAACAACTTAGAAAATTTGCAGGATATAAAATAAATCCACATAAATCATCAGCATTTCTATATATTACTAAAAAAAAAAAAAAAAAAGCCCAACAGCAAGAGATAGAGAAATTCATTTAAAGTTACTACAGATATTAGAAAATATTTGAGAGTCTACCTGACAAAACAAACCCAGGAACTATACAAATACAATTACAAAACACTTTTCACACAAATAAAGTCAGATTTAGATAACTGGGAAAATACCAGTTGCTCATGGGTAGGCCAAGCCAATATAATAAAAATGACAATTTAACCTAAAAATAATTTACTATTCATTGCTATACCAATCAAGCTACCAAAAATTATTTTATAGAGCTAGGAAAAATAATAACAAAATTCACCTGGAAGAACAAAAGTTCCAGAATATCGAGGGAATTAAAGAAATGCAAGGGAAGTAACCTAGCTGTATCAGATCTTAAATTACATTATAAAGTAGCAGTCATCAAAACTATTGGTACTGGCTAAGAAACGGAGCGGTGGATCAGTGAAATAGGTTAGGTACCCAAGACACAACAGTTAAAGACTATAGTAATCTACTGTTTGGTAAATCCAAAGACTCCAGCTTCTGGGATAAGAACTCATTATTTAACAAAAATTGATGGGAAAACTGGAAAGTAGTATGGCAGAAACTAGGCATAGACCAACATCTTACACCCCACACCAAGATAAAGTCAAAATGAGTACATGATTTAAATATAAAGACTGATATTGTAAGAGAACTAAGAGAGCAAGGAATAGTTTACCTGGCAGATCTATAGAGAAGGAAAGAATTTATGACCAAACAAGAGATAGAGAACTGAAATGCAAAATGGATAATTTTGATTACATTAAATTGAAAAGATTTTGCACAAAGAAAGTCAATGAAACCAAGATTAGAAGTAAAAATCTAGGAAGCAATTTTTACATCCACTGTCTCTAATCAAGGTCTGATTTCTAAAATATATAGAGAACTCAGCCAAATTTATAAGAATTTCCCCAACTAATAAATGGTCAAAGGATATGAACAAGCAGTTTTTAGATGAAGAAATTAAAGCTATAGCCATATGAAAAAATGCTCTAAATCACTATTGATTAGAGAAATGCAAATCAAAAAAAAACAAAAACCCAAAACTGCAGTACCACATCACACCTATCAGATTGACTGACATGACAAAACAGGAAAATGATAAATGTTGGGGAAGATGTAGGAAAAGTGGAACACTGATGCACTGTTGGTGGAATTGTGAACTGATCCAACCATTCTGGAGAGCAATTTGGAACTAGGCCCAAAAGGCATACACTTTGATCTAGCAATACCACTTCTAAGTTTGTATCCCAAAGATCATAAAAATGGGAAAAGGACCGACATGTACAAAAATAGCTGCTCTTTTTGTCATACCAAGAATTGGAAAAATTGAGGCGATACACATCAATTGGGGAATGGCTGAACAAGTTGTAATATGTGAATGGAATAGAATACTATTGTGCTATAAGAAATGATGAACAGGTGGACTTCAGAAAAACCTGGAAAGACTTGTATGAACTGATGCTTAGTGAGGGGAGCAGAACCAGGAGAACACTGTACACAGTAGCAGCCACATTGTGCTAACTTTCCTATGCTTGGCGTAACTCCAAAAGACTCAGGAGGGAAAATGCTGCCCATATCCAGAGAAAGAACTGTGGATCTGAATGTAGATTGATACATGCTGTTTGCTCTTTTTTTGTTGCTATTTTGTCTTGTTTCTTCTCTCTCATGGTTCCTCCCATTGGTCCTAATTCTTCTTTACATCATGACTAATGTGAAAATATATTTAATATAAATATATATGTAGAGCCTATATCAGATTACATGTTGTCTTGGAGAGGGGGGAGTGAAGGGACAAGGAGAAAATTTACAACTCAAAAGCTTGTGGAAATGAATGTTGAAAGCAAAAATCAATTATTTATATTTTAAAAAAGAAAACAACACTTTGAGCCCAAGTACAATCAATGAAATAACATAAAGCAAGTGTTTGGCAACTGGGAAATGCTATATGAAACACATGGACAGTTGTATGGGGAGCAACAAGAGTAACCTGAACCAAGGTAGCCAGAGCAAGCCTTCAGAGCCAAAGAGAAAGGAGTTAAAACAGATGAAAAGATCTCAGGCTTAGTGAAACTGACAGTGCCTTATTTGTCTGTCTAGAAGGCTCAAAGGCTCCTGACACCACAAATTTTCTGAGCTTCATATAAACACAACACAGGGAAGCCAGATAACATCACTGAAGTCCTGTAGGACTCAGACCACATTATCAGAGGTAAAAGAAGAAACACACTCACACACAGGAGAGGGGTGTCACAGACACAGACATACACGCAAGCAGGTATTTTTGCTGGTATTTATATACATATGTATGGATAGATGGGCCAAATTGGGCAAGTCTACAAAAGAAATGGAAAATATTACATGGCATGAGACAAATGGGATTTTCTTTCTTCTTTCCTGTCTTTCCTCTTTTTCTTTCTTTTTCTTTTCTCTTTTTCCCAGCACTAGTAATTTCTACTAGTTTCTACTTTAGGGACAAGATGTTAATCTGGTAGACATTTGTCATTTCTTACTCCATCTACCCTAAATTAATAGCATTTTAGCAAACGGGCACAGGGTCAATGAATAAGTAATTTATTAAGCATTTTCTACATGTTGTGTTCTATGTTAAGTCATGAGGAACAGAAGGCAAAAACAGTGTCCCTGCTTTCAAGGAGCTCACATTCTAATGGAAGAAGTCAGACATCATGCACTATGATGGACTGAATCTTTGTCATGGAGAGCAATCAGAGCAGGAGCAGCAGCTGGAACTCTCCAAATGAAGGAACTTAAAAAAAACAAACCAAACTACAGGGTGGACCAGCTGATCACAAAGACAAATACTCATATAGATCAACCAAGTGTTGTGAATTGGGATAATTTTTTTTTAATTCAACCGTTGGTTAATTATGTAGTACCAGTTGTTAATCCTTTGTTTTCAAAGGAGATCAGTGATGTCATGGAGTAACGTTTTGACTCCCTTAAGAGTTGAATTGAAGCAAGGCTGAGTTGCACACTCATCAGACTCACTCTCTTCCAGAGTCATCAAAGTTCTGTAGCAAAAGTCAGGACAACTAGCGATGATTCTTTTTATGTCTTTCACTTGTACTCAAGAAAAACAAGAATGCCACAAGAAGAAGAGACATTCAATGCCAAAGGGCATATTAACTTGAAATGAAATTCTGAGGTCAAACAACAAACTTGATAATTTTGTGGACACATAATATTTCCCATTTCTTTTGTAGACTTGCCCAATTCGGCCCTTCCATCCATATATACGTATATAAATACCTGCAAAAATACCTGTTTGTGTGTATGTCTGTGTCCATGACACCTCTCTCCTGTGTGTGTGTATGTGTTTACCAAAGTGATGTGTGTATATACAAAGTTATCTATTAAAGAATAATCCTAGAAAAGGTCCAGTTGTGATGAGAAGCAACAAGGCTTTTCCAACTGGTTGCCTTCTCTTTCTTTCTTGACCACCACATTTAAAGGACAACTGACCTAGACTGTTCTGGAATTGAAATGGGAGCAGAGGAATACAGCTGTGAGAACAGTTGGATAATAGTAAAGGTGGGCTAAGGGAGAAGCAAGAGGAGGAAGAGGAAATTTTGGTACTATGTGGTGATGCCATCCCTAAGATTCATAATGATTGCTATCCACAAAGCTGCCTCAGTTTCCAGATCATTTACTTCTCTTACTCATCTAAAGCCTCTCATTCATTTGGTGTGGAGCCAAAGGAGAGTGCTAGAGGAGTAGAGTGTGATGTAGTAAACACTTTAAAGGAGAATTGGATTGATCATTGTCTTCCTAGCGGATTTTTTCCAGCAGCTACATAGATTTGGATTTGCCAGGATTCAGGAAGTCTTCCATTAGGTGGAATGCATTCTCTGCCTCCCTGTGGGTAGAAAGCAGTGTCCTCATGATGTTCTCCTAGGCTGGTATTAAAGTGTACAAAAGACATCTTGTGGGTGTGTACCTTGTAAACATGGCCTCTGAATAACTGTTTCTTCATTCCCAGACAAGTCCAATTCTCAAAGAAGACAAAGAAAGCAAAACTTGCCTAGGTGACCTAAGATTGACCAACTTTCACTGAGGTCACCACCAAGGTGGGTGTCAGGATCTTTCTTCCAGATTGTACTACATTTCAACATTAAGGCCATTGTTCCTGGAGAACAGGGGAGAAACTATTTCTTTGGATTTGCAAAAGTGTGGCATGTCTGACTCTCATTTTCTACCTGATTCTGACTGACCACACCATCACCTTTCCTCCCACAACCAATTCCATCCTTGCTATTAACTGTGGGGTTTTGAGAGGGAGTTCGCAACTCCCCACCCTTTCAAAAAGGTGAGTCTCTTTGTCCATTAGGAAATTGAGAAGCCATATCCAAAGGTACATGATCCTCCTCAGTGGGTGAGGCACCCTCTCCTATGCTAAATGGAGTGTTCAGACTAGAAATCTTTCTCACTTGTGTCTTCAGGACACACTTAAGTGCTGGTTCTCTCCTTTTCTTGGCTGCTGAACAGAATGAAAGCTAGAGTAGCTGCCAAGTCCCAGTTACAAGACTTGTGGTGACATTGATGGAAGGATCCACAGCTTTGGTGATTTGGGTTATCTCATGTCCTGCTGAATTCCTCTCTGGCATGGGAATGCTTTATTATGTGCCTGCTGCACACAAGGCAGAGGCCCTGACCCTTTGTGGCCTTGCGTGAAGCCTGTCTAGAGCCAGCAGTAGGCTGAGAAAGGACACTCAGCGTGTCAGGCAGCAGCCTTTACAGCTGGGCTTCTCTGGAGCCCTTTCTAGAAATGGCCACCATAGAAGGAGTGCTGCAGAAGCCAGGAGTTGGAGGGCAAGGGGAGCATTTGGGCATTCTGTGCAAGGCCGGTGCCTGAGGTGATTTGGTATGAAGCCTCTGGAGTTTGGGGCTAGGGATGAGGAGAAGTGGAGTGAAAGGAAAACAAGTCTAAACAAGGTCCAAGTCATCCAGGAGCAGCAGAGGAAGTGGATGAGCAGGAGTTGGGAAGAGGCCTGCAGGGAGAACTTTCCTTCTGGCTCCTGCTTTAGGAACTTGGCCTGCCCACTCGGGCTGCAGTTGCTCCTGCCCTTGTGCTGGAGGCGCGGTTGGCTCCAGGACAGCTCCACCTCCGCCAACCCAAGGCTGGGCTCCTGCATCCCGGGCAAGCAGATGGGCCACCGGGAGCCCACCGGGAGCCCACCAGGAGCCACTGCGGACGGCCCTGGGCCACGCAGGGAGGCACCACCGCCCCGACACAGAGCAGCATCTCTGTGAGGCCTTGGAGGGAGCATCTCCGGCCCTCCTCCTCCTCTCCGAGGCTCAGGCTACCCCCAGGGCCCAGCCCAGCCCGGACACTGGGGGTCCTTGCACCCCGCTGGAAACTGTGAAGCAGTTTCCACCCGACCTATGCAGTGGATACCGCTGATGCTGAAAATGCACAATGAATGCCAGTCGACCTTCCACCTGTATGATTCTCAGCCCAACTTCGTGTCCATCTACAATGTCTATGTTTCAGGCACATGAACTGATGGACCCATTCAGTTGCCAGGCCATCCAATTGCATATCCTATTCTGGACAATAGGCATTTTTCAGCCTGTTTCTTTTTTCTTTTTCCCCTGTACAGAAGCTCACTAATATTCAGGGACTTGACTTATGGTCATGATATTACCCACAATATTATCCACAAGCAAGGACATCAGAGAACTTCATGGCCTACTTTGACTCTGTATAGGCCATCTTTCATGACACTGGCATGTACCTTTGGTGAGCCTCCCGCTTTGGTTTTATATTTTGTTTGATGTTGGTAATTGAAGTGTTTGTCAACAGTATCTCTGATTGCATTCATCAAGCAATATTGTATCATCTTAACATACTTATGAGAGACTCCTCATTGGAAGAGAGTTTTTTAAGTGGTGATGTTCCAATCTGGGAAGTCAAAGACTTATTTATTGTTAAATAATAATAATAATAATAAATACAACAGAATTTTGTATTCTCTGTACCTTTCAGGCAATTGAGTGACTGTAAAGATATATGGTATGCTGTAGGAAATCTTTTGTGAATGCCAACAGGTTCATAGTTTTAAGGTTGCCGTGATATGTGTGTAGATCATTCCTGCAAAAACCTCATAGCAGATGTGCTCTTCCTCTTGTAGCTCATCTCATTCTGTCCTTCCTTGTGACTTGGATTTTTATTTGGCATTGAAGGACACAGAGGGCCAGGTATACATTGGGGGTAAGGCCCCCCAATAGCCAGGGAATGGAGACAGAGTGAGGGTGACTAAGAGACTGAAGAAGTCAGGAGTAGCTGGTCCCTTTCACAGTAATGAGAGTCATCATGGAGGTCTGTGTCAAGCTAGGGATGCAATCCATTTCATTTCCCAGAGTTGGAAACATGCCATTGTCATGAAAGTAAATCAAAGACAGAATGGGCAGAGGAAGGCACATTTATTTACACATCTGGACACAGATGTTCCAAACAGAGAACCAAACAGAAGAGAACCCCACACAGAAGCAAAACCAAGTTTATTGTTTGGGCGATCAGATGTTCTGTTTAGAGTCAGGATTGGTCCAGACTCCTCAGGTTTACAACCTTTCTGACACTCCCATTACCAAACAATCCATGGTGTGTTCCCTCCTCCCAAACATGCATTAACATAGATCCCATTATTAGAAAATGGAGGGATAATTTTATGCAGGGTGTGTCAGTTAATACGCATGAAACTTATTAAGCAAACTCAGCTGAGGGAATACCTTGGCCTTGCCTTCTCCTTTATTTTGTTACTCTCCTGCAAATGCAGGACCTTGAAACTTCTTTTGATCAATACTGCCTACAGTACTCTCTTCCTATCACTTAGCTACTAAACCTTTCATTCTGTGGAAAACAAACTATCCCTTTCTTTCTCACACCATAGCCTGCACCATTTACCATAAATTTTTCTGCAAGACCAAATTAAATGCATATGACCCTTACCGCCTAACCATGTCAGTCATTGACTTTGGCAGCTAGGGAAGAGCCACAGCTCAGCACAAGAGACATCATCATTGTTTCTCACAGGTATTTAAACACCAAGAGTGAACCTTTGAAGTTGGACTCCTGGTTCTGGGAACTGAGGGATAGCATTTTTCAGCATGAATTACTCATGTTGAGAGTTTTGCATTTGCAAATCTCTTTCCAGGATCCCTACAAATATCTACTCCATTACCTTATTTCTTTAAAGAACTAGATGAACTGTCATAGCCGGGAGAGGATTCCTGTTTCTCTAGAAGCCTGGGCACTGCTGCAGGACAGCTGTCATGTAGCAATGTGCCTTCAGTATCCTGCCTAGCATGTAGCTGTCGAAAGGCTCTATCTTGCCTTGCAGTGCTACATAATGGAGACCCCTACCCGTTCATTCTAAGACAAAAAAGTCATGGTGGCAAGTTTTTAGTGAAAACCTTACCAAGGCAATCATTTGATAATATTGTGGCTGACCTCAATCAGATTTACACATTGGACAAAGGCATCCCTTAATTGCTCTAGAGCCATCCAAGGAGAAACAAACATTTGCTTTGTCTGAGCACTGGATTAGACCCACTAAAATGGGTCCCAGCTTCAAAAAGTTGATAAGTCACAGAGATCAGCTTTGCGTTAGCAAATGAGAGAGAACTAAACTTAGGTTGCTTTCTGATTGTTCTTTGGTATTTCTGTGGTAGCACAGTAGATGAGAGATTATAGGCATTCCCCTTGAGCAGTTTTGGAGCTCCTTGTATCTGGATATAAACAGGTCCATGTTGAAAAAGGAATGTACTCTGTCCCAATGCCTTTTGCACTTTAGGAATTTTTTGAAGAACTTTTTGAATTTGGAGCAGACCATATTTAGGCATCTCTTCCTTAAAACAAAAGCCAAAGCAGAATACTTGATTGTACCATTTGGAATATCTTTTCAAACCATATATATGCTTAACCTTCCAACATGTGACCAATATTTTATTTAAATAATAAAAGATAGCCATTTTTTGATAAAGATGTGAAAATAGATATATAGTTTAAGTGCATTCAATATTCTGTGGTCCATGTTAGTAAATACAATTTTTTTTCATTTTATGTTATCTTCCTCTCCCCAAAATATAACATACGAACATGTTTTAACTACAGTGTTCTTCCAAGAATCACATATGTTCAGAATCCTGGAATGCCTTAATCTCTGAAGAATCAAAATTTTCCAGTAAACCCTGGGGCAAATAAGAGGGAGGTAGTAGGGAAAAAAATAAGCCTATTTCCACTGATGACTGTGTGCAAGAAATGGTGTCAAAGGGAAAACTATGATGGACCAGTCATGTAGCAACCATTAGGGAGTAACAGAAAGACAACTTAAGTGATGGACTGATACTCACAGAAGGGAAGAAGCAGAGAAAGAACTCTAGCATACTAGCTATGTGGAGAATCCCTGTGAGAGACCAGGAAAAAAACACAGAGGAAAAGACAGTGGAGATAGGTTACTACTCCACTTACTATCAGCATCAATAGAAGGAGTGCCATCACTGGTGAGATCATATATTGACTGAGGTGTTGAGAGAATAGCAAAACACACATACAGTTAAGGAACCTAGGCAATATTGACAACAGATGGCTAAAAAAACCAACTCATCTTAAGATTTTCACTTAAGTCGTTTCCAGAATATGTGGTTTATATATTAAACTTGTATGTTGGTTTCCTAATAAAATAATTATTTTCATGTAAAAAAAAAAAACAAAGGAGCCTGGAAGAGGAATTGCTGGTGTGCAGAGACCAAAAAAAGAGCAGAATCCACTGATTAGAGGAAGGATAGAATGGTGGCTATGAGGAAGGAGCAATGTCTAGGAGGCAGACCCAATTAAGGAAACATAGCAGTGATGAAGAGATACACGAGATGGGCTCCAAGGAAAAGGAAAAAAAGAACTTAGCAAGTCAAGAGATTGTGGGTGGTGAGAAGAGAAGGGAAGGTGGGAAAGTGTAAGCTCCCTGCTGATGAACAGGGAAAAGTTGGGAGCACATGAGTGGTCAGGGAGTTAAGAAAATCCCTAAACCACCCTTTTTCAATCTTCAGAGCAATTTTGAGAGAGAAAGGAAGGAATAATGGGGGCCCTGGGTGGTGGTTTGGAAGAAAGGCAGAATTGCTTAGGACACTCTATAGAGGTCACCCCCCCCAGCCCCCAAATAAATGAGCTTTCTATTTCAACCCTGGTCCAAAGGAGAGATGGAACTCTTTCTGCTTCAAATGCAAAGAGAAACCTGTGACTTCAGAGAAAGCATCCAGGAAACGATGTGCCAAGGCAGAAGAATCCAAGGGGAGCAGAAAGAGAAAGAGCTGTTGGGTCTTTCGTCTTACTGGGAGAAAGTTGGCCTATAGTTTTTCTCCAGGGGCCATGAAATCATAACAGTAGAAAGGAAGATATTTGAGAGCAGAGAACTGATTGAGGCTGAGGAGCAAGAGTGTGTGCAGACCAAGTCAGGAGAGAGGTGTCATGGAGGCTAAGTCCAGTACCAATGGCTAATTTGGTAGGTGCAGAAAGACATATGCCAAGTGACTGAATGAAGCAAGTTCCAGCCTGGCGAGAGTAAAAGGTCACTTAGGGGCCATTGCTCATGTGTGGGAGTCCTGAGAATGAGGGGATGAAAGTCTAGAAGCCCAGGGTGTCCAGGCCTGATGGTTGCCCTCCTTGAGCACCAGAGTTGTATCACTAAGGCAATATTCACAGCACTGGTGGTGAATAGGAATATGCTAGCGTAATTCTCAATCTCAAAGTATAAAAGACTCCCCATATAGAAGACAGAAGAAAAACATTTATTTACATACCAGAAAGCCAAATTCCAGAACCAGAAAGCAAAATCCGTCATGGTGACCAAGAAGTTAATAAACATGATCACCACAGTGGGCAAAACCATTCTGAAGCCTCCCCCACCTCTGCTGGGGCCCTCTCACAAGAATTCTTGAGCCTGAGCCTTGCCAAGCACTTGCCTGCATCCTCTCTCCTCTGCCCAGACCTATCTCATTCACTTCCTCCGGTTCTGTTTGACCTTTCCTGGTCCATTTATTCAGGAAGCTCCTCCCTCCACATGTATCTTAGGCTTCCAGGTGATTTAAGCAGGTCACATGGGCGTATTAATAAATGAGAAACATCTTTCCATTTAAATTACTATTACAAGAGCCCAATGCCAAGAGGAGGAATTGCCCTTGCTTGTGGATACATAATATTCCCCATTTCTTTTGTAGACTTGCAATGAAGCAAAGTGAATTCAGCCCATCCATCCATATATACATATCTAGAGAAATATCTACAAAAATACCTGTTTGTGTGTATGAGTGTTTTTCTGTGTACCTGTGTGTCTATGTATGTGTGTTTATCAAAGTGTATGTGTATATATACAAAGTTATCTATAGAGGAATAATCCTAGAAAAGGTCCAACTGTGATAGGAAACAGCAAGGCTTTTCCAGTTAACTGCCTTTTCTTTCTTTCTTGAGCACTACATTTATAAGACAACTGACTTAGACTGTTCTGGAATTGAAATGGGAGCAGAGGAATGTGACCTTGAGAGCAGTTGGTTGGTAGTATGGTTGGACTGGGGTAGGAGGAAGAGAGGAAGAAGGAGAAAGAGTAACTTTTGGTACTATGCAGTGATGCCATTCCTAAGATTGATCATGATTGATATCCACAAAGCCTGCCCCAGTTGTTTCCAGATCATTTGCTTCTCTTGGTCATCTAAAACCCTTCATTCATTTGGTCTGGGGTCAACAGAGGGCACTAGAGAAGTAGTGTGTTGTAGTGAACACATTAAAGAAGAACTAGATTGGCCATTGTCTTTCACTACTTCACCAAGAGACAGTCTAGAATAGATTGGGATTTGCCAGAGTTCAGGAAGTCTTCCATTGGGCAGAACACATTTTCTGCATCCCTATGGGTAGAAATCAGAGTCCTCATGATGTTCTCCCAGTTTGGTAATACAAAGGTGTATGAAAGACATCTTGTGGGTGTGTACCCCGCAAACACAGCCTCTAAGTAACTGTCTATTCATTCTCCAGACAAGTCCAATTCCCAAAGGAGACAAAGAAGGCAAAATTCACCTAGGTGACCTCAGATTGATAATATTTCACTGAGGTTGCCACCTTGGTGGGTCTCAGGATCTTTCTTCTAAATTGTACTACATTTCAACATTAAGACCATTGTTCCTGGAGAACAAGGAAGAAACCATTTTTTGGATTTGCAAAGGGGTGGCATGTCAGACTTTCATTTTCCAGGAGATTTTCTATCTGATTCTCATTAACCACACCATCCCCTTTCCTTCCACAGCCAACTCCATCCTTGCTATTCACTTTTGGGTTTTGAGAGGGAATTTTTAACTCCCCATCATTTCAAAAAAAATGAGTCTGTTTCTCTTTGTCCATTAGGAAATTGAGAAGCCATCTCCCAGATTAAATGGTCCTCCACAGAAGGTTATCCACTGTCTCATATACTAAATACAGTGTTCAGACTAGAAAGCCTCCTCAGTTGTATCCTCAGGACACAGTGAAGTGCTAGTTCTCTCCTTCCCTTGGAAGAGAGAGTTAGAGTAGCTGCCAAGTTCCAGTCACAAGACTTGTGGTGTCCTTGATGGAAGGAGCCAAAGCTTTGGTGACTTGGGTCATCATCTCATGATCTTCTGAGCTCCTTCTCTGGTGTGGGAATACTTTTTGTGCCAGCTTCACATAAGGCAAAGGCAAGGGACCCTTTTGGCCTTAAGTGATTCATGTCTTGAGGCATCAGCTGGTTTTTCAGTTTTTGTACTTTCTTTTCCATTTAGCCACTTGTGCTCTTTAAGGAATTATATTCTTCAGTGGATTTTTGTATCTCCTTTTCCATTTGCCTTCCTGTGCCAGAGGCTGCAGCTTCTGACTTTTTACCTGGTGCTGTTTTGATGATAGCCTGAGGCTCCCAGAGGACCCTCCTGTCTGGTGTTATATTGAGGGGGTGGGATGTGGGTTGGCTGGTGCTGCTGAAGGCCATAGGGGTCTGGCAGCTTATTTGGCTCTTCTCTGTGTTACTGTGGTGATATCTGAGGTGTGGGGCAGTCCAGTGTGGCATTTCTGCATTTTCTCAGGGTTACTTGGAGGTCTGGCCCTGTGAAGATTCCTTTTTGCCCTGGGTTGGTGCTGAAGTATGTAGAGGGCTGGCTGCTTAAGGATGCCTGTTTGCCTGAGACTACACTAAAGAACGACCTGTGGTGGCTCTTGGTGCTGGAGTCTGCTGGTTCTCCTGGCTATGCTAAGGAATAGGGGGTCCTGGTACTGGTGTTTGTCTGCTCCACCACACTGGGCCTCAGGATCTCCCACTGATCACAGGTTCTTCAAACATTCCCCATTTGATGGGCATCCCCTCGATTTCCAAATCTATGCCTCCACAAAAAGAGCAACTATAAATATTTTTGTTCAAATTTGTCATTTTTCCTTTAAAAGCTAGAAGTGGTATTGTTGGGTCAAAGGATATTATAAAATAAGTTCAGAGCAGCCTTAGCTTATTGATTTAAAAGTTTTGGTTTTGCTTTTCTAAGAAGGATATTTTAACTTTCTCTCTTTAAGGAGCTTTCTTTTTGAGTCAAGATGGTGGAGTAACAGCATGGACTTTCTAGAGCGCTCCCACCAAGCCCAGTCAAATACCTATAAAAAATGGCTCTAAATAAATTCTGGAGCTGCAGAACCCACAGAATGACGGAGTGAAGCAAACCTCCAGCCCAACACAGCCTAGAAGGTCTCTGGGAAGTGTCTATCAAGCCACAGTCCAGTGACAGAGCACAGTACAATGTGAGCTGCGAGTGCACAGAAGGGACCTGAGTCGGCCTTGGGGAGACTGAATCTCTCACACCTGTGATGGTTTCTAGACTTCATGACCCCAAAACGCTGAGGATAAATTGGAAGGTCAGTTGAAAAAGCCTGTGAGATCAGTGCAGGAGAGTGGAGTGGTCTCGGCTCAGCTCCAGAGCAGCAGAGGGAGAAGGGGGCAGAGGAACCTTCAGCAGCTACAGCAGCAGCAGGGACAGCTACAACCATTGTTTTTGGAACTCTAGGCCCACAGATTGTAGGAGGATCAAGCAGCTGACAGTTCACCCCCCACCTCCACTAGAAGCAGAGAACTATCTTGACAAAGAGCTCAAAAGTCAAGTAAATGACTGGGGAAATAAGCAAAAACCAGAAAAAGAATCAGACTATATAATTGTACTTTGGTGACAAGGAAAACCAAAGCATGCAAACAGAAGAAAACCAAGTCAAAGCTTCTCCATCCAAAGCCTTCAAGGAAAATATGAATTGTTTTTAGGCCATGGAAGAGCTCAAAAAGGATTTTGAAAATCAAATAAGAGAAGCAGAGCAAAAATTGGGAAGAGAAATGATAGTGATGCAAGAAAATCATGAAAATAAATCAATTGCTTGCTAAAGGAGACCCCCAAAAAAATTGCTTGGTAAAATAACACTTTAAAAAATTGACTAACTCAAATGGCAAAAGAGATCCAAAAAAAGAATACCCTAAAAAGCAGAATTGACCAGATGGAAAAGGAGATCCAAAAGCTCAATGAAGAAAATAATTCCTTAAAATTAGAATGGAGTAGATAGAAACTAATGACTTTATGAAAAATCAACATATTATAAAACAAAACCAAAGGAAAGAAAAAATAGCAGACAATGTGAAATATCTCACTGGAAAAAGAACTGACCTGGAAAATAGATCCAGGAGAAACAATTTAAAAATCATGGAACTCACTGAAAGCCATTATCAAAAAAAGAGCCTAAACATCATCTTTCATGAAATTATCAAGAAAAACTGTCCTGATATTCTAGAACCAGAGGGTAAAATAATTATTGAAAGAATCCACAGATCACTTCCTGAAAAAGATCCAAAAAGTAAAACTCCTAGGAATATTGTAGCCAAATTCCAGGGTTCTCAGATCAAGGAGAAAATATTGCAAGCAGCCAGACAGAAACAATTCGAATATTGTGGAAATACAATCAAGATAACACAAGATCTAGCAGCTTCTACATTAAGGCATCAAAGGGCTTGGAATATGATATTCCAGAGGTCAAAGGAGATAGGATTAAAACCAAAAATCACCTACCCAGCAAAACAGAGTATAATATTTCAGGGGGGAAAATGGTCATTCAATGAATTAGCATTCTTAATGGAAAGACCAGAGTTGAATAGAAAATTTGACTTTCAAACACAAGAATAAAAATGAAAAGGTACGCAGGAAAGAGATTCATAAGGGACTTACTAAAGTTGAACTATTTACATTCCTACGTGGAAAGATAGTATTTGTAACTCTTGAGACTTCTCTCAGTATTTGGGTAGTTGGAGGGATTATATACATATAGACAAAGGGCAGAGAGTGAGTTGAATAGGAAGGGATGATACCTAAAAAAATAAAATTAAGGGTTGAGAGAGGAATATATTGGAAGGAGAAAGGGAGAAATGGAATGGGGCAAATTATCTCCCATAAAAGAGGCAAGGAAAAGCTTTTTCAGTGCAGAGGAAAAGAGGGGAAGTGAGAAGGGGAAAAGTGAAGCTTACTCTCATCACATATGACTTAAGGAGAGAACAACATGCACACTCAATTTGGTATGAAAATCTATCTTACACTACCGGAAAGTAGGGGAGAAGGGATTACGTGGGGTGTATGGGGGAGATGATAGAAGGGAGAGCAAATGGGTGAAGGGAGTAATTAGAAGTAAATAGTTTTGGGGCGGGACAAGGTCAGAAGAGAGAATAGAATAAATGGGGGGGCAGAATAGGATGAAGGGAAATATAGTTAGTCTTTCACAACATGACTTTCATGGAAGTCTTTTGCCTAACTACACACATGTAACCTATATTGAATTGCTTGCCTTCTCAGTAGGGATGGGTGGGGAGGGAGGAAGGGAGAGAAGTTGGAACTTAAAGTTTTAAAAACGAATGTCAAAAAGCTTTCTTTTCTCTTGGAAAGCAGTGAAACTACAGAAAAGGTAAACATCACAGCTAAGGAAACTACCACGACAATGAAAAACATAATTCATGCTGATTTTACTCTGGAATGTCTCTGGAGAAATAGATAAGCTAATGTATTCAGAATGGTAGGATCTCTTTAGCAAACCATATGCCACTATGCTTGTCAAATTACAAAAATCACAGTGTGTTCCCCATATATGTCCCTGTCATGTTTTTATTGAAATTATACCAAATGGAGTGCATTATACAAGCAGTCAAAAAGAAATGGTTATATTCATATAACATTTCTGTAGTATTATTTAGCTACTCCAAAACCTTGGAGATAGCTGGAATGCCTGACAAGTTTAGTCAGTATCCAGAAATTCTAGATTTTCAACACAAAAATAATACCGAGAATTAACATTGATTAGTAAGTAGAAAAGGAAAAGAAAAGTTCTGGGAACATCTCTGTGAATTCGTGTAAGAGTATACACACACACACACACACACACACACACACATACATAAACACACATGAGCATGTGCTCACAAACCAGAACAAAAAAGTATAGATTAATTTAGTAGTCTCCCACAAGGAAATATATTTGCTCAGAGTAGAAAGAGAAATGTTATATAGTTAGTCATGAATGTACAAAATGTTAAAGGAGACACACAAGATAATAATTGATAAGAAGCTGTCCATGTTATATAGATTTCTATGAATGGAATCTAATATACCTAATTCCCACAAGTATATCAGTGGAAGAATTGGGATAGAAGCCAAGATTCTTGATACCCAAGTCAACATCTATCGTTGGTTTTGTTCTTCCAGAGAAATGGAATCCAAAAGATGAGAAATGGCAACAAAAGCAGCCTGGGAATGGAAAGCTCAGAAATTTCTCTATGAAATCCAAGAGATATGCACTATGGTGAGAGGGTCCAATTCATGGGTACTTTCCCCATTTCCTTCCACAAGATTTACTCAGGGCCTATTTGTGTACAACCTCAGGAATGCAGTGAGGAGGACGTAGGAAAGGCATCAAAGAAATGTTCCTGAATTGGGGGATGCTGACAGTTTTGATGGACATCCCAAAACTTAAATATAAATGTTTCTGTGGAGAAGCAAAGCCTCTTGACTACTCCTAGAAATTCTGAATTAAGGATGAATTTTCTTTTTCAGCATTGTACAGTTAAATTTTTCAAATGGCAAGAGTGACATGAATTTACTATTATTTCCAAAATTACTAATACTTAAAAGAAATCATTCTTCTTCACTTCAACAATTTGAAGCACTATTAAACATCATGAAAATCAAAACATCAATTATTTTGGGAGGTGTGGTTTATAAAATTTATCTCAGATTCTTGCCCATACTTTCATCATGGATCAGTTCTCTGTCATACACAGATATATGCAAAATATACATGCACAAACATACATATATACATACATACACATACATTTCTTAAATAGTTTAGCAAAGCCTGCCAACATAACTGCATCTGTAGCCCACAGCCTTTGTATCACTGGGAAGGAACTGTATTTCATTGGCTATTTTCTAGGATAGGGGTAGGATTTTTCAATACAATTAATAAGAGAATGGCAATCTTCCATGGTTTTTCTAATTTGTATTCATTTTAATTATAGTTAATGTGCTCCAAACCTCTTGCTGCATCAGTTCATAAAGGATTACCTAGATAGTTCTGCATTCTTTGAAATTTGCCATTTCGGACAGCACTGAATTTTACTCTGCGAAGTTACCAATCATGAATTCCGATGCAAATCTAAAGGCTTTATTTCTTATCTTATTCTTATCTTTATCTTATCTTATCTGTATCTCTTCCCTATTCTTATCTTTCCTGATCTCTCCACAACCTTTGATAACAGTGATTATCCTCTTCTCTTGGACAGGATTTCTTCTCCTGGTTTTTGTAGCAATGCTTCCACCTGGAGCTTCTTCTATTTGTTTTTTTAGTCTATCTGAGTCTCCTTTTGTAGGATCTACATCCAGGTCATAGCCCTCAACATGAGTGTGTCCTCCAATGCATTGTCCTCTTCCTTCTTACTTTCTCCCTCTATAAAGTCTTGCTTGGTAATCTAATGAGCTTCCACAAGTGTTCAGTGAGTTAGCAGTCCATGTAAACAATCTCTTGCCAACCCTTGTCATTTCTACCTACATATTTCTGTTAGACATCCCCGTTTTCCACCAACTGTCTCATCACATTGGTGCAAGACCCCCTTCATCTTGTCCCCAGATGATTGCAAGAGCTTCTCCCTTCCTCAATTCTTCCTCATTGTCATTCCAGTCTACCCTCACCTATGAAAAAGATTTTCTGATAACATCCATCTGTCCATATTTTTTCCCTATTCAATAGTATCCAGAGTCTCCTGGATAACATATAAAATTCTGTCTTTGGCTTTTCCGGTCCTTCACTAACTGCCTTTTTCCAACATGGCCAATTTTATGATTTGTTCTCCTCCAAATATTTTAAGATGCAGAGACCTGGTGTCTTCTTGCTCTTCCTCAGAGGCCAACCTCCATGTCCTATCTCCATGCTTTCTCAGTCTCTGTTTCTTATGTCTGGAAAGTTCTCTGTTTTCGCCTCCACCTCTTGGCTCTCTCATCCTCCAAGACAAAAATTCTGCCTTCTGAAAGAGCCCTTTTGTAGTGACCATATGCCTCATCTACATACACACACACACACACACACACACACACACACAGAGAACTAATGTTTTTCCTCTGAGATTACTTTTCGTTGATGCTGTATACATCTATGAACTAAAGCTTTTGATGTTTTTGTTTTCAATTGTATCTGAACTCCTTGAGGACAGGGAATTATATTTTTGCCTTTCTTTGTATCTTCAGAGTTCAGCACTTTCATTTTAATAAATGTTTGTTGATTGGACTTAATATCACATTATATTCACACCTCACATGTTAAATGTACTTTATTTCAGACAACCTACATGACATATTTTCAAAGACAATGCCTCCCCTCCAAATGAATCAGGGTCAAAAATAAGCCAATAAAGCTCAAGATGACATCAGTCTAAATTTATACAAGTCCTGGTACTGTGTAGATGATAAAAAGCAGCAGCCAATTACGAAGGCAGGTGATTCAAAGTAATCAGCTGAATTTGTTAAAATTTCTCCATTTCTAAACCATCTCTAAAGAAAATCATAAATGGGATCACACTATCCTCGTGAAAGTCTAAGAGGGCCAACATGGCATCTGGATTCATGTTTTCACCTATGCAGAACTGATAGTTTTGAAAATTAACAAGAACATGTTTGATTTGTTCTGCCGATCCCCTCATAGAAGATTTTACTCTGTCTGGCTTGTGGTCTTCAAGTCTGCATTTGATTGATTTCATGTAGACTTTGTTGTACTTTTTGTAGGATTTTTTCATGAAATTAGTTTCTTGCAGATGGTGATTTATTACTATTTCAACTCCAGTGATGAGTGGCATCTGTTCCTTCACCCTCTGCCCCTTCAGCAGAGGCATTTCCAGTGATCAGTTACCCTATGTCCTACTGGCCATAGTCCCTCCAGCTCCAGGCACAGCCTGCTTGTGGGATCTCCCTGATCTTGAAATGTCTGAGAGCTTCTCATTTTAGCTGATGAGGTCTTGGTAGATGATTGTGGCAGAGGAAGATGGGAGGTGGCTGTGGGCAATAATGCTGCAGTGGGGTAGTCTAAGGCCTAGATAATGCAGCCCAAGAGGAAATTGGTGCAGTAGCAAAGAGTGGACATAAAAGGCTGAGTTAGTCACTCCTCAGCTTCATAGAGAGGGTGATATACTCATGATTTTTTCAGCCATTCTCTGATCAACAGACATGTACTTTATTTCCCACACGGACAATGTGGCTATATGTATGGAACCTATCTCTTGTCTTTGAAGTCCTTGAACAATATGTGACCAGTAGCAGGAGCAATGATTCAAAGGGCATGGTCATTTGAATGACTTATGTAATGTCAAGTGTTTTCTCCATAACTTAGAATCTTAGACCCTTTTGAGCAAAAATTTTAAATAAAATATTAACAAAGATGTTTACAGAAAATTATCACCAGGATAATAAACTCTGATCAGGTGGGATTTAAACCAGGAATGAAGGATTGATTAAATATTAGGAAATCTGTCAGCATAAACAACCATATCAATAACAAAACTAACAGAAATCAAATGGTTCTCAATAGATACAGAAAAGATTTTGACTAAATACAACACCCATTCCTATTGAAAATGCTAAGAGCATAGGAATAAATGGAATTTTCCTTCAAATGATAAATAACTTCTATCTAAAGCCAACAGCAAACATTATATGTATTGAAGGTAAGCTAGAAGCTGTCCTGAAAAGATCAGGGGAGAAACAAGGATGTCAGTTATCATCCGTGATACTCAATATTGTACTAGAAATGTTAGCTTTAGCAATAGAAAAAATAAATTGAAGAAATTAGAATAGGTAATGAAGAAACAAACAGACAAAGTATATGAGCAGGCAGTTTTCAGATGAAGAAATTAAAGCAAGCGATAGTCATATGAAAAAAATGCTCTAAATCACTATTGACTAGAGAAATGTAAATTTAAACAGCTCTGAAATACCTATCAGATTGGCTAATATGACTAAAAAGAAGAATGACATGTATTAGAGAAGATGTGGGAAAATTGGAATACTAATGCATTGTTGGTGATCAACTGATCCAACCATTCTGAAAAGCAATTTTCACTATGCCCAAAGGGCTATCAAACTATGTATACCCTTTGATCCAACAATACCACACTAGGTCTGTATCTGAAAGGGATCATTAAAAAATGGAAAAGGAACCAAATGTACAAAAATATTTATAGTCCTTTTTCCCCAATTGATGGGCATCCCCTTGATTTTCAGTTTTTGGCCACCACAAAGAGTGCTGCTATAAATATTTTTGTATATGTGGGATCCTTTCCCATTTTTATGATCTCTTGGGAATACAGTCCTGGAAGTGATATTTCTGGGTCAAAGGGTATGCACATTGTGTATAGTAGCCATTTGGGCATAGTTCCAAACTGCTCTCCAGAATGGTTGGATGAGCTCACAGCTCCACCAACAATGAATTAGTGTTTCAACTCTCCCACTTCCTCACCAACATTTATTATTTTCCTGTTCTGTCACGTTTGCCAGTCTAATCGGTGTGATGTGGTACCTCAGAGTTGTTTTGATTTGCATTTCTCCAATCAAAAGTGATTTAGAGCATTTTTTCATATGGTTATAGATACCTTTAATTTCTTCCTCTGATAATTCCCTGTTCATATCCTTTGACCATTTATCAATTGGGGAATGACTGAATAAATTATGGTATATGAATGTAATGGAATACTGTTGCGCCGTAAGAAATGATGAACAAGAAGACTTCAGAGAGGCCTGGAAAGACTTATGTGATCTGATGCTGAGCGAAAGGAGCAAAACCAGGAGAACTTTGTGCACAGCAACAGCCACAGTGTGTGAGAGTTTTTTCTGGTAGACTTGGAACTTCATTGCAATGCAAGGACTTAAAAAAATCCCCAATGGTCTTTTAAGGCAAAATGCCTCCCCCATCTAGAGAAAGAACTATGGAATTCAATCACAGAATGTAACAGATCATTTTCTTTTGTATTACATTTTGGCTTGGTATATGATTTCTCTCATTCATTTTAATTCTTCTACACAGCATGACTATAGTGAAAATGTATTTAATAGGAATGTATGTGTAGAACCTATATAAAATTGTATGCCGTCTTGGGGAGGAAGGGGGGGAAATCTAAGTTATGTGGTAGTGATTGTAGAACATGGAAAATTAATTAAAATTAATTAATTAATTAAAAGAGAAATTTCATGCAAATAGTGAAAAATAGACAAAATTTTAAATGGAACACACAAGAGAATAACTAAGTAGTTACCAAAAACAAAAAGTTATAACTATTACATAGATTTCAATGAATGGAATCTGTCATACCTAATTCACTCAACTATATAAGTGGAAGAATTAAGGTAGAAGCCAAGATTCTTGATACCCAAGTCAGCATTTTCCCCACTTAAAACACTTACACTTGCTATTAGTTTTATATTTCCAGAGAAAATGAATTCAAAAAACTAGAGCTGGAAAGAAGTACAGCCAGGGAAGGAAAAGCCCTGGAATTGATTTGTGAATTCAAAGAGATATGAGTCGTGGTGAGAGAGTTCAATTCATGGGTCCTTTATTCATTTTATTCAGGTCTTGTTTGTGTGCAATGGCTAGATAATTTGGGCGTGTAGAGAGGAGGATGTCAGAAAGATATCAAATCAATGCCCCCAACTTTGTAGGTACTGGCAGTTCTGGTGGACATCCCAAAACATGAAAATAAATGTTTCTTCACAAGAGCATAGCTTCTCTCCCCCATTTCTAGGAATTCTGAATTACGAAAGAATTTTTTTCAACATTGTAATGTGATTCTTTGCAAGTGGCAATAGTAATTTATATTCACTATTATCTCACAATTATCGTTGCTTGAAAGAAATCACTCTTTTTAATTTCATCACTTTGAAGCGCAATAAAAATCATGTAAGCCATCATAGCAATTACTTATTGTGGGGGTGAGGGGAGGAAGGGCTTATAAAGTTTATTGATATAGTATGTAATCTATAACCTGGTCATTCTCAGATTCATGCCCACACTTTAATCACCAAGCAGTTCCCTGTAATACAAAGATACTTCCATACATGAAAATACACAATACATACATATGTGTGTGTATTTATACTTCATATAGATATACCTCATAAATCAACTGTTCAGCAAAACCTGACAACTTAACTGCATCTGACAGAATATTCAACATTCTGCAACTTTTGCCCAAAGTCTCACTAACAATAGAGGGACTAGTATTTCATTTGCTATTTTCTAAGCTAGGACAAGGATTTTTCAGTTCCACTAATAAGAGAATGGAGATCTTTCTTGGCTGTTATCATTTACATTAACTTTAATTATAGATTTTTAGTTTTACATTAACTTTAGTTATAACCTCATTCTGTAATAAAGGATTACCTAGGTTGCTCTGCATTCTTTGAATTTGTCACTCTGGACACCACTGAAGTTCACTCTCCAAAGTTACCCATCATGACTTCTGGTGCTAATCGTAAAGATTTTATCTAAGTTCTCATCTTTTTTGACCTCTCCCTTAACACCCCCAATCATCCTGTTCTCCTGCATAGGCTTTTCTCTCTATGTTTTTGTGACACTGGTCCCACCTGGGGCTTCTCCTTTTTGGTTTGTTGATCCATCTGAGTGTCCTCTTGTAGGTTCTGCATCCAAGCTATGCCACTCAACATGGCTGTGTCCACCAATGCATGGTTCTTTTCCTCCTTCACTTACCCCTCTAGAGGATATTGTCTTGCAATCAAATGAGCTTCCGTGAGTTGAGTGAATCATCGTTCCATATAAGCAGTCTGTTACCATGCCCTGTCATTTCTACCTTCACAATATTTCTCATATATATGCATGTATGCATGTATGTACGTATGGATATGTGTGTATATGGATATATGTGAGTATGTATATGTGTGTATGTGTATATACATATATAGAGATAGATGCATATGCATGTGTATATCTACATATACATATGTATGTATGTGTGTATATGTGTGTGTATATATATATATTATATATATAAAATCTCCCCTTTTCTCTGCCTCCTGGGTCATCACATTGAAGAGATCACCACAGGATCTCTTCATCTTATCCCCAGGTATTTGCAAGAAACTCTCCCTTCCTCAGTTCTCCCTCCACTCCAATCCATTCTACTCTCACCTAGCTAAATGATCTTGTGATAATGTAGATGTGACCATATTTCTTCCCTAATCAATAAATTTAGAGGATCCTGTATGACATATCCAATCCTATATTTTGCTTTTAATTCCCATCTTTTCCAACCTGTCCAATCTTCTTCTATTTTCTCTCCTCCAAGTACTCTTAAAATCCAGAGACCCAGGAACTTTTTGCCCTTCCTCAGACACCACCCTCATGTCCCAGCTCCATGCTTTCTCAGTGTCTTGTTCCCTGTGTCTGGAATGTTCTCTTCACCTCCACTTCCTGGCTTTCACATTCTCCAAGACTCAAATTCTACCTTCTGAAAGAGCCTTCCCTGTTTATACCCCAACCCTGGGTAATGTCTTTCTTTTGGGATAATCTTCCATTTATGTTTAATACATATAGTATATATAATTTCTGATGTGATGTTTTCCAATTGAATATAAATTACTTGAAGTGTGGGAATTATGTTGTTACTTTCCTTTGTATCCCCAGAGTTTAATACATTGACTAACATGTGATAAGTTCTTAATAAATGCTTCTTGAGTGTCTCAACATAATATCACCTTATATTCACATTCCACCATTTGTTCATCTTTTCTCTAAACAATAGGCATCCATTATGTTTCCTCTCCAGGAAAGAATGAATGTATATAAGGAATCTTTCTCTTGTCTTTGACGTCTTCAGAGTATACATTCCCTGTAGTAGAATCAATTATTCAAAAAACATGGGCTTTTCGTTGGTTTTTCTTTTGTAATTCCAAAGTTTTCTCCACAACTGTTGGACACTTTTTAGCTTGTCTTAATAAAGTATAAATAGCCCATCCTCCCCCAAGTCCCCCAGTACGTCTGCTTGCATATATTATTATTGTCAATTTTGGTCTAGATGAAATAAAAATCCAGTTCCCTGCTTATTAGTCATGTAGTATTCTCTTTCATAGGGATAGCGGTGGTCTTCAGTTTTTTCTTTGGAAAACCATGGGTTAATATGGTAATTGGCAATTATCTACTAAAGCCAAGAAGGATAACATTAAAGACCAAACGAAGTCTTATCAGTTTGTAATAATTTTTATGTATCTTCACTAGTAAAATTGATAACAGAGAATGAATGCAAAGGTTTCCCATCTGAGAATTTTTCCTCTTGTAAGCTATGTTGATACTGTTTACATCATTATAATGTAATATAGATAAAATTATATTTTTTCTTTTATGATAACCCAGTTCTTTTGTTTCGTTTGTGAATTTCTCCAAAAACTCTATCACGGAAACATACAAGATGTTTGATTATTCCTTTCTTGTGTTAAATCTGGTTATCATGACAATTTATTCTGTTAATGATGCTATTCCTAGCATGATGCTATTTGAAACCTGCTTCATGTCTGATTGTCACATAGTTTTTCCTGTAGTTTGGCCAGGACAAGGAATCTTTCTCTCCTTCTTTTGTGTTCTTAGGTTGCTCAAATAATTTCTCAGTTCACTTCCTTCTAAGGTCTTGTTTGTCCAACCTGTTCCTCTCATTTGCCATTTTTCTTTTCCTTGTTTAAACAGAACCAAAGATTTTTGATGAGGACTACTTTATAGTATCGTTTGCCATGTAGTAATAGTGAGCCCTTCCCCCCCGCCCATTTTCCAAAATTTCTGCTCTTATAGATTGTTTTTTCAATCTTTGTAGTTTTTTGCCTATCACTTTTGACAGAGGAGTTCCCCTTCTCCTTAGATTCTCTCCTCCACTACCCTTCATGATAATGTTCTCTCCTGGTGCCCCTCCTACCCAGTTGTATACCTTTTATTTCTCTATATTGGATCACCTTCCATCCTCCCACTCAGTAAGACTGGGTGTCCTCTTACCTTCTGCCCCCTGTAATCTCTCTCTATTCCCTCTTTCTTCCTGATCTCTTCAGTTCCCTCTTTGTGAATGATTATCTGTCTACAGAAGACTCCTAAATGTATATCTCTAAGCACAATCTGTTTCTTGAGTTCCAGACCTAATTAATCAATCAATCAAAATGCATGTCCTGCTTAACACATCTAAATTATTTTTCTCTGAAACCTGTCAGTTCACTAAATTTTGCTCCTTCTGTTAAGGACATTGCCTTCTGTTCAGTCACCTAGATCTCTGTGCTCAGAGTCACCTCTGGTTCTTCACCCTCCCCTGCTTATACCTTTAAATCACCATCTCTTTTGTTGAATGATTTTTCAATGGTGTTCAAGTCTTCTGGACCCCATTTGGGGTTTTCTTGGCAGAGATACTAGAGTAGAATGATATTTCCTCCTCTAATTCATTTAACAGGCAAGGAAACTAAGGCAAACAGGGTTAAGTGACTTGCTCAGGGTCATACAGCTTATAAGTATCTGAGGCTGGATTTGGACTTAGGAAGATGGGTCTTCCTGGCTCCAGGTGTGGCACTCTCTCCACTATGCTACCTACCTTTCCCTTACATCACCATATCATAGTTATTAACTCTTGTCACTTCTACCTCTGTAACATCTCTTGCAGGGGCAACTAGGTGGTACAGTGGATAGAGCACCAGTGAAGGATTTAGGAGGACCTGAGTTCAAATCTCACCTCAGACACTTGACACTCATAGCTGTGTGACCTTGGGCAAGTCACTTAACCCCAATTACCTCATACTGGATCATCTCCAGTCATCCTGATGAATATTTGGTCACTGAATTCAGATGGCTCTGGAGGAGAAGTGAGGCTGGTGACCTGCACAGCCCTCCCTCACTCAAAACAAAGTCAAGTGCAAGTCATGTCATTATTTCTCTGATGGCATGGTCTTCTTCAGCAACAAAGGATGAACACACAACATCTCTTGCATTCACTCCTTTTTCTCTACTCATCTGAACACTACTTTCTCAGGTTTAGAGCCCATCACCTCTTGCCCTGGACTATGGAAATGACATAAGAAATGAAAGATGCTACTGATCATTTTTTTTTAAATTGCCACAATTGGCCCTACTGTCCAGCCTCCTTCTCAGACATGCCCACACACTTTATTTTAACATAATAAACGGGAGAGGCAGTAAAGGCAATCAGTGAGCAAAATAAGTCAATGCATTGGGAAAAAGTATTAAAATATATGTCATATGACACCCCCTGTGCCTCCCACCTCTACAAAGTCCTGAGAACTCAAAGTCTCATCTCACATCTCTTCTTTGGGTCATGTTTGCTATTCAGAGTGTGCTCTGCAGAGTTTGAGCTGCACAGATTAAAGACAAACTCCTAGAGATGTGTCAATAGGATTTCCTTTCTGAGTGTGTAAATTTGGACTGTTAAGCACTGGCTCCTGTGTGTTTCTTAGCGATGTTTTCTCTCTTATAAATTTGGTAACTTGAAGGCTTTGGAACTGATGACTCTTTCTTGCTTGAACTGTACTCTTTGGTAGTTGATTCAAAGTTCATATTATACTTTCAGAGTTTCTACTTTGGAAGAGGTATTGAGGAAATGACTCTAATCTCTGTCAGAAATCTTTTGTGCCTGAAAAAAAACATTATAAGAGCATCAGTTCAAAGTAGCCTCAGCTCAAAAATTTGATTTTGAATTGCTTTACGAAAGTATTTTATATCTCTTTCTAATCCTGTTTCTTTTCTACAGGAAGAAATTGAAGCTAGGGAAGATGACATGGAAAAGGACAATATTTTTTATGATGATTTGACCCTGGCATCTCACTTAAGAACCAGGTACACTCATATACTACTAGTGGGATTTCAGAATGGTTGAATCTCTTTATGAACCAATGTGACAGTACCCTAATGAAATTATAAAAATAACAACATCCCCATCTCAGCCACCATTTATGTCCCTGTCATCCTTTTACTGGGACTATACCTAATGAAGTATATCTTGCAAATTGGCAAAAAGAGAGGTTATGTTCAAACAACAATTCTAAGAGTATTCTTTTATTACTCCAAAACCTGAAGATACCTGAAGTGCTTGACAAGTTGAAATTGTCTGAAGAAATTCTAGATTATCAACATAGGAGAATGATACCAGGAATTGAAATTGATCAGTATGAGGAAAAGGGAAATTCTAGAACCTTCCTTGTGAACTAGCTTGAGCACAAAAACATAAGAATAAAAATTGTTGTCTTAATTTGGTAACAAACTACAAGGGAACAATGTTTAGAATTAAGAGAGAAATGTTATACAAATAGTGAGGAATGGACAAAATATTAAAGGTGACACACAAGCAAATGACTGAAAGATGTTGCCAATATTAGAGAGAGATCAGTGAATGGAACCTAATTCATTCAACTATAGTATGGGAAAATTGGGATAGAAACCAACGATTCTTGATACCCAAGTCACAACTCTCCCCATTTAAAACATAACACTGTTGCTTTTGTTTTCCAGCCAGATTGAATTAGAAAAACATAAAGTGGCCATAAAGACCATTTTTTGAAGAGAAAACACAGACATTTCTCAAGGAAATCAAAGAGATGTGTGCCATGGTGAGAGCATCCAATTCATGGGTACTTTTCCTATTTGAATTCTACATGAATTTTTTCAGGACCCGTTCTTGTGAACTCCTCTGAAAATGGGAGATGGAATTATATCAAGATTGAAATTAAAAGAAGAATAAACTGAAGCTATTCCATGAGCATAATAAACTTGAATATCTTAACAGAGGCATGCTCTCTATCAATGCCTTGCCTCCATTTATGCCAAAAGCCCCGAGCAGATGGACAGCTCCCCTTTTGTAGGTTTTGGGGAGCACAGAATCCTGTCTTTGACTTTGAATCCTTCACCATCTGACCTCAATCCAACCTATCTAGTCTCCGTAGGCTTCACTTTTCTCCAAGTAATCCAAGATCCAGCAACCTGGAGCTTCTTGTACTTCCTGACACTACTCTCTAGCCCCAAGTCCATGCTATCACAGTCTCTGTTCTCTTTCTCTCAAATATTCTCTCTCTCCACCTCTACCTCCTGACTTTCCCATTCAACAAGATTTAAATTCTATCTTTTGAAAGAGCCCTTTGTTAGTGAGCCTTTCCCATCCATATCCTACCCATGGCTGTTGCCTTTCTTCTGAGATTATTTTCAATTTGGGCTCTTTACATCTACTATGTATAATATTGGATGTGTTCCTTTCCAGTTGAAAGTAAACTCCTGGAGGGTTGTATTTTGAGACTTCAGCACAGTGACTGACACATGAGAAATGTTGAATAAATGCTTCTTGACTCTCTAAACATAATCACATTATATGCACACTTCACAATTTGTTCAGCCAATCTCTGATCAATAGGCATCTACTCTGTTTCCTGCCAAGAAAATGTGGCTGAATGTACAGAATCTTTATCTTGTCTATGATGTACTTGGAAGACATATGCCCAGTTGTGGTTCAAAGGACATGGTCATTTTAATGACATAATTCCAAAGGTTTTTTTTTCTGCACAGATACTTTTTGACTCCTCCAATAACATGTAAAGGATAAGCACGGCTTTCTCAATGTGCCTGTTCCCATATATTATCATTTTTTACCAGTTTTGATTTGGATGAAATGAAAAGTCAATTGTTTCAACATCTCCCTTCCTATTCATGATGTAGAGTATTTTTTCCTAGGGTTGTTGATGATCTCTAATTCTTGATTGCCTACTGAAGGGGAAAAGGATGATATATATTAAAGACTAAAAATTATTATCAGTTTGAATTAATTCTGTGGATGTCCACAACAATGAATTTTTCTACCTGAGAGATTTTCCTCTCTTGTAAATGGCATTGATTTTGTTCACACAAAGTTCATGGATGTAATCCATTTAAATTATCTATTTTTTATATTATTCTCTGACCCTTTTTTTGGTTATCACTCTCCCCCCGCCAAAAAAATCACATAATCACTTATCCCGATCACATAAAGGCTCTTCCTTCTCTTTAACATAAAGTTTGAATATTTCTTCCTTATATTAAGGTTAGGTATCCCTCCAGAGCAGATCCTATTAAATTGCACATTATACTATTCAAAATCTACTTTGTGCCTAACTGCTTTGTAGTTTTTCTTTCCACTTGTGTAGAACAAGGACTCCTTGTTCATTTGGGTTCTCAGGTTGCTTGTAGAAAGGACTTCTGGATTCACTTGCTTCTGTGGTCTTGATTATGCATCCTGTTCCCCTCATTTTTTTCTTTTATTTTCTTTTTTTTTAACTATGACCAAAGAGTTTTGATGAGGACTGCTTTAAGATATACTTTGTCATGAAATGGTAGGCCCTTTTGATTTCTATTTTTTTTTATTTCCCCCATGAAAATCCTCAACAATTTTTTAACTGTCAAATCTTACTTCTTTTTCTCACACTTGGTCTTTCCTTGCCCCTCTACCACTTTTGACACAGTTCCCTTCCACATATAAAATCTCTCTAAATACTTTCTTCTTCCTGCCCCTCCTACCCATTTCTCTAGGTTGGATGACCTTTCATCCCCCATTCAATATGATTGGGTGTCCTCTAGCCTTCTTTCTTCTGTAACCCTTTTTCTCTGCACCCTCTTTACAGCCGATTTAATTAGACCCTCTGAGTCAATGATCATCTCTCTACATAAGGCTCCCAAATCTAAAGATCCAAGCACAACATTTCTCTTGAGTTCCAGACACAGTCAATCACCATGCATCTCATGCCCAACACGTCCAAATTATCTGTCCACAAAAGCTGTCACCCCTTTAAACTTTGCTTCTTCTGATGAAGACACAGCCTTCTATTCAGTAACGTAGCTCTCTTTCTTTAAGGTCATCTTTGACTCTTCGCTGTCCCTTACTTATAGCTATGCATCACCATATTATTTTTTAAATCTTGTCACTTCTACCTCTGTAGCATCTCTGGCATTTATTTCTCTCTACTGATGGAAGCACTACTTTATATAGTTTGGAAGGGTCTATCCCTTCATACCTGCACTATTAAAAAAGAATTTTTTCAAGAAATTAAAATGTTTACTTATAGCTTTTTTTAATTACCAGCATTAGTATTAGTGTCCTACCTCTCAGAGACCATACACCTCCCAAAAAAATAATATTATACAACAAAACAGTCATGAAAAAGAGAAGCACAATTAGCAAAACCAGTCAATACCCTGAAAAATAATAGGCAATATAGCGCCTCCTTGTGTCTTCCATCTTGGAAAGGACTGAGCAAACTGAATCTCTTTTCACATCCCCTTTTTAAGGCATGTTTACTCTTTACAGTTTGTAAGATTACCAGCATTGAGCTCCATAGATTAAAGAAAAATTCCTGTAGATGTGTTGGTAGGATATCCTTTCTACGTTTGTTAACTTCCACCATTAGACATTGGCTCCTATGCTTTTCTTAAGATGTTTTACCCCCGACAATGTTGGCAGCCTGAAAGCTCTTGACCCGATGACTCTCTTGGTTGGACTGAATTTTTTGGAACTTGATTCTAAGTCCATTTTACAGGTTCATCTTTGGAAGGAATGTTGAAGAAATGACTATGTGCTACAGAAATCTTTCCTGCCTGAAAAATAACAAAACAAAATAACATCATCAGAACAGATGTTCAGAGTAGTCTCAGCTCATAAATTCAGCTTTGAATTTTTTAAAGTATTTTTTTGCTCTTTCTAAAAAAATTTTTCCCACAGGAAGTAAATTATTTTACAGAAGAAGAAAACTTGAATAAGAAGGAAAACACAACCGAAAAGGAAAAGATTATTGATCTTTCTTCGATCTTTGCATCTCTCTGGAAATTTGGGTACACACAAATACTACTAGTGGGATTTCAGAATGGTAGAATCTCTTTAGGAAAAAAGGTGGCAATATCCTGGTGAAGTTACAAAAATAACAGCGTACCCCATCTATGTTGCTCTCAAGTCCTTTATTGGGAATGTACCCAATGGAGTCTACATAGACAAAAAGAAAGGTTATATTCAAATGACGGTGCTAGTAATATTCTTTTGTTATCCTAAAACCTTGAGATGCTTGAAAGGATTGACAAGTTGAGACTTATCTGAAGAAATTCTAGTACAGTACAGAAGGAGAATAACAGGAATTGAAACTGATCGGTAACAGTAAAATCAGTAACAAGAAACTTCTGGAAATATCATTGTGAAATATTGTGAGCATAGAAAACAAAACCAGAATAAAAGAGTGTATGTTCATTTGAGAACCATCCACAAAGGGAACATTCATGTTTAGAATTGCAAGAGGAATTTTATACAGATAGTGATGAATGGACAAAATGTTAAAGGGAATGTGCAAATGAATGACAAGTTGGAAACAATATGTAGATGTCAATGAATGGAATCTGATATACCTAATTCATTTAACTGTATCAGTTAAATTAGGATAGAAGCCAAAAATTAGGATAGAAGCCAAGACTCTTAATACCCAAGTCAGTATTTTGCCCAGTTAAAACACATACAACGCTGGTTTTGCTCTTCTAGAGAAACAATTTAAAAAACAAGAACTGATCAAAACAGGAATTTTAGAAGATCACATGCAAATGTTCCTCAAGGACATCAGAGAAATAAGTGCCTGGTAAGAGAGTTCAATTGGTGGATACTTTTTCCATTTAAATTCCACAAGGATTTATTCAGGGCCTGTTTGTGTTCACTCTTCTGACAATTGTGTGAAACAGTGAGGGGGATATAGAGAGGAGGTAAAAGCAATGCCCCCAACTTGGAATTGCAAACATTTTTGGTGGGCATCCCAAAATATAAAAACCATTGTTTTTGCAGAGACAAAATGACAAACCCCTGTTCCTACAAATTCTGAATTGAGGGGAATTTTTGTTTTTGTCATTGTACTAGTATTCTTTTCAAGTGAAAATAATGATATATAAGTTCACTATTGTTTCCAAAAGGACTATTACTTAAATCACTTTTCCTAAGTTTCAACAATTTGAAACACTAGTAAACACAGTGAAACTTATCACATCAATTATTTTGTGGGAAAGGGGATTATAAATCTTACTGATATACATTTATAAGGTAGTAATTCTCAGATTTATACATACTTTGACCATTGAACAGTTCTCTATAATATAAATATACATGCATGCATACATACATAAATACTTCATGAACAAACAGTTCAGTAAAACCTGCAAACGTAACTGCATCTGAAAGAATGTACAACATTTTGCATTGGTAGCCTATAGCCTCTCTGGAGGAGATTGGAGGAAACCAAATTTGATTTTCTAGGCTCAGGCTAGAATTTTTCAATACAATTAATAAGAGAATGGCAAACTTTCAGTGTTGTTTTCATTTGCATTAATTTTAGTTATGCCTAATACTTTCCTTCACTTGTTCTGCATCAGTTAATCATAAATGTTTACCTACACTACTCTGTGTTCTTCGAATTCATCTTCTCCTGCTACACTAAATTTTACTCTACAAAGTTAGCAATGATGACTTCTGTTCCAAATCCAAGGACTTTTTATCACTTCTTATCTTTCTTGACGTCCCAGCAAACTTTAATACCACTGATAATGATCTTATCCTCTTGGATAGGCTTTCCCCTCTACGATTTTTGTGATACTGCTTTTAATTGGAGTTTTCCCCATTTGTATTTTCAGTCCATCTGAGTTTTTTTGTAGGATGCAGACGTGTGTATACACATATATGTATACATATATGTATATATGCACATACATATATACATATGTATGTGTATGTATGCATAATTTTTATTCACATTCAGGCAGTGCCACTCAACATGGCTATGTCCCCCAATACTTTGTAGTCTTCCTTCTTAACTTCTCCCTCCATAGTATCTTGCTTGGTAATCACATCAGCTCCCATGACTTCAATAAATCCTCACTCTGTATAAACAATCTTTTGTCATTACATCATTATTCTTATATAACCCCTTTTCTCTACTCACTTTCATCAACTGATGTAGGTGCCCCTCATCTCATTCCCAGATGATTGCAAGACCCTCTCCATTCTTCAAGTCTCCCTCTACTCGAAGTCATTCTATCCTCACCTACCACAGTGATCTTCTAAAAACAGTGATGTGTTCACTTTTCTTCCTATTCGACAAAATCCAAGTCTCCTTGATACAATCCTGTCTTGGCTTTTAAAGTTCTTCACCACCTGGCTCCTTTCCAAGCTATCCAATTTTCTTATGATTTATTCTCCTCTTTATTCTAAGAGCCCAGCCCCTGGAGGCTTCTTTTTCTTCCTCAAACACCACACTTGATGCTCCAGCTCTCTGCTTTCTCGTTTTCTGTTCCCTCTGTCTGGAATGTTCTTTCTCTCTTCTCTGCAACCTCCTGGCTTTTATATCCTACAAGACTCAAATTCTACCTTTTAAAAGAATCCTTTTGTGTTGACGCCTCCCTATCTATATGTCAAACCTGGCTAATGTTTTTCTTCTGAGATTATGTTCCATTTATACTCTACTCATCCACTATGTATAAATTTTGATATGGAGTTTTCCATTGAATTGGGAGCTCCTTGAAGGCAAGGCACCATGTTTTTGACTTTGTATTGCCAGAATTCAGTACGATTACTTGCTTAATAACTGCTTCTTGACTGTCTGAACATAATAACCACTTTATATCCATGGCACAGGATTTATTCAACCAATCTTTGATCAATAGGCATCCATTTTGTTTCCTTCCCAGAGGATGTGGACATCTGCATGGAACCTTTCTCTTGTCTTTGATGTTCTTGGAGTATAGGTGCCCCAGAATGGGATTAATGATGCAAAATGCATAGTCATTTGAATGACCTTGCACAGTTAATTCCAAATGTTTTCTCCACAACTATTAGTCACATTTAGTCCCTCTCGTTAACAGTTAACATCTTCCCACAGCTCCCCTAGTATCTATATTTCCACATAGTATCATTTTTGCCAGTTTTTGATTTGGATGAAATGAAAAGTTGATTTGATCGGCATCTCCCTTCCCATTCATGATGAAGTGTACTTTATAGGGTTGTTGATGATCTTCAATGCTTTTTTTGGAAAAACTTTTGCTTATATTGCAATTAGATGATTATTTTTAAAGGGGAGGATGATATTGATGATGAAAATCTTAATCACTTTATATTACTTCTCACTGTCATATTTTTGCTGCTGCTGTTTTGTCCTTAGTTCTCGAAGAGGATGATGACATTAGGGAAATGATGCCATGACCTGCAAGTGAATTGGATTTAAGTGAGGGAGGGCTATGCAAAGTCACCAGCCTTATTTTTCCTCTGGAGCCATCTGGGTATAACAGCCAGGTACAGATCAGGACAACTGGAGATGGCCCAGGATACAGTGGGGGACCTTGGCCTTTTCAAGCTAAGGTTTTTAGCAGGTCTCAGTTTGACAGAGAAAACATTCATTCAGTGAATGAGGCTTAATAAAAAAATAAGGCAAAGAATGGCCTCTTTAAAAAAAAGAAAGATTTGGGAAGGGAAGTACCTCAGGGTTCCCAGTCAAAACACACATAATTGTTATTTACATTCATTCTTAGCCAGTCAGGGCCCAATCAGTGACCAAGTAAGCAAGGCTTGGTCCAGGACTAGTGATTTGGGGTCTTTAAGAGAAAAAACAAAACAACCAAAACTAAAATAAAAACAAAAAAGCAAAAAGTTTCAGAGATTAAAATTTACATTCCCCTTGGGTAGAATACTGGCAGGTAAGGATGTGATATCTTTTCTGGAAAGAGAAAAATGAGAGAGAGACAGAGAGATGGAAGGAAAGAAGGAAGGAAGGAGGGAGGGAGGGAAGGAGGGAAGGAAGGAAGCCATATTGTCCAACTTGGTTCCTAGTGGGCAACTCCTTCTCTATTCACAGAGGTAGACAAAAAGAGAATGAATGCAAAGACTTTTTCCAGAACTAAAAGCATAAATGGGGGGGAGAGAGGATGGAAGGAAAGACACAGATAGTAATCATAATTGTGAATGGGAATGGGATGAGCTCTTTCATAAAATGGAAGCAGATAAGAGAATGGATTAAAAACCATAATCCAACAATATGTTGTTTACAAGAAACACATTTGAAACGTGGGGATACACACAGGGTAAAGGTCTAAGGTTGGAGCAGAATATATTGTACTTCAGCTGCTGTAAAAAAAGCAGGGGTAGCAATCCTAATCTCAGACAAAGCAAAAGCAGAAATAGAGCTAATCAAAAGAGATAAGGAAGGAAACTATATCCTGCTAAAAGGCACCATAGACAATGAAGCAATATCATTACTAAACATATATGCTCCAAGTGGTGTAGCATCCAAATTCTTAGAGGAGAAGTTAAGGGAGTTACAGAGAAGAAATAGACAGCAAAACTGTACTAGTGGGGACCTCAACTTAAACCTCTCTGAACTTGATAAATCTAACCTCAAACAAGACAGAAGTTAAAGAGATGAATAAAACTCTGGATAAGGTAGATATGATATATCTCTGGAGAAAATTGAATGGGGACAGAAAGGAATTTACCTTTTAATCAACGGTACATGGTACATATACAAAAATGGACCATGTACTAGGGCATAAAAACCTCACAATCCACTGCAGAAAGGCAGAGATAGGAAATGGAGGACAAAGATGACGCGAGTTGGAATAAACAATCTTACAAAAGTTGACTGTTCAATGTAGGTCTTAGAGCAACTGTTCTATAAGATCTTTTCCAAACATGATCTCCTATAGTTCATATATTGCATTCTAGGCTTTAATTAGAATCTACCCTTTGTGAATTGGCGGTTTGGAGATAATTATTGGGTAGTACAGAAAGACACTTTGGTCTCTTGTCAGAAACAATGTAAGAGCAAGCAAAGTGGGATTTTTGTTGTTTTCTTTTTGGAGTTCAGTTTCCCAGGCTCACTGAAAACATCTGAAGGATTGATCGCCTTTGAACCTGACGGTTCACAGCTGTGCTGAGTCATGTAGGTTTCATGCCTACTGGTTCTGAGCCAATCAGGAACTGAGTCTTTGTTATATACACTGAGAGGTTGATATTTTGCTTTGAGGGTTTGCTTATGAGAAGGACCTTTTGATTCCCTGGACAAAACTCTGAGTAGCTAATCGTTAAGAGCCTCCTGACTACTCAGAGATTTGTACTGTCCCTGTCCAGTGGTATATATAAGTGGTTGTATTACTTTTTTTCAGACAGTAAGAGCCCTGTCTATTGAATCTCTGTGCTAATTTCTTTGTTTGTATTTACTTCTTTCTAATCAAAGTAAGATTGTTGAGCCCTGAGAAGCAGCTTTCTTTTAGCAAAGCAGATCAAAGAACCTGTGCTAGCAGGCCATCCTGAGTGTGCTAGGGTGCTTGTGAATAAAAATTAAAAGTGAGATTGCCATGCCAAACTACAGAATGAGAAAAGTGTACTGGGAAACGTGGGGCTTGAAGCAAAAGACCTTCATGGCCTGTTCTGGCCTTGATGTTCTCGAATTTGTGTAACATTGTAGGATTTTAAATTTTATTCTCAGCTTCTTGTATTGGCAGGATGCAAGGAAATTTTCCAGCAACTCAAGGGGAAATATCATGCCACAACATGGAAAGGGTAAGTTCAACAATTCAAATGGCAAAAGAGAAGTATATTCTTAGAGGGTATTAGGCTGAAAAAAAAGTGAATGAGTGAATAAATATGAAGGAATCCATGAAAAAAATTTAAGGTCCTTAATATATTCTCATAAGGACAACATCCAGCTATAAAATTATAGGGTTCTAAGATTTTATACCATGATGAACATCTGTATACACAGTCTCCCTCTCTTGACTTGGTAGTTTCCAGAAACGTACCATCAGAGGAACTCTAACACATCAGATTGGCCAGAGGAAGACATGAGGAACTGAATCTGTTTCAATGAGATAGACTAATTGTGCAGACCTCAATGACTGGCTCCTGCTTACACATACCAAGAGAGTAATGAAGGTATGCTTCTATAAGGACTTTCTAGTTCATACCATCTAAGTACAAGAGACTTCTAACAATTTATGTTAGAGAAAGTGGCAAATGAAAAATAAAAAATGTAACCCCAGTATAGCAATGCCCAACTTCCCTGAGCCTCTTAACCTCCTTCTTCCCTTAACCCCTCCAAAATCAATGGGACTTTTCCAACAAATTAATCATGGAAAATCCCAAAATTCCATTTCTTTTCAAGTAATCAAAATTTAAGGGATCTTCTCTGTGATCTTTAACATAAGCTATCAATATCCAATCCTAATTTTTACCTCATTAATGAGAAATGTTGGTTCATGATGCTATCTTTTTTTTTTTACCACATAACAAAACAGAAAAAAACAACAACAAAAGAAAAGAAAAACCAGCACTCAGAGCTTTCAGTGCGACCAAAACCAGCAATTTTCAGAGCTTGAGTACAGAGATGCTGACTGAATGCTTCCAGATGTGTCCTTTCTTAGATTAGGTAGGCTCTACGGTCCCAGGCAGTCCTCAATCTCAGACACATATTCATCTCACCAATTAAAGTCAAATGTTACTATTTTCAGATTAAAAAATTGAAATTGCTTTTAGATTTTTTTTCAAAATCAATTACCATTGAGTTCCTGCTTTGAAAAAACATAATTCATGAATGAGAAATTCTATTTACAAGTTTAAATTACGATACAAGGGGCCCTCACCATCTTTTTGTAATTTGTAGAGTTCTTTATTTAGCTATTTAGAGAACTGTGGAAATAGAACCTTTGCAAACTTATACATAGCTAATCTCTTACTTGCCCTGTTCCTGACAAATGGAGCCCAGTAAACCTGGTGAGTGAGAAATGATCAAGAGAAGAGTTCTTATCCCTGTAAAGAGACCAGTTGGAGAGATACTCTTGAGTATTTTGTTATCCTTCTTTCAAATTTGGCACATTTGGGGTGGGCATCAACAAAACTGAAAATATTGGCTAGACAGACAATATGGGCCCTGTTTCTTTTTCCTATGATTTCCAAAGCTGCCATAGTTCGATTCATGATATGGATTTTCTCAAAACTGAAAGGCTATATACTTAAGGATTTCCAGAGAAAATGTCATTCCTCCTTACTACTGAAACTGCCCTTCCAAAAAGAGTTGCTTATTTGGGAAATTTTATTTTGAACCATTGATTCAGCATGTGACATAAGCTGATTGTCACATGGGACTTCATGACTAAGTCTTACAACTTTGCCTCCCTTCATATAGGGCAGTAGAACTATTTCAACCTATTATTACTTAACTCATAAAGAAGCACCCTAATTCTGACAGTACTTAACTAACATTGAAGGCAATTAGGTTTTTCAAAAATCTGACTTCTTATATTAGTAAGATTGCAGAAACCAATTCTTTTGAAGAGAAGTAATTGATGCTCTCCTTAATCATTTTAACCCTGCAGCTTTAGAAACATCTCCATGTGCATATTCTCTCTTCTTGGTAATTAATCTTTCCAATAAATTAACATTATTGTTGCATATCATTTTTTCTCATCAACAGTTCCCACATCAGTTCCTATCTAGAATATTTTTTCCTGATGGAAAAGTTGACTTCATCCAAATATGATGCTAAAGAAGTTTCATTTTTATATTTGATGAATGAAATTGGTAAGACTATATCTGACTCAAGTTGAAAATAACTCTTTCAATTTTCTTTCCAAAGAGATTTGACTTCAGAAATCCAAAGGAAAAGGTTTTCCTCAAGGAGATAAAAAAAAACTCAAATGATATGAGGCAGAATTGGAAATAAACAATGTAAAAAGAATCCTCTAGTTAAACTGGTACATACATTAGGCTGGGGTGGTGGAGGGAGGCAGGGAGTCCAAGATTGGTGGGTATGCCACTCACCCACAGGGCTACTCTCATCTCCCACCACGTGCTATCTTTGCAAAACCCCCCCTCCCCAACATGACTTCCTCAGAGGTTTATGGCACTCCAATTTATGCTGCCTGCTCCTCTATGGGCTACTCTCTCCATCTCAACACCTTGCTTCTCCACAGGGGAATATTCCCTTATTTGGGAGAAAAGCTCCATGGCCTTGGACAAGCTAATAAATAGCGTTGTTGAGGGCAGGCTTGTAAGAGTTTCTGATGGTGTTTTGACCTGCATTACCTGTGCAGATATGAATAGTAACAAGTTTCTCCAGAATTTTACATCAGTCAGTTGTATCAAATGTACTGAGGGAGCACTTCCTACTTGCAACTATATGACTGCATCCCTCCCCCTATTCTCCTAGTAGGTTCCCCCTTTTAAGCTTTACTTCTCTTAAAGACACCCCTCTTGACTGGGAGCTTACCGTGCAACTGTTGAGATCAGAGTTGGGAGAGCTGGTTCAGATTTGAAGTAATTCACTTAGAACTTCTCTTTAGCCAACAGGAACTTTATTGACGTGAAAGCACAGGAATCTGAGATTGAGCAAGAAGCTAAATAAAGGCACTGACATAGGAAAAGAACCAGACTTATACGGCCTTTAGGAGGATGATGTAATATTTAGGATTTCTAATGGGGAATGGAGATTTAGGGACAGGATAAGTACAAACAAGGTGAGGAAGGTGGCTGCTTATAAGATAAAGAAAAGTTGTCATGACACAGGATGAGGAAGATGAATACCAGGTTAGAGAACACAGGATAAGGGGCACAAAAGCAATTCTTTTGGTACAAGTTGCAAGGAATTTCAAGGTAAGGGGGAAAGGTCATTAGGATACTCTCAAGTTACAAAATGGGCATAGAATGAGCCTCAAACCCCCTCAGAGAACCTGGGAAAGTGACCCTTACTGGCCTAAGGGCACCATTTGTATCCACATCACAACCATTCTGATCCTTGAGGCATTCACACTCAGAGCCTTTTACAAACTTGCCCCATCTGCACCCCCAAAGGCTATACCTTTCTTTATGGGAGCAGTAAACCAAGTGACAAAAATTCTGGGGAAGAGGTGAAATGAAGTGCCACCACATGGCAAGACCCCAGAATTACTGTCCTGGCCACCCAGTGCTTAACACCTTACAAGGACTTTGGCGTGTGTACCCTTGGATTTTTAACAACCCCCTTCTCCATTTTCAATGCCACACAGCCCAGGGTCTCTAACTTAAAAAGGGCATAGTGTGGATTGTGAGAAAATGTCCTCTGGTTCCTCAGAAGGGGAGCAGAGTATCTCATGCCCTGATACGGTCACCTACAACATGAACTCATTCTCTCTAACCTCAAGAGACTATTGACCAGTTGGCAAAAACTCCAAGAAATACAGCAATCTTTGGATTCCCTAGCAAAGGTAGTTCTAGATAATAGATTACCTGCTTGCCTCTAGCAGGTGTGTATGTGCTCTGGCAAACACATCTTGTATGTACATCAACAATTCTGGGCAGGTAGAGATCCCTACTGATCATATTTTGGGAAAGGCTAGTTCGATGCAAGAAATCCATAATAACCTCAGTGCCCCAAATCATCAAAGACAAAAAACAGCCAAAGAAAGGGCATGGGAGAAGGGTCTCTGGGAACAGATCGGCATCTAAATATACTAAAAGAAGCTAAATGAATTACAGTATTGCAGGGAGGGAACAGATGATCATCTATACCAACATGAGAAATGGAAACAAATATCAGTCTAACAAGTATAAACTTAAAGACAAATGAATTTAGCAAATCAATTATTAAAAAAAGTTTCAGGATAAGAAAAAAATCTGAAAAAAGAAGACATTTCATTTGAAAACCAGATGTCTGGAAAACATTATATATAGGAGGTGAGATTCTCCATCTACACCCCAAAAGTAGCATGTTTTCAGACAAAGCACAATGATTGACGGATAAACAAAGACACTGTATTTTGCTTAAAAACAACACAAGCAGTGAGAAAACATCAATGCTCAACATATATATTCTAAGGTACTAAATTTATAAAGGGAAATTAAACTGTGTTACCCTATGGTCCAAACCGCCAGTGTAGTGAAATCTCTAAACATCCTCTCTCAAAGCTGGATAAACTCAAAAGTGAGAGAAAAAGGAAAAACAGAAGCTAGCTGAGTGTTGGAGATACTAGGTTTGAAAGACTTGTGATCCTATCTTCTGAATGAGAATATTAAAGAATAGGCTTCAGAAGCACCTCTTGGCCCCTTGACAAAAAACAAGAGAATGGAGATGTCCAAAATAAATAAGAAAAAAAGGAACATAAAGCACATCCTTCCCATACAATAACAGAAAAAAATTATGAATACTGGAAACACAAGCAAACCTACAGACCTAAATCGAACCTTGATAGGACATGCTAAGTCGTGGGTGGTTCAGTGACATAGGGGCTATAGGAATAAACATTCAAAAGAAGATACACTAACCACATCCTCTACATACAATAATAATAGTGTAATTACGACAGGTTCAGTATTGAGAAAGAGGGTCGAAAAGTAAGTCACCAAACAATTCATTCAATCTGGGACAGAGGGTGAAAAAGTTGAACCATCTTTCCCCCCTTGTGGGGTTGCAGCTACAAGAGTCCTCAGAGGGAACCTCTGTCACACAAGCCGCAGTCGGAACACACTGAAAACTCAAGATTCGGAAACTGAGGACGCAATTGACAGAAGTCATCTCCTGGTCCCAGCACGCGGAGGAGCAGCAATCCAGACTCCCCGCAAGCGCTCCTGCTCTTGCAGGCTCCCGTGCCTGAGGCCGGGGGGAGGCTCCCCGGAAGGCGGGGGCAGAAGGGGCTCATCTCCCCGCAGTCCTCCACCACCAGACCCCTCTTAGCCCAGGGGGCTCGTGCGCTGACCCGCAGAGGGCGTCTTGGTCCCGAGCAGACAGTGAGCCCAGCAGGCAGAGACCCTGAGAGGCGCAGCCGCAAAGGCTGACTTGAAAGATGGGCTTGCTTTTCTAGGGAATGTAGAATCCAGTTCTAGGCTATGGATCTGGGCGATCTGCTGGGGATTGACTGGCAAACAAAGGCCACCCGGGGCTGAGGAAGAGAAACCTTCAGGTTAACTTCAGTCAAAGTGTGAAGAACGAGCAGGAGAGGTGAAGGGGAGGGGGCGGGGGGCGGGGACGAGGTGGGACTTTAAAGCAGGTTGCCTGTAGACTTCCTGCTTCTGCCCTTACATTTAAACAGCACGAAGTTGGTAAGGGTGAGTGAGTGGGCAATACTCACAGCGGATCCAGGCAGGCAGTGACAAGGGCCAGGGAGTGAGCCATTAAGGTTCCCTTTCTTACTTTCAGGCTTTTAGTAGGGGAGAGGGCAGCAAGGGAAGTATTTTCTTTTGATTCAGTTGGTCTCTGAAGCTATTTGTGCTATCTCCTGCAGCTCCCCAGATCAAAGGGAGTTTGTTTCCTCCTCTCTATCCCATTCCTCTTTCTTGGGAGTATTCAACATCCTGAAAATGTGACCTTCTTCATATTAGAACTGTATGCATTTTACACACCCATGTGGATGGAGTGCGGGGAAGGAATCAGGAGCACCTGAGTTCAAATTTGACCTTAAACATTTACTAGCTGTGTCTCCCTGGGCAATTCACTTAAACCTATTTGCTTCAATTTCGTCATCTATGAGATGAGCTGGAGGAGAAATTGGCAAACCACTCCAGTTATCTTTGCCAAGAAAACCCCAAATGGGTTCTTGAAGAGTTGGACGCAACCGAAACTACTGAACAACATATACATATAACAGTATACATACATGCATAGACACACACCTATATTCTCCATCCCTAGTCTCCCCGCTAAACTTCATTCCCAGATCATCAATTGCCTGTGAAGTATTTCAAACCTGATATCCCAGAAACATCTTAAATTCAACATATGCAAAATTGAACCCATGATGTTTTCCTTCTTGCAGACTTTCCTATTTCTGTTCAAGGCAACTCACTGTCCTAGATTCATTATCTCTGACTCCTTGCACTCTCTCTCACCACACTTATCCTCATGCTATCACTTGTCAAAGCTTGCTGATTTACCTTCATTTCTCAGTCTCTCAATTCAACCCCTTTTCTTCACTTTCACAACTAGTCACCTTAGTTCAGGCTTTAACTACATGTGATGGAGATGATGGAACAGCCTCTGTTGGCTGCCTTGCTTCAAGCCTCTCTTCCCACACTGCAATCCATCCCACACCCTGCTGCTGAAAGAATTTTGCTTAAACATGGATCTGACCATGTGACTCCCCTATTCAACCAACAATCTGGCTTCTGGAATAAAATAGACATTATTCTGTTTAGCTCTTAAAGCCCTTTGTAAGCTACTCCCAATCTATCATTCTGGCCTCACTGGCTCTTATTCCCCCTCCTGCACGATGGGATCCAGCCAAATTGTCCTTCCTTCTGTTCTTTACACACAATAATCCATCTCCCATTTCCTTGCCCTGGCATTGGCTTCCCCAATTCCTGCCATGCAATTCCTCCTTATTTCTAAGAGAATTCCTCTTTTCCTTTAAGATGCAGCCCAAGTACCATCTTCTTTACAAAGCCTTTCCTGCTTTCCTGGTCCCTCTGTTCTAACCATTAGTGTCTTCCCTCCCAAAATTCCTTGTATTTAACCACCATATGTATGTTTGTGTATATATACATGTATGTATATACATATACATGTATATACACACGTTTTGTATGTATACATATATATTTGTATTTATGCTGTTTGTATATATAAATATGTATATTTGTATTTATTTTAGACATACTATATCTATAAATATATGTTTACATACACACAAACTATGTGTATATATATGGGTATATGTGTTATATGTATATATGTGTAGGTATGTGTATAAGTATGTATATAAATACATATCTGTGTATATATAGACAGATACACATTTATATATTTTTATATATGTATATACATGTATGTGTGCATGTGTGTATGTGTATATACTTGTCTCCCCAATTGGTGGTGGTGGTGGTGGTAATCCTTCATTCTTGAAGAGGACCAGTGACATCTTGGAGGCTGTTGTCTTGATTTCCAAGTGAGTTGAATTTAAGTGAGACAGGGCTCTGCAAAGTCATCAGCCTCACACTCTGGAGTCATCAGAGTCCAGTGGCAAGACCTAGGACAGGACGATTGGCGATGTCCCCAGATGCAGTGGGGACACCCTGGCCTTTTTAAGCTAAGGTTTTTCCCAGGTCTCAGTTTGTCTGAGGCAACCCCATTCGTTATTAAAGGCTAGATTAGTTGCTGTTGGTGTTCATCCTCTTTCCAGAAGAGGACAGATGACATCAGGAGGGTGGTGTCTTGACTTTTGAGTGATGCACTTGATGGACAGGAGTTAAGATAATTGAATGAAGAAGACCTTTGACACACAGGCATACTAAGAGAAAAACCAACACAACAGTGCAGATAATTTTGCAAATTTTAAAGAGCAACCCTGACCCAAAGAGAAGGTGTGAGAAGAGACTCCTAACCCTCACTCTTTTCCAGAAGATTAAACTAGGGGGTTTAATATTAGTTATAGTCTAAAATATTTTTCACTGTGTTGACTGTTTTTGCAAATGTGTTCCTTTTCTTCCTCTTCACTTTCATTGTTTTCAAATAAAGTGTGTGAGAATCTCTGAGAAAGGGGGGGAAATTGGGAACAATTGTGTCAATTTAAAAAAGCAATAAATGAAAATTTTAATTTCTTAAAATACAATGTTAAATCTATAATCCAGGCAAGAGGTCAAGAAAGATAAACCATGGAAAGCAGTTTTCCTGTGAGTAGAGAGAAAGGAGTAAATGCAAGAGATGTTACAGAGGCAGAAGTGACAAGAGTTAATAATTGATATGATGACATGTAGGTCTAAGTGACGGAGTCTGAATTATCAAAGACAGCTCTGAGCACAGTGAGCAGGATGACCTGAACAGAAGGCAGTACCCTCCATAGAAGGAACAACATTAAGGGAATGTCAGGTTTGTGGAAAGATAATTTGGATGAGTTGAGTGTGAGAGGCATGGTGCTTGATTTTTTTTTTTTTTTGTAAAATCAAGCAGCTTTTGCTGTAAATAAGAGGTTGAAGGGTGTGGATGGGGTAAGTAGAGACCTGGGCTTCCATAATTTATAATACTCTTCAGGGACTTTGGTACAGTGACAGCCTCCACCCCCAGTTCCTGTCAGAGGCGCATCAGTGCAAAGAGCAGAAGAGGAAGAGGAGGAAAGGGTATGTCTGCCTGGCTGCATTCACATGCAGGAGAGTGAGGTGGCTAACCCTGACCATCTTGGAGGGATGCTGCACAAGGAAGAGCACTGGGCCCCACATTCGCTGGTTTTGTGCAAGGCTCAGAGTCAGGGGAGGATCAGACAAAGACTGGAACTCAAGGAACAGATTGTGCTTGGCTATATACATTTGGGAGCCAGAGGAAGATGATGACATCAGGAGAGAGCGATTACAGGGAGGAGAAGGCAAGAGGACACCCAGCCTTATTAAGGGGGAGATAGAAGGTGATCCAACATAGAGAAATGAAAAGCTGGGTAGGAGGGTAAGGTAGCGTCATGAAAGGTGGAAGAGAAGAGAATCTGTACACGGAAGGAAAACTCCATTGTCTCAAAAGTGGGAGAGAGATAAGAAACTCCAAAGGCTGAAAAAAAGCTATAAGATTAGATAATTAAAAGATTGTTGAGGATTTTCAGAGGAAAATTTTGGGAATTAAAAAACAGGAACAAGCAGGAATCACTATTAAGACATGGCAAACTTTATCTTAAGGCAGGTATGATCTAAAGTCTTTGGTCCTAGTTAAACAAAAAAAGAAAAAAGACAGACAGATGAGGAAAAAAGGTTGGATATAAGCAAGTGAACCCAGAGATCCATCATGTAAGGAACATTAGAACGCAAAGAAGTGGGGATCCTAAGCTGCAAGAAAAACTGCAAAGCAGGTAGGTACAAAGCAGGTTGAGAATAGTTTACACAGTTTAACTTATTAAGTTCTGGAGGCATTGCCAGTCTTAACAAAAAAAAAAGAATATGCAAACATCATGTAAATAGAAGGAAGTTTCTTTCTGTGATTTTTTTGGGGGGGAAATTCACAACCAAACAAAGTTGAGACCATGATGAAAGAAAACACAGATCATTTTAACTGTATTATATGAACCAACTTTTATATGAACAGGATCAATGTGGCTTACAAGAGGAAACATCCTCAGATCAGAAAAGTCTTTGGATTGATTCTCAGTTACCAAGTGTAATATTGAAAACACATAAAGAATTAATCCATACTGATAAGATTTTACTCTTTGATATCATCCTCCTGATCAGTAGATAATTGTCCAAATCTATAGAAGCATTCGGGAGACTCATTATTCACACTCCTTGGGACTTGGTAGACAAAGTGCAGAGTCTGTAGTAATGAAGACCTTGTTGTTTTTCAATTGTCTGCCTCCTTGGGATGCTGTTTGGGGTTTTCTTACCAAAGATGCTGGAGTGGTTTGCCATTTGCTTCTCCAGATCATTTTACAGATAAGACAACTGAGGTAAAGAAGGTTGAGTGACTTGTTGAGGGTCACAAAGCTAATAAGAATTTGAGGCCTGATTTGAACTAAGGAAGAGGAGGCTTTCTGACTCCAGGTCAGGTACTCTACCCACTGAACCTCCTAGCTGGCCCTGTCTGCAGTACAAACAATTGATTTTCCAAACAAGAATTAAGGACTGTTAATAGCCTAATTTAAAATTACACTTCATCATGAATGAGAAGTGAAATGCCATTCAACTAGGTTTTCACTTCATCCATATCAAATTGGGAAAAATGATAATATATGGGAACATACATGTTGGGGAAGTTAACTGTTTATATGTTACTGGAAAAGCCAAAAAGTATCTAATGCAAGGGGACAGTTAGGTGGTTGTATTGATAATGCATTTTTGCTTATTGTTAGTACAATTTTGGTTCTTAATGGAAAGATCTTCCCCACCCATTAATGGACTTGCCCATTAAGGAGAGTTTGATTTGGGAAGATTTGTAGGAAGGTACGCATCTTTTGTTAATTTTCTAATGAGGCACTGGATCTCCAGGGTGGTGATGCCCTCTGACTCTAAAAAAAATATATAAATACTCTGAGGGTGAGGTTTTACTTTGGAGCTTACCGTTGGGAAGTGTTTTGAGACTCTGGGTAGCTGATAAGAACCCCACCCCCACCCACACCCCCAGCTTTGAAAACCCAGATTTTGATGCTTCTCTCTCTGGTAACTATGCATGTATGTAATAGTCAAACAGTTGGATCTGTGTATTGATCTATGATGCATGTATTGCTTATGTCAGATAGTTGAAAACCATGTCTGTTGACCTCTGATTTCTCTGTATTTTCTCTGAAGTTCAGGGTATTGACTTTTTCCTCTGAACTAGGTGAATGATTTCTTGATTAAAGTGGTTGTTGATCCCTCGAAAGTTGCTTTCCTTTTAGAAATGCAGATCTAAGAACCTGTATAGCAGGCCCTCCTCTGTATGTTGGGATCCTTTCTGATGTGGATAGAAACAGTGCCCTAAGAGTTAAAATAATATTGATTGACTTTGTGATGCTCTTGGTCCCCACAAGTCTCCTCTTACCACAACTTCCCCTTATCCTGGACCAGATAATTCCCTGTCCCCACTCCTCATCCTGGGGAATGGGATTTCCTTATCTTATGACATTCACAATCCTCACCCTGTGTCTTTACCTTGCAAGACTTCTTTATCTTGTAAGACTCACCCTAGATCTCCAACCCCCATAAGAAAACCATAAAATCATCCTGTATAAGTCTGGTCCTTTTCCTATACCACTGCCTTTGTTTAGCTCCTTGCTAAATCTCAGGCCTGGTGCTTTTTCATCAATAAAGCTCCCAATGGCTACGGAGAAGGTCTAAGTGAATTCATTCACATTTTGAACTAGTCCATCTCTCTATTCAACACTTTCTGTTACAGTGATACCGGGAATAGAGTACAGGCCCTGGAATAAGGAGGATCTGAGTACAAATCTGGTCTCAGACATTTGCCACTTACTAGCTGTGTGAACCTGAGCAAGTTGCTTAACCCTGATTGACTCACAAAAAAAAGTGTCTAATATTTTTGGAGAAAACATTTGAAATTATGTAAGAAAGGTCATCAAAATGATCGTGGCCTTTGAATCATTGATCCCCTTCCTGGACACATGTACTCCAAGGACCTCAAAGACATGAGAATGTTCCATATATACGATCACATTTTCAACACTGGAAACAATGTGGATACCTATTCCTCAGACATTTGGCTGATCAAATTATAGGATGTTAATATATAATGATATTATGTTCAGAAAGTTCAGAAGAACTTTTGAAGTGATCACATTTTCAACACTGGAAACAATGTGGATACCTATTCCTCAGACATTTGGCTGATCAAATTATAGGATGTTAATATATAATGATATTATGTTCAGAAAGTTCAGAAGAACTTTTGAAGTGTCAGTGTCATGTGTCAGTCACTGAACTAAACTCTGGGGATATAAACAAAGGCAAAAACAGTACTCAGTCCTCAAGGAGTTCCCATTTATTTGGAAAACTACACATCAAAAGGTATACATAGTTAATTCACGGAGCATAAATGGAATATAATCTCTCAGAAGAAAGGCATTAGTCAATTGTGGGGGTGTAAATGGAGAAGGGTAGACTACCAAAGGGTCACTACTTCTTTCAGAAGGCAGAATTTGAATCTTGTAAGATCTGAAAGCCAGGAAGTGGAGGTGAAGAGAGAGAGAACATTTCAGATAGAGAGAACAGAAATTGAGAAAACACAGAAATGGGATGGAGGGATGTATCTGAGGGAGAATGAGAAGTCCCAGAGTTTCTGGATCTTAGAGACCTTGGAGGAGAGTAAAGCATAAGAAGACTGGACAACTTGGAAAAGACCAAGTAAAGGACATTAAAAGCCAAAGACAAGAATGTATATTTGATCCAGAAGACTCTAGGTTTCATTCAATAGAAACAAATATGGTCAAACCAGTATTTTCAAAAGATCACTATGGTAGGTGAGAGTAGAATGTATTCAAGTAGACTGAGACCTGAGGAAGGAAGAGGCTCTTACAATCATTCTGGGATGAGGTAAAGAGAATTTTGTTATTCTTTTTTAAATTACAATTCCCAGGATCCTATACATAATTTCCCAGGATCATGGTTGTAAATAATTCCTACTGTAACTGAACAGTGAGATAGAGGAGTGACATAATGTAATATTTACTACGCTTAAGCTGTATTAGGTCATGACAATATTGCTAAAGTTAACCTGTGAGTCTAATGTTGACAAAATGCCATCTTTGTCTGCTGTCCTATAAACCAAGTGGACACTGGTCACTAAGGGGGTAATATGACAGTGTAATGATGTGTATGCCTTGATTGGCCCCCATCAAGGCTCAACAGGGAATAGGAATGCACAAGGGAAATGTGCATGTGTGCCTGCTTCAACCAGCCCCCACTGAGGCTTAGGGGATGCTAAAAGCTGTATTCCTATTCTCTACCACACCTGTGAGAAGAATAATTAGGGAAGCTGCAGAAATTAGTGCTTCCACTATCAACAAACACTACTGAGAAGAACAGATTAGAATAAAGTAAGCTTATTTAACCCCTTATTATGACTCTGTTGCCCTGACTGCCCGGATCAAGAGTGAGCCTGGAGAACACGGGCAAGTGCTAGAAGCTCCTGCTCCTGTGTCTCTTGCCTAACAATTGACATAGTCATTGTTATCTGCGTAATAGGCATTCATCAATGTGATGGGAATATATAAGAAAATATTGTTTAGGAAGAAATGACAATGTTTGGCAAGAGATGGTTTATGCAGAATGAGGATTCATTGAAATTCTGGAAGCTGATATGACTGCAAAGCAAGATATTATAGAGGAAGAAGCCAAGAGGGAAGAGGACAGCAACTTGAGGGGGACACCCATTATGAATAACTTGGCCTGGATGTAAATCCTACAAATGGAGACTCATATGGACTGACTGAACACATAGGAGGTACCCAATAGGAGAGCAGTGTCACTAAAACCTAGAGAGAAAAGCCAATCCAAGAGGAGTGGCCCATGTCACAGATCACTATCTTCCAAAACTTGAAGAGCTTGAAATTGCCCTCTTTTACTGAAAATGAACAATGGTGGAAGGATCCTAGGCTCACAGCCAACTCTGACGTTTTTTTGCTGCAGAGCTGAACAAATTGAGATATCTCAGGGAGGTTTCTTTTTTTTTTTTTTAAATATTTATTTATTTATTTAAGTTTTTACATTCATTTTCACAAAATTTTGGGTTCCAAATTTTCTCCCACCCAATACCCCAAGCAATCTAATTATCCCTATGTCCAATCTACCCTCTCTTCTGTCATCCCTCCCTTCTCTTGTCTCCATCTTCTCTTTTCTCCTGTAGGGCCAGATGACTTTCTATTCCTCATTAACTGTATGTCTTCTTTCCTAGTAGCAACAACAATACTAAACAGTTGTTCCTAAAACTTTGAGTTCCAAATTCTCCCCATCCCTCCCTCCCCACCCATTCCCTTTGGGAAGGCAGGCAATTCAATATAGGCCATATCTGTGTAGTCTTGCAAATGACTTCCCTGATAGTCGTGTTGTGTAAGACTAATTGAATTACCCTCCATCCTAACCTGCCCCTCATTGTTTTTCTTCTGTCTTTTGATCCTGTCCCTCCCCAAGTGTTGACTTCAAATTGCTCCCTCCTCCCTTTGCCCTCCCATCCATCATCCCCCCACTTGCTTATCTCCTTCTCCCCCACTTTCCTATACTGTAAGATAGGTTTTCATACCAAAATGAGTGTGCATTTTATTCCTTCCTTTAGTCAAATGTGATGACGATAAACTTCTTGGTTTTTTTTTCCTCAGCTCTCCTCTTTATCCCTCCACTAAAAAGTCTCCTACTTGCCTCTTAAATGACATATAATTACCCCATTCCATTTCACCCTCTTTCCTCCCACTACATTTCTCTCTCACCATTTACCTTAATTTCTTTTAAGATATGGTCCCATCCTATTCAATTCAATCTGTGCTTTCTGTCTCTGTATGTGTGTGTATGTGTGTATGTGTGTGTGCATGCATGTGTGTACATGTGTGTGTATGGACCCACCAACTACCCAGATACTGAAAAGTTTTAAGAGTTACAAATATGGTCTTTCCATGTAGGAATGTAAACAGTTCACTTCTGGTAAGTCCCTTAAGACTACTCTTTGCTGTTTACTTTTTCATGCTTCTTCTCATTCTTGTGTTTGAAAGTCAAATTTTCTTTTCATCTCTGGTCTTTTCATCAAGAATGTTTGAAAATCTTCTATTTCATTGAAAGACCATATTTTCCCCTGAAGTATTATACTCAGTTTTGCTGAGTAGGTGATTCTTGGTTTAAGTCCTAGTTCCTTTGACTTCTGGAATATCCTATTCCACGCCCTTCGATCCCTTAATGTAGAAGCTGCTAGATCTTGAATTATCCTGATTGTATTTCCACAGTACTGGAATTGTTTCTTTCTAGCTGCTTGCAAGATTTTCTCTTTGACCTGGGAATTCTGGAATTTGGCCACAATGTTCCTAGGAGTTTCGCTTTTTGGATCTCTTTAAGGTGGTGATCGATGGATTCTTTCAATACTTATTTTGCCCTCTGGTTCTAGAATGTCAGGGGAGTTTTCCTCGATAATTTCATGGAAGATGATATCTAGGGTCTTTTTTTGATCATGACTTTCATGTAGACCCATAATTTTTAAATTGTCTCTCCTGGAACTATTTTCCAGGTCAGTTGTTTTTCCCATGAGATATTTCACGTTCTCTTCCATTTTTTCATTCTTTTGGTTTTGTTTTGTGATTTCTTGGTTTCTCGTAAAGTCATTAGCCTCCATCTGTTCCATTCTAATTTTGAGAGAACTATTATCTTCAGTGAGCTTTTGAACCTCTTTTTCCATTTGGCTAATTTTGCTTTTGAAAGCATTCTTCTCCTCATTGGCTTTTTGAACCTCTTTTGCCAATTGAGTGAGCCTATTTTTCAAGGTGATATTTTCTTCAGCATTTTTTTGGATCTCCTTTACCAAGGTATTGACCTGTTTTTCATACTTTTCTTGAATCTCTCTCATTTCTCTTCCCAGTTTTTCCTCCACCTGTCTAACTTGCTTTTCAAAATCCTTTTTGAGCTCTTCCAAGGCCTGAGCCCACCTGACAGCCCCCTGGGATGTCTGGGGTACTGAGGCCCCGCCCTCCACGTCTTTCCCTGATGGCAAGAATATGTCCTCGTCATCAGATCCGAATGTCGGGATCATTTACATCTGTTCGAAAAAACTCTCTATAGTCTTATTTTTCTTCCCTTTTCTAGGCATTTTCCCAGCCAGTCACCTGACCTCTGAAATTCCTGTCCACCCCTGCCCAGATCTGCCCAGCCAGTGCCTGGGGTTCGAGATTCAAATGGGCCCTCCGCGGCAAGCGGCTGCTAATCAATGTGAGCTTTAGTTCTGGTGCCGAGGTGGGGGCAGGGCCGCCTCCCAGGCTCAGCTCCCTCAGGTTGTTTATGCAGAGACTTTCAGTAATGAAGATCCTGCCTGCTGCTGGGGGAGTCCCAGGCCACTGCCGCGCCACAGCTGCCTTCGCCGCCGCCCCCGCCTCTGCCTCCACCGCTCCCGCCTCTGCTGCTGCCGCTTCCTCCCGAAGGGGCCCAAGTCACAGAGACACTCCGCTCCCCTCCTCCAGCCCAGCTGTCTCTCTCACTGACCTGTAGCTTCTGTGGGCGGAGGGACTTTCCTGGCCGCCGGAGCTTCCGTCCCTGAAGCCTGCTCGGATCAGCTTCTCTGGGGCCCCGGCCAGGGCAGTGCTGGGGTGGGGTCCACTTTCCGGAGTGCGACGGACCCTGTGGATGGCTCCCCAGGGCTCTCTGGAACGGAAATCTCTTCCACTATGATTATGCACACCTTGCAGTGATCCAGAACTTATGGGGATCTCTTCTTACATTAATTCTATGGGCTGTGGGTTCAGAGCTCGCAAACGTGCGTCTTTCTACTCCGCCCTCAGGGAGGTTTCTTTACATGGTATTTATTTTTTGTTTACATGGTGTTTGTCTTTCAGGTCAGGTGGAGTATCTGCTTAAAACTCTACAGTGCTCCCTGGTGACCCTTCAACTGTCTTCTTGCTCTCTAACAAAGACCTAACTATAGCACTCATCTTATAAAGCTGGATCTTGCAGGAAACAACAAAACAAACCAGCTAGACTCCTTCCTGAAACTTCTAAAGACAATCTCAAACTCACTAATGAGTTGATATGACAAGCTGTAGGATCAAGAACATTGACTTTTATAAAATTTTGCTTTATCTATATTTCCGTACCAGACTCTCCTATCTTGGTCTCTATGACAACCCACTATCTAGCACAGCTATTTTTGTTTTCCTAGGACAACGCCAGCAAAAACTGCCCAATCTGAAGGTAATATCAGTTCTAGTTCCCCCATACTGTTGCAAGAACCTGAGCCAGCATGGTCCTCTTCCTAGGGTATTGGAGCATTATATCGACAGTGAGAAGTTTTCCTCTGCCCTGAAGGAAATGTACCAGTTGCCAGTCTTAAGAGTAGACCCTACCATTGAGCATAATTTTATTTGAACCTTTGACATAGGTGACTATTTTGACTTGCAGCAGTGGTTTGACTACCAGAAGTGGGAAGAATCTCATAGTTTCAGGATGATAATGATTAGAGTTTATCATTTTTATGAAACATTTTAATATAATTTTAAACTTAAATGATACTCAAATATATAAAATAAGTGATAAATCTCATCTAAAACTCATAGCACTTTACACAGGAGAATAGGGACTTGTCACCTAAGAAAAAATGCTTAATTACTATTTTTATCTCAAATTGGAGACAATATATATCGAGACATTATTCTTATGATTTGTGTATCTTTCCATATGTTTATATATCATTTTAAATAATTGTGAATTTAAAGCACTATTTACATAAAAAGAAGAACAACCCAGGACCCTAATTATCCCTAATTTGAATGGGATTTAAAAGAGACAGAGTAATACAAGTTCCTCTGCTTCACTCTCTCTTCCAGTTTCACTGAAGTCTGGACTACTGAGATGGTTCAAAATGAAGTGGATGACTTTGGCATCTACAATGACTGATCAAGCTCTAACCTGCCTTCATGGATGGTTGGAACAAATTGTTCTATGCTGTCAGTCAATATCTTCACATGCTTCTGGTAGACACTCCCCTCATTCACCAATGGGTTTGAGGCCAATTGATTGCCCTCAGCCTGGTTTAGCCTGTCTGCTGAAATGGTTTTACTGTAGTGTGGCTACTGCATGATAAAGCTTGTTGGAGCCACAAGTGAGAATTGGGTGATAAGTGGACACCAAAAGTGAGTGAGCAGCGCTGAAAAGGGCTTGGTGTCTCTCACATCAGAGGTGCTGCTCCTCCCTGAACACCCTATAGACCCCCCCAAGTCATATAAGGATTGGTTGAAGCAACTGGGGTGGTTAGTCAGAGGAAACAGAAGACCAAGGTCAAGGGAAAGGCATGTAATTGATGTTCAAGGATTTGAAATGCTATCACAGGGAAAAGGAATCATATTTGTTTTGTCTGACACTGAGGTCAGAAAAAGGAGCAATGGGTAGAGATTGCAAAGGTGCTATTTCAGGCCTGATTGTCAGGGAAAATTTGGTCTTCCTTGAGAGGTGGATGATTGCCCTTCCCTGGTGATCTTCAAGCAGAGAATAGATGACCCTTTGTCAAAGCACATTAAAGGTGGGATTCCTTTCAACTCTGAGTTGGATTAGATGGATGCGTAGGTCCCTTGCAATTCTCTAATTCCATGATTCAAATTTCAAAAGTCTACTATAGGATTGTCTACCTTACTGAGTCTAGAGGACTCTAAGGCAGGACAAGACAAAGCCCAGCTCACTTTGAGGGATAGCTTAGAACACAGCATAGAGTTTGGATCACTTATGACCTATACTTATATCCATGTTTCTACACTCATTAGGGGTATAGTTGTAAAGCACTCCCTTAAGTCTTTTGTATCTCAGTTTCCTCATATATCTAAGAGAGTTAGTAATGATGACCTATCTCCCTGGAGTGGGAAGGTTAACTTAAGTAAAGGATAAGCAAATTCTTGGGAAAGACAGTCAGACACACTTACTGTCCACACAACACCTCACAAAATGTACGTTCTTCTCCTCAAGTATTAGCTTCTGAACATCTTTTAATTTCCATGTACAAGTTTCAGATTCTCTTGAAGCTTTATTTCTTTTGCAAGAGAAACATGAATAGAACTCCAGCAAAAGGATACCATTTGGTTGGAGGAACCTCTAGTCCTCAACTATGATAGGTCAGTCCCTTAAATGGATGGCTTAGAAATACAGACTAACATGAATGGGCAAAATGGAGGGAGGTGGAAAAAGACACATCAGGTCATGAACTCCCCTGAGGATCTTCCTTTACCCAACTGGTACTCATACCAAAGTACTGCCAATGCCTATGCCCCAGAGTCACTCACCCTATAGACCTCTGAAGTCTCTTTTAAGGCTTATGTCCCTGATATTGTGAACAGGACACACAGAGTAGGGTCTGATCATCCATAAAAAATAACTTATGATGCTCCTGCTGCCTGTCATTCTTGCTGGGTCCCTTGGGGCTCTGGAGATATTTGATGGTGACAGCCAGTCTGTTTTTCTCTCAAAGTATTTTTTCCCTTTTCTCAAAGTCCATTTAAAAGTTTTTTTACTAGGAGACTTTCCTGTACTCAGGACAGGAGAAAAACATGGAAACTTCACTGAAGTTAGTAAGATAAGATTGACAAACACCACATCCACAGTCAATGGTCATTGCAGCTGACAAATGCTGCAAGTGTGCATATCCTGGAGGCCTTGAATCATCTCTCTCAAAACCATGAACCTGAGTCATAAAATGAGACAATGTAAGGATGGTAAGTACAGTGGATAGAGCACTAGGAGGGCAATCTCAAAGACCTGAGCTTAAATTCAGCCTCAGACACTTACTAGCTGTGTGACCCTGGGGAAGTCACTTAATCTTGTTTGCTTCAGTTTCCTCATCTGTAACATGAGCTAAAGAAGGAAATGCCAGAAAATCCCAAAGGGGTTTACAAAAAGTCAGACATGACTAAAAACGTAAACACAGATAGTAGGGCCTTAGAAGCTATCACTTCCCTCAAACAGCTAAGTAAGAACCAAGACAATTCTTCATCCTACTGTCACAGCTAAGAAAGAGGTGCATCAAGGGCAACAAACAGGATAAGCTTTGAGGAGTAATCAGGTTAACATGATGACCCCAATCTTAAGAAAAATGGGAAGGGAGGCCTGGAAGAACCAAAAGTAGGGGAAGTCATAGAGATTGAGAGGCCTGACCCAAACATACACATAGTGCTGAGTGACTTTCAATCTCATCTCTCTTATTTCAGCACAACTACCTTTTGGATAGTCTATGGTTTTATAACTTGAGGAAGGAAACCAACTGTCTTAATCACTAGACAGGTGCCTGCTAGACATCAACTGGAAGCCCCACAGTTATATCAAACTTGATACATACAAAATGGATGTCATGTTTTTTAGTCTGGAACCAACTTTCATCTCAACTTCTTTTTGTGTGAAGGCCAACAGTATCCTTCCCTTCACCCAGTCAGCAGGCACAATTAATCGCCTATAACTTGACAGACACTCTACCAGGAAAGGAAAGGAAGGGGACCTTTGTAAAAATAGATTTTTTACAAGTGAGGGATAACAAGAAAGCCTGCTTGGGTGTACTATAGAATGCAGGGGGAGAGTGAAGTTTAATAATGCCAAAAAAGGATTCAAAGCCTCATCATAAATCTCCTCATCCTTCAAAACATCTAATCAGTCATCAGATCTCCCTGGATCCATCTCTAAATCTCCTCAGTCTCCCTGGAGTATTGCAGTCCCCTCTCCCTTGGTCTATTTGACTCGACTCTCCGATTTTCTTCACTCATATAAATATAATTATACCATTTGGTTCATTAAAGTCTCTCAAGAATCTTCATTTCTTTTCATGTGAAGTTCAGTTACCCAAGAAATGTTACCTTAGTCCTTTTTCCTTCTCTTTTTTGTCATTTGCTTTATAATTTTTTCTTAACAAGAGTTGAGAAAGTTCAAAACAAAAAAAATTATTTTTTCTCATCATTGTTATCTTCTCCATAAATCCTTCTTTGATCCTGTAATAGGGCCAATATCTACTAGGATTCCTCCCCCACCTCTCCTTTCACTCCCATTGGTTACATTGTAGACAGCTTCCTGGTAGCCTCTGACCATGCAGACATGGATTCCAGGTCACCTAAAGCCACCCACTTGAGGTTTGAGCTTTCAGACTTTGTGGGTGGCTGAAGACCACCCAAGTCACCACACCTTACCTGATGACCTATTTCTCTATGGAGACCAGGGAGTACCAGAAATAAATGTTGCTTGTTGAATATCCTTTTGTTAATGACCTACCGACCTATAAGTACCACATTTTATTCCAGTACTGAGCCTGAATTAAAAGGATGCTAGCCTTTAAGAGGGTGGTCTGGTTTTATATGATAAAGTTTATTACAGTCATTAGATTATGACCTCCTCAAGCACAGTGGCTGTCTTTTGACTTTCTTGGTATTCTCAGAGTTTAGCGTAGTGTCTGGCACATAGTAGGTCCTTAATAAACATTTCCTGACTATTAATTTTATCACATTATCAGAGGAAACTGGGCCAAGTTAGTTAGCAAGTGCTTCTGCCTTGAGGAAAACTTCCTAAACTTTATGCAACTGCATCATTAGTCCCTAACATATTTAAACAATCCCCTTTCCCTGCCACATATGGGTGCTAATAGATAAATGGCTTCTCCTAACTCTATTTTACACAGGCATTATAGTTGCAGTAGATGGCTTCTGTGGTCCAATCCAACTCAAATTTTGTGTAAATATGCAGATTTCTTTACTGCTAGTTTCTCGCTACTCCCAGGAGGTGTCAACAAGTGTTTGCTCTCTGTTTTAGCCTCTTCCATTATTTTTTAGCATTTAGTTTCACAATTCTTTCAATTGCCTGGTCATCTTTTGCCTAAGTAAAGCGAAAACCTTTTGCTGAGCCCGAGCTTTCTCTGTCACTGAGTGCCTGATATCACAGTGGGACAAGTCTCTCATTTTCCCTGACAAAAAACACAATCCTCCCTGTCAAAGTTTCTGCAATGTCATGACAGACTGGGGATATCTTTTTAAAGAGACTACTCTCTTTGTAACCAACCCTCATAAACACTTGCCCAAGGTCCTGACCGGGTCACTCCCCAAATCCAAATTCTGATATAATGACTACAAATGTTGATGCCCTTCTTCAATTTAGTGTTCTCTCCTTGATGTCCAACTCCAAACTCTAATATGACTACAAATCTTGATGTCAGTCTGAATCTTGGGAGGCATGTCTCCACTAGAGGGCACTATTCCCACTGGTTGAGGAATCAGCAAAACACTTAAATATTAAAGCATCTCTCATTCACTGAATGGAACTATTGAATAATTCATAAACCACCTTAGCTAGTTATTAGTCCTGTTTGAGAGTGCACTCAGAGAAAACCCTTTGCTTTTCCAAATGAGAGGCGTATTCCTTAAAGGAATACCATTCATCCTGGGATGCTACAGATCTCAGCACTAAGTTGGCACAAATAGGTTGAAATTTTATAGATACTCAACTCTGGTACCACTTTTTTGTGACTATGGAAAAAGAGATTAGTAAAAATGGTAAAGAAAAAATGGGAAACGTTGGATGATCTATGGAAAGACCGGTGCGGTGATTCTATGTTGGTGGAGCTGTAAGTTATTCCAGCCATTGTGGGAAGGAGTTTGGGATTGGATCCAAAACAATTACTAGCAATCCGTCAATAATCATTTTTTGAGCTCTGCTAGTCAGTAAGTGGGGAAAAAAATCATCTGCCTTCCAAGAATTTACAGTCTGGCCAGGGGAGATATTTACATACATAGATATGTACAAAATAGATACAAGGTAATTTTGAAGGGCATATCATACAAAAACTTGTACTTGAGCTGAGCCTTAAGGGAAAAAAAGCTAGTAATTCTGATAGATGTGAGAAAGCTTTCTAGGTGTGAGAGACAACTAGTGCAAAGGCAAAGAGGTAAAACTAGGTACGAAGGTCACATGTGCTACGCGGTAGTGTATATGAAAGGTAGCAAAGTGCATTAATGCTGGAAAGGCAAGGTGGAGATGACTTTTTAAAGGCTTTAAATCCAAAATAAAAGTTTGTATTTGACACTAGATGTAATGAGGAGCCACTGGCATTTACTGAATGTGGGAATGAAGTGGTCATATTTGCAATTTAGGAAAACCACTTTATCAGCCGAATTGCTTATTAATTTATGAAACTCTGAAATGGGGCCAAAATGTCCAGTTCTTTGGATACTGGTTGGGAAAGACCAAACTGGCTGCAGGAAGTGGGGCTGCCATCACACTCTAATAAGGTCCTGAGGATGTAGGGATGGACAGACACAGAAAGTACCAAGATAAGTGGTGAAAAGGGTTTAGAAGTAGATGGTATGGGGACAGGGGATGAGTCAGGCAGTGTTGGGGAAATAATGGTGAGGGAAAGAGGCATAGAGAATTACTCATGGAACTGTAGATTAGAGTTGGGAGCACCCAGCATCATGAATCCAATGGAAATGGAAGATTGTCAGGGGCAGGAGACGGAGGTCTCATTTTTATAAGGTTTTTTAGGGGGAAATAGACTAATTCTTATCTTTACCACCTTGGGAAAGTTCATTAACATCTCCAAATCATCTCAAAGTTGTCAGTAAAACTTTAAAGCTGACATCCTCATCATCAAGAAATTATCAGCACCATTTGCTGCTCTGCTGGTCTTACTGCAGATTTCTGGAATTTATTTGAGATTTATGTATCATGGGAGCAAAAGATCCTGACTGTAAGGCACTACGCGGCTCCCCTGATTTAGCACATATTGTTAGGATATAATTTTTGGTTAATATGTGATATAATTTGTAAATAACGCTCCTTTGATCTTTGGGACGGTTTATACATGACTTGTAGATTCCCCTTTACAATCTTCCTACCACTGCCACATTATACTGGCCACTTATAAACTTATGTTGAGTAGAATAGGGAGGGGAAGGGGAACCCAATAATATATAATTTTAATACAACAGATATGTGAAAGATGGATTGGAGTAGGGCAAGTTCCAGGCAAGAAGTAATAAGCATCTGAACCACAGAGGGCTGTGTGGGGAGAGAAGAGGATGGACGCAAGAAATCTTGAGAAGGTAAAAATCTTAGGTACCTTTTTGTTCACTGATACCACTACTGGGCATTTTGTTGTTCAGTTGCTTCAGTCATGTCAGACTCTTTGTGACCCCTCCTCATGGAAAGTCCTAGAGAGTTCTATGATACCCATTTCATAGAGAGGGCGAAAAGAGCATGAAAGAGGAAGTTGTCTTGCCCCTTAAAGTCAACCAAGTGGACAAATCTTCTTGGATTAATGACCTGTTCTCTTTGACACAGGTATCCCTTGAGGCCAACAAGGTACTAATAGACAGTCATGTCATCCCAAAGTAATAAGTCCTTCAGCACTGAGTCCCATATTTGACCCACAAGAAGAGACCAAAGTCTTATAGATGAAGGTGGGGAGTTTCATTGATTATCCCCAAAACAAAAGTAATTTTAAAAGTTGACTATTTACACCTGGTGGTATAACCATTATTCTTGGCAATCATCTAAGCATTTACCAAGTATATACTAGGCAGATAATTTTAATATCTATTTTTCCCTCTGAGGTGGCAGTTCCTAAACAAATCAGGAAAACAAGCATTTGTGAACCTCTGTATAATTGAAAGATGGCACATTATAATATGATTTTATATAATGTTTATATTATACAATATAAATATTTTATGTAATATATAATTTTAGATATGTTTACATAATATATGCTCATATAATTTTTAATATAATGTTTCAGTTAAATAAGACCCCATATTGCTGTCTCAAATCTCTGAGAAACAAGGACAACTGAGGGAAGCAGTTTGTGTACCCGATATGAGAGACTGTCACAGCAAACACAATGTCACATTACTTTCAACTACTATAGGTTAAAAATAATAACTTAGAAAAAGGACTTTGAATATCAGCTTTGATACTCAGACCTAATAAAGATAAAATAGTATTTTGTTGTGTTGACCTTATGTCTGATTTCTGTCTAATAAAAATGTATTTTTGGAAATATGTGCCATTAGTGTCTCAAGATTTAGAAGGAAAAAGAGCTAAAATGAGGAATGAAGACATTTCTTCTATTGAAATGTGAATTATTGGGAGACAGATACTTGCTTCCAGCTGCCCCCAAATTTAAACCAGTTCCATTTGATTCTTCAGAGGCTATTGGCAAAGGGAACTTCAAGTATATTAAATAATAATGTCGTGGCTTATCTTCCATCAACATGTTTTTCCTTATCAAGTATGTTTTCCCTCACATGGAATTACTGTACTTCACCTCAAAGTAAACTCCTGTTTGCATTTTCTTTATTTTCCAATATTCTGATCTAAACCATTTGGTCTCTGTGACTCCTGCCGGTGTCCGTTGGTTTGCACCTATGAATCAGTGATGAGATGTTTCTGTGACTGTGTGAACATCAGGAGAAGGTTTGAAGCTCTCTATCCCATCTCTAAATGTCCTAGCTATCTTATACTGAAAAAAAGGAAATGAAAGATTTCAAGGGAAAAAAAGATTTATTTTCAAACAAGTGGAAAAGTAAGATTTGGGTTTGTTGTTTTTGTTGTGTTAGGTAGGGGCAGGAGATGTCTCTGGGCAACACTGAGGAGTAAACAAGGCCAGTCCAGGTTCCTTATTCTGTGCCCTTCCCTCTCCTGGCTCCCAAGCTCTTCCTGTGGCATGTAAGAACAGTGAGAACTGTCAAGTGGCTAGTGGGAGATAAGGTGAGACAATTGTAGAGGGAGATCCAGTGCTACACAGGTAGGTACTCTCGTTATTATCACCAATAGGGAGCCATTGATAGCTGATAGGTATTTGAACAAGGGTACATAGATATTTGATGAAGGAATGACATAATAAAAACAATATTTTGGGAAGATTAATACGGCAAGGAAGGCTGAACCAGGGAAACCAGCTAAAAAATTTTCTGGAGTCTTGTTACTCATTCAAACTCATAAAAATAAGTTATATTCATATATGGCTTTATAATTTGCAAAGCATTTTTCCTCAAATATCCCTGAAATCTTTGTGCAAGTATCATTATCAATATCTTACAAATAGGGAAATTGAGGTTAATTAAATGACTTGTCTCTATCACTAGAGGATAAGCCAGGGCTTGATTAGGTCTTCCACTACACAATACTACTCTAAGGGTAGTGAAATTAGAGGGGAAGGAGGTGAATCAAAACACATTTTGAAAGAAGGAGCTTTCTGAAGGACTCTAACAGCCTAGAGATAGAGAAGAAAAGGAGGGATGTCAACAATAATTTCAAAGTTCCAGTATTAGGAGACATGAATAATGTGGCATCCTTTAAAATAACAGGAAAAGTGGAAAAGAAGCCCCTGTAGTATATTGTCAAGAAATATTTGTTGAATTGAGTTTACCAGTCTTAACATTTTATTGAATATACAAATATACGTTATTTGTATAATTCTTTAGAAATTTTCTAAGATTTTTGTTAATTGATGTATATAAACATCCATTATAATAGTAATAATAGCTAGCATTAAGGATAATTATTATAATATTAACTAGCACTTATTTAGCACGTTAAGGTTTACAAAATACTTTATAAATATTATTTCATAAACAACCCTGGGAGGGAGATGATATTATTTTCTCCATTTTATAGATGAGGGAACTAAAGCTGACAGAAGTTAAGTAACTTGCCCAGGGTCACATAGCTACTAAGTGTCTGAGACCAGGTTTGAATTCAGGTCTTAATAATAATAGCTAACATTTATAAAACACCCACTAAATGTCAGGCACTTGATCTTAACAACCTCATGGTGGCGGTATTTTTGTTCAGGCATTTCAGTCATGTCCTACTTTTTGTGATCCTATTTGGGGTTTTCTTGGCAAAGATCCTGGAGTGGTTTGCCATTTCTATCTCCAGCTCATTTTACAGATGAGGAAACTGAGGCAAACAGGGTTAAGTGACTTGCCCAGGGTCACAGAGCTAGGAGACATCTGAAGCCAGATTTGAACTTTCTGATTCCAGGCCCAGCACTCTGTCCAATGCACCACCTAGTTGCTTGAGATACAAATGATAATTGGCACTTTGCAGACCTTAAAGTACTACATAAATGCTACTATTATTATTTGTATCCTTAGCACTTAGTAGAATGCATGGCATATAGTAAGCGCGCAATGAATTACTCTTCTCTCTATCTAGAAAATTGTGAGAAATAAAAATTCAATTTAACATATACTGAGCTTGTGAGCCGGGGTAAGTAAACTATGACTGCTTCATTTCATTTCGTAGTGTCTGGTTTTAGGCTGCTCAAACTCTTCCCAGTGTATATATAAGAATATATTTGCTATTTAGGATTTTTGTCATTTTAAATGGCATTCTTTCTTTGTAAATATAAATGAATTGATGTTGCTTGCTCAAAATGTATACATGACTACATACATTTGTAATTGCCCACTGACCTATGTTATAAATTCAAAATACCCCAGTGTGTGAAATATTGAAAAAAATATTGAGTAAATATTAACCTTTTTACTGAACCTATAGCCATATATATATAGGGACTGACTCAGGAGAACTGTCAGAAACTCAGGCTATGATCTGACTTAATGCCACCTTTGTTCTTTGTTTTTCTATGAAGTCTCTTATGAGTCCATGGTCAGCTGAGTCCAGGGATAAGTCTCTGGGCTCTGGGAGATTTAAGATGATTATTTCATAGAGTTCAGCCAAGGGCCCCTTTCTCTGAAAGAATAGGCCCAATGAATCAGCCAATGTATGAGTCAGCCTGTCTCTCATTGCTTTTCTCCCCTTTTTGCACCCCTCCTCCCATACAATTGCAAAGCTCAAAAAACCCACAGCAGGTCTAGGAGTAGAGGCAATGGATGAGAACTTGCTTCCCCACCAATTACCAGCCTAGAAATCCTGGGAAGCCAGAAAAACTGGTGAAACATCCCAGAGATGGGACCTTCCCTTTAGGAAAGCAAAGATGGGAAGTCACCTTTGGGGCTGCTATCATCCATGAGTTGATCTGATACAGACTTAAGACTCCCTGAAGCTCCCTCTAGTTCTTCTGATGCCTCAGTCAGCTGTGCAGAATGGTTTTCTCTAAACTTTACCTAAATAGGAAAGTTTATTTGTCCACTCTTCTTCCTTTACTAGTAGAGATACTGACAAACCACAAAACTACTCATTTTAAGACTTATTCGCTGATAAGCATGGGAAATAATATGATAGCCTCCTGCTTCCTGAAGAAAAAAATACCTTAAAAATAGCACAAATACCTAAAATGCAAAGTTTATCAATGTTAGGTGTAAGAGAACAAAAATACATTCCTGGTATGCAACATACTTCTTGAAGATCTATGCTCACAACTGGATAGATATGCCAAGAATTTTCTGAGGCGCATTTTTTTTGACAACGTGGCCCCATGTCTAAAGTTATTTATTAACTTATATTAGTATGGATAGTCAGGATTTCTCTTCCTTACTATTCTTCACCAGCTCATCTCCCTTCTCTGCCTTTAACTGGTGGATACTCCACAAGGGTCTATCCTCCTCTCTCTCTTCCCTCTACAATATCCTTTGGATTTCACCTACTCACTACTAGTTTCTAGGCAAATAATGCCCAAATCTATATCTCTCATTTGAAATTCTAGTCCCATATTTTTAATGACTGACTTGATATTTCCAAATAGATGTCTCACTGAGCATCTTAAAATTACATGACCACAACATGGACTCGTATAGTCCAAAAACAACACTTGCTCCTGTTTCTCCCCAACCAAATCCCCAATCTATTCCTCCTTCCTAATTTCCCAATTCTTGCTAATGGAATCCAAAATTTTCTGAGTTAACTGGGTTAGAAATCTAAAAGTGATCTTTCATTTCTTCCTCTCCTAAGACCTTCCACATTTAGTTAGTTGCTACTGGTTATTTCTTTATAGTGTTTCTCAAATTCATTCTTTATCTTCCACTGCCACCATCCTCAGTCAGGTCCTTTTGACCTCAATACAGGGATCTTTATGTGTGATTTAACAGTACCCCCTCCTTTTTTTTTTTTTTTAGAGTTTAACACCTCTGTTCTATACAGATTAAATCACAAGTTTAGGCCATAAGAATTCATTAAAAAAGAACCTGAAAATGAAGACCCCTGTAGGCAGCATATTTACTTAGAAAACCACATATTAACATTATCTGTGTTCCATTATATTTTTATTTATTTTGTTAGTTTCCAATTATATTATCTGGTTCAGGGAAGTAGAGGCTTAGAGAACTTTCCAGTAAAGTAAACTGACAACTTAACCTTAATTTATGGTCTAAGAGAATTGTGCTGAGCACTCCAAAAGTTGTTCCATTCCACACAGTCTTTCTCAGAAGCAATACTTGACTCCAGGTCATCCTGACTGCAGATCTGGCCGGCTATCTCAACCCATCATAACACAACAGCTCTTCTCATTTTCCATTATAGCTGTTAGAAACATGATTTACCTTTTCCAGACCTGTCTTTCCACCCCCAAGATAATGTTCAAAATCTTTCTAAGACTCATAAATGATAAATAACAAAGTTTAAATTAAATCATCAGAGCTTCCAAAATGATCAAGGACAGTGATTGACCCAAAAGTGAATTAATTATCTTTTCCCCTTAAACTCTCCCTGGTTCGGAACTTTCCTACTACTGTTGAGGGAACCCCCATACTCTCAGTCCCCCAAGCAGACATCCTAAAGTGTCACCCTCAGCTCTTTTACTATCTCTCACCCCACCCCATATCCAATCTGTTGCCAAGTCCTGTCAATTTCACGTTTGCAATGATCATGCTGGTGCAGGCTTCACCTCCTCACATCTGAACTATTGCAATAGCCTGCTAGCTGGTCTCCATCCTCTACTCACCTGACAAAGTGGTTTTCCTAAAGTCCAGTTTCAAACATATCACCTCCCTCGCTCATTCAATAAACTCCTATGGCTCCCTATCACCCCCAGGATCAAATAAAAAATGCTTTAGCTTTCAAAATTCTTGATAACCTTGCTCCCCAAATACACATACACACACACACACACACACACACACACACACCTTTTCAGTCTTCCTTCTGTTGATTACATTCTGTTTATTCTGTTATTTTGAATATTGCTATCAACTTGAAATAAAGAGGATTACCAAAGTCTCAATAACAGGGGTCTTTAATCAAGGTAAAGGAATTGCAATTTAAGACATGAAGGAGCCCTCTGGGAGGGCTAAAGGAGGAGGGTTTAAATACATTTCAGCAGGAAGGGGGTCTCATAGAAGGCACAGCCTCTTAAAGCTATTATATAAGCTGTTTTGCAAAATAACCAAAGTTCATAGAGAAGTCTGGGAGAATAATGACAGGCAGTCAGAACAGCAAACTCCAGGTGCAGCAATGGGGAGTTTCCAGAAAAATCACAAGCCCTACTCTAACTGGTTTGAACCTTCTCCAACCCTGTGGTTGAGTCAGGTAGCCCCTCTGATGGCTGCATTCAACATGGCATCCACATGTATATCATATGTTGTCTTCCTCATTGGAATGTGAGCTCCTTGGAGGCAACAACTATCTTTAGTTTTACTTTGTATCCCCAGTGCTTAGCACAGTACCTGTTGATGAGGTGCGTGGGTGCATATGCTTGGGCTCCAATTCTAAAATCACATTTCTCTTTAAAAATCACATTTCTCTCTAGCCTCAAAATACAATCTCAGGCAGTTTCTCCCCAGCCCAAGGACACAGCCTGCCCTAGCAACAATCGTTATCTCTCTTCCTACTGTAGTAACCAGCTGCACCTATAGAACACATTAATTTGAACCAGCTGTGCACTGGGTCTAACCCTAAATACTACTCACTGACCAATCATATGTATCCTAGATATAGACATATGGTATACTTTCTTACATTTATCTTGTCTAATAAGACATTGATGAGAGCAAACTGGTATTTCTGAGAGAGCTCTGACTGCTGGTTGACTTAGTGACATTTCAGGGCTAAAACCACACCTCCAAGTATCTCCCCCTTGGGAGATGATGAATTTTCCTGATGAATTTTCAGTAAAATACCTGCACAGTTGATAACAAAAGTGTATGTTCCTTTAAGAACTGACCATTCCTTAACCACTCCCTAATCCTACCCCAAAACACCTAGTTAGCATATTTGGCACATGTTTCCTATAGAATATCCTATATAAACTTTCCCTGTACCCCTCTAAGGTTGCAGGTTCCCTAAGAATTCTTACCTGCTGAAAAACATAATAAATTTTTACCTTGACCTCAACAATGCTTGAGTCTGTGAATTCTTCTCCAAATGACCTGCCCCTGGCACCCCGATCTTTGTGGGAGTCTCACACCCCACTTCAAGCCCTCATCACCTGACACATAGTAGGCATTTAATAAATACATATCGACTGACTGTGTCACCTATTTATACTTCCATGCTCCCTACATACAAGTACTCTTGGGTCTTTTATCACTTTTGTAGTGTAGACTTCTTGCTGTTCCCAAACAATTTACTCCAGTTTTCCACTCCTATAATTTTCACTGACTGTCCTCTATGCATGTTTTCCCTCCTTATCTTCACCTCCTGGGTTTTCCTGGCATCCTTCAAGTCCTAGCTATAATCCCACCTTCTACCAAACACCTATCCTGATTCCTCTTAATTCTAATAACTTCCCTCATTGATTATTTCCTACGTATCTTATATATAACTTATTCATACTTTGCTTGTCATCTCGCTACATTAGATTGTGAGCTCCCTGAGAGCAGAGGTCATCTTCTGCCTTTCTTTGTATCCTAAACCTTAGTAAGGTGCCTGGCACATAGTAGGTGCTTAATAAATGTATATTGTTCGACTGATATATCAAGTCCCAGGAATCCTTGAGTGAGTATTGCTTCTCATTCACCAGCTAGGTAGGTAAACATGAATACAGTGTGCTCCATACTTATCTGCTTCCTTCATTAAGATTCACTGGGAGTGGGAGGAGCCAAGATGGCGGAGTAGAAAGACTCGTGTATGCTAGCTCCAAACCCACAGCCCATAAATTTTCTGTAAAAAGAACTCCCCACAAATTCTGGAGCAGTGCAAGCCACGTAGCAACGCAGTAGAGGAGATTTCCGTTCCAGAGAGCCCCGAAAAACCGGCACCAAAGGTCTGTCATGCACCGGACAGCAGAGCGCACGCCCTGGACGTGAGGCCTCAGAGGAGCAGATCTGAGCAGGCTTCAGGGACAGAATCTCCGGCGGCCACGAGGGTCCCTCCACCTACAGGTCAGTGAGAGAGACTTCTGGACTGGCAGAGAGGGGAGCAGGGTGTCTCTGTGACTCGGGCCCCCTCAGGAGGCAGTAGCAGAGGCAGCAGCAGAGGCAGCAGCAGAGGCAGCCGTGGCCCGGAACTCCCAGAGCAGCAGGCAGGAGCTTAGGTCCATTACTGAAGGTCTCTGTGTAAACCCCCTGAGGGAACTGAGTCTGGGAGGTGGCCCTGCCCCCACCCAAGCACCAGAACTTAAGCTCACATTGAATAGCAGCCCCGTCCGCCACTGAAAGCCCTGAGGCTGGGGAGCAGCATTTGAATCTCAGACCCCAAGCACTAGCTGGGCAGATCTAGGCGGGGGTGGAGAGGAATCTCAGAAGTCAACTAACTGGCTGGGAAAATGCCCAGAAAAGGGAAGAAATATAAGATCATAGAAGGCTACTTTCTTGGGGAACCGGTTTCCTCCTTTCATTTCTGATGAGGAGGATCAATGCTTGCCATCAGGGAAAGACATAGAAGTCAAGGCCTCTGTATCCCAAACATATGAAATAGATATCGAATGGGCTCAGGCCATGGAAGAGCTCAAAAAGAATTTTGAAAATCAAGTTAGACAGGTGGAGGAAAAACTGGGAAGAGAAATGAGAGAGATGCAAGAAAAGCATGAAAAGTGGGTCAATACCTTACTAAAGGAGACCCAAAAAAATGCTGAAGAAAATAACACCTTGAAAAATAGGCTCACTCAATTGGCAAAAGAGGTCCAAAAAGCCAATGAGGAGAAGGATGCTTTCAAAAGCAGAATTAGCCAAATGGAAAAAGAGGTTCAAAAGTTCACTGAAGAAAATAGTTCTCTCAAAATTAGAATGGAACAGATGGAGGCAAATGACTTTCTGAGAAACCAATAAATCACAAAACAAAACCAAAAGAATGAAAAAATGGAAGATAATGTGAAATATCTCATGGGAAAAACAACTGACCTGGAAAATAGATCCAGGAGAGACAATTTAAAAATTATGGGACTACCTGAAAGCCATGATCAAAAAAAGAGCCTAGACATCATCTTTCATGAAATTTTCAAGGAAAACTGCCCTGATATTCTAGAACCAGAGGGAAAAATAAGTATTGAAGGAATCCATCGATCACCACCTGAAAGAGATCCAAAAAGAGAAACTCCTAGGAACATTGTGGCCAATTTCCAGAATTCCCAGGTCAAAGAGAAAATATTGCAAGCAGCTAGAAAGAAACAGTTCCAGTGTTGTGGAAATACAATCAGGATAACCCAAGATCTAGCAGCTTCTACATTAAGGGATCGAAGGGCATGGAATAGGATATTCCAAAAGTCAAAGGAACTAGGACTCAAACCAAGAATCACCTACCCAGCAAAACTGAGTATAATACTTCAGGGGAAAATATGGTCTTTCAATGAAACAGAGGACTTTCAAGCATTCTTGATGAAAAGACCAGAGCTGAAAAGAAAATTTGACTTTCAAACACAAGAATGAGAAGAAGCATGAAAAAGTAAACAGCAAAGAGAAGTCATAAGGGACTTATCAAAGGTAAACTGTTTATATTCCTACATGAAAAGAAAATATTTGTAACTCTTAAAACTTTTCAGTATCTGGGTAGTTGATAGGACCACACACACACACATACACACACATGCACACACACATGTACACATATGCGTGCACACATACACACATGCACGCACATACAGAGACAGAGAGCACAGAGTGAATTGAATAGGATGGGACCATATCTTAAAAGAAATTAAGGTAAAAGGTGAGAAATGTAGTGGGTGGAGAGAGGGTGAAATGGAATGGGGTAAATTATCTCTCATTCAAGAGGCAAGCAGGAGACTTTTTAGTGGAGGGGAAAAGAGGAGAGCTGAGAAAAAAACATGAAGTTTACCTTCATCACATTCGACTAAAGGAAGGAATAAAATGCATACTTATTTTGGTATGAAAACCTATCTTACAATACAGGAAAGTGGGGGAGAAGGGGATAAGCAGGGTGGGGAGGATGATGGGAGGGAGGGCAATGGGAGGAGGGAGCAATTTGAAGTCAACACTCAGGGAGGGACAGGATCAAAAGACAGAATAGAAACAATGGGGAGCAGGACAGGATGGTGGGAAATACAATTAGTCTTATATAACATGACTATTATCGAAGTCATTTGCAAAACTACACAGATAGGGCCTATATTGAATTGCCTGCCTTCCCAAAGGGAATGAGTGGGGAGGGAGGGGTGGGGGAGAATTTGGAACTCAAAGTTTTAGGAACAACTGTTGAGTATTGTTCTTGCTACTAGGAAATCAGAAATACAGTTAATGGGGAATAGAAAGTCATCTGGCCCTACAGGACAAAAGAGAAGATGGGGACAAGGGAAGGGAGGGATGATAGAAGAGAGGGCAGATTGGTGATAGGGGAAATTAGAATGCTTGGGTGTATTGGGGTGGGGGTAGGGGATAAAAGGGGAGAAAATTTGGGACCCAAAATTTTGTGAAAATGAATGTAAAAAGTCAAATAAATAAATTTATATTTAAGAAAAAGATTCACTGGGAGTATACTAATTATAATAATTGTTACTAAAAAATAATTAAACATTTATGAGATATATACTCTGCACTTAGCACTGTGCTGGATGTTGGAGAGACAAAGTCAGAAATTAAAATAGTTCTTGAGGTACTTATGAGAAGGGGAGCCCAGAATAATATCCACACAGATGAATAATTTTAAAATATAAACAAAAAATATAAACAAATTATAAATTTATAAAAATATAAAACAAAAAAAATTTTTAAATGGGAGAGGTGAGTCAACTTACAATGGAAAGAATCAGCAAAAGCAAAATATAGAATCTGGTACTTGAGGTAAGCCTTGAATTCAGTTTTTAAAACAATAAAGCCCTTGATATTTATCTTGCGTCTATGTTTTTTAATAACCTTAGTAATACTTTGGAAGGCTTATTTGTGAGGCTCTTTTGCGTTTTGCAATACGGATCTCACCCAGTATTCATTTCACATGTTAATTATTAATCTGTGTGCTGCAGAGAGAAGTTGCTTTTAAGATATCTGTATCTATAATCATCCTTTGTCCTTTGAAATGAGCTCCCTTGAATGCAATTTAACACAAGCACACCTAAAAGTATTTTCCTCTTCTCCATACAATCAGCAGAACATCCTGTAAATGTCTTTGAATAATAAGTATGGTAGTGAATAGAACACCAGCCCTGAAGTCAGGAGGACCTGAGTTCAAGTCTGGTCTCAGACGCTCAACACATATTAGCTGTGTGACCTTGGGCAAGTCACTTAACATTGATTGCCTTGCCCCCCCCCCTCAAAAAAAGAAAGAGTAAATACCTCAGGTCATCTGCTATAATCATTTACTTGGAATGTGCCATCTGAAAAGATTTAGGCTTTTGCCAAAGATTTATCTCTGAACTCAATTAAGTAGCTCAAAATCCCACCCAGAAATACAGTTTTTGGTAGATCATTTACCCTCTCTGAGCCTCATTTTCCTTATCTATAAAATGAGGGGTGATTAGATGACCCCCGAGAACCCTTCCAGTTCTGTATCTGTAATTCCAAGCTCTATGAATCTAGCTTTATTCTACTGCCCCTTACTTGGTTTATAAGGCTTTTTTAAAAGGCAGAGAAATATGATGGGGAAAATAGTGAACTCAGAGTCAGCAGACATGAGTGCTGTGGCTTTACAATTGAAGGAGCCTATATTGCATAGGGAAAGGGAACAGACATTTATTAACCACTTGTAATACACCTGTCAGCTAGGTGGCACAATGGTAGAGCGCTGGGCCTAAATCAGGAAGTTTCATCTTCCTGAATTCAAATTTAGCCTTAAATACTTATTAGCCATGTGACCCTTTGCCAAAACAACCCCACATGGGGTCATGGAGAGTTGGACACAACTGAACAATATGCCAGGCACTGTACTAAAGTGCTTTACAAATATTATCTCATTTGATTCTCACAACAATTCTGGAAGGCAGATGAAATTATTATTCCCATTTTATAGTTGAAGAAATTGAGGCAGATAGAAGCTAAGAATTAACCAAGATCAGAGCTAGTAAGTCTCTGAGGTTGGATTTGAACTCAAGTCTTTCTGACTCCAAGTTCCATGCTCTATCACCTAGGGTTACTAGCAGCAAAAAGGGTTGAGACTTGCTTGAATGCTGTCCACAGTCTGAGAGGGGTCTGGGTTGCCTGATAGCCAGTTAGTCAATCAGCCATTAAGCTTTTATTAAGCACCTACTATGTGCCAGGCAGTGTGCTAAGTGCTGGGGATACAAAAACCAAAAAAAAAAAAAAAAGACAGTCCCTGCCCTGAAAGAACCTATCATCTGATGGGGGAAGACAAAGTAAGGCAAAAACCAGCCACTGTTCTGTAGGAACTTACTGTCTCATGGGACAGACAATATGTAATCAAATGTACCAACAGGGAAAGCTGGAAAAGGAAGATACCAAGATTAAAGAGGACAAGGAGAGGCTTCTAGCAGAAAGCAGGACTTCAGATAAGACTTAAAGGAAACCTGGGAAACCAAAAGGTAGAAACAAAGGGAGAGAGACAGAGACAGAGACACACAGAGACAGAGGAGACAGAGAGAGAGAGAGAGAGAGGAGAGAGAGAGAGAGAGAGAGAGAGAGAGAGAGAGAGAGAGAGAGAGAGAGAGAGATCCAGATCCAAGTATGAAGGACAGCTAGTGAAAATTCTCAGTCTGGAGATGGTGTTTTGTATAAAGAACAACGAGGAAGCCAGTGTCACTGTATCAAAGAGTACATGAAGGCAAGTAAGATGTAAGAAGACTGGAAAAGGTTGGAAGGAGTCAAGCTATAAAAGACTTTAAAAATCCAAACAGAAGACTTTATTTTACTTCCTTCTCTAGCTGGAGAGGAAGAATCAGAGAAAGAAAGACAGATTTTTTTTTTTCTCTGCTTTGCTATGTGCTCTGCTGATCAGAAAAGAAGTGTTACTTTTCTGACAGCTGTTTGGAGAAAACAGAATCTCCTGTTATCTTAAGAGAGAGCTTAGGGAATTGCCTTAATTCTACTGCAGCTTGGGAGAAGGAAAACCATTCAGAAGTTTATCTATATCGCCCTTTATTGACCTGTATGGCTTAAGAGTTCAAATGCACCATTTAAACTCTCATCAGTACTTTGTAGTATTGAGAGTTTTTTCTTCAACAGTTAAAATGAAAATTTCAGCACTAATATTTTTTCTTCAACACTATCTACCTCTTGAAAGAAGGAAAATCCTTTATGAACTTGCCTGCACTGCCCTTTACTTTCTTCTACGGCTTAAGAAAGGGAAAACTGTCATAACCCATAAAGAGCAGATTTGATTAGCTTGCCAGAGTCCAGGCCAGACATAAAGAAGCTTCTGCTTCACAAAAGAGCTTACTTAACATGCTTCAGTAACTGGAAAAAAATAGAGAAAGGACTGTTTAGCAAGAGAATGGAGCAGTTCAAAAGAAGAGCTTGATTTTGCACAACATAGATTATACTCTAAAAAAATTAGTGCCAGTTGGGTCTGTAGCTCAGAATTAGTTCCCCCATTCATGTATCTCCTTGGTAAGTTTCTGTAAATGTGTGCCCACTTTCCCCTGACACTACTTACGTTGGTACAAAAGTATGATCCAGATTTGTAAGTGGGCTCTGATACATGGATTATTCTTGCTTTTGCCTTCTCATTTGGATAATATTTAAGAATTAATGGTGTCATTATGACTAATTTCATATAAATGAGAAGCATATCAACAGAGTCTCAGAAACTCAGAAGCAGCAAAGTTCAGGAATATATTTCTTCCACACTAGAGTTATTTCTAGTACTCTTGAAGTGAGTACTAGCTTTGCGGTCACCCTTCTGAGTGGGAACAGATTCAGTGGAGACTTCTCAGGAATGTGGATTCTCCTCCCAGGGGTAAAGGAGACTGAGAGGCTCAGGTTACAACGCCTTCAGAGTTGAGTAATTACCATATAAGGATATAAGCTATGTAGTATACTAGAATCAGTGATTGGATAGAATTCACTAAATCTTCAATGCCTAATTTGCATGTGTCCAGGAAGTTGGCAGTCCTCACACAGGTCCACTTCATTTGCATGTACTCTCAATGCTTTCTGCATATACTGACTCGTATTTTCACGGGCTTTGTAACAGACAGGGGGGCAGGGAATTTGAACCAAACTTAAGATGGGATTGGTTAGATTTTGCGCCCAGAATGTAAGACCACGTTTCTCAGCCAATGAGAACAATGGTCAGTGGTGGGAGGGGTTTCTGCATTGAGTCTATATATATCACTGCTCTACCTTTGTGCTTTGGTTTCCCTGCTCCAGACTACCTGGGGAAGGGATTGCCCCACTTCTCAGGAGAATCGAATAAAGGAACTTTCTGTTAACACTTTGAGATGCCTCTGAGTAGTCAATTTGAGTAGGAGGTCTTGCTATCCCATACAGTTCTGAGGAACCACCACAATTTATTAAAATGGGCATAGGTGGAGAGAGAGTCAGCCCCAGTTCAAGGAGAAACAGAATTCAAGGGTCAGGTCAGTGACATGCCGGAGTTGCACACATATCTCTGGACAATGAGGCAATAAATGCATCTTCCAGGAAAGGAAGAACTAAGTTACATAAGGCATGCTATCTCTCGTGAAACCAAGCAATTACTCAGGAATTTAGTCCCATTGGCATACGTAAGCCACACGTGATAATCCCAGCTCTTCACATTGCTAGTCACCTAGATGCTGGCTATCAGTGACTCTTTTATGGACAACTCGTGTGGGGCAGGCGATCACATGGTGGTCAGAAGAAGCAATGCAAGGACGCTCTCAAGAATTTTGAATTTGATTGTGGGACATGGGAGACACTGGCACAGGACTGCTCAGCATGGCGTGCCCATATCAGAAAAGGTGCTGTGCTCTATGAGCAAAGCAGGAAATGTAGGATGCACAAATTTGGAGTAACCACCCCAAATGTTCACACAGACTATCTGTGCCCAATCTGTGGCAGAACATTTGGAGCTCATATTGGTCTGATCAGCCACAGTTGTACACATTGAAACTTCACCTTATCATGGTGATATCATTTTGGTCCTTTTCAAGAACGAAGGACAACAACCAACCAATCAGTGACACCAAGTAGTGGGTTTGTTTTTTGGTTTTTTGATTTTTTTTTAAAGTGTTGTCTTTGTTTTTAAAATTAAATTGACATTTCCAGGTATAAGTCCTTATAAGCATTCACAGAATGCCATGAATGCCAAAGCTAGGAAGCTTGTTTCAGGGAGAATCATGATGATGTGTGATAGAATTGCTTAGAGAGCTTTTCAAGCATGTACACAGACATTCTGTAATTGGTTTTTGTTATTTTGATGTTCAGTCATTTCAGTTCTGTCTAACTCTTCAAGATAACTTGTTTGGGTCTGGTAAAAGCATGGTAAAAAGGAGCCCTCTTGATTGGTGACCTAGCCAGAAATGGTGGTACATTCAAAAAGAGCTGGTCTCTCATCTATTCTCTTAGTCTACCCTCTCTTGGTTTGACTTCTTCCAGTTCCTACAGCATACCAATGAGGGTTAGAGCTGTACGGTGATAGATGTTGGGCCCTTCCTTCTTGGGGCTATCATGTGCCCATGAATACAAACCTCAGTCTTTTATTCTTTTAAGTGAAGGAGTTTCATTGGGAGACTATGACTTTGTAAGTTTTAAAAGGTCAGCAGAGTAAGCTAACCAAGGTCAAGGAGTCCAGGAGTCAAATTCATACCGTATTTTACAGTCAAGGCAGCATAGAATTCCCAAAGAGAGAAGAGCAATCTTCAGAACATAGTGATAGATGACGCTAGGACTTGTCCAGCGCTGATGCCTCACTTGTGCATGAATTTGGTAGGACCAATGCTGTGGAGAAACTATATTAATCTGAGCTCTTTCTTTGCAGAGATGCAAGCAGCATAGTAGAGAGTGTACCCCTGTGGTATTAAGCAGAAATGTTTGTAATTCTGTTCTTGGTATTGCTTCTCCTTCATTTTCAAAGAAGATCAATGATATCAAGATAGGTGAGGTCTTGACCTAAGTGTAAGTTGGATTCAAGTGAGAGAAAGTTGGACAATGTCATCAGCTTCACTCTCTCTTCCAGAGTCATTAAAAGTCCAGTGGCAGGACAAAGTCAAGATGACTGGCAGTGGCCTGAGATGCAGTGGACAACCTTGGCATCTTCTATGTCTGACCAAACTCTAAGTACTCTATAATGCCTACTTCAGCCACCTTCATAGCCATTGGAACAAATTGTTCTCATCAACCCATTCTGTTGGGAGAACTCTTCACATTGTTGAGATAGAGATCTGATGGGTTTGAGGTCTATTGGTTACCTTTAGCCTGGTTTAGCCTGTCTGCTGAGATGGTTTTACCAGCAGGTGGCCACTGCACATGCTACAGATATCTTTAAAGTAAATATTCTTTTGTAAGATCTAATTGGCAAGTGGGACAACAGTCACTGTTGACGAACAGTGGGAGGAAATGAAGGCACAAGTCAATAGTATTGGAGATACTTCAAACCCTCAGAAGTACCTCTAGAATTCTGGAAGGAAAATAGCCAGCCTGACTCAGGGAGAAGAACTCCAGAGCACTTACTAAACAAAGGCAACCTTTGTGAAGACCTTTTCTTCATAATTACATCTGGTTCGTGTCATAGTTGACAAAATATAGTTTCTATAAAATCAGATGATGAAAAAGAAGACTAGTTTTTGGTCTTGACCAAGGGCAGAGTTGCATTCAACTGAAAAGGAGTTGTCACATACTAAGGCATGCAGTGGGCAGCAAAGTGGTGCAGTGGATAGAGCTGTAGGAGGATAGATGTGGGGCCCTCCTTGCCTGAAACCATCATGTGCCCATGAAGGCAAGCATGGGGGTTTTTCCCTCAAAATTTGTTCTGTCAGGTTAAGTGAAAATGATTAATCTGGAGACTATGAGCTTGTGCATTTTGAAAGGTCAGGAGAGTAAGCCACCCAAGAGCAAGGAATCCAGGGCTGGGAACCAGGAAGACTCATCTTTCTAAATTCAAATCCAGCCTCAGACATTTGCCACCTGTGTGACCTTGGGCAAGTCACTTAACTGTTTGCCTCAGTTTCTCATCTGTAAAATTAGCTGTAGAAGGAAATGGCAAACCACTGCAGTAAAAAAAAAAACCCTAAAGAGTGAGACATGACTGAAATGACTATAGAATGATAACAAATAGACCCACAGACTTTGACTATCAAATCTTCAGAATATATATCTCTGAAAGGAAACCTGGTTATAGGGGAAAAGGCTCTGGACAACAAAGTAGGAGACCTGAGTTCCAGCCTGGCTCTGCAACAAAGTAGGCATGATATTTCAGGACAAGTCACTTAACCAATGGCTCAGTCTTTTAAAATATTTTTTATGAATACCTCCTATTATTATATTACAACCATTTCTAGAATTATCTTTCTCCATATCCCACTTCATCCTTCTCATTCTTTCAAACTAAGCATCCCTTTGTAACAAAGAAAAACAATCAAGAAAAACACCCCATTCAGGGACCATAACTGAAAAGTATGATATTCTACCAGGGCCTGTTCATATCTGTAAAATGAGAAGTCTTTGGAGGTTATCTCCAAAGTATCTTTCAGCTCTATAATCTTAAAAGCTGGATTTGGGGCCTGACCATAATAGCAACTATATTCTACTGATAAAGAATTAATATTTCACATCCTGGTTTACAGAAAATCACTTTCAATAAAACGTCCCAAAATCCAATAATTTTGAGTTTTTCCCTGTATTTTCACAGAAAATCACATATTTACACAGAATTGGAGAGTTGGAAAGCATCTCGGAAGCCAATCTAACCCATATGTAAAAGGATCCTCATTATCATCTACCCAACAAATGGTTGCCCAGCTTGTGGTGGAAGACTTCCAAGAAGAAATAACCCACCACCCTTTGAGGAAGCCCATTCCATTTTTGTATAGCTTAAAATGTTAACAAGTTTTGGGGTTTTTTTTTTACTTTTCTGACATTGAACCTAAATAAACTTCTTTGTAGCTTTCACCCATTGCCTCTGGTTCTGCTCTGTGGAACCAAATAGAACAAATACAATCCAACTCAATCAACATTTATTAAACACTTACAAAGTGCCTAGTGCTAGGGATACAATTAATAAAAAGTAAGACTGTCTGCCCTCAAGGAACTTACAGTCTAATGGGGGAAATAATGTGCAAATGGACGCAGGAGAGGGAGATGGAACCCCACCAGATCCAAAGTGCAGGGAGGAGAAAGATCAGATTTTGCTCTCTCAAATGCAGAAGGCATTTGGAGAAGTTTGGTGCCACACACCCCAGACTGCCAATCAGAGAAGAGAGGAGGCTTAGGAGGGTGGTGTCAGTAGAGCCTTGAGATAAGAGGTGATGAGGTTAAGCTGTGTCGACTCATCTTGTTTCTGGGAGCTGAAACCAGACAAAGCAACAGATGCAAAATGAAGTGAGTGTAGTTCACCTTCCACGTGGCAGCCTTTCAAATAACTTGAAGACAGAAATTGTTTTCCCTGAGATTTCCCCAAGATAAACATGATTATCTCTATCAATGATCCTTAGATGACATATATTGGAGACTTTTCACCATCCTGGTTGCCCTCCTCTGGACAATGTCCAGCTTTTCAAAGTCCTGCTTAAACCTTAGTACCAGGTACTAAGTACTTAATGCATAGTACTCCAGATAAGGTCTGATGACCTGGAAATTGTATCTTTTTTATTTATTTACTTATTTGTTATCATAAAGCCAACTGGCATGTGCAGCAGGCTGAGAATGGTGGATGCCTGGAAAGGTTTTGAAGATGACCTTGGACATGGCCTAGGTAGGATCTTCCTAACTCTGTTTCCCAAATGTGCTATTTCCTTTCTGAAAAAGGAAATTCCCCACCTGATTACTCCTAATCCCTGCATTCAGCATCTAGTGACTTCATGATTGACTGTCAGATAATGGCTCATTCTTGGACTCAAACATAGCAAAGGAAACTCTTTCCTTCTATTAAGACATTTGATATTGTCCCTCTTTTTCTTTTATAGCAAATCTCTATAATCAAGAAGTGCTGTAAGTATAATATTAAGTCTATTAAATAATAAATGGAAATTGGAACATCTCTGAGTTACTATAATGGGATGCAAGAATGAATAGCTTACAATTTAACCTATATTCTTGGCCAAATAAATAAATAACATAGATAGATAGCATCCTCCAAAGGAGGAAATGATTAGATCAAAGTAATAAGACAAACATGTAAGGTGATAGATGTCTAATTAAATAGGATAGGAAATTCTGAGGAAAAGCAACAGGATCAGACTGATTCCTCTAAGAATTATATACAGATGGATATGATTGGCTTCTAGAATTTATCATGTTTTGGTAATAAGATCTCAAATTTGGATTTTTTGCACAAAAATTGTATAAATGTTAGTTAAATTATTTTTTCTTTATTAAAGTATCTGTTAAAGGGCAAATAAGTTCATTTTATGGTTGAACCCTCACATTGTAAAAGATTCTTATTCTAGGTACAGGATTTAGATAAAGACAGAAACAACAAATAGTATAAACTGAAATTCTATGAAGTTTCCAAAAAACAATGGAGAACAAATTTTAAGTGACTGTACTAATTTATATTGTCAGAAGTATCTGGGAACTTCTAGATCTGAACCAGAGAAGCAGAACGCCCTTTTTGAACTATCCCAAGAATAAAACCTATTGTCAAAGAGATAACTAGATGAGAAATATGGGATTCAAAAAGTGATGTTTAAATGGACATTAAGAATGGATTACTGGGATACAAGGAAATTAAGAGTAATTATTTTATATAAATGAGGAGCAAGAGGAAGAATGGATACAGAGGAATTAGATAAGGAAGGAAGGCTAGTAGTTCTAGTAACCTACTTTCATTAGGAATGGGTTTAATAAAGAAATATATATATATATATATATATATTTAGAAGAGTACAAAAATCTTCTAAATTCAGAAGAAATAAAATGGCAGGGGCATAGGGAGCAGGGAGAGGACAAGGGAGGGATCTTTAGAGGAGAGAATGAGGGGATAGTGAAAAAGGGGATATAGAAGGGTGTTTAGATTTATGGGAATGGGAGAATAGGGGAAGGATCCTTGGAGCAGGGTAGGCAAGTAATAGGAGGGCAACGTAGTGGGTAGAAGTAAAGTAGAGGCAGGAGAAATAGGTAGCAAGAGATATGCACAAACATAAAAATGAAGATCAGGAGTAGAATATATTGGGAAAGAATATGCATACATATATATATACATATATATATTAACCTTCTGGGGTGGGAGTGAGGGAAAAAAGAACAAAATAAAAAAGTGCACAACAGAGACCAAAAGAAAACTCACAAGTAAGCAAAGATGGACACTTCTCAACACTGTGTATTATTTATCATACAGGTTTTCTTGAAATAAAAATTTATTGTTACCTATTTTGAATCCTCTTTTATGTTCTGCTATGCACATGCCATGCTTTTTTCTTACTTTGTATTTAAGTTCCAATATTTACATTTATGATATGTTTTTTGTTTCCTTTCTCTATTCTGTATTTGTGTTCCGGCCCTTTTATTGTATTTTAGACTCAAGGGCTCTTTTATTTGATTCAGTCCAACATTCATATCAACATTTTGGATCTTGTCTGGTTTGTCATGGTTTGGCACCATGCCCCAACTGCCTTTTTTCTCCACTCTATGACCCCCCTTTCCTATTGATGTATTCTTCCCAGGACCTCCATTTTGAGGAATGATCCAGATCAGCCATCTTTCATTCTCCAGACTTAGCCACCGTGCCTCATCTTCCTTCTCTCTCTACTCCTATAATATCATTGTTGAGTTCTTCCTGGAACTTCCATTTTAAATAAGGACTGGATCTTAGACCAATCAGTTCTTATTCTCTAGACTTTCACAACAGTTTCTTCTTCTAAAGTTCCTTGAGGGTAAGGACGTTTTTTTGTTTTTATTTGTAGGTATTTTTATTATGTGCCTAACACACAATCAGCACTTAATAAAATGCTTATCAACTTCACTTGTTAACTATTTCTCCTATCTTTGTGTCATCTTCAAATTTGATGAATTTACCATCCATGCCTTTATCCAAGTTATTGATAAAAATGTCAAACAACACAGAGCCAAGCTCAGATCCCAAGGCTACTCTACTATAGACCTAAAGTCATGTCAACATTTAACCATTAACAGTTACTATTTTTTTATTTTACTTAATAATTTATTTTCCCCCCAATTACATTAAAAAACAGTTTTTGACATTTATTTCTTTTAAAAAAAATTGTGAGTTTTGAATTCTCTCCATAATTTCGATAGTAATCTGATGTAGATATATACATGCACAATCATGTAAAACATATTTGTGTTAGTCATTTTGTAGAAGAAAACTCAAAAGGAAGGAAGGAAGGAAGGAAGGAAGGAAGGAAGGAAGGAAGGAAGGAAGGAAGGAAGGAAGGAAGGAAGGAAGGAAGAAAGGAAGGAAGGAAGGAAGGAAGGAAGGAAGGAAGGAAGGAAGGAAGGAAGGAAGGAAGGAAGGAAGGAAGGAAGGAAGGAAGGAAGGAGAGAAATGAAAAAGAATATGATTTGGTCTATATTTGGATTCCATCAGTTCTTTCTCTGGAGGTGAATAGCATTTTTCATCATGAATTTTTTGAGATTGTCTGTAATGCTGAGAATAGCTAAGTCATTCACAATTTTTCATTGTACAATATTGCTATTACTGTATTCAACATTCTCCTGGTTTTTCTTACTTCATTCTGCATTCATTCATCTAAGTCTTTTCAGATTTTTCTGAAATTTTCCTGCTCATAATTTTTTACAGCACAACAATATTCATTGTAACCATATACTTCACTTTTGTTCAGCCTTTCCCCAGTTGGTGGACATCCTCTCAATTTTCAATTCTTAGCTACTACAAAAAGATCTGTTATTAATACCCTTCTACAAATAAGTTTTTTTTCTCTTTTAAAAAAGTCTTTTTGGGATACAGACCCAGTGGTAGTATTGCTAGATCAAAGGTTATGCAGTTTTATAGCTCTTGGGCATAGTTCCAAATTGTTCTCCAGAATGATTAGATCAGTTCCCAACTCCACCAATAATGCATTAGTGTTCCAGGTTTCCCATATCCTCTCCACTAGTTATCATTTTCCTTTTCTGTCATATTGCTCAACCTGATAGGTGTGAGGTAGTACCTCAAAGTTATTTTATTTTACATTTCTCTAATCAAGAATGACTTAGAGCATTTGTTCCTATGACTGTAGATAGCAACTGATTTCTTTGTATGAAAGCTTCCTGTTCACATCCTTTGACCATTTATCAATTGGGAAATGATTTGTATTCTTATAAGTTTGACTCAGTTTTCTATATATTTGAGAAATGAGGCCTTTATCAGAGATATTTGCTGCAAGATTTTTTCCCCCAGTTTTCTGCTTTCCTTCTAATTTTGATTGTATTGGTTTTGTTTGTGTAAAACCTTTTTAAGAAAAATATATAAAGGAAGGAGTTTAAGCAGCACTAGAATTTAAGCTATATTATAAGGCAGTGATTATCAGAACTATCTGGTACTGGCTAAGAAATAAAAAAGTGGATCAGTGGAACAGAGTAGATATACATTATACACTAATAAATGAGTAATAGTAACCTTGTATTTGATAAATGTAAGTATTTTAGCTTTGGGAATAAAAATACACTAGTTGGCAAAAATTGAAAGTAGTGTGGCAGAAATTGGGTAAACATTGTCAACCAAGTGAAACCCTTTGCCTCAAAATGCAGAGGAGTCCAAGGTGTGTTGAAAGCAGAAAAGTTTTGTTAGGAGGAAAATCAGATGGTACCACCACCACCACCATCACCCCTGTACAAGGTACAAAGAAACCCACAGGCCAGGAGAAGCAGGGGAGATTTATGTGTGAAAACCATAAAGGGGAGGTTAGGAAGGGGTTGGGGAAAAGAATGGACAGTCTTTCCCAGGAACAGGTGGACAGAGAAGCAGGATATTTTGCAAGAACAGTTGACTGCAAGGCTAGTTTGGGACAGTTGGGAGTGGAGTGCACAGCTCAGCAAGTTCAGCCAGCAAACACCAACAAAGGTATCTGGCCAGGCTTTGGCTCATTGCAGGCTCTTGATTGGCTCCTTTCAGCAAACAGACTTGCTCTATTATGTCCAGTGCCTCTCCCTGGCAAGTTAACTCATAGAAACCAAATATATTAATTCAGGGGCACTTCCACAACATCAGTATCTTACACTATTTATCAAGATTAGATCAAAATGGACACATGATCTAGGTATAAAGGGAGATATCATGAGAAACCTGGAAGAACACAGAACACATCACCTATCAGACATATGGATTAGAGAACATTTTATAAACAAACAAGAGACAGAAAGCATTGTGAGGGGCAAAATGAATAATTTTGATTACATTAAATTTAAAAAAGTTTGTACAAATAAAATCAGTGTAGCCAAGATTAAAAGGAAAGTAGAAAATTAAGGGGAAATTTTTATAGATAGTTTCTCATATAAAGGTATCATATCTCAAATATATAGAGAACTTTATCAAATTTCTAAGAATATAAGTTGTTCCACAATTGATAAATGGTCAAAGGATATGAATAAGTAGTTTTCTAATGAAGAAATCAAAACTACACATAGATGTAAAAATGCTCTAAATTACTGTTGATTAGAGAAATGCAAATTAAAACAACTTTGAGATATCTCACACCTGTCAGATTGGCTAAAATGATTGAAGGGAATAGTGACAACTCTTGGAGGGAATCTGGAAAAATTGGGACTCTAATTCATCATTGGTGGAACTGTGAGTTGATCCAACCATTTTGGAGAACAATCTGGAATTATGCCCGAAGAATTATAAAACTGCGTATATCTTTCCATATAGTAATATTATTATTGGATCCATTTCCCAAGATGATCGAGGAAAAGGAAAAGAACTTATATGATCTAAAATATTTATTGAAACTCTCTTTGGAGTGGCAAAGAGCTGGACATGGAAGGGATTGCCCATCAATTGGGGAGTGGCTAAATAAGTTGTAGTATTTGATTGTGATGGAATATTACTGTTCAGTAAGAAATAATGAGCTGATTGATTTTAGAGAAACATGGAAAAACTTGCATGAAATAACAAAAAGGGAAGCAAGTGCAACCAAGAGAACATTGTATATAGGAACAGTAATATTGTATGAAGAATAATAGTGAACAACCCAGTTATTCTGAGTACTATAAATGCTCAACTCAACTATAAAGGATCTATAAAGGAAGATGCTTCCAAAGAAGCACTTCCAAAGAAAGAACTGATAAGTAGAAATACACACAGCATGGTTTTACATACATTTATAAATCTGCACTAAATGGTGGCCGTCATAAGTGTGGGGTAGAGAGGGAGAGAGGGAAGCAGTTCAGAACTTAAAATGTAACAAAATAAATAAATAGAATTTAATTTAAAAAATTGAATATTATCTAAATTATCCATTTTACATTTTGTAATGCTCTCTATCTCTTATTTGGTCTTAAATTCTACCGTTATCTATAGATCTGACAGGTAAACTATTCCATGCTCCCTCAATTTGCTTATCGTATCACCCATTATGTCTAAATCATGTACCCATTTTGACCTTATCTTGGTATCCGGTGTGAGCTGTTGGTCTATACCTAGTTCCTGCCCTATTGCTTATCATGTTTCCCAGCAATCTTTAACATCTACTGTTTAAATCCAACCATCCAACTAGGTTTGAATCCATCTAGCTGTATTTTAATTATCTTATACATATCTCTCCTTCTCCATAATTATAGTATGAGAAACTTTATCAAGAGCTTTGCTAAAATCTTGGTAAGCTTTATCCACAGTATTTCACTCATTTATTAGTTTAGTAATTCTGTCAAAAAAAGGAAAAGAAGTTAATCTGGTATGACCAAAACCATATTGGCTTCTGTAATCACCCATTTAAATCTCTTTTTACATATTCACAAACCAAGTTTTTCATGATCCGTTCCAGAACTTTGCTAGAAATCAAAGTCAAGGTCACTGACCTATAATTTGAAGACTGGTCTCTTTCCTTTATTGAATATTGGAGCATTTACCCTTCCTCCAGTCTTGTGGTACTTCTTTCATTTTCCATGATCATTCACATATTAACATATTCATTCACTTTTTCAAGAATCAGATCTATTTCTTTCAAATCCTCAGGATACAGTTCATCTGAGCAAAGTGACTTGAATTCAAGGGCAGTTAATAAATCTTACTATCTCCTTACTTATCTTGGATTATTCCCTGTTAGTCATTGTATCTTGAAATTTCCAGTGTAAAGGTCATTCTCTTGCAAAGAAAACAGAAATGAAATAAAAATTGAGCAACTCTGCTTTCTCTCTAGTTAGTAGACATCTAGTGGCACAGTGGATTAAGTGTAGAGTTTTGGCTTCAGAAAGACCTGAGTCCTAATCCTACCTCAGAAATTTACTAGCTATGTGACCTCAGCAAGGGTAGTTTGCTTCATTTGGTCTCCACTGGATACTGAGTCTTTAACCTCCTTGATAATTAAGTTCAGTAATACTGGCTTCCCTGCTAGTAACCTCTATCTACTTCAGTTTTCTTATCTGTAAAATAGGTACAATAATAGCACCTACCTCACAGGGTTGTTGTGAGAATCGAATGAGTTAAGATGGAAAGTACTTTGCAAACCTTCAAATGCTATATAAATGCTAGCTATTATTATCTTTCCATCTATTGCAAACAAAGGTTCTATGCTTTTGATCTTCCTTTTTTCTCCCAAAATAGCTTAAAAAAAAAATCTTTCCTCTCCCCGTGTCTTCAAAAAGTAAGAAATCAGCCAAATGATATTCCTTTTACAAAGCCTTACTAAAAGTACATCCTTTTGTCAAAATCCAGGCTGTCCTGAAAGTGTTTGAGGTATATAAATCCTATTTTGCTGTTCACCTTCTTTCCTATTCCCAACCCTCCCAAACCTTCCTTCCCTCTCAGTGATTAAAATGTCATTTAAAAATTAGTCATAAAAGAATACTGTATAAATTTCTTCACCATCGTAATGCAAACTTTTCAAATCCTTCTATGTCATAAATGAGATATTAGGTTCCCATAATAAAATTTTAATAACAGATATCATTTACATATCATTCTTTTAGGTTTCAAAGCACTTTACGAATATTTTCTCCTTTTATCCTTACAACAACCCTGGGAATGAGGGTATTGTTGTTCAGTTATCCTTCCTTGTCAAAGAGTGGGTTGTCATTTTGTTCTCCTGTGTAATAAGGCAAACAGAGGTTAAGTGACTTGCCCAGGGTCACCCAGCCACTAAATAAGTGTCTGAGGCCAGATTTTAACTCAGTTCGTCCACGCTTCAGATTCAGCACTCTATCCACTGAGCCATCTAGCTGCCTCCAGGAAGGAGATAAGGAAACCAAGATAGACAGCAGTTAAGTGACTTGCCCAGTATAAATAGGGCCTTCCCATTTTTATCTGTGGAGTTAAACAAGGTCATTTATTTTTATTCCCATTTTTCAGATGAACTAAGACACACAGAACTACCTTGTCAAGATCACACAGCTAACCAAAAAGTCACTAAGGAACTCAATGCTCAAAAGGTCTAAGGGACAATCTAATTTTATCTTAGTAAAATTTCAGGTACAAAGTCGGTCTGGGCTTTAGACAATCCTTCTAGGAAATCCTTAGCTCCATGGTACGGTAGAAGAATGATACATCAGAGAAAATATAAGAAAGAGGACTAGCTCTGGGTAGGTGGAATAAATGGCTATCAAATGATAGGGTTGGAGGGTTACATAATGCCACATCTATCCCCAAAGACTCCTAATATATTACACTGTAATGGGCTTCTCAAGAGAGGCATTACTAAAATGGAATTAACTTATCCTCTTGGTAGATAGAGTACTGGGGGTAAGAATGAGTGTCTCTAAACTTCATTCTCTCACTAATGTATTACAAGCAGATTGGTTCATCATGTAAAGTCAAACTGGTCATCCCTCAAAGGGATAGATTTCTGTACGGATTGGGAAAAAGAGGTTGGAAGTGACAATCCATGGGAGAGGCTTGTGGGAGACCACACAGCCAACAATTAACTTTGCCAACTTAACCAACTGAACCATACCTAGGTTTAGACTTGGCAGGGAATTAAATGAAAGTAAAAATCACTATTTTATCACTATATTATAGTTTTGTTTATACAGAAGTAACAATGACATCAGAGCAGAGTATTGTTAGCTTAGTATCTAGGGAGCATTTTAGTGACTGAGTTAAGTCTTCACCTTATTGATCATTTCTTTACTCAACTACATTTAACAAACGTATTAAACCTCTATCTGCTAGGTCAGCCTCTTGGAAAAGAATAGACAATTATGTCTGTACCCAAGATGTTTACAGTCTAATAGATATGATAAGTAAATGCAATTGACTTTGCCAGAATACATAACTTCAGTATTGTGGGTATTCTTTTCAATGCACATTTTGGTCTCTTTATATCAACTTTTTCTGTGTACTGATGGATGACTGATGCATGTCATCTCCCCCATTATGTTATAAGCTCCTTGAGGGAAGGGATTGTCTTTTGTCTATTTTTGTATCCCCAGAAATTAGCACAGTGCCAAGTACATAGTAGGTGTAAAAAATACTGCTTGAATGATTGATTGACAAATGCTAACCACAAGTAGAATGGGCTGCCTGTGCACTTTTCATTGGAAGTCTTCAGGCCAAGACTGAATGGCCATCAGGCAGCAAAGGGAATGCTTTCTTAGGTAATGAGCAATGAGGTCCCTTCCAACTCTGAAATTCTGTGACTTTGTGACTGTTGAATGGCAAACAGTTTCAAATCTTGGATAATAATAAACTGGGTCATCAGTGGATTCTCACACTGTCTTCCAGTCCTAGACATTTGGGTTAGCTCCTGTATCATGCCTTAACAACCGCTGAAAAAGTTGATTGATTGACTTAGGGATCACAGTATGCAGATATATCCTAAACAATCCTTAACATTCATTAAAGACACCCAACTGGATTTATAAGACAAAGAGAAAAACTTTCAGCCTCAAGGAGTGAACCTATAGTTCCCTAGGTTATGACTTAATTAACCCAATACCAAATGAAAGATTGTAAATAAAAAGGGACAAACTCAACAGAGGGTTACAATTAAATGGAGAGTAAAATGCAAATGGAAGAATCCAATGCCTACCATTCACGACATTTCATGCAACAATAGAAGCTCTGTAAGCAAGAACTCCTGGTCAGAGTGAAGAACCATTGTATAGCCACCATTGCAGAGAAAATCACACCAAAACTATATTGAATGTTCAGGAATACAGAGGGAAAGAGATTGACTCCCCATTCTCATTCCAAATAGCCTTGGTCTCTCTGGGGTTTAAAATAAAATTAAGAACCAAAAATCTGGAACAATTATTTCACATCTCATCCAACTATTGATGGGGTGCTTGGGTACATGCTTGGGTCCCAATTCTAAAATCATATTTCTCTTTAAAAATCACATTTCTCCCTAGTCTCAAAATACTATCCCAGGCAGTTTCTCCCCAGCCCAAGGACACAGCCTGCCCCAGCAGCAACCATTTATCTCCCTTCTGCTATACTGACCAACTGTACCCATAGAACTTATTAGCTTGGACCAGCTGTGTATTGGCTGAACTGTCTGTGTACGGGATCATAACAACATTTACTACTCACTGAGCAGTTATATATATCCTAGGCTCAGACTTATGTATACTCCCTTACATTTATCTTGTCTAACAAGACATTGATGAGAGCAACCTGGTATTTCTGAACCAACCCTGACAACTAGTTGACTTAGTGACTGTTCAGGCCTAAAACCACACCTCTAGGTGTGAGCTATTAGGCTATTTCCCAATGAATTTTCAGTGAAATACCTGCACAGTAGATACCAAAAAGGCATGTTCCTTTAGGAACTGACCACTCCTTACGTACTCTCTAATCCCACCCCAAAACACCTAGTTAGCATATTTGGTACATGCCTCACTATACAATATCCTTTATAAACTTTCCCTATACCCCTCTAAGGTTACAGGGCCCCTAAGAACTCTTGCCTGCTGAAAAGCATAATAAATCTTTGCCTTGACCTCAACAATGCTTGAGTCCATGAATTCATTCCAAGTGACCTGCCCCTGGTACCCTGGTCTTTCTAAGGGTCTCACACCCCACTTCCAGCCCTCATCACTGTCACTATTGTTATAAGTCAAATATGCAGCATTATGCCTTTTCTCAGTATAGCCCCTAAAATAAGGAATTTAAACTCAGAAGGATCTATTAAAGGAGTTTTGTGTGAATCTGAAATCACTTTTATAACATGCTGTAAATATCTGTGGCTACCTGGAGTGTAATTGGAGAAGGATGTCATCAAGCAAGCTTAAGAAGGGGAAAAGCTCATGATTTTGTGAAAAAGGTTTTGAAGTCAACCCAGAGACTATTTTTCATTAGACTTAAGCCTTAGTTATAATTCTCAGATACTTAATAAAATGACTACAGGACCCTTGAGGAGCAAGGTTGTCCCTCAGGGTATAGAACCCAAGGACAAATCCCTATTCTGTCCTCATTATTCTTATAACAGTAAAATCGGGTTGAACTGAACATTAAGAACAGACTGAAAGGAGAAAGAATTAGAAAAGCTAAGCCTAAGAGGAGCTTGGGGGAGAGGGGACAAATTGCTTTAATGATAGAAATGTTGTTGGAGCTGATACCTTTTTTTGTTGTTGCTGTTTTTAGCATCAGCTGGTGGAGCAAACTTCTTTCCTTCTTGCTGCTTCCCAGAGTCACTGTCCTGCCATCAGAACTATGAATCCCTCTCCCCTCCACCATTTCAAATAACAAAGAAATTAAAGAGTAGGGGACAATTGATTCTATTATTTATATCCTAGAAACAGATCTAGCAATGTGATTCTGTATATGATTTTTTAAAAATAAAATTAACTGAGGACTCAAGCTAGGAAATATCTCGGTATATCAGTTCTGGTTTCTTTTACTGGATAGCCTAGGCAAGAAGACTGGGGAAAATGTCTTCCTTGGAGAAAAGGAGAAAATCTAGCACCACTTGCAATTAAAGTACAATATCTCCATTTTAGAAAACAAGCACAATAAAGGGAAATCTGCTTCATCACTTCTTTTCTTTGAAATCTTTTGATTTTTATTCTTGCATAAATAATTGCAGATTCTTTAATAACTTTCTTTCTCCTGCTGTCAATAGTTCAAATAGTGCACAGTCTGGTGCTTTCTCTATAGAGTATCCCTGCTAATGGACAGGCACCAAGGAAAACATTCATCATAAAGAATTCTTTATTAACAAAAGGCAATGTAGAATAATAAAAATAACCCTGGATTTGGAGTTAGTAGAAATGGGGCTGCATCCAAGTTCTGCTACTTAGCACCTGCGTGACTTTGAACAAACCTTTTTCTCTCTCTGCAGCTCCATTTTCTCATCTGTAAAATGAGAGTGTTGGACAAAATGATTTCTCAGGTCCCTTCCAGCTCTAAATCTAATTACCCTATGGAAGATAATTCTTTAAATTCTTTAGTCTGGGTCTTATGCATAAGCAAGACTTCCAGAAACAAGTTTTGTTCATTTAGGTTACCTTTATCTAAGCATTTCTACTTTGAGAAAGAATCAGATGCAAAGTCTCTCCATGACTCTATTAAAGCACTAATAGGCATGCATCAAAGGGAATACTTTGAGTAATCTCTCTCTCTCTCTCTCTCTCTCTCCCTATCTCACTCAAGTCATTTAGGAATCACAGTAATAGCATTCCTGGACATCAGACAAAATTCCACATTGAGATAAAATAATTATATCACTCAGGGCAAAACTCAGTGATCATGTTACTTCATCAAAAAGGAAAATGGTCACTTAACTTTCTTCATATCCTTGGGGAATTATTTTCCTAAAATCATTCAGTCCCTCTTTGACCACTCACTGTAAGGATTTTCCTTTCCAGCTAGTCAAAGATGAAATCAAGAGATATTTTCATTAACAGAAATAATCAAAGAGACATCTTCTTTCTCATTATTATCCTAATCTGCTCAAGGTGGATCAGTCAAGGGCCCCTTGCCCTTGTCCAGCTCTCACCCTAATTACTGTAATACCCTCGATGGATAGAGTACTGGGCCTGGAGTAAAGAAGACCTGAGCACAAATCCTGCCTCAGACACAGATGAGCTGTGTGACGCTGAGCAAGTTGTTTAATGTCCAACTCTATTAGTTTCCTCATCTGTAAAATGGCACCTAATCCTCATGTTGTCATGAAGATGAAACAAAAGTTATTTGTGAAGTGCCTTGCAAACCTCCAAGCAACATATAAAATGCTATCATCATCATTATCATTGTTATCATTATTTATTAGTATTATTCCATCAAGGGAGGAGTCCTTCCTAGGTTGATCGAAAAGGAATGTGCAACTCTGTTTTGGAACTGATTACTAAAGACTGATGAAGTTTATCTTTCACATTAGTCCAAAGGTTTCAGATGAGGATCATTTTAAAATTCTTTCTAAAGATTTCTGAAAGAGGACGTGAAGAGAGCTTTAGACTGCTTCTAAAATCTGAAAAGCTAGATGAACAAAATACCTATGGGTCAACCACCTAGAAATCGAAAATGTTATTCTGTGGCCCCATATTCCACCTTCTTGCAGTTTTAGCTAAAACTTCTTCGTTGAGTTAATAAGCAAGGGGTTAAGTACAAAAGAAGATGCTAAAGCCATTTCAGTCATTAATCAAGAACACCAGACTACACTGAGAAGCAGAGATAAATGGAAGACCTCTGTTCAAGATGGCCACTTAATACATGTTTGTCATTTTGTATTACATTATATTTTTGTGGATTTTTAAAAAATAAAAGATTCCAGCGCTGTTTGAAGGTATAATCTTCTTAGATACCAAAGCTTTAGAATGATAAAAAACTTAGGACTAAAAGAGACTTTGGAGATTCTCTGGTAGAACCCCTTTAATATATGAGGAAACTGAATCCCCTCCCCCTCCAGAGGTTATGAGGCTTTCTTATTATCACACAGCTCATTTAGGAATTGTTTTTGAGAAACAGAGATTTGGGAAGAAAGCTTAATCAAATAAATCAAATAAGGATGGGGGTTTGTGTGTGGTGCGAGAGAAGTCCACAATTTACTTTTTAAGAAATGAAATTATATTGCTAATTTAATTCCCGTCCAAATTCCTACTGAAAGAGGCAGGTTGTTGACCCTCATACAATAAGAGAAGTAAATATTCACCCAGGGAACAGTATCAACAGAGCAGACAGACACAGTGTCCCCAGCTGCAAAGCAACCTTTGCCAATAAGAAGGAATAAAAGGAGCAGTTTCCCTTCCTGGTTCTTCCCTCCTCCCCACTACTACCCGACTCCAGTTTGTCAGGCATAGCATTAATTAGGCTCCTTCTTTGTTCTATGGACCAATTTCCCAACATAATGAGAAAACAAAACCCAAGTATTCAGGAATGCACTTTCTGGAATGGATTAAGAGAGATATTGTAACAAGGGGAGGTTCCACTAGGAAAGATTGGTAATCAACAGAGTTGTGTTCCAGCACTCTATAGTCTATATAATAAGCAGAAAGCATTAGAAGGCTGGAACCATATATTTAGACCAAAACTTATCCCTGGAAGACTCTTCAGAGGCCACTGAGTCCTACCTCTTCTTTTTTACAGATGAGGAAATTGAGGCCAGGGTAGTAAAATGACTTTTCCAAGCCCACACAAGTAGTAAATGTCAGATGTAGGATTTGAATGCAGGGCATCTGACTCCAAATCCAACACTTTCTCCTCTGTGCTATGGTGCTTCCTTTCTCCTTTGCTTCATGAACATGACTGTGCATGATTGTTGAAATGAATATGAAAGGAAAAAATGAGTCAACCAGAGGGACAAAGAAAAACCTCACAGTTGCCCACAGCAGATAGATAATATTTCTGAGAGTTGACTCTGTCCCTTTCTTCTTGAATTGGCAAATGAACAACTACAGATATATGAATTCTTTAGGACAGTAGCACAATTATCTCATGGAAATAGGAACCTAAAGAGAGGAAAGATTTGATCATCATGTGATTGAAAAACAAAGGCATATATCAGAGAATGATGTCTCCTGTGTCTCTGATCTTCTTCCTCAAAAACCTTCAGGTTGAGTACTTTCATGTGTTTTAGATTTTTGTATGTTTTTGTAGCCTTAGCATTTTTTAAATTGAAGAATACTTTTTTTAGACTAACAATGCATACCAACTTTATGAAGATCACCCTTTTCACTGAAAAAAAGTTACCATTACAAGTTTACCAATTACCATTATTGGTAATCTGCGGTCTCCAAGTGATAGGGTGCTTGGGTGCATGTGCTTGGGCTCCAATTCTAAAATCACATTTCTCTTTAAAAGTCATATTTCTCCCTAACCTCAAAACACTATCGCAGGCAGTTTCACCCCAACCCAAGAACAAAGCTTGCCCCAGCAACAACCATTATCTCCCTTCCTGAACAGTAGCCAGCTGCACCTATAGAACTTATTAATCTGAACCAGCTATGTACTGGCTGAACTGACGTGCGCTGGATCATAACAACATTTACTATTCACTGATTAATCATATGTATCCTAGACTTAGCCATATGTATACTCCCTTACATTTATCTAATCTAACAAGACATTGATGAGAATATTATTCCTGAGTCAATCCTGAACTCTAGTTGACTTAGTGACATTTCAGGCCCTAAACCACACCTCCAAGTAGCACCCCCCCCACCCCGGGCTATTTCTCGATGAACGCTGGGTAAAATACCTGTGCAGTAGATACCAAAAGTGCATGTTCCTTTAAGAACTAACCACTCCTTAAACACTCCCTAATCCCACCCTGAATCACCTAATTAGCATATTTGGCACATGCTTCACTACATATCCTATATAAACTTCTCCTGTACCCTGCTAAGGTTGCAGGTTCCCGAAGAACTCTTGCCTGCTGAAAAGCATAATAAATCTTTACCTTGACCTCAACAATGCCTGATTCCATGAATTCATTCCAGGTGACCTGCCCCTGGAACTCTGGTCATTGTAGGGGTCTCATTCCCTCCTTCCAGCCTTCATCACAAGTACCAGGATATTAGAACTAGACAGTAAGCTTACAGAGCACTTTGACAAAATACCTGATTTATAGGTGAGAAATTATTTATTTAATACTTTTCTGCTTTTTAATATTTAGAGGTAACCAATATTATAATAAAAAATACAGAAGTGATAGAAATGAAACAAAGAAAAATTTAAGACAATTGATCATTTCCTTCTTATTCAAGAAGTTACTATTCAATAAGGAGAATACTTGGAAAAGATAACAGACATATTTATATCCAGTATTAGCCAAGACAAAAAAAAATTCATGCTAATTTGATGAAATTATACAGAGTTAGTTCTCTAACAAGCAGATATGTCATCATTGTTGAGTAGGGAGATATATGAAACATTTTTAAAATGAATACTCTGCTCTTTTCCCTCAACTGCTTACTTAGCTCAGAAATGAAAACATTACCTGATCTACTAGTTTTCTCTGAAATCTCTCATTCTGTTGTAAGAAAAATGTATAGGCATTCGCCTTCCAATTTAATTTATTTCAAATAGATGATATTTTATTTGTGCTTTTCAAAAGATTTATTTCTATCCATGTCTTGTGATTAGGCTAAATGAATAATAATAGGTTGCTGAAAAAAAATTATTAAAAATTTGCAAATATCATGTGAGAAGACTTTGGTTATGGAAAGGAAGAGGTAAGAAAAAGTGAAGCCATTGGTCAAAATGAAGATTTAGAGAATCTTGTGATTTCATTCATAATAGCTTATTGAGATTTGATTCTGCTTATTGCAATGCAAAGAACAACAAATAACAAGATCTAGACATCTCTACATGCTGACATTACATGAGGTAATGACAAATCTTAAACTTCCCCACCCAAGAAATTAGTGCTACCTGGCTATCTGTTTCTCACCCAACTGGCAATCTCCCTGTCTTTATCTTTCCTTCCCTGTACCTCTCTCCCCCTGTCTCTCTGTATGTCTTTCTGTCTCTCTTTCTTTCTCTGTCTCTGTACTTACTGTTCTATGGAATTCCTTTGTACCTCTCTCTCTGATATTTACCACACTCTGCATCATTATAATTATTTGAGTACTTCTTAACTATCCTATTAGGCTATGGATTCCTCATCCATAAAATGAAGATAAAAATATTTACACCACTTAACTCTCAAGAACATCATGAGAAATATGTATTACAAATCACTATCTAGATGTAAGCTACTCTTCATGAGTCTGGGGCAGCTAGGTGGTGCAGTGGACAGAGCACCAATACAGGAGTCAGGAAGACCTGAGTTCAAATCTTACCTCAGACATGTGACATTCACTAGCTGTGTGACCTTGGGCAAGTCACTTTATCCCAATTGCCTCATCCTGGGTCATCTCCAGTCATCTTGATGAATATCTGGTCACTGGATTCAGATGGCTCTGAAGGAGAAGTGAGATTGGTGACCTGCACAGCCCTCCCTCACTCAAAACAAAGTCAAGTGCAAATCATGTCATCATTCTCTGATGGCATGGTCTTCTTTGGCAACGAAGGATGAACATACTTTTCATGAAAAGTAATGTGATGATGTGGAAAAAGCATAAGACAGAATCGGAATATCTGGTTTCAAATCCTAATTGGATAATTTACTAGTTATGTGACACAAGATAAATTATTTATCCTCTCTGAATTTGTTTCCTCACATATAAAATGGACAGAAAATGTTTCCTCATGTATAAAAAAAGCCCTTTGCAGTCAACTATATAAGTGCTATAAAAATATGAATGAATAAGAAAGTAATTCATTGGTTCTTGGAGGACATGGGACTGGGTCTCATTCATATCTAAATTCTTTCACATTTCATGGTTCAATGTCTAATTTATAGTAGATAAATCAAGTCAATCATTTATTAAGCACTTACTATACACTGGGCACTGTGCTAAACACTAGAAGTACAACAAAAAAGCTAAGTCCTCAAAAAGTTTACCTTCTAATGAGGGAGGACAACACACAAAAGGGAGCTGAAAAACACAGAGGAGAAGAGGGTATGGTGGAGAAAGAAGTACAGAAAGCCAGGATAGAGCCCACAGAGGAACGAAAGATGGCCCTTCTTCTAAACAGATGTTCTGGGAAGGATTCACCAGTGGGAGAATGGAGTTACAGAGAATTCAGTTCAATTTAATAAACATTTATTAAGCACCTACTATGTGCCTGACACTGTGCTAAGTGCTGGGGATACAAATAGGACAAAGACAACTCCTGCCCTCAAGGAGCTTACAATCCAATGAGAAAAGACAATACAAAAAAGGAGAAAACGAAGATACGCTGTATATGGGCTATGGAAATGATGTTCATCAAAGTCAAAACCAAGCGAAGTCACTGAGGGAAAATGGAGAGTTACCTGGAAATTTCTGAGCCTTCTATTAAAGAAGGCTTTTCAGAGGAGTTTATTGCTCTACCCCCCATTACTCCAATCATGTTGGAGAAGCAGCTGAGAGAGTTGAGAATATGTTAAATATCAAAAAAAAAAGAGTCAATCTGAAATAAGGATGAAAAGACTAAAGGATAGAAAGATGATTAGATTGCAGTGAGAAGGGAATAAGGGAACTTCTAGATTAAGAAGGTAATTGAGGCATGGTGGTGAAGTCAAGCCAAATTGGAAGCAGAAAGGCAGCAGAGGGCATATGGTGTGCTGGTAAAGATTGTCGTCTTAATCTTGTTATTATTGCCTTGTTACCATATTAGCATCCTAGAACTGACAGGGTCCTCAGAAGTCGTTTAATACAACCAGCATCTGAACAGGAATTTCTGTAGTGACGTAAGCTCCACTTTCACTCAAGCTAGGTAGGGAGGGACAGTCCTGTGCTGTATGCTGGGTATATGGAGGGAGACATGACTCCTGTTTTGGAATGCCAAGTACATCATACACCATTGCATATCTGCATATAGCACTTATTTTAGTTGATTGCAGACACACTTGGAAAGAATGAGGAGCAAACAAAGTGGGATCTTTCGATGGCTGAGTGGCAGATTGGAGCCTTCTAACCTACTCATTTCCCTTGACCTTTAGCTTTAGAGAGTACTAAAGATGAATTTCTTCCAGGTGAGAATGTTTATAGATTTTATTCTTTCTCAGTTTGATCTGTAAACTTTTCTGGTGCCAAGCTAAAGAGTTTATTTATCTTGCATATTCTTTGGTACATTTCAGAACATTTGTTCTTTGTCTTTAAACAATGAATTTACTTGCCATTTACTGTCTGTGATGGTGTTTTGTGTGACCAGCATTTAGTGGAACGAGACGAAGCTGGTGAGTATAAGCTAAAAGGTTTACCTCTCTCTCCTGAGAAGGATCAGGGTAGTGGCTTTCTTTCTGAACTCTTTAGAATTGTACCCCTAGGCTACTGATATTGGAGGAGTGATATGAATGTGTAGAATCTGAGGTATAATCTGACCCATCCCATTTCCAAGAGGACCATCTTTCTTCCTATTTGAGAGGGGTAGAAAGTCCATGCCAGCACTACTAGAAGCGTACCTGGGGGAAAGGGAAATCAGAATCCAGGACCACAGAGGCTGAATGACAAGACCAGCATTGAACTAGAATTTTATCTCTCTGGTTCTAGAGCAATAGATGTTCAGTACATTTTTAGTCATATGCCTGAAGTTTTTTCAATTTTATAGCATCTACCAGAGCTTGTGCTACACTGACCTTGAGAATCCAGAATCACTTCCACAATGTTTTATTGAAATACGACTTTAGTGTAGGCATTATAATGGAATATAGCTATAACTAAGGCAGCTCTGATGCAATAGATAAAGCATTGGATGTGGAGTCTGGAAGACCTGAATTGAAATCCAGCTTCAGATATTTACCATTTGTGTAACCCTAGTTAAGTCATTTAACGTCTTTCAGACTCAGTTTTAAAAAGTGGAGATAATCATAGCATATACTTCCTAGGGTTGTTGTGGGGATAAAATGAAATAATATTTGTAAAGTGCTTTGCAAACCTTAAAGTGCAATATAAATGCTAGTCATTCTTATTAATACTAACAATACGAAATCAGAATTTTGTATGGTGTGTAACATGTTTATTTTCATTTGGATTTTGGAGTGTGGTTGAAATGAAATTGATGTCCTTTTATTTAGAAGTTAGATAATAGTTGATAAATGATTATTGCAATAAAGGGATTCACAGAGATTTTTTGGTTTCCCAGAACATATAGAAGTCATATTTACACTATACTAGAGTCTATTAAGTGTGCAATAGTATTATATCTAACAAAATGCCTTAATTTAAAAAAAATCTCATTGTTAGAAATGCTAACCATGATCTTAACCTTCAGAGAGTTGTGATCTTTTTGCTGGTGGAAGGTCTTGCCTCAGTTTTGATGGCTGCTGACTGATCTTGCTGAAGGATGGGATGACTATGTCCATTTCTTTAAATAAGACAACAATCAAGTATGCCACATTGATTGACTCTTCTTTTCACTTGAATACTTAGAGGCCGTGAAAGGGATATGAATTAGCCTAGGGAGAGGGGAAGTAAAGAGAAAAGGGGGAGGGAAGGGGAAAAAAATCTAAGATATATGGAAGTGAATGTAGAACACTGAAAACAAATAAAATAATAATAAGAAGAAGAAAGTTGATAAAAAATAAAAATAAAACAATAAATTTCCACTTCAAGAAAACCTATATAATAAACACTACATATTGTTTTCAAAGCTGCCCAGCTTTTCTTTGCTTCCTTGTCAGTTTTCTTCTGTTCTTTGCTATGCACATTTTACTTCTTCCTTCTTTTTCCTTCCCTCACCCCCACCTTAAAGAAGGCTACAATTAATTGTGAAGACTTACACACATACCTACATACACATACACATATCTATAGATATCTATATATGTACATATATGAAGATATCTATAAACACATACATATATACATGTATTCACTCATACTCATATGTATGAGACCCTACTATGCTTATTTACACTTGTCATCTGTTTCTCTGAAGGTGGACAGCATTTTCCTTCATAGGTGCAAGTGTTTCCATGCTTTTCTAAATCAACCAGTTCATCATTTCCTACAATACAGAAGTATTCTAACCCAATAACATCCTATCCTAGAGACTGTCTATGAAAGTTGTTTTCACCCAATTTTCTTCATTCTTTCTATTCTTGGCCACATGAGTTTTATTCATACAAGAAATTTTAATTTAAAATAATTGAAATTGTCCTTTTTACACTTCAACAATGCTCTCCTTTATAATGTAGTTTAAGGTCTGATACTATTGAATCTACTTGTTTTATATCTTTTTTCCTGCTTTTTTTAAATTCCTGAACTTTTGCTCTTCCAAATGAACTTTGTTATTATTTTTTCTAACTCAGTAAAATAATTTTTTAGTAATTTAATTCAGATGATATTGAATAAATAGATTAATTGGGTAAAATCGTCATTTTAAAAAATTGTATTGAATTTACTACCCATGAACAATAAATACTATTTCAATTATTTAGATCTGAGTTTATTTGTAAAAAAAAAGTGTTTTATATTTATGTCATATAGTTCCTGTGTCTGTTTTGGCAGGTATGCACGCATGTCTTTTATGCTGTGTAAGTATTTTAAATGGTCTAAAGCTATATTGAATAATATTGCAGATCCAGTGTAGTTTCTCTATTTTTCACTTTTGATTAATTCCAACTTCAGCTTTGTCCAAGATCATGATTACTATCCCACCTTTGTTTATATAATAAATTCTACTCCTGCCCTTTATTTTATCTTTGTATATAATTCTCATTTTTATAATGTTTCCTGAAAACAATATATTGCTGAATTTGAACTTTAAATCTGCTATCCATTTCCATTTTATGGACAAATTCATCCCATTCACTTTCTAAGCTACAATTGCTTGTGTATTTTCCTCCTCCCTATTTTTCCTCACTATCCTTCTCACTCTATTTACCCTGTCTCTCCTCACTCTTCTCCTTTACTTCTATCCACTCACTACCTTGCCCTCCTATTCCTTAAAACTACTCACCCCTCTAAAAGTCCCTCCCTTATCTTCTCCCCCCTGATCCTGTCCCCTTGCCCTTTTATTTATTTCTGAATTCAGAAGACTTTCATACCCACCTAGATGTGTGTACATGTGTATCTATAATTTCCTTGTTTGACCCCATGAGAGTAGGGTTCCAAAAGAACTGGTATTTTCACAAAGATGTAAACAATTTTACTTTATGGAATCCCTTATATTTGGTCACTAACGTTTGCTTTATATTTCTCCTGGATGTTATATGTTGAATTTTCCCTTAAGTTCTGGGGGTTTTGTCACAAAAACCTGAAAGTCTTTCAGTTCATTAAATGTCCAATTTTTTTTTTTCATTCAGGATTATACTCAATTTTGCTGGCTAAGTTACCCTTGGTGATAACTCCAACTCTTTTGCTCTACAAAATATAGTATTTCAAGTCCTATAGTCCTTCAAAGTAGTAGCTGCTAGCTCTTGTGTAATCTTTACTGTAGTTCTATGATATTCAAATTGTTTTTTTCTTGTTCTTTCCAATATTTCTTCCTTAACCTGGGAGCTTTGAAACCTGGCCATGTTAGTCCTATAAATTTTCCTCCTGGGGTCCCTTTCAGGTAGTGATTGGAGGATTTTTTTTTCTGTTTCTGCTTTGCCTTCTTATTCTAGAACTTCAGGACAATTTTCCTGAACAATTTCTTGTAATATCGCATCAAGATTCTTCTTTTAATCATATTTTTCAGGTAATCCAACCATTCTTATTATTTCTTCTCAATCTGTTCTTCAGATCAGTTGTTTTTCTGATGAGATGCTTTACTTTGTCTTCTATTTTTTCACTCTTTTCATGTTGTTTTATGATATCTTTGGTGTCTTAGAACGTCATTAGCTTCCCCTTGCCCAGTTCTAGTTTTCAAGGAATTATTTTCTTCCTTAAGTTTTTGATTCTTCATTTCCAGTGGACTGACTTTCTTTTCATAATTTTCTTGATTTTCTTGGATTGCTCTTTTTTTTTCTAATTTTTCCTCATCTCTCTTATTTCTTTCTGAGTTCTGCTAAGAACTCTTTTTGTGCTGGGGGTCATTTGTTGTTTTTCTTTGAAAAAGAAAGGACTTTTTTTTAGCTGTATTATCTTCCTCTGAATACAAACTCAGATCTTCTCTATCCCCATTGTAGCTATCTATGGTTGGGTTCTTTCTCCTTTGCTTGCTCATTTTTATTATTTTTTTTTGTTTTATAATGACAATCATTATTAATCAACTATTAGTGTGATCAAGTTCTAGTCCTGAGTTATGGGGAGTAATGCCCCAAGTCTCAGGTCCTTCTTACTGTTATTTTCTGAGGTGAGAGGGGAATCCTTGGGCTCTCCTCTCCGCTCCTAAGTCACTGCTAGGGCCCCAGCCACACTGTCCTGCAAAGGATCTTACTCCCTGAGGTCCCTGAGGTGGCTGCAAACTACATCTGTCCTCTCTGCCCCGAAACTGAAACCAGGGACTCTGCTCTCTAGTCAACAGTGTCCCTGCCCCTTGCTACTGCACTGACCTAGTGTGTCGTAAATTCCTTCTCCCTGCAGCCACAGCCTAGCTGTGCTTGGCATAACTTAATAGTGGAAGCTCCTTCTGTTTTCTCCTACTCTGCCCTCAGACTCTGACACTGTCTGCAAAATGAGAGTTTCTAAGGCTGAGACTGCCTCTCAACCAAGCTGTAACCAGGGCTTGTTGCTTGCTGATTCTGCAGAGTAGGCCTAAAAGTGTTTGCATTTCACTCAGGCTGAACCTCCTAGGGAGGCTGAGTCTTTCTGGGGTCTTCTCAAATTATTTTAGGAAGACAGTTACTTTATCCCACATTTATTTCTGCTGCTCTTAGGCGAAGTTCTGTCTTTTTTTGTGAAGGAAATTTGGAGAGCCAAAATTTTTCTGACCTACTCTGCTATCCTCCCTGGATCCTCTCTCCAATACTTTATTTATTAAAAAAATATTTCTGTAAGAAATCAATTTGCAAAATTGCCAATCATAGGATTATTTTAGGCTGAAATGCATTCTCAAGGGCAGCATTTTGGAAAACACAGCATGAAAATATGACTGCAAATCCCCTGTATATCAGGAGTAAGTTGAGGCTGGTCATCTCTGGAATTAGAATTAACTCTCATAGTAGTCAGGAGTCACTATAAATGAAGTATATCCGAATATAAATGCATATAAATAAATTTATAAATATAAATAAATATTTCAGTAAATAAATTGAAAACTTTTAAGAAACTGTCAAAATTAAGTCATTCAGCGGCCAAGTCATCCTACCTAAACCCTATTTGAATCCCAATGAAAAGAGGGCAGACCAGACCAGAAAATAGAGAATTAAATCATATTATAAATGCTAACCATCTGGTCAAAGGAGATCAGCAGCTAAGCAAAATAACAAACAAAAAGGAGTGAAATATAAGTTATGGAGTGTAAATCAACTTGTGTGATATTGTTTACTGAATATCCAAAATAGAACAGCAAAAACATGAAGGTTAAGTGGAGGGATCTGGGGTATGACTGTCTGCCTTTGCATTACCAGTTGAGAGACCACTCTGAAGAAAGTCAGGAATATTCCCGTGCAAATCAAAAGCCTCAGTCTACCTTCTAGGACCCTGACCATGGGAGACAAGATGGTCAGCAGCTAAAAATCTTCTCAGAAACAACTGTGACACATAATTCAAGGACAGAAGTTTTGATAGTAGCAAAGGAAGTCATGGAAAATGGATTCTACTCAGCAGTGAAAAATCTAGAATAGGAATAAAAAGAATAAAAGATAGGAAGAAAAATACTGACAAATTAGCTGTAGGTACCAGGAGAATTAGATCACTTAGAAATGAAAGAGAATTAGGGTTAAGCAAACCAGGACAGAGCTCGGGTCCATAGGCCATAAATGGAAGCAATGCATAGGAATTTTACAGACACAGTTTCAACTTGATATGAGGAAAAACTTCCTATCAATTAAACTGTTTAGAAATAGAATGGGATACCTCAGCAGGTAGAATGTGGGAGAGGGAGTAAATAACTGTAATATAAGGTTTCAAAAGTAAAATCAGAAACATATTATAGAGTCTTGGACTTCAGTAGGCATCAGGAAGCTATAGGAGGCTTTTAAGCAGTAGCACGATGTATGCTCAGTCTGGATGTGATATCTTGGAAAGCCATGGAGGGAGGAAAGCAGGAGATAGGAAGATGAATTATGAGGGAAGGAGGAATGAAGGTCTGAGCTAGGACAATGGAAATGGTTTAAAAGAGGCGACAGATAGGTGAGAAATCAACAGGACTCAGCCAATGATTTGATGTGAAGGATGACAGAGAGCAGTCAAGGAGGACGAAAGAGTGAGGGGTGGGGAGAGACAATGTTACTATTAACGGAAGTAGGGAAGTCCGGAATATCAAATTGTGAAGGAAAGATGACAAGTTTCGTCTTAGGTATAGAGTTTCTGACATCTACAAAACATTTGCAGATGAAGATTTGGGAGTTATCAGAGCAGCGACCATGACTGGAGTCATGAAAATCGATGAGATCACCATGTATCTGCCTTCAACTATCTGAGATGAGAGGATCAAGGACAGAGCCTTGGAGGATGCTTCTGTCTGGGGGGTAGGAGGGAAGAAGGGAAGCTGGCAGAGGAAGCAAGAGAGAAAAGGAAACTAAAACAAAAATAAGAGGGCAGTGTTTTAGAAAAGAAGAGGATGTATCTCATAGTGTCACTGTTGCTGAAAGATAGCTGTTGCCCTCTCTCCCACCTTAGAGAATGCTCAGTCACTATACCTGTCAACTACATGGAAGCTCTGGGTCATGAACCTATCTCTAAGAAGCTCCCTAATTGACTGCTAATACTGTGGGATTAGGCTTTCCATTCTTGAATTCATTGTTTCATCAATCCCAATCCTGGAATTCCCAGAATGATGTTACTTATAGCTCTCATATAACATTTCCCCTAAAAACAATATGCATCATGTATGGGCCAAGTCATTTACTCTTACACGGAAAGAAATGTTAATCCTATAAAAATCATAGTGTACGTGAATAGAACCATTTAAAGAACATTCACTAACAATTTATAACTATAGTTACAATCTGCTGCTACAATTATCTAAATCTCATCATGCTGTAGAACAGTTTGAAAGGGTATTAACTAGCTATCTGACATTTTGCATCACTTGGCATTTTCTGATCAACTCCTGGTTACCCCTCCTCAACACACACACACACACACACACACACACACTCCCCAGCAAAGAAACAACCTACCTAATACTCTGTCTGGTGGTCTTTCTCCTAAGGATATTACATTTCCACAGCTATCAGCTACTGTCATTCTTGTGGCCATCATTGCTGCTGTCATGCTGGTGGATATTGCTGTGGCTGCCATTCTGGGAGATGATTCCATAGACTTCCAGATCTTTTGAAACTCAAAGTTTGCCTGCTCAAGGAAAAGAAACACAAAAGAAAAACAAAATCATCTACTGCCGGTACCAGCTCACTTGGCTACAGTCCCTAGTACAGGCAGACACATAGGTGGGATTGCCATGACATAGTGGCCAGAGAAAAGAGCTGAAGCAGGTCATTTGGCAATGCAATAGAAGTATAAAACAGCATGCTCACCTAGTGTGATTCAGTCTCATTTCGTACTAATTAACAAAGGCATACAGTGGCTAAAATCAGTAAAAACAGACACAAGCTGGAATATGCTGCTGCTTTTTATTTTTGGAAAATTCATCCTGGTAATACATAAAAATAACACATAGACCTGATTGCAAACCAACAAAAGTCAATATTTGAGAAGGAGAATTAAGTGTCTTGCCCCTCAAAATGATAATTCTAAATGATTGGGGAAGAGTTACAAAGTAGCTCTTATTTGCATTTTCTCTTTTTCTCACTTCATTTATTCTGAAAACTGAGTAGGGCATGTAAAGTGAATTTGAAGTCAGCACTATGAAAGTTCTAAAGCCAGCCAAAGTCAGCAAGTATAGGTCAAAACTGGCTTGCTAACCATATGGCTAATGATGCTATTATGTTCAACTACTGAGAATAACTCATAGTTTTGATGTAGAGCTCTATAAAAAAAAAAAGATAATTTCCTCTTTTAGAACCTGAGCACCTGTTCAACCTTGTTGGTAAATTATCCTGAAGAGAAATGGAAAAACAAGGTGGTCTTCTGAATTATTGTAACTACAGTTGCCAACTACTGCTTTAGAAATACAATGATATTTTTGACAAGGCTAAAGCCAAACGAGATGGAAGTGTTCTAAGGTACAGCTGGCCTGTCATCATCTATTTCAAATTCACCAATTATAATTTAAGTCTTCCAGGTATAAGGGGCATATTTCTTATGTAATATGTGTATGACCACAGGGCTTAACTGTGTAGACAGACAGCTCAAGGGGAGACATTGGTAGTTAGCTCTATAATCTTGCCTATCTTTTTCCAAGTGAGTCTTTTGAATCCTGCCTTGAGGGGAGCAGGGCCATGAAGCTAGCTGCTCTTTTCCCCTCTGAGAGAGGGGTTCCATATGATTAGCTCTATGTGCCCTTTTAAATACTGCAGGCCTGGGGGGCATGATTGAGTCAGAACAAAATGCCACTATCTTCCCTGGTCACTATCCTGAACACTTGGGGCCTGCCAAAGGATTTCCTCTACATACAAAGGATGTTTTCCCCTACATTTTCACAGGCCCAAGCAGCCCAAGGGCTGTAAGGATTGTGCAGGCCTGCCTTTACCAACTAAAGTGAAAGGGCTACTCTTTGAGCTCCCAGCCAAATCTGAGGTTCTGTGATTATTATAAAGAGCAGAAAAAGTTTGAGTTTGCACTATGAATAAAATGAAGTACTGGTGCTAGGAGAGTTTTGGTGAAAACCACCACAGTTTAGTAAATAGATGTTTCTTCAGTAGTTCTGCAAAATGTATCATGTCTTGGTGTGTAATAATAATGAACATAAGGAACTGTCATCTGAACTCTGTTCAAGCTCCCATAAAAAGACTTTGAAATGATCATCTAGGAATTTCTATAATAATGACATAGCATCACAGATAACATCCACCGAGGAATGGATTTTCTTTATGCTGATTGTTCATAGGACTATCATTTGTCCTGGTGGTCTTTTTTTTTTAAGCCTCCTATACTTTTATGTGGGATGATCACAATGTAAAACATCTCAGTATGTAAAATACAAAAACAATTTCCATGAAATTCTTTCATTATGGCTTCAAGTTCTCAATTGTGACAAGTTGGGAAGAGGATCCAAGTTCATAATGCTACAAATAATACCCAAAGGGGCAACAAGGTGGCTCAATGGATAGAGCAACAAGTTTGGAATCAGAAAACCTCATCTTCCTGAGTTCAAATCTAGCCTCAGACACTTACTAGCTGTGTGACCTTGGGCAAGTCACTTAACCCTCTTTGTCTTTGTTCCTCATCTGTAAAATGAGCTGGAGAAGGAAATGGAAAACAACTCTGGTATCTCTGTGATTACAAACCTCAAATGTAGTCTCAGTCTCGGATAGCAGACTCTGATAGGACTGAAGAACAGTTAAATGACAATAACACTTAACCTACTAACTATATATCCTAGGTGCCCCCCCACCTAGTTTGTTCACTTTTTCATTCAGCTGTAGATTACTAGATATTCTGTCCAAATAATCTCCTCACTTCACATTTTAAATTCACCCAGCCTTATCTATTATAATCATCCCTTTTCTTAAAAGCAGCAGCTTTCTTTTCTTTCTTTTACATTAAAGTTTTAGTTACTTTCAATTATCAAAGACAATTTTCTGCGGAGCTAGTTTTAACAAACATTTTACTCTATATAAAGAGCTTCTTAAACTATTTTTTGACTTATGGACCCCTTTGGCAATATAATGAGGTCTATGGACCCTTTCTCAGAATAAGGGTTTTAAATGTACAAAATAAAACAAATAGAATTACAAAGAAAATCAATTATATTGGAATATAGTTATCAAAATATAAAAAAGACAAGTCCTTGGAACCTACATTAACTCCTGCTCTGATACAATCATCTAATGAAATGCTTATCCCTTGAGGAAGTTGCTTCATTTGAAAGTTCAAAGGTCACTACAGCTGAGTAAGAACCAAATAGGGATATTTATTAAACTATGTACTAGAAATAATAGAACTTTAATAGGTTAATAATACTTGTTTATACATATATGTATATGCAAATATACATATATGTGTATATATTATATATATAATATGTAATATATGTATAAAGATGTAGGAGGCAGGGGCAGTACAATATGCTAGAGCTGCTTTGGAAACTTCTGGAAGCTCCAGGAACAAATATGACTCAATTCTGAATGACCCTTAACCACAAAAGCAGGAAGAGCCACTGATTAGGTGGAATTTAATTTGGGAGTGACTTACTCTCTTGCTTCTCTTTTCACATAACTGTGGAAACACTCCCTAGAGAAATGGAGGAGGAGGTCAGGCCTTACTCTCACCTTTGCCACTGGTGACTGTGAGCCCATGGCCTATGTCCTACATGCATGAGCCTAGCAGTGTATTTTAGAACATGAACTGCTTCTTCTGTTTTGTGGTTTCCTTTGCTGATCAAAGGTGACCAAGCAGCTATCCTAAAATGAATATTTCCAGTTCTAAAGGCAACGATGTAAGTTTGAGAGTTTGGAGATTCTGGGTATTCAGACTGTGCAGGAGGTACCCTCTGCATCTACCACAGGCTTCTTGAAATTAGATCTGCTGGAGAATGAGCACAACCACTGGCCTGGCTTCTGGGAAGACCTGAACTGAAGTGAACTTTTTGGAGAATGCAGAAGTGAAATGTAAAATACCAATTCAGCATTCCTATAAATTGTATTGTGTCTGAGTGTTAAGTATCACCATCCCAAGAAAATACTTATTTTGTCAATGTGCACTGTGAGTCTTTGTGTTTCTTTATTTAAAGCATTTCTTTTAAGTGGGAAAATTAAATAACTGCCCTATATCTGATTTACATTGTACATTATACCTTTTCACCTCAACCTAAGCACAAGTGTAAACTTTAAGTAATTTTTTTCCTGGAGTTCAGGCATACAGATGTAAAGAACGAAAGAATGCCTAGAGGGGGCATATGGTTCTCCTTGAACTCTCTTCTCCTTTTCTCTTCAATCTCTTATTCTTTTCACTTACCTTGGCTATACCACCAATTCTTTCCAGTTCAACTCAGTTGTGTACTGGGCAAAGTTAATGAGGCTGATATTCATTGCTGCTGCTGCTACTGCTCAGCTTTTAGAGCCTGATTCCATACTCTCACCTTTCCTCCCTCTTTCTCATCCTATCCATTTTTTTAGATCCTTTCTATATAGAATTCTTTTAACTACCCTAATAATGATAAAGTTCTTAGGAGTTACATTTATCATCTTCCCATATAGGGATGTGTAATGTTAATGAGATTTATGTTAATGAAAGATCTTCCTCACCCATTAATAGGCCTCACATGGAGTCCATTAAGGGAAGCTTGATTTAGGGAGGCTTGTTTTGTAGGAAGGTCCACACCTTTTGTTAATTAATAAGGCACTGGGTCTTGAGAGCTGAAGGTCATGCCCTCTTGCTCTGAAAAGTGAATATATACTCTGAGGTAAAGTTTCCTTTGGGGCTTACTCTTTGGAAGAAGGTTCATGTGCAGATGAGACTCCGGGTAGGCATTAAGGAGCCCCCGGCTTTGAAAACCTAAATGTTGGGGCTTCTCCCTCTGGTATCAATGTATGTATGCAATGTATGTAATGGTTAGACTGTTAGATCTGCCTGTTTTTCTGTCCTCATGTATTGCTTATGGTGAGGCAGTTAGAAGCCCTGTCTGTTGGTCTTCATTTCTCTGCTCGTATTTTCTCTGTTGGCATATGTGATTAAAGAAGATTGCTGGGGGAGGAACCAAGATGGCGGAGGAGAAAGACTCACGTATGCTAGCTCCGAATCCACAGCCGAGAAATTTCCTGTAAAAAGAACTCCCCAAAAATTCTGGAGCAGAGCAAGCATGCACCAACGCAGTGGAGGAGATTTCCATTCCAGAGAGCCCTGGAAAGCCGTTCCCAGGGGTTCGTCACGTTGCGGACAGCGGAGCCCATCCCTGTGCTGCCCTGGCCCTGCAGCCCCAGAGGAGCAGATCTGAGCAGGCTTCAGGGACGGAACCTCCGGTGGCCACGAAGGTCCCTCCAGCCACAGGTGCTACAGGTCAGTGAGAGAGACTTGTGGGCTGGCCGAGAGGGGAGCGAGGTGTCTCCGTGACTCGGGAGGCAGAGGCAGAGGCAGCAGCAGCCCGGGACTCCCAGAGCAGCAGGCAGGAGCTTAGGTCCATTACTGAAGATCTCTGCATAAAGCCCCTGAGGGAACTAAGCCTGGGAGGTGGCCCTGCCCCCACCCCAGCACCACAACTTAAGCTCACATTGAATAGCAGCCCCGCCCACCGCTGAAAGCCCTGAGGCTGGGAAGCAGCATTTGAATCTCAGACCCCAAGCACTAGCTGGGCAGATCTCGGCAGGGGTGGACAGGAATCTCAGAAGTCAAGTAACTGGCTGGGAAAATGCCCAGAAAAAGGAAGCAAAACAAGATCATAGAGAGCTACTTTCTTGGGGAAGAGATGTTCCTTCCTCCCTTCATTTCTGATAAGGAAGTACAATACTTACCATCAGGGAAGGACGTGGAGGGCAGGGTCTCTCTATCCCAGACATCCGAGGTGGATGTCCGGTGGGCTTAGGCCATGGAAGAGCTCAAAAAGGATTTTGAAAAGCAAGTTAGACAGGTGGAGGAAAAACTGGGAAGAGAAATGAGAGAGATGCAAGAAAAGCATGAAAAACGGGTCAATACCTTGCTAAAGAAGACCCAAAAAAATGTTGAAGGAAATAACACCTTGAAAAATAGGCTCGCTCAATTGGCAAAAAAGGATCAAAAAGCCAATGAAATGAGGAGAAGAATGCTTTCAAAAGCAAAATTAGCCAAATGGAAAAAGAGGTTCAAAAGCTCACTGAAGAAAATAGTTCTCTCAAGATTAGAATGAAACACATGGAGTCTAATGACTTTCTGAGAAACCAAGAAATCATAAAACAAAACCAAAAGAATGAAAAAATGGAAGAGAATGTGAAATATCTCATGGGAAAAAGAACTGACCTGGTAAATATATCCAGGAGAGACAATTTAAAAATTATGGGACTACCGGAAAGCCATGATCAAAAAAAGAGCCTAGACATCATCTTTCATGAAATTATCAAGGAAAACTGCCCTGAGATTCTACAACCAGAGGGGAAAATAAGTATTGAAGGAATCCATCGATCACCACCTGAAAGAGACCCAAAAAGTGAAACTTCTAGGAACATTGTGGCCAAATTCCAGAATTCCCAGGTCAAGGAGAAAATATTGCAAGCAGCTAGAAGAAACAATTCCAGTATTGTGGAAATAAAATCAAGATAACTCAAGATCTAGCAGCTTTTACATTAAGGGATCGAAGGGCATGGAATAGGATATTCCAGAAGTCAAAGGAACTAGGACTCAAACCAAGAATCACTTACCCAGTTAAACTGAGTATAATACTTCAGGGGAAAATATGGTCTTTCAATGAGACAGAGGACTTTCAAGCATTCTTGATGAAAAGACCAGAGCTGAAAAGAAAATTTGACTTTCAAACACAAGAATGAGAAGAAGCATGAAAAAGTAAACAGCAAAGAGAAGTCATAAGGGACTTACCAAAGGTGAACTGTTTACATTCCTACATGGAAAGACAATATTTGTAACTCTCAAAACTTTTCAGTATCTGGGTAGTTGGTGGGACCACACACAGACGTACACACACAGACATGCACACACACATGTATATGCGTGCACGCACACATACAGACAGAGAGCACAGAGTGAATTAAATAGGATGGGCCCATATTATTTATTTATTTATTTATTCATTCATTCATTCATTCATTTATTTATTTATCTATTTACTTATTTATTTATTTAACTTTTTACATTCATTTTCACAAAATTTTGGGTTCCAAATTTTCTCCCCATTTGTCCCCTCCCCCCCACCCCAATACACCGAGCATTCTAATTTTCCCTATCTCCAATCTGCCCTCTCTTCTGTCATCCCTCCCTTCTCTTGTCCCCATCTTCTCTTTTCTCCTGTAGGGCCAGATGACTTTCTATTCCTCATTAACTGTATGTCTTATTTCCTAGTAGCAACAACAATACTAAACAGTTGTTCCTAAAACTTGAGTTCCAAATTCTCCCCATCCCTCCCTCCCCACCCATTCCCTTTGGGAAGGCAGACAATTCAATATAGGCCCTATCTGTGTAGTTTTGCAAATGACTTCCCTGATACTCGTGTTGTGTAAGACTAACTGAATTACCCTCCATCCTATTCTGCCCCTCATTGTTTCTATTTTGTCTTTTGATCCTGTCCCTCCCCGAGTGTTGACTTCAAATTGCTCCCTGCTCCCATTGCCCTCCCTTCCATCATCCCCTCCCCTTGCTTATCTCCTTCTCCCCCCACTTTCCTGTACTGTAAGATAGGTTTTCATACCAAAATGAGTGTGTATTTTATTCCTTCCTTTAGTCAAATGTGATGAGGGTAAACTTCTTGTTTTTTTTTTTCCCTCAGCTCTTCTCTTTTTTCCTCCACTAAAAAGTCTCCTGCTTGCCTCTTAAATGACATATAATTTACCCAATTCCAATTCACCCTCTTTCTTCCCTCTACCTTTCTCTCTCACCATTTACCTTAATTTCTTTTAAGATATGGCCCCATCCTATCCAATTCACTCTGTGCTCTCTGTCTCTGTATGTGCATGCATGTGTATATGTGTGTGTGCATGCACGCATGTACGTGTGTGTGTGTGTGTGTGTGTGTGATCCCACCAACTACCCAGATACTGAAAAGTTTTAGGAGTTACAAATATTGTCTTTCCATGTAGGAATGTAAACTATTCACCTTTGGTAAGTCCCCTTATGACTTCTCTTTGCTGTTTACTTTTTCATGCTTCTTCTCATTCTTGTGTTTGAAAGTCAAATTTTCTTTTTAGCTCTTGTCTTTTCATCAAGAATGCTTGAAAGTCCTCTGTTTCATTGAAAGACCATATTTTCCCCTGAAGTATTATACTCAGTTTTGCTGGGTAAGTGATTCTTGGTTTGAGTCCTAGTTCCTTTGACTTCTGGAATATCCTACTTCATGCCCTTCGATTGCTTAAAGTAGAAGCTGCTAGATCTTGAGTTATCTTGATTTTATTTCCACAGTACTGGAATTGTTTCTTTCTAGCTGCTTACAATATTTTCTCCTTGAGCTGGGAGTTCTGGAATTTGGCCACAATGTTCCTAGGAGTTTCTCTTTTTGGATCTCTTTCAGGTGGTGATCGATGGATTCTTTCAATACTTATTTTGCCCTCTGGTTCTAGAATGTCAGGGGAGTTTTCCTTGATAATTTCATGGAAGATGATGTCTAGGCTCTTTTTTTGATCATGACTTTCAGGTAGTCCCATAATTTTTAAATTGTCTCTCCTGCATCTATTTTCCAGATCAGTTGTTTTTCCCATGAGATATTGCACATTCTCTTCCATTTTTTTATTCTTTTGGTTTTGTTTTGTGATTTCTTGGTTTCTCGTAAAGTCATTAGCCTCCATCTGTTCCATTCTAATTTTGAGAGAACTATTCTCTTCAGTGAGCTTTTGAACCTCTTTTTCCATTTGGCTAATTCTGCTTTTGAAAGCATTCTTCTCCTCATTGGCTTTTTGAACCTCTTTTGCCAATTGAGTGAGCCTATTTTTCAAGGTGTTATTTTCTTCAGCATTTTTTTGGGTCTCCTTTACCAAGGTATTAACTCGTTTTTCATACTTTTCTTGCTTCTCTCTCATTTGTCTTCCCAGTTTTTCCTCCACCTGTCTAACTTGCTTTTCAAAATCTTTTTTGAGCTCTTCCAAGGCCTGAGCCCACCCAACATCCACCTGGGACGTCAGGGGTCCCGAGGCCCCGCCCTCCACGTCTTTCCCTGATGGCAAGAATATTTCCTCGTCATCAGAACCAAATGGCGGGAACATTTGCACCTGCTCAAAAAAGCTCTCTATAGTCTTATTTTTCTTCCCTTTTCTGGGCATTTTCACAGCCAGTTACTTGACTTCTGAGATTCCTCTCCACCCCTGCCTAGATCCACCCAGCTAGTGCTTGGGGTCTGAGATTCAAATGGGCTTTGCGAGGCAGGCGCAGCTGCTATTCAATGTGAGCTTTAGTTCTGGTGCTGGGGTGGGGGCAGGGCCACCTCCCAGACTCAGTTCCCTCAGGGGCTTTATGCAGAGACCTTCATGAATGGAGCATGTGGGGGCGGGGCAGTTTCCCAGGCTCAGTTTCCTCAGGGGATTTATGCAGAGATCTTCAGTAATGGAATGGGTGGAGCAGGGCCATATCCCAGGCTCAGCTCCCTCAGGGGGTTTATGCAGAGACTTTCAGTAATGAAGATCCCGCCTGCTCAGGGAGTCCCAGAGGGCCGCCGCTGCTGCCACTGCCCCTGCCTCTGCCTCCACCACTTCCTCCTGAGGGGGTCCGAGTCATGGAGGCACCCCGCTCCCCTCTCAGACAGCCCAGAAGCGTCTCTCACTGACCTGTAGCGTCTGTGGGCGGAGGGACCTTCCCGACCGCCGGCGGTTCCGTCCCTGAAGCCTGCCCGGATCTGCTCCTCTGGGGCCACGTCCAGGGCAGTGCTGGGGTGGACTGTGCTTTCCAGGGCACGACGGAACCTGGGGAGAGCTCTCCAGGGCTCTCTGGAACGGAACTCTCTTCCACTGTGTTTCTGCACACCACGCAGTGATCCAGAACTTGTGGGGAGCTCTTCTTACATTAAATCCATGGGCTGTGGGTTCGGAGCTATCATACGTGAGTCTTTCTACTCCACCATCTTGACTCCGCCTCCCCATGGGACCATATTTTAAAAGAAATTAAGGTAAATGGTGAGAGAGAAATGTAGTGGGAGGAGAGAGGGTGAAATGGAATGGGGTAAATTATATCTCATTCAAGAGGCAAGCAGGAGACTTTTTAGTGGAGGGAAAAAGAGGAGAGCTGAGGAAAAAAACATGAAGTTTACCCTCATCACATTTGACTAAAGGAAGGAATAAAATGCACACTCATTTTGGTATGAAAACCTATCTTACAATACAGGAAAGTGGGGCAGAAGGAGATAAGCAGAGTGGGGGGATGATGGAAGGGAGGGCAGTGGGAGGAGGGAGCAATTTGAAGTCAACACTCTTGGGGAGGGACAGGATCAAAAGACAGAATAGAAACAATGGGGGGCAGGATAGGATGGAGGGAAATACAGTTAGTCTTACACAACATGACTATTATCGAAGTCATTTGCAAAACTACACAGATATGGCTTATATTGAATTGCCTGCCTTCCCAAAGGGAATGGGTGGGGAGGGAGGGATGGGGAGAATTTGGAACTCAAAGTTTTAGGAACAATTGTTTAGTATTGTTGCTACTAGGAAATAAGACATACAGTTAATGAGGAATAGAAAGTCGTCTGGCCCTACAGGACAAAAGAGAAGATGGGGACAAGAGAAGGGAGGAAGGATTGAAGAGAGGGCAAATTGGTGATAGGGAAAATCAGAATGCTTGGTGTATTGGGGTGGGGGGAGGGGACAAATGGGGAGAAAATTTGGAACCCAAAATTTTGTGAAAATGAATGTAAAAAGTTAAATAAATTAAAATTAAAAAAATAAAAAAAATAAAAAAGAAGATTGCTGATCCTTCACAAGTTGTTTTCCTTTTAGAAAAGCAGATCTACATTCCTCCCTCCTGTGTATGCCCAGGTTCTTGCTGCTGTGGAATGTAAATAATTTAACTATATTGAGTCCCTTATGATTTTTCATGTTTACTTTTTTATGCTTTTCAAGTCCTTTCTTTGAAAGTTAAATTTTACACTTACTTACAATGTTGGCAGTCAGCATCCTTGAAAATCCCATTTCATTAAATGTCTATTTTTAAGGATTATACTCAGTTTTGCTAGGTAGGTTATTCTTGGTTGTAATCCTAAGTCATATAAGAATATCATATTACAAACTCCTTCAACATGGTAGCTGGTAAACCTTGTCTGATTCTGACAGTGGCTCCATGATATTTGAATGGTTTCTTTCTCAGTGCTTGCAGTATCTTCTCTTTGACCAAGGAGTTCTGAAATTTAGCTATAAATATTCCTGGGAGTTTTCATTTTCTGGTCTCTTACAGGATGCGATCACCAGATTGTTTTCAATTTCTATCTTACCCTCTGGTACTAAGATATCAGAGGTAGTTTTTCTTTATAATTTCTTGAAATATGGTATCTAGACTATTTGATTCTGGCTTTCAGATAGTCCAATAATTCTTAAATTATCCCTCCTGGATTTATTTTGTAGGTCAGTTGTTTTCTATTTTTCTTTCATTCTTTTTATTTTGTTTTATTGTTTCTTGATGTCTCATGGAGTTATTGGCTTCCACTTGCCCAATTTCAATTTTTAAAGAACTATTTTCTCCAGTGAGCTTTTGTACCTCTTTTTCCACTTGGCCAATTCTGCTTTTTAAGGAGCTGTCTTCAGTGAATTTTTGTGCCTCTTTTGCCACGCTATTGTCTTCATAATTTTCTTCCCTTGCTCTTCTTTACACATTTTTTTCTATACTATTCTTATTTGATTTTGAAAATTATTTTGAACTCTTCTAGGAATTTCTATTTATCTTTTTTCCTATTCACTTTCTTTTTTCTTTGAGGCTTTGCTTATATCTCTTTTACATCACTGTCTTTTTCTGAGTTTATGTCTTGATCTTCTCTGTCACCATACTAAGCTTTTTATGGTCAAGTTCATTTTTGTTGTGTTATTTTTTTCCAGCCTGTTTCCTGACTTTTGAACTTTAACCTAAGTTAGGCTCTGTCCCTAGCGTGGAGAAGCAATGAGGGGGGCATTATCCCAAGCTTCAGGTTTTTTCAAAACTGTTATTTTCAAAGCTAGTTCCAGGGAGTTGGAAGTTTTTGGTGCTTCCAAGGTAGGTGTTGTCATTTCACTCCTGGCCTAAGCTCTGATCCTTACAAAAGAAGTGCTCTGATCCTTTGGAATTTTAATACTGTTCCTTGGGCCCCAAGTCTCTTAGGACCAAAAATGATACTTCTTAGGGCCCCTGCTCTCTTTCAAGACCAAGTTATACTGCTCCTCGTGGGCCTTGCTCCTTCATGACTGAAAGTGCTTCTCTCATCCCTTAAACTGTAACCCGCAAGTGAGTATAGGTCATGGAGTTGCCAAACAGCATCTATTCCTGCACTGAATGTTAGCACAGGAGTCCCCTATAATCTCAATTCCCTTATCTCATCTCTGACTTGAAAGCTCCTAAAGCTGTTACTGCTGCTATTGCTACCACAAAGTTCTATCACTAGTATTGCATAAGCATGGGTTCCATGGCAGCCTCTGCCCTTGTGCTATAGATCTCTCCTTCCCACCTAAAATGTCTTGGGTTAGAAGAATGTCTCACCCTCACCTTTGGTTGGCTCATTCACTCTAGAATTCAATATGAGGCCTTATTTTAAGTGTTTTGGAGGGGAATATTGGAAGAGCTCAGCTATAGTGCTTTTTCCATTCCAGCATTTTGGCTCACCCCTCTCTTCTATCTGTAGCTCATGCTTATACAATACTTTAAGGTTTAGGAGGTACATTACATATATATCATTTGATCCTCACAATTCACAACTCTATTATTCCCCTTTTAGAAACAAGGAAACAATGGAAACAAGGAAGCACAATGAGTTGTGATGTGCTGAGAATCAAGTGGCTACAGTAGGAGTCTATCCATTAGTCAACAAGCATTTATTAAATACCTACTATGTCCAAAGCACTGGGTACATAGACAAAAGTCCCTCACTGACAGCATTCCATCCACTATGCCATACTCCAGGGAATCTATCTAGTATTTGTCACTACTAGTAAACACAAGGAGCTTATAGACTTCTGCTGTCGTTGCTGTTCAGCAGGCTAGTTTAACAGGAAAAGCAAAACTAGTATCTCTTTGACAATAACAAAACAAATAAGCGTAATGATTTGTAAAGCTCCCAAACTAAAATCCTTTCCCCCTTCTAGTTAGTGCTAGCATTTGGAATTCCCACTATTAGCATCATTCATTATGGGTTAAGCACAAGCAGGGAGGAATAAGGCATTAACCAAGTCAATGAAGTTGACAAGTAAAGTGCTACCCACCTACCTTTATAGATGTGAAACATATACCTGCTACTCCAATAACATTTGGTTTCTAGACAAATTCTACCAGTGTAACAAGTGGAAAAAATCTAGTATCCATTGCCCCAATAAGATCTATGATAACATAAGCCAGTTGGGATGCTGCAACCGGAGACACAGAGAAAGAAAGTCCGATCTGTTGACAATGAGCTAACATCTCCTAACAACTAAGAAGTAACTGCAGATATCAGGTTGTGGTATAGTACTCTAAGTGATGACTGGAATTCTTCCCCATCTGCTAGGTCAGAATGGCTCTCTCTCCCCATGATATTGCTATACATTTGAATTATGAGTTTCTGAATTGGCTTGCTATTTTATAGATCACCCACAGGGTGTGATCAACTTATCTCTGAATAGCAATATACCTTTTTGGACCCCAAAAATAAGTGGGATATTTTTTATAATTTAAATTAAGTTGAAATTTTAAATTTTAATTTAAAATTTTAATTAAAAGTTATCAGGCATGTATTTTTTCTCCTCACCCTGCCTCCCTCCCCAGTTTAAAAGAAAAAAAAACCTTACCTTTTATAGTAAATATGTAGATTTTTATAAAATACTCAAGAAAAACAAATTACAAGATACCTCCCCCAAAAGTCTCACTCTGCATCCCAAGTCCATTACCTTTCTATTGGACTATGAGTGAATACCATCTCCTCTCGAAACTTGATGGAAATAGTCCAGGATCTGGAACCCAAGAGCTTTTAGAAAACCATTGCTTCTAGTCCCATGGTCACATCCACCACACTGAGAAGAAACCATTGTGGAGATAGATATAGCCTGGCAATTGCTCCTGTAGGTACTTACAGCTATAGCTTCTGAAGACTCAGAAAGTAAATTTCTTGCACAAAAGTCCTTGGTACTGTTGAATGGTTCTACATCAGAAACTGATAGGATTTTATCAGTGAAACATTAAAGAAAATGTACTATAATATGCCTTGCTTCAGTGCCCTAAGGACCATGGGACCTTTCTATCTGGTTTGCAGCATATGCATTGCCTCCCATTAGAATAAGAGCCCCTTGAAAGCAGCAATTCTCTCACTTTTCTCTTTGTATCCCTAATATTTACCACAGTTGCTTTGCAAATAGTAAGTACTTTATGCATTTACTCATTTGGTTTTCTTCTTTGGCCTTCTGGAATCATGGTTAGTCATTACATTGACTTAATTCTTTCAAAGTTGCCTCTCTTTACAATGTCATCATTATCGTATAAATTCTTCTCCTGGTTCTGCTCACTTCATTCTACATCAGTTCATTATTTCCAGGTTTCTCTGAAACCATTTTCATAATTTCTTAGGCAAAATAGTATTACATTCATACAACATAATTAATTTAGCCATTTCCCAAATTGATGGAACATATCCTTAATTTTCAGTTCTTGGTCACTACAAAAAGAGCTACTATATTTTTGTACATTTGGGATATTTTCCTTTTATCTGATCTCTTTGAGGCATAGGCCTAGAAGAGATATCACTGGATCAGTGCCTTTTTTAAAGCATAGTTCCAAATTGTTCTCCAGAAAGGCTCCCCTGTGTGTATGTTTACCCTGTGACCTAGTATGTATCCCAAAGAAAAAAGAATCTATATGTATATCCACTCTTTTTGTGAAGGTAAAGAATTAGAAATTGATGGGATGCCTATCAATTGGGAAATGGCTGAACAAATCACAAGATTGTGATAGAATACTATTGTACCTTAAGAGATAATGAGCAGAATGATTTCAGAAAAACCTGGGAAGACTTCTATGAATGGATGCAAAGTGAAGTGAGCAGAACCAAGAGAACATTGTACACAGAAACAAAATTGTAAGGATGATCAACTGTGAAAGACTTGGCTACTCTGATCAAAACAATGATCCCAGATAATTCCAAAGCACTCATGATAAAAAATGTCATTCACTTCCACAGAGAGAACTGATGAACTCTGAATACAGACTGAAGCATTGTTTTTTCACTTTATTTTGCTTATTTGGTGTTGTGTGTGTGTGTGTGTGTATGTGTTTTCTTTTGCAAAATGGCTAATATGGAAATGTGTTTTGCATGACTTCACATGTTTAATCAGCATCAAATTGCTTGCCTTCTCAAGTGGAGAGGTGGGATAGGAGGGAGAGAGAGAGAGAATTTGGAACTCAAAATTTAAAAAAATTTAATGTCAAAAAAATTTTTTGATGGGATGATTGGGAAATATTTAATGAAATGTGTATGTAGTTATATATGTGTTGTGTATTTAAAAAAAAAAGAAAGGCCACCAATACTTTCAGGATAGTGGCACTCCCTTTAATCTAATGACTTTCAATGACTTTTAAAGGAATTTTCACACCAGACTAAAGGCTATAGTTGACTGGAATTACAAAGAAAAGTTACTAAATTATTTACATCCTTTTACCCAGAGATAGAACTACTGGGACTATTTACCTTAAGAACATTATTGACCAAAAGAAAAGACCCACAGGCACAAAAGCATTCCAGAAAGCAATATCTGTAATAATAAGTTGGAAACAAAATATGTGATCAACAATGGCTAATGTTTTTATGAGATAATGCAGAGTAAAGAAAGCAAAGTCAAAAATTCAGTGTTTAAAAAGGTAACAGTGAGAGGCACCAAAACTCTAGTCAAATAGTGTTCAATGTTAGAACCATAATATGGTTCAAATTTGAAGAATCTATTCCTCTTGTTTTCATCAAATTTGCTAGATGATACATGTAAAATGCTTTGAAAATGTTAAAATGTTATTTAAAAGTCATAATTAGGAATGTTTATGGGATATCATAAATGGAAACAAAATGTATCAATAAATCTAAAAAAGGGGAAAAGTTTTGTCAACTGAAAATATAAATTTATATACAGCACTTTTAAATTTTATGAAGTGCTTTTTCATCATAAATGAGGCAGCAGTCCTGTAATGTCCTATTTGCCCCATTTTATAGATAAATAAACTTAAGGCCCAGAGAGACTGACTTGCCTAAGGTCATCCAGGAGGGCTAGTCCCCAAACCAGGTCCTTTAATTCTAAATCCAGTACTCTTTCTACATTCTTGCAACTTCAACAGGTTTTACCTTATACAAACCTCTGATGGGTTGCCTCTTCTCATCTGTCAAAAGTATTATTAGCAGGTAACATTTTGTCAAGTGAGGCGGGTAATTAAGTGACTCAATCAAGCCCCATCTTTGTCTTAAAAGTCTTAGATTGCTACGCTTTTCCAATACAATTTCAAAATATCTCTTAAAAGAATCAAATCTGAAAATGTTTAGATCAATGGTGGAAGATTATTTTTTCTCTGTAGGACACTGAGGCCTGTTACCTAAAGTATATTGCAGATTTTGAGACACCTTGAAGAAACAGAAAATTTCGAGGAAAGTATATTCTACTCTTTTCCCTTCGTAGTCAAATGACATTACAATTTTGTTTTTCATTATAAGGAAAAATTACCTAATCTTTTCATTTACTAAGATTTCTTGACACTCTGAGGATACCACTTAAAAAAATTTTTTTTTCAGTGAACAAAAGTCAATTCTCCCTCTCCCTGGAGAAAAAAACAAAAACAAAAAAACCCTTATGTTGTTCATGTCCCAAAAAATATACATCTCATTCACCACCCTGAATCCATAACTTCTCTGTCAGAAGGTAGGTAGCATGTATAGGCAACACTTGATTTATGCAATCTAGTTGACCTTTAATTCTGTAAAGATAACTGGTGTTTACATAGTACAAACCAATGTTTGTAAAATTTATAATGTTTATATACCTACTTCACAAAAAGGAAAAAATCAAGACACAGGGGAAGTTGTCACTCCCATAGCCACAAAGCTAGTAAATGTCAGTGGGTGCACTGAGGTCCCCAACATGCTTTAATACATGATGGCATCCTTTCCAGGGGAATGTTTTATTTAAAGTTGTAATTATTCATTCAGAAAATCTGAAAGATATTAGACTAACTTGACAACTTCCTCTTAAAAGTATAAAATATATATAGCCAAAATAATTGAGCACAAATGTTTATAGATTATGCATATGTATATCTCATAAATGTACAATAATATACAAATAGGTAATTTGTATTAAACAGATTAAAGTGTATTCCAAGTCTTAAAGTGCTATATAAATGCAAGCTATCATCATCACAATATATAGTTAATAAATATATAATATATAATTAAATATAATGTAAATATATAATATATAATTAAGTAAATATGTGAACATATGATATGTAAATAAATTTATAATATAAATATCAAATATAATATATAAAAGATATATAGTATATACTAAAAATGTAATAAATTAAAATATATAATAATTATAATAACACCACAATAATACAACCCAAGAAACAAATAATAATAAATACTATTTTTAAAATACCACTCCCTAACGGAGAAGCTAGAGCCCTACAACTGCCTCGCGCTGTACGTTTGGCCAGTGCGCCCTCTAGTGGCCCGAGACGGTCGCTCACTGTTCTTCTGACACTCAAGGACTGCTGCTTCACACCCCAGGACCAAGCGGTCCAGGATGAGCCCGCCTCCTAGCTAGGCTCAGCAGTCTCCAGGGCGCCTGCGCGGAGGGTGGAGGCTGGGGGGGCGGGGAGAAAGTGGGAGGCGGGGAAATGGGCCTGAGAAAGGAGGGGGCGGGGTTGTGGGCGGCCTAGGCCGAGTCAGTAGTAAATAAAGCCGGAGTCACAGCCCAGGCTTAGGCTCTGGTTCTCGCGCGGAGGGTGCAGTCACGCGCTCGCTCGTCTCGGGCCTCACCCTAGTGCCAGCCGTGGGTGAGGGATTTAGCGGTCCTTGGGGGTGAAGGGCTTGGAGAGGAGAAAGGCTACAAGAGGGGGCGGAGGTTATCGGGCGATGGGCGTGTGGGGAACCCTGCCCAGTGGGTGACACCTGAGAGGAGAGCTCAGGTTTCGGGGAGCTGGCCAGCGTCCCGCGGGCCCTGGCTGAGGGCCGTTGGAAGTGGGCCGGCCGGGAGAACGAGGGTGTCGGGTCCCGGGGTCCCGGATCGAGCCTCTCCTCCCTCCTCCCTAGGACGCTGGCTGGGCGGACGTCACGAGCCTGGCCTGCCCGCGGGGCGGGGGAGAAGGGCGCGGAGAAGTTAGGCATTCCCCGCCCCCACCCCGAGCGTGCGGGCTGCGCACCCCGGACGGCGCCTGGTCCCGGAGGGTCCCTGGTCCCGGAGGGCCCCTGGTCCCGGACGGTCCGTGCCCGCCCGCGGCCGGCTGGCGTCTCCGACTCCCCGAGGGCCGGCGCAGCCGAGCCAGAGCTTAGACAGGTAAAAGCCGGGGCCAGCTTCGAGTTCAGCCCCCCGCGTAGAGGCGGGGCGCGGCGTGCGGGGGTACGCGTGTGTGCGTGGGGGGCGGGGAGGTGGGGGCGCGGGCAGGGGCGTGCCGCACTGCTGAGTCAGCGCCGGTGTCCCGGCCGAGTCCTGGAAAGCAGCCGTGCCGGGGCGCAGGAGGCGGGCCGTGCCGCTGCCCTTCCCCGCCTCGCCCCCACCTTCACAAAAGCATGCTTCGGTCCGGTAGCATCCTCTGGTGCTGGTGCTTGACTTAGCTTAAATAAACCTTGGTTAAGGCCCCCTGCCCAGCCCGGGACCGCCCTGCCCGTAGACAGTTTACGGTCTGACGGAGTCAGTCCGGTGATTGACCCGCGGGGGACAGGTGAGGAATGAGCGAAACCAGCGGGAACGTCAGCGGGGCGCTCGGCTCGGCGCTGGCCCCTCGGTGATGTTTGCTGTTCTTCTGGATCCTTACCTGCGTCCGTAGGTGCGGGAGGCTGGGCGAGGAGCCTGAAGTAGAAGCCTCAGAAATACAGCTAGATAGGCGTTCGTGTCTATTGTGTATTCTTTTAAGAAATCTTTTGAATGCCGTTGGGAGAAGTTATTTTAAGGATGCAGTGTCATGAATGACAGCATCTCGAACCTTATTCTGACTTTTTAATCACCAAAATGAAGCAAATTTATTGATTTTATGAACTTTTTGAAAGTGGAAGTAAGCAAAGGAATTTTTGCTACTTTTAATAATAAAATTAATATTTAAGCGAAATCTATCTGAAGCTTCAGGGATGTGGAAAGAGCCCCGGATTTAGACCTGTTAAGTCTAATCTTAATAGTCCTGAGAATTATTGGATGATTGATCTTGAGTAAATCAGCTTCTGCAAAGCCTAAATTATCTACCTATAAAATGGGGCTGATGGGGCTAATAGTACGTTTCAGGGCTGCCGCCTTGATGAAAAAGCACTTTGTAAAACTCAACATGCCATATAAATTTATTTTTTATTTATACATTTTATTTCTACTTACCATATCCCAACACTCATAATGATGACATTTAAATAATATGTTAATATTTTCAAAGCGTTTTACATATATTAGCCAGCCAATTTGCTGAAAACAGGAATGTTTAAAAAAAAACAGGAAGGATGCAGCCTTCAAAATGAGAACCATATTGCGAATATAACATTGAACACTGTATTTGACTAGAATTTTAGTGCCTCGCGCTGTCACCTTTTGGGCAGTCACTATTCTTTTGACTTTGCTTTCTTTATTCTGCATTATCTCATAAAAGCTGTTAGTCATTGTTGAGCACATGTTTTGTTTCCAGCTTTTTGTTGTTACAAACATTTCTGTTCTGGGATGTTTTTGTGCCTATCGGTTTTTTTTTTTTCTGTCAAAAATCTTCTTGTGGTAAATAGTCCCAGTAGTAGAATCTTTGGGTCAAAGGATGTAAATAATTTAGTGACTTTTCTTGCATAATTCCATATTGAAATTGAACCCCTCTGAACAGGTAATGTGTAAAGGTTGATTTTTTTTTTAAATAACTTCAATGTTTTCAAGCTTACCTAATACAGACTATTTGGCACAGTGGTAGAAAAAAAATTATGTAAGCAAATGTCATTCAATATTACCAGCATATTAAAAACTGTTAAGTGTTCCAATGGGTGACATACATTTTAACCAAAATCATTAAGGATCAGCCTGGAGTAGTTCAAAGGATCTTAACCTGGGACCATGGACTCCCATGGAATCCAAGTAATAGGTTTCAGGGGGTCTCTGAACTTGGATGGAAAAATTACATCATTTTCATTAACACCTCATTAAATTAAACATTTCCTTCAATTATGAACATAACATTGTGAGAGAAGACTGCCAAAGAGGTTTGTAACACACAAAGTTTAAGAACCCCTAGTTTAATGTAAACTGGCCTCTAGGTGGCACAGTAGATGGAACACTAGGTTTAAGAGGCAACCTGGAAGACCCAAGTCCAAATGCAGCCTTAGACCCTTGATGTCTGTGTGATTCATAATTCATTCTCAAACATACAGGAAAGAGTTGAACATCAGCCTTTCTCTTATTCTCTTCCCTCCTCCCCTTCAGTTCTCCTTAAGTATTATCACCAGATGGGGGAAGTGATGTGAACTTTGAGTTCAAAGACAATTGACTTTTGAGTTGAAAGTCAGAAGAATAAGGGACAGTAGGGTCTTCCATATTGCAAGAACTTAGAAACCAGGGTCCTAAATAGGCTAGTAGGATTCCTGGGGGATAATAGTTGACTTTATAGGACATTATAGCACATTGAAGTTAAGATTTACAAAACATTTTTTTCCATATATATCAACTCATTTGATCCCCACAACCCTATGGAATAGGTACTATAGAAGTTATTTGGGGAAATTGAGGTACAGGCAATAACTGGCTTGACCATTGTTCCAAGGCTTAGAATTGTTAGAGATGGCTCATAACCAGTTCTCTCCTTTTATCCTTTCTTTCAGCCTCCATGAACATAGGACATGATCATTCCTTACCATATCTTCACATGTATATGGTCTTTGAGATATTTAGATAATTAGGATTTGTTTTAAAGGAAAAAATTCCACATGCATATAGAGAATTTTATAGATGGACTTCTAAAAAAAAATCTTCCTTATAGTACTCCTTGTGTACTTCAATTTTCTAATAAATAACCAGTCCTGTTTTCAAGGAGGAGGGAAAGGGGAAGACAGAATATGTAAGAAAGAGAATGCACCATGCTAAGTCCACTGTTGCTAAAGTCATTAGATTTCTGAGTTTGAGGTGTGTTCTGCATGAGAATTCTGGGGAGCAGTGTAGGTAAAGTTTAGGTAATATTATTTGTACGTATCATTGGCAAGTTGGGTACTACCTACACTTTAATGTTTATCATAAAGCAATAACAGCATAATTGAGATGATTATTACTTTGCTTGTTTTATAGCTAAAGAAATATCTGTTTAACCACAGAAAAAATATGCTATATTCTGTTATTGTTCAAAGTTTGGGGCTATCTTTTGGGAATGCCTCTCAGTTGGCCATTTGATTGGCTTGTTTTTACATTAGATTGAAAGCAAGTGCATTTATTCCTTATCTTTTTGGTCATGATGTGACTTAAGTTTATAGATGCATCAAGCTGTAATTTTAAATGCTTTCTACTTCTCAAGAAATCTTTGAAGCATGTATACAATAGAGATGTTCTAAAAAGTAAAAATGTTTTCTCATGCTTCGTTTGTAATAATGTATCTAAGAAACAACTTCATCTTCGTTCAGTCATATTAGGATTAGTATAGACACTAGCATATAAATAAGCCATGTCCCATCTCTTGGTCATTCCCCCTGCTCCCCATTTTTCCCTCTACCTCCTGACTTTCTTGGCTTCCTTCAACTTCCAGCTAAAACTCTATCTTCTACAGGAAATTCTTTTCTGATTCCCCCTTAATTTTAGTGCCTTCCACTTTGTCTTGTGATAAGTTCTCAAAAGGTAGAGTGCCTCTCTTGACCTTTGCTTTCTACCACTGGGCTCACAGCGTAATGCTTCTCCAGTGTAAATCTGGCTGTTTATAAGTTAAGTCCTTATCCTAGTGCCTGCATTATGCCTGTGGGCCAACCAGAGAAATTGGGGAAAACAACTCCTTAATGAGTTTGGGCGCTGAGAATAACATGTAAAACAAAGGATGTCAGTTCAATGCAAAGATTTATTGCAAACAGTGGAGGGCAGGGAGAGAGACAGAAGTGGAAGGAGGAAGGAGATAGAGAAGGTGACCCAATATACAACTCAGATATACACACTAATATAAAGGGTAATTCATGTAAGCCACGAGGCATTGGAAAGCAGAGACATAGGTCCATTCAGTGGGAAGGTGTGTTCCCGCTGCAGGGGAGAGTATTCTTCAAAGTGTAATTCTGGGAGTGAGGTTCTTACGTTCTGACTTTGGATAGCCCCCTTGAAGCTGGCTCATTTGCTCCTCAGGTCAAAATATTTTGGGGGTTTGTTATTGGGGAGAAAAACAAGCTGGTGATAGATAGAATATCATTTGGGGCATCCAACTGTACTAACCTTCAAAAATATTGTCAATGCTTTTCCATGAATGTATTCTATAAGCTTATAGACTCCCTTACGAGATCATCATCATGATCTCAAAATCATCAGGACTTACCTTAGAATAGTGATTTCCTTGCATAGATTATATAAGCTATAACCTTCCTTAGAAGGAGACTGACAATATTGTCTCAAGACCAGCCGACCTAATGTTATAACTCTGTTAAGTGTATCTTTTATATAGTTTGTTTATAAATAGTTGTTTGCATATTTGCTCCCCCATTAGATAGAGGGACTTGTCTTTTACCTTTCTTTGTATCCATAGTACTTAGCACTCTGCCTGGCTCACATTGCTTGCTTGAAAAATGTTTATTGAGTGCCTGACTGACTGAGCATATAGGTCAACAGCTATTTACTTTATTTCTCCCATTGGGAACTGCAGGATTTAAAAACCAGTAATAAAATGCTTAACCAGCAAAAGTTATCAATTTAATATCAAATAGTTATCAATTAATAAAGACAGATATGTATTGTGTCCAGCATTTTCAGGCATATTGTCATAATAACATTTCTTGTTTTGCAGTAATGGCACAAGAGCAAGAACCTGCAAATCTTAAGATCATAAAAGAAGCATACAAGCAGGCCTTTGTATTTGTTAATAAAGGACTGAATGCAGACGAATTGGGGCAAAAGGAGGAAGCAAAGAATTGCTACAGTAAAGGAAGAGAATATCTACTCCAAGGAGTCAGTATTTCAGCATCTGGGCCTGAATGCACAGGTTCTGGTTGGGAATCTGCTAGACAGATGCAACAGAAAATGCGAGAAACACTGAAAAATGTCAATACTAGGTTAGGAATCTTAGAGCAAAATCCTTCCTCTTTTGTTCCAAGTCATCTTCAGGAAGGGTCCCAACTATCTCCTGTGTTGCCCGCTCATGGAAAGCCAGAAAAACCTCTCCCTCCATCTTTGATTTCACCATCTGCACAAACAGAAGTTAATGGGAATTCACCCTCCACAAGCATGGAGCCACTTTCTGTGGTTAGTCCTGGATGTTTGGAAGCGCCACCTGCTTATACACCCTGTGCTACAGATGGGCACTATACTGTGTCCTATGGAACAGAATCTGGGGAATTTTCATCTGTTAGTGAAGACTATTATGCAGTTTCTGCTCGCCCACCTCCTCTTGAGACTCTAGGAGTAGATGTAGAAGAGTTAATTTTAATACCCAGTGGAGTACAGATTTTCTTTGTAACTCCTGCTGGGGAGGTTAGTGCACCTTCATATCCTGGATATCTTCGAATTGTAAAATTCTTGGATACTACCAGTGAAGCCACTCAAAATCGGCCCCCTGCATTTCTTCAGGTAACAAGTAGAAAAACTTTAGAAGTGGAAACCCACCTACCACAATGTTTTTTCTTTTGTTGTTTAATGTTTTATGCTGTATCTACACTAATAGTCAAAGAAGGTACTTTGAAAGTTCTGGTTCCTTGGAGTTCTACCACATGAAGTTTAAGATGAGCATTTGGTTTATTGGGGAGTTTTGGGGTTTTTTTTAAGTAAGATGGCCATTCTAGAAGAAACCAAAGTACCAATGAGTTACTTGAAAACATTTATTAAGCACCTCCTTCCTTTGTGCTCAACACCGTGCTGAGTCCCCATAAAAAAAAAAAGTGGTTCCAATTAAGTGTCCATGCAACTTAATTTTCTGACAAAAGGAAGAATGTTAACAATTTCAGCTAGGGAGCACTGACACTGTCTATTCTTTTTATCATGACTTTTTCCTGCGGTGTTATGTTTTCTTTCTTTACAAGGTTGAAATCAGTGTGTGGTTCTGCTTTTCTAGAAAACTCATTGATCTTAAGAAATGTATTCAGTCCTTTCTATGAAGAAACTCAGTGAGACTGAATACAACTTTAACATCAGCATTGAATTAAAGGATTGATATTCACAGATTATGTATGCACATGTATCCTCAAGCTGTAATTAGAATGTAATTTAAAAAATTAACAGCTAGAAATGTATTAAGGAAAAGAATAGATAAAACTGAGAGATACTGTAATAGTGAATGTAGGAAAGATTGCCTTAATGAAGAGGTCTTAAGAAGGAGTAAGGCAAAGATTCTTGTTGTTGATAATGACATTTGGTTTGGTTTTGTAGCCCCAGTACTTTATACTTAGTAAGTGTTCTATCTGAAATAAATGTTTATGAACTCTGGGATAAAAGAGAAAGAAGGATGTCTGAAACACTTTTTGGTGATGTGCTAAAGGGTTTTTTCCCCTCTCTCTACTGTAAAAGAGTGAGAGAATCAATTTTCAGGTATCTGCTGTGAAGAAAACAAGATGTTTGCATGTAGTAATAGTGACTGAAGCAAGGTCATCTTGTGAATATTACACCAAATTACATGAGTCTGTTCTAAAAATTAGCTCTTCTAGTAAAAATTTAGGTTCCTCACACAGGATTTATCTCTGTTCATTTGCCTAGAAATATCATGAGTTCTTTTGGATATTCTTTTATTTTTATTAATTTATTAAACTTTAAACTTAAGTTCTAAAACTCAGAAGCACAGTAAGAAAAAAAAGAACCATTATAAACTTAAATACAGAATAAGAAAAGACAAAAGCATTGCCATGTGCACAGCAGAGTGTGAGGATTCAGAATATACAGCAATAATTCTCCATTTCAAGAAAGTCTATGTAATAAATAACTGCACATTGCGTTCAGAGCTGTCTATCTTTTCTTTGCTCCCTTGTAAATTTTCCTTTGTTCTCTGCTGTGCACTTTTTACTTTGTTCCTTCCCTTTGCTCTCCCCCTACCCCAAGAAGGCTATAACTAAGCGTAGATATGTAGATATAGGTATATGCACACACATATACATATATACACATATACATACACTTACATACCACAAATGTACTTAGATATCTATAACCCTACTCATATGTAGACATATACATTCCTATGAATCTATGTAAGAATGTACTTGTTTGTCCTGTTTTTCTAAAGGTAGATGACATCTTCCTTCATAAGTCTAAGTCTTCCATATTTTCCTCAGTTGGCCAAACTCATCATTTCCTATGCCACAGCAGTATTCCAACCTTATACTATCTAGTTATTTTAAATAGTCTAAAACAATATTAATATAGCTGACATACGTTGTAGTTTCCTTATTTTTCTCTTTTGATTAAATTGAATTTAGCTTTAACTTTAAGATCATTACTACCCTGCTTTTTTTTTTTTAATAAGTTCTCTCCCTGATCTTTATCCTTTGGTATTCTTAAAGTAAAATTGTGCCCCAAACTTCATTTTAACTGTTTTTTTTAAAAGGGAGTATATTCATGTATTTGTGGGAAAAAAACCATTAGGGGAGTGCAGTTTGTTTTCTCTCACATCCCACCCCCAATTAATGTTCAGAAGTGAAATTGTTAGAGCTCAAATTAATTTGTTAGAGCTCAAATTAATTTCTTTTATCTCAAAAACTACTAACTTTGTTCTTCCTATACTGTTGAGTTTGATTGTAAAGTGAAGTGAATTTTGTTTATGGTAAGTAAACAATAGGATCCTACTAAAGGTTCCCAATGCTTTTCATCGAAGCTTTACCAATAGCAGATCTTGTCTGTGTTGTTAAATATTTGGAATTTTTCCTTCCGAAAAGTTTGTTCCAAAAGATTTTTTTATGTTTTCTCTTTTGTAATTGTAAGTATATTCATAATAATATAAAAGGAAATGGAATAATTTGTAAAATAATTTGATAGTGATAATCTGCTTTTTAAGAAGGGGAGGGATTTTAGGAGTGAAGTTTACTAATCTCACAGTGTAAAAATTGTACTATTCAACAGTGAATTCACACTTTTAATTTGAGCTGTAATTTTATAACCAGTGACATAGTTTTTCTATTTTAGCTCCAAATTTGATCCATTAGGGTAGGCCACATAAAATTATTGTACCACAGTATCATTAATCTGTTGATAAACTCTCTTACTTTCAGGTTTATACTTTACTTAAAGAGATGACTAGTTTGAATAATAAAAAGCTTAGCTTATTAGGAATATTGCTCATTTTTAAGGTAGTCCCATTGTTAGTAAAATTTAATTTTACCCAACATTGGCTAAGAGTACATATATTTTAACTTTTTAATAAACTTAGCCATTCACTGTACTGATCATTCTAATAAATTAAAATTTCATCTTTAGTGTTGAATGTAATACCTCTTAAGATTTCCGCAATGTCATATCAAAAACTTGTCTTTGAAATGTTAATTTTCTGTTATTTATGTTATTGATTAGAAAATCTGAGTAAATATTAGTCCTACTAATAGAACTAATGTTTCACTTTAGGTTTGTGATTGGGTGTATCCTCTGATGCCTAATCAGTCTCCTGTACTGAGCTGCAGCAGTGGAGTCTACATGTTTCCAGATACAACATTACAAATGTCAGGGTCCTGTGTGGGTGTAGTCTTGTCTTCTGAACTACCCACAGAAGATCGAGAGCTCTTTGAGGATCTACTGAAACAAATGTCTGACCTTCGAGTGCAGGTAACATGTATAACAATATTAGTATGTACATTGATATAAAAGTATTCTGGTAAACAGTGCAATCTGCTCTTGTGTTGTAAGAGTGGGAAGCCAGGCATAAGTTTGAGAAGGACAGTTCGCTTTTATTTTCTTTCTACATCTAGAGACTAAAAAGTTGCTATACACAAAGACCCCATTCTTGCTCAACTTCTCTTATTGAATACAATACCTTACTGAGTCCAGATGTTAAAAGTGAGGTTAATAGGAACAGTGATAATTGGTTTAACAGAATGCTAGGTACTAGCTTAGGTAGAAACTTGGAATAGATCATAGAGTCACAAAGTTAGAGCTGGAAGAGATCTTAAAAGTCATTTAGTCAATCTCCTTTATTTGATAGATAAGGAAATAGACCAACAGAGGTAAGTAAATGGTAGAGCTGGGGTTCAAACCTAGCCCTCTGACTCCAGATGAAATACTTCCCCCAGACCTGATCTTTGCTGAAGAAAAAGGTGTAGTGGTTATGGAAGACAGTTTTATACAGTCGTAGAGAATTTAGGGATCAAAAACAGGAAGGAAATACAATTGGTATTTAATATTATTACCTTGTGAATTATTTTTTCCTAACCTGGTCTTCTTCATTTCCCCTTCCTCCTTAGTGGATAAACTAAATTACTATTTATATCATTTGGTTGATTGGTTGGTTGGTGTTCAGGGAGGACCAGTGCCTTTGGTGAGATGGCTGCTGAGTCCTTTTCAGGGCTCTTTCCACCTTTGGTGTCCACCTGTTCCACCCAACTCTCACCTGTGGCTCCAAGAAGCTGCAGCATGCGCAGCGGCCACACCTCAGTAAGCCGTTTCAGCAGACGGGCTAAACCACGTTAAGGGTAACCAGGAATTCTCAGACCCGTTGGTGAGTTAGAGGGGTGTCTACCCCAAGCATATGAAGACTTCATCTGGTGGAATGGGCGGATGAGAACAATTTGTTCCAACGGTCATGAAGGCAGATGAAGCAGGCAATGTGGAGTGCTGGGTTAGACACTGAAGAAGCCAAGGTCATCCATTGCCTCCTGAGCCATCAGCAGCCATCTTGACTGTGTCCTGCAACTGGACTATGACTCCAGAAGAGAGAGTGAGGCTGACGACTTTGTACAACTCTGCCTCACTTAAATCCAATTTACACACAAATGAAAAGACATCATCCATACCATTTAACTGTTATGCCTCAAAGTCCTGTGGCAGCAGGCAAGTGATGAAGCAGCAGGTGCGGATACACTGGGAGCTGTAGTCATGACCCTGCACACAGGCAGCCCAGGCCATAGGGTCATTTCTCACTGGAAGCAGCAGTGGGACTTGGCAGCCCCCTGAGTGAGCAGCCTTTTAATCGCACTGCTCACCTGGTGTGAGGAAGGGAACTAGAATAGGTGCCCTAAACATTGTCTGCTTACCCAACTCTGGCCTGATTACTGCGGCAGGCGGGGAATCCCACTGTGCGGTCGAAACACACAAAAAAATGTACAAAAACATCTTCAAAGATGATTCCCCTCATCATCGGCACATGGAACATGAATACACTGATAGACACTCTCAAGGTCTCTCTCAGGAACTTTGGATTTGACTATGCAACCTGGGAGATACTGGCCAAGGACTGTTCAGCATGGCATGCCCACATCCGTAAGGGTACTATGCCCTATGAGCAAAGCAGAATTGAGATAGCACCAAGTAAACATAGGATGCTCAGATTTGGAGTAACCACCCCAAGGATTCACATGGACTATCTGTGCCCAACCTGTGGTAGAGCATTCCAAGCTCATGTTGGTCTGATCAGCCACAGTGGGACACACTAAAATTTCACTTTATCATGGTGATGTCATTTTGGTCCTCTTCGAGAATAAAGGACAGCAACCGAGGCAACGGGAATGCAAAAACAAAGGAGGAAACAATCTCAGCTCTCAAAGAGCTTATGTTCTATCAGAGGAGGCAACGTATATGTGTATAAGTATGTACAGAATAAATATATGCCCCCTCCAAAAGTGTAGAAGAGAAATAATATCTATAACTTATGAAAACCTCTCTAGATTTGTTTCCTCATTTGTAAATGAAGGAATTGGACTAGATGATCTAGATTCCTCTAGGAAAATTTAAATCAAAATCCACTTTGCTCCTGCCTTCCTTTCCCAGTCGTGCGGGAAAGTGGAACACAGCAACATCTCATAATAGTAACTCTTCTCTCACTATTAAGCTGTAATTTTACTCTACTGACATTGTTTTGCTATATTGTAATAATTCTGTCTTTTCTTCCACACAAAATATGCTTTCTTTTTATGAACTATGGATTCTCTCACCATGGGTGGAATGGGTGAATGAGAACAATGTGTCATATCACAGTCTTGAAAACAGATGATTATTTCAGTGATGTCATCAGTGTTGAAACTGGTCTTCTCTGCTTCTCCACCTCAAGGTACCCTGATGTCACTCTCCACACTCTCCTACTTTTTTTCAGGATCTGACAGTGAGGTGGTCTTCCTCCTCACCAAGATTAGCCCCTCCAAGTGTTCCCTTGATCCTTTGCCCTTCTGTATTTTCCGGTAGATTGCCCTCTCACTCTCGTCTCCCTCTCGTGTTTGTCACCTTCACTTTCACCTTCTCATCTTCAGCCTCTCCCTGTCAATTTTTTCCATCCTTGCTGCCAATAAATATGCCCAAGTTTTCTCCATCCTTAAAAAGCATTTATTAGATTCTACTGTCTCTTTGTACTATTATTATATCTCTCCTCCCCTTTTCAGCCAGACTCTTTTGAAAGAGCTGTTATCATTTGGTGCTTCAGTTCCTTTCTTCTTATTCCTCAAACCTTTGTAGTTTGGATTCCAGCCTCTTAACTGAAATTATTCTCTCCAAGTTTACTGACAATCTCTTAATTGTCATATCTGATGGTCTTTTCCTGGTCCTCATTACCTCTCTATATTTGACACTTTTGACAGGCCTTTTCTGGATATTCTCTCTGGGTTTTCCTGACACTGATTTCTCCCGGTTCTCCTCCTATATGTCTGACCTCTCCACAGTTTCCTTTTGTTGACAGTGGATAGAATCTAATAGAATTTAGTGCTCAGAGAGGTTGTTGTGACTTCACAGGTAACGTTATGGCTTAGAAGAAGGGAAATCAGAGCTCTTGGGTACAACCAGAATCCAGAAGAGAGGGAGGGGAATGGACTTAAAAAGGAGATTCCATTGTGTATAGGAAAGGAAATGGTTTTGGGGAAGACTAGAGGTAGGAGTGGACTGAACTCAGGCAAATTTCTACCATGGAAGCAATAGCCTTTTACTAGCCCCACTACTTCTCAGAGTACTTCTAAGAGTGATTGCGCCTTCTAAAAGTGAGACAAAAAAGGGGAGGAAAGGGGTAAGATCCATAAGGTATTAACATAAAAATTATTTTTAAAAGACAGAACTCAAAATTGGTATTTTAGAGTTTTTATTTCTGTGAGGAACACAGAGACTAAAGAAGCAATGAATAAGTATGAAGATCATAAAGAATAAAAGAACAGACAAAATGGCAAAAGAATTAATGAAGAGAACAGGGTAAAGAAATCCTTTTTAAGGAAAAGACATAGAAACTTTTTTTTAAAACCACGTAAATGAAGAAGAGGAAAGAAGGGAAGAATTTAATTAAACTACTTAGCTGCGAGGGGGAGTAAAGAGAAAAACTAGATAATTAAATAAAAGGAAGAAAGTTTGCTTTGCTAACTCATTATCCATGTGATGTCCCCTGTCTGCTGTAGGATCTTTATACCCTCTCACATGGTAACCTCCTCCGCTCCTATGAATTTAATTATCTCTGTGATATAACTCTCAGATCTATGTATCCAGCTCTGGTCTGCCCCACATCAACAGCTTCCTATTAGAAATCTCAGACTCAGCATATCTAAACCTGAATGCCTTATCTCCTCTTTCCAAAACCATCTACCAAACTTCCCTATTTCTGTTGAAGACATTACCATTTTTCGAGTTATCCAGGTTCGTAATTTCATTATTACCTTGTTTTTCTAACTCTATACATTCGGTCTTGAATTTCCTTCTGTTCTCTTCTGTGTATTTTTTAAAATGTTTCATTGACATGCTTTCCTTTTTTTTGCATCATTATCATATCCATCACTCCCTCCCATAAGTCTCACCTTCTGTTGTAACAAATAACTGTGGTCATGCAAAACAATTCCATACATTGACCATGTCAGCAAATATATATTTCATTCTGTAACTTTATTCTCTCACTTCTTTGACTGGAGCTAGGAAGCATGATCAGTCTTCTAGAGTTGTGACCAGTCAAATCATTGATCAGAGTTTTTTAGTCTGTCACAATTATTTTTCTTTACAGTGTTGTAGTTATTATATAAATGTACTTTGGTAGAATCTTATATTGAAGCAAATATATTATAGAGAACAATTCAGAACTGTAACCAAAAAGTTGGTTAAACTTTGACACTAAACTTCAACCCAATGATACTATTACTAGTTCTGTTTGCTCTACATTGCATCAGTTCATGCAGATCTTCCTAGGTTTCTCTGAAATCTACTCCTTTGATCATTTCTTGAAGTACAATAATACTCCATACATTTGTGTACCATAATTTGTTCAGCCATTTATTAATTGATGGACACCCACTGTTGCTAGTTCTTTGCTACAGCAAAAAGTATAAATATTTTTGTGCCTCTGCATTTTTATCTTCTCTGTGGCCTTTTTTAATCCGTATTTTTTAGCTAGCCAGTAAGTACTGTGTTCTGCCACAATCAGATCACACTTGGTATATTGAATTCAGTTCAAGGTAACTCATTAGGAGTTTGTGAGTTCCCTGTTGCTAGATGTCTTCAAATAGAGGCTGGTTGAAATTAGTTGTGATTTTCTTAAGGTATGGGTTGGAATGAATGTTGTTTCTTTCGATTCTGAGGTTCTTTGATGTCCTATTTTCTGAACCATTATGTATAAGCTCAGTACTACATTTAGGCTAGCCAATAATCAATTGCTGCTGATATTTAAGTTGTATAAACTTTGTGGCACCAGTTAGATTATAATCTTCTTAAAGACAGGAACCTTGTCATTTTTTTTTTTTTTTTGTGAGTGAATAGCATACTTCCTGATTCTGGATTAAACTTATAATGAATGAGCTCCCCACAACTAGGTTAATCCTCTTGACTTTTATGGGAAATATCTCTGGCTTCCCTTTCACTATATCAAAATCTTCCATTGGCCTGGAAAAATCTGTGTCTACCAATCTGCTCTGGATGCCAGTTGCCAATGTCTTCTGGTTACTTCGTTCCTCTTCAGTTCTGGGTTGAGCTAGTTGACCAATGAACTCCAAATATAATAAATATACAAACACATATAAATATTCTATGATTCTGTGACATGTTTGGTAACAGATGCCATTCTATGCCCAAATCAGTAATATGTATTACATATATAAATCTTAGTAACATCAGATGAAAGGCAGCATGTTTACAATAGAAAATTTAGAAGGCCTAGAACCAGGATGTCTGCTTCAACTCCCATTTTCATCATTTAATAGCTGCACAAATGTTGGTAATTCACTTGACATCCCTGAGCTGAGACTTTTGGAACACCATGTGTGTGTGTGTGTGTGTGTGTTGGTGCTATTATTTATATCAATAACCTATTAATATAAATAACCTATTAACATAAAGTTACACAAAAAAGATGGCTGCAGCCAGAAATCATTTCTGATATTGGAGAAGGAAGAAAAGGGCACTTGTTGAAATGACAGAGAAATAAAAGAATTGGTTCTTGTCCAGCAGTGGTTTTTTTTAATCTTCCCAAGAGGTTATTATCATTACTGTAATCAATTTATCATCTGTAATAGTTTCGAATTGCTTCTTCAGCAGGCACTATTCCTAAACATTTTTTTCTCCTTCATTTTCATTCCTGATAGTGCTCATTCTTCTATCATTACTGCAATGAATTACCTTTTACCCAATTGCATTTCTGACTACTTCCCACTTTTATTGTACTCTTACTAGACTGAATTTGTCCAATTAAGCAGATTTGGATATTTCCAATAAAGTATATTTCTATGCCATGGACTGTGACCATACTCTTAAAACTAGGTGTATGTTAAATATTCAGTAAACAATGGACCAACTTCTACTAGTTTCTTAATAAATATTTTTAATGCCAGAAAATTGTATTTCCCATAGCAGGTAAGTTTGGAAAAATTAAGTTGCATGTATTACAGTGAAGGCTCAAAACCTCACAATGACACAAATTCCTTATATTAGCTCTGTTAATGGAAGCCGAAATATCGAGTCAAGTTGATGTCATATGGCTAATATCCACTTACTTAATTCTGTATTTGAATATCCTTAACATTTCTAGAAAAATGCAAAGTATAGCCCTGGCCAAGGTCAGTGTGAGTAGAAATTTCCAAAAAAAACTAGAGCTGCCCAAAACCGTGAATTGAAAGTGCTACCTCACCTCTCCAGAATATAGCAAAATGCACCTGTCAATTTGAAAATAAATAAATGGGCTTAAAAATATAGATGTAACAAAACCCGTTTGATATGTAGCCTTTGCATTTTGTTTTTTCATAAAAGGACCCCTTACTCATCACCAACTTTGTTCACAGTTCCAACAAGCATGGCTATCTGCTTTCTAACTCCTCAGAATGTTAGAAAGGGGTTCAGAAGATGCTATAGGCAGAAATACTGACCTCAAAAAATAACTTAACAGTAAATGAAGGAAATAGAAAAAACAGGCATAAGAATTCAGTTATAGCAGTCTTCAGTCATTTAGTTAAGAGCAAATAACCATAAATTATAACTAAAAGCCTCAGTATTTTACAGGTGTAATTATTGTTGTTCGTATTTAGTGATCTGTAGTCATCTAAAAGCAGTTAAACTGTATTCATATAATTATAATAGGGTAGGCCCAAAGTAATCTCTAAAACTCTGCTATTGAGAATAACTCATTCTCCAAGAGTTCCAGGTTCCCAAATGATTATACAAATAAGTATGCACTATTTGGGGTATAAAAAAGGTAACCTAGTATATCAGAGAGTGTTAGGCATGGAATCAGAGAGATCTGGGTTGAAATCCTGCCTCTTAATACCCATTAGCTGGGCAAATCCCTGTCCTTTTTTCTTAATATTTTTTTTTTTGTAAGCTCAGGTACTAATCTTTTGTTAACATAATTAGGGAAGGAAGATAACTGAGGCCTCAGCCTAAATTCTTTTAAATTTCTCTTTTCGGTGACACAAATACTTCACAATCTTAATACTTAATAATCTTAATACTACCTTTTTCTTTTCCTGTTTTTCATCTTTAGCTTCCAAGAATATCAAATTTGGTTTTTACCTGCAATTTCAGTTTATCTTTAATTTATTGGACTAGTTCATAGGATTATTTAGTCTGTTTTGGGAAATTATCCTTAGTATTAGGTGGAAACAAATTTCTGAATCTCCACAATTTAGATTAGTACCATTTTAGTGTTCTTTGGGTGTTGCCATTCAATTGAAAAGAAAAGTAATGTGCTCTAAATGAATGCGTTCTCAGAACTTTAAAATGCATTATATACCTTAGTGTAGATACATTTACACTTCTACCATGTACAGTACATTCTTCTTGATGCTGGGAGAGAGAGTTCAATTAAAATTTCAAAGCATATAATTTTATTTGTTAAAAACTTTCATGAGCTTGTGTTAGGGTTAGATTTTTTTTTAGTTGGCCTTTGTAAAGTTACATGGCTGCTCGTAAGGAAGTAGTAAGAACACAAAAATTCAAGGTTTAAATTCTCAGGGACATAGGGAACAAAAACTGTTTGCCAGAGCCAAATTTAGTGGTCTCCCCATTAGTTGGTAGGAACTTGACAGCAGGCCCTTGCAAGCCTTTACAAACTGGTAGAATCTTCTAATGCTTTAATCCCCTGAGTTAGCTTTTGAGAACCTAAGATCAAAAAAATGTTACAATAATATATCAGAGAAGTAATTTTATGAATGTAACAAAACCAGAAGGAAGAAAAACAAAAGGAACTTGAGTCTATGTAACGCCTGTTGTCTCTTACTTTTGACAAGTGTGGCACAATTTAATACTGCTCAAGGAGAGGACTTAAAAATACATGCTAGTTAAGAAAATGCATGCTAGTTCGCAGTAAGTTTGATCCTTTATTCTCTAGGCCAGCGGGAACAGGGAAAACAGAGAAGAAATACAAATCCCTGGAGGAATGAGAATACCCTTTGTTCCATTGAAGGAACAGCGTAGCAAGAATTTGAGGAAATTGGTCCCTTCTGACCAAGGCGTTAAGGATGGTGACCGTAAAGAAGGAAGTGAGACAAAAGTAAGTAAATTAAAGGAGTAGGATTGTTCTGCTGTAGAAAAATTTCCAAGAAAGGTAGTTACAAAATATGGAGAAGTAGAAATACTTAATTAAAAGTTGAAAGGAAGAAACAAAAAACAAGGTAATGGAAGTCCTGTGAATCCATCACGTAGGATGGCTGTGACTGTACCTTCATAATCACGACTGGCTAATAGATTCTTGTGGTAACTACTATAAAGGCACACTAAATTTGGAGTAATGTCATAATTTCAGGAGAGGAACTATTGTATTTACTTTCATGTTTTGCTTCTCTTGGTATTTTAAAATAGATTGAGGGGAGGCATAAGGAATTGTTTGAGGAATTTAGTCCTCAAATTGCAGTAACACAGTAGTTTTCATTAATCTTTGACATTCTCACCTCCATTTATTAAAACACAATTCAACTATAGTTACAAAATAATCACTGGTAATTAATTAAAATGACTAACATTTCTGCCTTTCATTTTAAGTCTGATTAAAGCAAAATAACAATTTTAGGTAAGGTTCTGCGTGTCTATGGGAGAGGAACATGGTTTGTCAGATGTTGTGAAAGACTTTTTCCTTTAGCATTTCTTTGCTTTAAAATACTACACATTTATGTCTTAAATATATCTTGGTTCACAGGTAGAAGGATTGAGCCTTTACTGTATTCCTGACTCTGCATATCTCTTCATAGACTATAGGTACATTATCAGACTGACAGCCCAGGGGTGCTGAGAGAGATACTAGTGCCGACTGTCCTGGGGGGGGCATTCACTCAGACATGAGGACTGATCTGCTTCTGAATGCTTTGATTGAACTTTCTGAGGCTGTCCCTCAGATAAAGCATATTCCTTTTTTAGACAAATTTTGGTTAGTAAAAGTTGCAAAACAAAAAAGAGAGCAGGGTCACTTTTTCCTTCCCTTAATGGGGAGATAGTATCCAGGAGGGTGAAAAGATTTAGTAAAATAAAAGAGCCATTAGAAATCATTTCCCTTTTTTAATGCATTAAATCTGTCTTCTCTACCGTTTGAAACAAAATTTAATTTTTTCACAGCTTTACAGTTCTTGCCTGCCTTCTTCCTCTGAAAAGCTATGTAAGTTGACAATAGAATATTTGTTCTTAACAAAGAAAAACAAAGTAAAATGTTATTGCCAAATGGTAGAGACTTCTGGAGGGGCCCCAGAGCTAAGGAAGAATTTAGTCTTTAACAAGGGGAAACAGTAAAACTTTTTAATGATCCAATGTCATAGATTTTTATGGGAGGCAAGTTTGGAAGAACTCATATTTTTACAAAGGAAAACAAAGTAAAATTTTTTATAGCTGGATGCTCTTTCTTTTATGTACCTGATAATTTTTATTTTCTTCTATAAAAAAATTTATAGACTGTCACCTGCTTTTTATATTAGCCATTTGTGAAACATTTTAACTTTTAAAAAATGTAGTTCCTGCCCCTTACATCCACCTGCATCCCAGGGGCCTTCTATATTAGGATTATATTGTTTTTTTCTCATTTCACTATATTTTGTTTCTTATTTTATACGTATTGTTGAAGGATGGGAACCAGATGTTTTTAGATTTCTAGAAGACTGTGTACACACACATATATTTGAAATTTAATTATTTGCATATTTTTGTGTTTGAAGTATGTATTATATAAAATGCTTTCACCATTATACTTGGAAGCATACATTGAAGTTGTATGAGGTTTGTTTACTATTTTGTGATGACCAGGCTTTCTGGTGATACATTTATTGAATAAAAGAATGACAGAGAGGTTTTTGTTTTTTTGTAATCTCAGAAAGAAAACCGTACAACAAAGCTTTTTTTTGTTGCTGTGAGTTGTGGACAAAAAATAAATGGATGCAGGCTGCCAGTATACTACCACACAAAGCAGAAGAGAATGTGCTTTAAAAATGGAGTGTGTTTGGGAGTGTGTGTGTATGTGTGTGTGTGTGTGTGTAAGAGAGAGACAGAGAAGAAGGCTTAGGGGAGGGGGGCCATGGTAGCTAATGTAGAAAGAATATAATATTAAATGAGTTGTGTCCAGATTTTAAATTTAAAAAATTTTATGGGGGAAATCTTTCAGGGATTAAGGGACCAATTAATATTGATCAGTTTAAACTTTTCCATTTCATACTTAACATGGTAGAAATATATTTTAAAGAACTCATGCAAATATAAAAGCAATAGAGGCTGTCTGACAGTGGATTGATTGGAAAGAGAACTGACCTTGGAGTTAAGAAAATCTTAGATCAGGTCCTGCCTCTGATACATTCAGAGCAATTCTGGGCAATTTCCCCAGCCTCTCAGTGCTACAGACAGTTAGCTAAGGCACTAAACTGCATTGGGACAGGGAGTTTTCTCATGTAAAAGTTTTCTATACCAATGAGTTCATAGGTCCAGTCCCCATCCCTATATAAGAACAAGATCCTTTCCCCAAAGGATAGCCAGTTTTCAAATTAAGAAACAATAACTGTATGATAAAATATTCCAAATCATTAAAAATAACAAAAATGCAAATGAAAACAACTGTTAGGTTCTCATGACACTCATCTCATTAGCAAAAGTGAGAAATGAAGAAAATGACAATTGTTACAGGGATTCTAGGAGAGGACAAAGAGTCTGCTGTGGAGCTGTCCAGTAATTCAGAAAAACAATTTGAAACTAGACCCCAAAAGTCTATCTGATCCTTTTTTAACCTGGTAATATTACTACAAGACTTGTAGTAATTCCAAAGTAAAAGACAGAAGCAAAGGACCTACAAGTACAAAAAATATTTATAGCAGCATCTTTTTGTTGTAGCAAAGAACTAAAAACAAATGGGTGTCCATCATTTGAGAGTGACTGACCAAATCGTGAAATATGAATGCAATAGAATAGTACTGTGCTAGATGAAATGATACATATGATGAATTCAGAGAAACTTGGAAATACTGGTAAGAAGCCATAAAAAGTAAAATGAGCAGAACCAGGACAAGAATTTATGTAATGACCACAATAACTTAAAGGAAAACGACTGTGAAAGACTTCAGACCTCTGGTAACTGTAGTAACAAATGATGACTTGAAAAGATTTGTGATAAAATGTTCCTTTTGCCTCCTGCTAGAGAAGTAATGGTCTAAAGATATAGAATGAGACATTCATTTTGACACATGGCCTGTGTGTTTATGTTTGCTTGGCTCTTTTACACTGTCAGGCTTCTTTTTGGTGGAAAGGTGAATTCGAAAGCACTTCGGATAAAGACATCACTTGAACTACCTACCTCCCACGGCTGTTATGAGGAAGACACTTAGTAAATCTAGTCTCATTGGAAAACAACTTGGAACTATGATTAAAAAGCTATGAAACTGTGCATACCCTTTCACCTAATACTAAGTTTATACCCCAAAGGGAATCAAAGAAAGAAGAAAAGGACCCATATGTGCAAAAATATTTGTAGTAGCTCTTTTTGTGGTAGCAAAGATTTGTAAACTAAGGAAATGCCTATCAATTGTAGAATGACTGAAAAATATTATACAAATGTGATAGAATACTACTATATTGTAAGAAATGATAAAGGGGATGATTTCAGAAAAACCTAAGAAGATATATATGAACTGTTGCAGGGTAACAAAACCAGGGGCACAATTTATAAAGTAACAACAATATTGTAAAGACAGTCAACTCTGAAAGAATCAGCAATTTTGATTAACACAATGACTAACCATAATTCCAGAAGACTCATAATGAGCTGACGCAGTCACAGTGCAGATAGAAACATACCCTCTTTTTTGGAAATGGCTACTGTTTGCATGATTTATATATATATATATATATATATATATATATATATATATATATATATATATATATATATATATATATATATACATAATTTGCAATGGATGTTTTTTTCTTCTCTTCTCAATGAAGGGATGAGGGAAAGAGCAGAATTTAGCAAAATGAAATAAAATTGGGGATAATTTTAAAATCACTTTAAAAAGGAGTAACCCTAAGAAAGAAAAGAACATCAATTTTAAAAAGTTTTAATTCACCAAAGAGTTCAGAAAAGGACATAAGCAGGACAATTTTGTTACTACCTTGTTTAATATGTACTTTTCAAAAAAAACTTGTATATAGAAAGATCCTGTGTAATATACAATCCTGTTTTTGTCCATCTTGTCTATTTAAGTTTTATATTTGATTAAATTCATAGTACATTTATGTGTTGTAAAATATAAAAATAACTTACATTATATAGAACTTGAAAGACTTACAAAGTGTTTTCCTCATAACAGCCTTGGAGTAGTTCAAGTGATGTCTGTATTTTAACCAATGAGGAAAATGAGGATAAAGGGACTTTCTTGTTTATGGTAACTGACAAAATTAGAAAAGCATAGTAGAAAATACTGGATTTGTAATGGGAAGATAGGAGCAAAAATCTTGCCTCTCATCTTTACTCTATGTCCCTGAGCAAGTCACTTAATATCTCTTAGTCTCACTTATCTTGTCTGTAATGGGTATATTAATAATTACTGTACCTATGTCAAAGGATTATTGTGAGGATAGCACTATATAAATGTAAATATGGTCATAATTATTTTTAATAAATTAGTTCTCGACTACAAATTCACAGTTTTCCATCATACCATGTTGATTCCTTTTCATACATATATACACATAAATCTCTTCATAAATTTTTATTTCCAGTGTTACAGTATATGTAAAATTGCAAGTGGAAGGAAATCTGACACCATCACAACTTCCTAGCAGAGCTCTGTCCTTATTCAAAAGAATTTGACCAGTCCATCCACATGTGAGATTTCAATATGCACATTAATGAACATCCTATAGAGTTTGTCCAGTATTATATATATCTGGGCCAGACAATACAGATGAACCTAGTGAGGTTCAGAGTTGAAAAAGAAGAGCACAGGCTAGAAATTAACTGCAAAGTACTTTTACTGACCCCCAAATTGCCATAACAGCAAAGAGTTGTCTTTTTTTTTTATAGTATTGCTATATGGCAGCAAGATATGAGACAGTATTACCTCCAGAGAACTAAAAATGAGCAAGGTGAGAAAGAAAGATGAGAAAAGTTCATGGTGGGTGTGAGCAAACTAACATATAACCAATAAAGCTTTCCAAAGAAAAACAAAAATGAAGGATGTCATTAAGGGTTCATATGACAGAAAGAAGATGAGCTAGTTAAATAGCAATGATGGCAGTTGGACAGCCAGAATGTTCCATTCATACCAAGTCAATGTCAGGAGAAGGTGAAGGTGGACCCCTTGTGGTTGACTTTGGGGGAGAAAACTTATGTGAGTCAAACAGAATGGTCAGCCATTGGATGGATTTCAATCTGCATCATTGGAGGGAACTTCTGAATTGATGAGATCATAGATCCATTTGAATATATAAGAAAACGGCAGGAAATAAGGAAAAGTATTGTTTTGTAAAACAAGGGAAGACAGGTTCCCTAGAAAGCATGGTAGGAGATCTAAATAAATAAGATCTTCCCAAAAGATTTGTAGGTGAAACTAGAAGAAAAACAATTAGCTACTCAGACAGATTTGCTGTCATTTCCACAGTAATCAATTCTCATCATCAATGGGAGTGGAAACTCAACACTTTAGAATTGTATGGAATATATGGAAGAAGTAAAAATGTCACTTGAGAAGATGAAGTTACAGAGAATGACTGAATATGACAAAATAGTTACAAAAGAAATCTAAAGTAGAGGTGACATTTTTGAAGATACTCAGATGAGTTTTTAATCTAAGGAAGATTCCTAAAGAATAAAAAAAAATCAGATGCCATTACCAAAAAAAAAAAAAAGGAAATTCAAAAGATAACATCTTATGAGTTATGTTTACTTATCTTCCTCGACTCTTTAGGAGAAAGGTATATATACATGTCAAGGTTGTTCTTTGATCACAGTGTGAAAAGATCAAGAAGATTTTCCAAGAGTATGAAGGTCATAGTCACGTAATTGACTGGAAGGTACAAAATATACAAAATCTTGCTGTTTATTGAATACAGAAACATTTAGTTCAGTACTACAAAACAAAACCTCAATAGCTCTCCTTCAATATAATATCTACCATGTATATGTTAATATCAAAAAATGTTCCTTGATGGTTGCAGTGACAGAAAAAATTTTCACTGATTGCCTGATGATCAGTATCGGTTGGTTGTTGTCCCTCATCTTGGAAGAGGAAATCATCTGCAAACAGAAAGTCATGCAGCAACACTCTCTCCACTTTGCTCTTGGCCTTTTCAAATTGAAGAACTTGCCATCAGTACAGTAGTTGACTTTGATGCCACATTTATCCTCATTGAAAGCATTTGAAATGAAACATCACGCTAAACATCATGCTGGAAACATCATGCTAAAAAGCATGGGAGCAAGTAGACAGGGCTGTTTCACTCCATTGGTGACTGGGAAGACATGAGAGCATTGTCCATTATCCAGAACCTGGGCAAACATGCCATCATGAAATTGACATATAATGCTGATTAACTTCTCTGGGCAACCAGATTTTGACATAATTTTCCATAAGCCCTCACGACTAACAGCGTCAAAGGCCTTGATCAGATCTACAAATGTTTTGTACAGACCTCTGTTCTGCTCCTGGCATTTCTCCTGGAGTTGTTGGGCAGCAAACACCATATCAACTGTTCCCTCAGCCCTTTCTGAAACCACACTGGTTCTCAGGTATATGACCATCTTCCAGGTGAAAGATCAGCCTATTAAGGAGGACTGTAGGAAGAACTTTGCCAGCATTGACTAAGGGAGAGATCTCCCTGTGATTGTCGCAGGACAATCTATTCCCTTTACCCTTATAGAGATGGACAGTGGAGGCATCCTTGAACTCCTGAGGGTTAGCCTCCTCTTGCCATATAACCTGGAAAGTTTGAATCAGCTTTTGTATGAGCAATACTCCCCCTACCTTGTAAATCTCAGCTGAAATAGAATCAGCCCCAGGTGCTTTGCCACATGAAAGGAGCCTAATGGCCCTCAAAACTTCTTCTTCAGTTGGAAGTTCAGCTAAGGAGAAATTGACTTCAACCTGAGGGAAACTGTCAGTGGCCTCAGCATTGATTGATGATGGTATGTTGAGAACACTATGGAAGTGTTCAGCCCATCTCTCTAGGATCATGTCCTTATTATTAATCAATGTGGCTCCATCAAGCACTGAGTAGTTTTGATGCACCATAGGTTTTTGGTCCATAAATAGCTTTCAGGGAATCATAAAAGCACTTTGGATTGTTACTATCAGCATAAAACTGAATTTCATCTGCCTTCTTACTGAGCCAGGAATCCTGCATCTCTCTAAGCTTTGCTTGTACTTTGCTTTTGTTGGAATTAAGTGCTACCTTCTTAGAGGTGGTGAACTATCCTGCTGGTAAATCCTGTGGAGTTCTTGTTTTTCATTTAGCTGCTTCTGAATTTCCCCATCATTTTCATCAAACAAACCTTGGTGTTTGTGAGTGTTCTGACCCAGACGAGCAAATGCAGTGCTGTACACCAAATCTCTGAAAGCTGCCCACTCCTTTTCTGCACCGTTGCCAACTATGTGTTGTCTTAACTTTACCTCCGAGTAAGCAATGAACAGTTCACACTCAGAGAAGAGCTCTAAGTTCTGGACATCAATTTTTCTGGTGGTCATTTTGCCTTGGGGGCAGCACTTTTGATGAATGTGAATATTTAGCTTGGAAAGGATAAGTGCGATCAGTTCAGCACTCTGTACCACACATTGCCTTTGTCACTGTGGAAGGGTTGATATCAGACATGACTTAAAAGAACAGATGTATGCTTGTTAGAGGTGTTTGTACAGGACATCCTCTACAGTAGTGGTAGAGTCCCAGTGGAATGGGAGGATTCCATATCCATGGTGATATTATCCACTTCAGTGGTTTTTAACCTTTTTTGGGTCATGGTCCATTTTCTAGGTCTCATGAAGCCTTTGATTCTTATCTCAGAATAATGGTTTTAAATGCATAAAATATATAATATGTAGAATTTCAAAGGAAATCAATTGTACTGAAGTAGTTACCAAAAAAATTCTTTTTAGAGTTCATGGACCCTAAATTAAGAAACCCCTGGTCTAGATTTATCTGTTTGTGGATAGATACTGTGTCAGTGAAATAATTCTCCATACAAAGAACTACAGATTTTGAGAGTGGGAACAGACCTTATCGGCCTTAGTCTAGTTCAATCCATATCATAGGGTCTCCTTAAAAAAGAGTTACCTAGGAATCAGTGCAGGAAAAATCAAGAATATTTTCCAGATTATAATCTGATGAATATCTCGTTGAGTCATCCACCAACACATGTACAATGAGCAGGCAGTGAAGAACAACAGTGCATTGAACCCGGAGTCAAGTAAGCAACAGGTTTGGGAAAATATGTGTGACTCTTTGCCCTTCCAGAGTGATCTGGAATACAATCCCAACCTTCCAGCATCAATCTTATCTACCCCACCAAGCTACTCCCCACTCCTTTCATCTCCTCTTTATGTCTTACCTTCTCCCAGTAGATTGTGAGCTTCTCGAGGGCTAGGACTTTCATCTTTCTTTGTATTTTCAGTACTTAGCATGATGTACAATAGGTGCTTAGTAATGTTTATTGACTGTGGTATTCTGCGTGCATTCTCCATGTTTAAGTGTAAATATGATACCTGTTCAAATATACTGTATTCCTTTGAACCCGGTGAATGAGGTTTTATTATTACTAATTAAACTTCTATGGTTATTATTAATATCGTTACTACATTAAACTGCCTAACCCTTTGGCTCAGCAACACCATTACTATGTCTGCTTCCAACGGTGACCAGGGGAGAAGGAAAGAACCTGTATGTTCTAAAATATTTATAGCCGCTCTCTTGTGATGACAAGAGCTGAACATTGCAGGGATGCCCGTCAGTCTGGGAATGGCTGAACAAGTTGTGGCATATGATTGTGGTGGAATACTTCTGTGCTGTAAGAAGTGATGAGCTCAGTGACTTAGAAAAACACGGATAGACTTGCACAAAACAGTGAAGAATGAAGTGAGCAGAACCAAGAGGATGTTGTCTAGAGTAACCGCAATTTTAAGAACAACTTTGAGCAAATAAATTATTTTGACTATTATAAATACCCAAATTAACTACAAAGGACATATAAAGGAAGACATTATCTGCACCCAGAGAAAGAACTAGCAAATAGATGTATGATTTTACATGTATATACATACATATATGTATACACACACATCGGGGTGGGGGGTAGAAAAAATATACAGGATAGGATAACTTGTACAGTTGTACATAATAGAGTTTCAGTTTCATGTGCGATCATCTTTTTAAAAATTATACTATGTTATGGAAATGCTTATTTTAGTCCATAAATTAAAAATGAAACAAAAATTAAAATTACTTATAAAGCAATATGTATGAATAGTTTGGCCAGGAACCATGAGGGTCTTCCCCTCCCAGTTTGATTTTTTTTTATTATTATTATTAAAGGGGCCATCCCTTGAGTAACTACTTAAAGAGGCCTTCTCAGTAAATGGGTGTTACCTCATTCAAAGTGAGAACCTGAAAAGACCTTAGCCTAAAAGGACCAGGGTCACCCCTTATATCCTGGGCCATCTCCAGTCATTATGACCACTAGACCCAGATGGCTCTGGAGGAGAAATTAAGGTTCGTGACCTTGCACAGTCCTCCCTCAAATCAAAGTCAACTGCAGGTCATGTCATCACCTCCCTGATGTCATGGTCCTCTTTGAGAACAAAGAACAAACACAGCAACAACAACACAATGAATAGTTTTACATAGATGGAGTTCTTCTTCATTCGGTGACATTTAAGTGTATAACTCAAGTAGTAGGATATTAAGACATCGGTTTTCCAACTTACGTTGCTTATCAAAAAGATTTCACCAGTATGCATCTCTACCTATAGTATAATAGTGTTCCTGTTTCTCCGCAGCCTGATAATATTGAATTTAATGTTTCTAATTATTGCTAACAATATGTTGCTATAAGGTGGTATTTAGGAATTACTTTTCATTTGCCTTACTCTGAATATTAGAGAACTTGAAGTTTTTCACATGGCTAATTATTTTATTTTCTTCAATATTTTCCCATCTTTAGGCTGCAGGTACTTCAAATGAAGAAATTAATCTGAGTCAGGTTGTACCCTTTCAACCAGTTCCCGAAGAAAATGTGAGAGTGTTACCTGAATGGAGTGAGAAAGTATCTCAGAATATTTTATCAGGTACTAGGGATAATGCTATTTTTAAAATATTTAATTCCTTTTTCTCAATCAGTTGAAAAAATGTAGGGGAACCCAAGAAGCATTGCTTTTGAATGACACCCATCAGAAGCATAAAGCTTTCCTAATAGGATAATAAAGAGTTACTATACAAATGTGTATCAATATGCAAAGTTCTAGCTAAACATCATTTTCTTATATTAAAGACCTCTTTTCACTTCAATTTAATATTCTTCTAAGCCTGTTTTGTTGGTAAACTCTAGCTTCCTTCGAATCTCAGCTTAAACACTATTTCCTAATTGACACTAATATTCTCAATTAGTACCTCCTGCCTACACTTTCTTCTTCCCTAAAAATATTACCTTGTCTTTACTTTGTTTATATTTTAAATACACTTATGTGCACATATTGTTTACCTTGATAGAATGTAAGGGAAGAGAGCATTTTTTATCTTTGTGTTCTCATTGCCTTACGTATTGCCTGACTCATAGTAGGTAATTAATATAATCTTACTGGTTGACTGTTTCTGCTTAACCATAGAGAATTGAGAAGTAGCATAAAGTAAAACCTTAGCAATCTGTACAAGAATCATCTGGAATCTTCAGCCATTACAAATTGTTAGGAGATATTTCTTTATGCAGAGTCTAAATCTCTCTGTCTCTGCAACTGTCAGTCAGTGAACATTATTAAGTACCGACTGTGAACCACATAAATTATTCTATCTTCTAGACTCTGGGAATAAGCAGACAAATACAATCCCTCTTCTTTAGGATAGTCTTTCAGATACTTAAAGGCAACTATCATCCCCCCAAAATAATTTTCTTCTACATGACAAACATCTCCAGTTCATTCAGTCCTCCTGTGGCACGCTCTCTCATTTCCTGACCATCCTCCTCTTGTCATCCTGTTAACTCACTGTTGTCATACCATAGATAAGAATCCTTGCAGGCCTCATATTGACTTATAAATAGTACACAGGTAATGTGAATATGTGGTTTTCTATTTATTTTGTTAAAGATTTCCCAATTACATTTTAATCTGATTCAGGACACTCAAGTATCGTGGGTTGTGCATTTGACCCTTCTGCTCTAGCTTGTCAGTGTTGTTGTATGTGAAATTTATCAAAAAGGTAAACTGAGGCAAGTTTCTCTGACCAAGATGTTATGTGTTAATAGGGACATGCAGTCTGATAAAAAGGGTCAGTGACTTGACTTCGTTTATGCCAAAGACCCCATTTTTATAAGCATAGAACAAAGAACAGAAATCATATCCTTGGTTAGCATCACAGGGATGAGAGATCATTATTGGTTACATCCCCATGTGGGCTGTAGATTGCCTCTCTGTACCTCTGAGGACTGCCTTTGTGAATTTCATGGATCTCAGCTGCATCCTGATGTTACTGATAGGGACTCAGGTATACACTGGTGCCAGGGGCTTAGTTAAGGCCACCTTAATTACTAAAGATGGGATAAAGTTAGTGAATCCAGCTTCTCAACGATAACACCAAACTTTGCAGGAAATGCTGAGAGAATGTTTTATGAAAGTAATAAGAACAAAGGTTTTCTTTAATGGTCATTGTGGGAAAGCTCAGGTCTTTGGTTTCTATCTTCAAAAAGAAGGGAGACTAAACTTTTGCGCACATGAGCTTCTTTACTCAGAGACAGAGAAGAGTTTTATAGCTTTGTTACATAGAAAATAGAATATAATTACAGAATAAAATCATTTACAGAGTAAAGTAAAATATAAAATTCAGGATCAAGAATTAATTCAGTGTCCTTCCTAAACTGTAATACCCAAAACTTAACACAGTGCTACAGATCAGGTCTGACCCAGGAATAAGTTCAGCAAAACTATCACTTTCTTTGTGTTTGACCCTGTGCCTCTAATAATCCAACCTGAAATTGAATTAGCCTTTTTGGCTGCCTTATTGCCTGTTGACTCACTGAACCAGTAGTTCACTGAAACCTTTAGATCTTTTTTTACTCTGACTTTTCTTGTCACACATATTCTATCTTGTACTTGTGAAGATTTTAGTTTTGATATCAAATAGGTCAGTTTGACTTTAATGTAGAATAAATGGGAAGAGAATAATGTGCAGTAAATTGGGAAAGGTAGGCTGGAGTTAGATTATGAAGGATTTTAAATGCCAACTAGAAGACTTTACATTTTATTGTAGAGGCAATGGAAAGCTACAAAAGCTTCTTGAGAAAGAAGGTGACAGGGTCAGACTTATACTTTGAGAAGACTATTTTGGCAGCTGTAGAGGATGAATTTGAGAAGGGAGAGATTGGAATTGGAGAAATCAGTTAAGAGGCTGTGGCAGTAGTCTAAGAAAGGCATATAATGTAAGCTCCTTAAGGTCAGGGACCATTTTGTGTTCAAATGCCTGACTCATAGCTTACTAGCTGGTATGCTCGTGTGTGTGTGTGTGTGTGTGTGTGTGTGTGTGTGTGTGTGTGTAATTTTTTTTTAATTTTGAACTTAAATACAAAATAAGAAAAGAAATGCCTTGTACGTAGCAAAACATTGGAGAAAATTCAATGTAAAACAGTAATTTTCTGTTTCAAGAAAGCCTGTATAATAAATACTACTCATTGTATTTAGAACTGTCCATCTTTTCTTTCCTTTCTTTTGTAGGTTTTCTTTTGTTCTCTACTTTGCACTTCTTTATTTTTTCCCCTCACACTCCCAAAGAAGGCTACAATTAATCACGGATATATACAAATATACATACACCCACATATACATACACATACATGTGTGTATAATGCACATATATGTATATGCATATACACACATAAATATACACGCATATATTTATAATCATACATATATGTTTACACTCATACATGTTAGTCCATGCCATGCTTATCCCCACCTGCCATCTGTTTCTCTTCCTGAAGATGAACAACATCCTCCTTCATAAGTCCAAATGTTTGCATGCTTTTCTAGTTCAACTAGCTCATTATTTCCTGCACCACAGCAATATTCTACCCCAGTCACATTTTATTTGAGCGATCTCAGCAATACTCTCAACCTTATAACATAGTTTAAGGACTGATAGTATTGAATCTGTTTCCTTTACATCTTTCTTTGAAGTTTGTTTGCAGTTTCTAACCCTTTGTTCTTCCAAATGAACTTTGTTATTGTTTTTAACTCCGTAAGATAATTTTTTAGTAATTCAGTTGGGATGACATTACATAAATAGATTAGTTAGGTAAAAGTGCCATTTTTTTTTATACTGACTTTACCTACACATGAACAGTAAGTACTACTTCATTTGTTTAGATCTTAGTTTATTTGTATAAAAAGTGTTTTATGTTTGTGTTCTTATGGTTTCTGTGTCTGTTTGGTAGGTGTGCTCTCAGGTGTATATTGTCCAGTTATCTTAAATAGTCCAAAACAATATTGAATTGTATGGCTGATATATGTGTAACTTCTCTATTTTTATTTTTTGATTAAATCTTAGCTTTAACTGAGATCATGATTATTACTCCTGCTTTTTTTTATGTGTTTCTCTCATTTTTATAGCATTTCTTGAAAGAACATATTGTTAAATTCAAATTTTTTATCTGTTGTCACTTTCCACCTTATAGGTAAATTCAAGTAAATAATTTGACCTTACTGTGTCTCTTATAATTGGTCTTTAATATTTACTTTATGTTTCTTCTAAATGTTGTATAGCTAATTTTCCCTTAAGCTCTGTTTTTATAACTAAAACCTGAAAGTTTCAGTTTGTTAAATGTCCAATTTTTTTTTCATTCAGGATTATATTTAACTTTGGTGGGTAAGTTATCCTTGGTCATAACCCCAGATCTTTTTGCTCTATAAAATATAGTATTCCGTGGCCTACAAACCTTCAATGTAGTAGCTGCTAGGTCTTATGTAATCCTTCTTGTAGTTCTATATATTTAAATTGGTTTTTTTTCTTGTTGTGTCTAGTATTTTTCTCCCTAACCTGGAAACTTTGAAATTTGGCTGTCATATTCCTATAAGTGTTCCTCCTCACCACCTCAGATGGTGATTGGTGGATTTTTTCTGTTTCTGCTTTGCCTTCTTGTTCTAGAACTTCAGGGCAGTTTTCCTTAATAACTTATTGTAATATTGTATCAAGATTCTTTTTTATCATAATTGTCAGGTAATCTGACTATTCTTATGTTATTTCTCCTCACTCTACTCTCCAAATCAGCTGTCTTTCTGATGGGATGTTTGTTTATATAGCCTATAAGTATTTAAACCAAAACCATCCAAAAATATCAAATTAGATTTAACTGGATTATATTGACATATAAAGATTTATAAAAGTAATAGCATTTTGGATCTGGAATAGGCCTTTTTTTTTTTATTTCAAAATTTCAATAAAAATGCAAAAGGTGTAATGCAACAGCTGTTCAACTTCCAAATCTAAATAGGCAGTGTTTAAAAAAAGGGGAAAAAAGAAACATTTCCATTTTCTCCAGAACACACATCCCAGCAATAAATGCTCCAAAATGGAACCAACTAGTAACCAATCGGTGTGAATAGAAAAGTTTCTAACCCAAGTTATATGGCCCCTCCAATTCCCGTCCCACTTTGCAATTTGGGATGGCAGGTGGGAGGGTAGGACAGAAGGGTAGAGGAAGAAATCAAAACAAGACTCCCAAAGCTGCTGCTATTTGGACTAGAAAAAAAGAATTTTACAAATAAATGTTCAAGAAAGCCCAAGGCAAGTAACACAATTTGTTCACTCTAACTCCTACTGAAAATAAAACATAGAGATCTGCATTTTACTACATAAAATTGCACTTGTGAACAGAATAAACCTTTCAGAATTGTATTAGGGTTCACCAGAAATTATGGATGCAATTTTAGACTTTATCCAGGAAAAGACATTCAGTTCAGATTGAGTTATAGTCAAACTTTAGATACTGTACATCTAGTCTAGCTGGATCAGTGTCTGGAGCAGCTGGGTTGTCTTGAACAGCTGTAAACTGAACAATAATACATAACTCCATAGGAAGCTTAAGGATTGAGGAGATGTAGAGCCTGTTAAATCTCCCCGGCTTCACGCTCTTCAGAGCTCCTCCGCTCCTCAGAGCGGCCATTAGCACTCTCATAGGAACGTTCCAATCTTGAATTCCAGAGAAGCCATTTGTTCTCAAGTCATGTGGCTACTTAGATTCATTACTAGGGCTTATCCTTTTCATAAATATCTTGAGAATTAGATTATACATTTTCTAGAATAATGAGGCTGAGGTTTCTCAACTCTTTAGAAACCAAGTTTCCCTTTTTACCCAACACAAATTGTTACTGCTAGTGCTGATTCTTCATTCTGTATTTAGTAAATAGTAGCCACCTGTGGCCTAAGTAGGCTCCTTTCATAGGATCCTATCCTATTTCAAACTAAATAATTAGTCTAGTTCCTTTGGCCCTTGGTAATAATATCTAAGGAGCACTTAAAAAAAACCAACTTATTTTTAACCATGGTAGCAAGATATAACTAAGGGCCAGACTCCTTTAGTATTAATAATTTTGTGCTTTACCAATAGGATTCTTTTTTTTTTGCATTTTCATATTTAATCCTCTTATGTTCTTTATATATAAAAATGTTTGTATTTGTCAGGAATTATCAAATTCATAATAATAAAAAATCTAGGAATATTTAAATGAAGGATTTGAACTGGGTGTCCTCTGACCTTCCTGCTCTTATCTGTAAATCCCTTCAATCTGAAGTCCGGTTTCCTATGATTCTCTATGACCACCTATGTCATTTTTGTTCTCCAGCTGTGTGTAAACCAGGCCTTACTTGAAGCCTTTGTACCATTCCTCTTTTTTTTTATAATTTAATTCTATTATTATTATTTTTAATGTTCTGCAATCACTACCATAAAATTAAGATTTTATCCCCCCCACCCTTCCCCCACTACCCCCCTCCCTCCCCACGACAGCATACAAGTCTGTATAGGTTCTACATATACTTTCCTATTGAGTACGTTTTCACTGTAGTTATGCTATGTAGTCGAACTAAAATAAATGGAAGAAATCATATAACAAATTAAAACATAATACACACATACACATATACAAACATGATCTGCTACATTCTGCAAATGAATTCCATAGTTCTTTCTCTTGAGTGTAGAAGGCATTTTGCATTAGAAAACCATTCGGATTTTTTTTTTTTTTAGTTCTTGTGTTATTTCGAAATTCAAAGTCTACCAGAAAAAACTCTCGCACACTGTGGTCGTTGCTGTGCACAAAGTTCTCCTGGTTCTGCTCCTTTCACTCAGCATCAGGTCATATAAGTCCTTCCAGGCCTCTCTGAAGTCTTCTTGTTCATCATTTCTTATGGTGCAATAGTACTCCATTACATTCGTATACCATAATTTATTCAGCCATTCCCCAATTGATGGGCATCCCCTTGACTTCCAGTTCTTGGCAACCACAAAGAGTGCTGCTGTAAACATTTTTGTACATGTGGGACCCCTTCCCATTTTTATGATCTTTTGGGGATATAGTCCTAGTAGTGTTATTGCTGGGTCATAGGGTGTGCACAGTTTTGTAGCCCTTTGGGCATAATTCCAAACCACTCTCTAGAATGGTTGGATGAGCTTACAGCTCTACCAACAGTGAATTAGTGTTCCAACTCTCCCACATCCTCTCCAACATTTATCATCTTCCTGTTCTGTCATGTTTGCCAATCTCATAGGTATGATGTGGTACCTCAGAGTTGTTTTGATTTACGTCTCTCTAATCAAAAGTGATTTAGAGCATTTTTTCATATGATTATGGATATCTTTCATTTCTTCCTCTGAAAATTGCCTGTTTATATGCTTTGACCATTTATCAATTGGGGAAGGATTCTTCTAGAGATAAGCGTTGAGCTTAGCTTCAACTATCCTGACTCTGTCTTCTGAACTTTCTGATATGCATTCCCTGTGAGCGGGATTTTATCATTCTTTCTACTTGTAATCCTTAGCATAGGTGCCTCACACATACTGGTTGTTGTTAAGTATTTGTTTTTTGGTTGGTGTTATAAAAAGGCTTAAAGGCATAGCTGGTGTCCCAGTTACATATAATGTCTTTTCTTTTCCTTTGAAAAGGTGCTTCCTGGCTGAGTTGGGGTTTAGTTAAAGGAGCTGAACTTACTGGAAAAGCAATCCATAAAGGAGCCTCCAAACTTCGAGAACACATTGAGCCTGAAGAAAAGCCACTGGAAGTTAGTCCAGCTGTGTCCAAGGGACTTCATATAGCAAAGCAGGCCACAGGAGGAGCTGTGAAAGTCAGTCAATTCCTGGGTAACTATATTATGCTGTTCTTTTTTCAATTTTAGAAAAAACAAAAGTCATTCAAAAGCGTTTCTACAGTGGTTGACTTTATTGATGAATATTTGGAAAGAAGCAACTTTATTGAGGCAATAGGACATGTCAAATCTGTCTCTTGGAAATATTTTCTGGTATTTGCTGTTTTAAGTGTATATGATTTCTGATAGCTAAATAGCTAAACTCTTCTAGCCTAAATATTTTTTTAATCCAAGGATTTTATAAAGTACTTTATGTGCACCCAGTGCCAGGTCTTAAGAATACAGAAGCAAAGTGAAAAATAGTCCCTGTTCTTAAGGAGCTTACATTCTATTTGACTTAGATTTTATTGACATTCTAGTAAAAACTATTTTTGGAAATTCATTGTGGCACTTTCCTCATGTTTTATTTTTAAATAATTAATCACAAATATGTTATTTCATAGTATGCTTGGTAATGTTTTGAAAACACTTAAACTCACACTAATTCACTATAGCAATAAAAATGAGAATGATTATTTTTAAACAAAACCATAAAGGTGAACTAAAGAAGCATGGTTATAAGTATTAATAAACTCCTCCAAAGTTTGGATCCATACAGTAGTCATTATAACCACTACGTTCATCTGCACCTTTTCTTTTGTTTTTCTTTGTTTTCTTTTTTCTTTATTTTTTAATGTTCTACAACCACTACCAAAAAACTTAGATTTTTACCCCCCCACACCTATCCCTCACCACCCCCCTCCCTCCCCAAGATGCCATACAATTCTATATAGGATCTACATATACTTTCCTATTGAATACATTTTCACTATAGTCATGCTGTGTAGATGAACTAAAATAAATGGAAGAAATCATATAACAAATCAAAATATAATACACACACACACATATACAAGCATTATCTGCTACATTCTGCAAGTGAATTCCATAGTTCTTTCTCTGAGTGTAGAAGGCATTTTGCCTTAGAAAACCATTGGGAAATTTTTTTTTTTTAGTTCTTGTGTTATTACGAAATTCAAAGTCTACCAGAAAAAACTCTTGCACACTGTGGTCGTTGCTATGCATAAAGTTCTCCTGGTTCTGCTCCTTTCACTCAGCATCAAGTCATATAAGTCCTTCCAGGCCTCTCTGAAGTCTTCTTGTTCATCATTTCTTACGGCACAATGGTACTCCACTCCATTACATTCATATACCACAACTTTTTCAGCCATTCCCCAATTGATGGGCATCCCCTTGATTTCCAGTTTTTGGCAACTACAAAGAGTGCTGCTATAAATATTTTTGTACATGTGGGACCCTTTTCCCATTTTTATGATCTCTTGGGGATACAGTCCTAGTAGTGATATTTCTGGGTCAAAGGGTATGCACATTTTTGTAGCCCTTTGGGCATAATTCCAAACCACTCTCCAGAATGGTTGGATAAACTCACAGCTTCACCAACAAAGAATTAGTGTTCCAACTCTCTCACATCCTCTCCAACATTTATCATTTTCCTGTTCTGTCATGTTTGCCAATCTTATAGTTGTGATATGGTCTCAGAGTTGTTTTGATTTGCATCTCTCTAATCAAAAGTGATTTAGACCATTTTTTCATATGATTATAGATATCTTTAATTTCTTCCTCTGAAAATTGCTTATTCATATCCTTTGACCATTTATCAATTGGGTACGTACCTTTTATTTTCAAATAGAAAAGCTAGCCATGTATAATAGTTTAATTTTAAAATCCTTAACATGGTCTCTAAATATTTATTTTTGTACCCATATTAGTGGAAGGAGTATGTTCCATAGCAAACTGTGTTGGAAGAGAATTAGCCCCACATGTCAAAAAGCACGGAAGCAAACTTGTTCCAGAGTCTCTTAAAAAAGACAAAGATGGGAAATCCACGTTGGATGGTGCCATGGTTGTAGCAGCAAGTAGTCTTCAAGGTAACCAAAAGATTCAGGTATATTTAAACTAGGAAAATAATCTTTTTAGTTGTGGCTAATTAAGTTTATGTAAAAATAATTCTTTCAGGGTTTTCAACTGTATGGCAAGGAATGGAATGTGCAGCTAAATGCATAGTTAAAAATGTTACTTCAGAAACTGTACATACAGTTAAACACAAGTAAGTCTAATTTTTATATTTGTTTTTAAAAACAGAAACAGTCAGTTAACTTCAAATACCATTTGTGAAAATCTTGAATTAAAGCAGCTGTCCAGCTATTTTTAAGTATTGGGCCAGGGTCTTATTTTCCACTAGTATAAGGTTGTTTTGTTTTTTTCTCAGATATTGGGAAGATAATAACTTACTTATGATGAAGAAAAACTATGTAAACACAGTCATGTCACTTAACTTTTCTGGGCCTTAGTTTCTTCATCTCCTACATGAGCAGGTTGGACTAGATAATCTCTAAGACCCTTCCAGCCTTATCATTCTGTGGTTTGAATGTCTTTAACTTTATCTATATGAATTTCAAAACCAGCCTCACATAATGTTGCCTTCATCACTGTCATTTCGCAATAATAGCTGTCATTATAGTATATTATAACCAAACCCCACCATAAAATTGTTTTGGCAGATTGCCTGAGAAACAGATTGGATTGTCTAAATCAATAGTTCCCAAACAGTGTAAATTTAAGTTAAAGAAGGGCTCTATCAATATATACATTGTCAAAATAAGACAAGCTGACCATATCATCCGCATCATCATCCCTATTCCTTTCACTAATTCTCCCTCCCTCCCACCCCTAATTCCTTGAACCTTCTATAAACTCCTCCATTGGACATTTAAAGGCTATCAAAATCTGGGTTTCTGCTTGTTTCACATTACTATTCCTCATGTACTGTTACTGCCCAGCTGTCCTAACTTCTGTTACTTGTATTTAATACTCCATCTCCTACCTCTATGGATAGGCTTCCTCCTCTGCATGGAATGTACTCCTTCCTCATCTCCTGCTATTAGAATTTGTAGCTTTCTCTCTTCTACAGAGAGCTTTTCCTGATCTTCTTCTTTTTATTTTTGACAGTGCTACTGCTAGCTCCCTTCTCTCCCCTAAACCCTGCACCACCACCATCACCCCATGAAAAAATAAAAACATAATCTATAATAGTTTTTTGTAAAACTTGACTAATTGTACATAGATAGATAGATAGTTTGGAAATGTTTTGCATGACTTCACGTGTATATTGAGTATCATTGCTTGCCTTTTCAGAGGTTAGCAGAAGAAATGGTGAAAGAATTTGAAATTCAAGTTAAAAACAAATGAACATTAAAAAATTTTTAATTTAAAAATTGCATATGTATTATATCTCCAAAACAAGAAAAATACATAAAGTGTAGCCTTTTTTATCTGATTGCCAATGTTCTACTCAGCTGACAAATATTTTCTACTTTCAATAAAAATGTGACTGAAAAAGTCACCTATGTTAAAGAAAACTTTCTGTGATTTTACGGTTTTGATTATGATATTGGATTGTATTTGACTTATGCAGGTTTAAGATATTATGGTGATTATGTTAATTTCAGCTGTTTTTATTTTTTAATCTATTATCTAGTATACTCAACTGTATTGATTATGATAATGATTATTATAAGTTTTCAGAGGATAATATGAATGACTAGTTTACTTTTTCAGTTACAGTGATATTTTTGTCTTGTTTTAGATATAGGAATTTGAAGATCTACAGCAACAATGAAAAGCAATAAGTAACTTAAATCTGACACAGTTAATTATAATATATCTGTCAAATAATTCACCTCAATCTTCTGCACAGCTTCTAAGTTTCTCTGTCAGGCTTCCTTTTTTCCCCACTTAAATTCTTCAAAGAGATGTAGCCAGCCCATTTTTTTCCACGCAGTAAGATTTCATGTTAGCAAAAAAACATTTTTGTGAAGTGCAAGTTCAGTGAAAAAAAGTGTTCCGTAAGAAGTATGGTGTTATTTGTTTAACTGATAAATTAAGATTCTCCTTAAATTTTGATTGGGTTTTATCAAAGCTGTTATGGTATCACCAGGGTGATAAATGTGCTGGGATTCATGCCATATGAGCATCAGATGAAGGAACCGGTAAGGAGAAGACTTGGGAAGCAGATTGATAGCTGCCCTGTCTTTGAGGTATTTGAAGGGCTGTCTGGTGAAAGCTGTTCTGTTTGGGGCCAGAAGCTAGAACAAGGAACGATGGGTAGACGTTTCAAATAGGTTTTAGCTCAGTGTAAGAAAAAAATTCCTAACAATTAAAGATATTCCAGAGTAGAACAGGCTCCATTGCATGTTAGTGAATTCTCCATCACTAAAAACCTTTAAGCAGGGATGTCATAGAGTGAATATCTGAATAAGACAATTGGCTGAGCTAAATGACCTTTGAAATTCTGTAATATTTTTCTAGTGCTATCTTTATTACAAGCATATGGTAATAAGAGTAATGCCATGTTAATGGAGAAGGATATGTTTAAATTATAGAATTCTTTGAATTAACAATATTCAGGTACATCTTTGCTATTGAGGAGTCCTTCAAATTTCTACCTCGTACACAGCGATGTCGCACAATGTGTTATAACCACTTTGTCAGGTCAATAGACTGAATTCAGCCTTTGGCAAATTGACAAGCTCTAACTGGATAAATGAGAGTCAACTCCTATTATCACCATTTTCTAGACCAGAGAGTCTTTATAGTTAAATATGTACTTCCTATTTTCCACCTACTCTCTTTAATATTCTGAATTCAGTTCAGCAAATTTCTTTCTGAGCCTAAAGATGCACTATCAGTATTTGCAAGGATAAAGAAGCTGTGTCCAACTGGAGGAAGATCCCTACTCATCTAGACTCAGACAGCATAGCACTTAGAAGTATCTTTGACAGAAAGAAGTATCTTTGACAGAAGGAAGAAGACAGGAAACTAGAGAAGCATAGAACCTTAAAGTTGGAAAGAACCTTAGAGGAATTCTAGTTAGTCATGTAATCTCTGGTTGAACATTTACAGTGACAAGGAAACCTGACTTTGAGGAAGCATGTTTCATTGTTTCAGTGATCTCATGATAATTAACAATACATTTGTTGTTATTATGAATTGAAAGTTATTCCCTTTGTGGAGTCCCGTTTTCTGTTTTCTGAAGCCATATGAAAAATATCTTTCTTCCACATGAGTTTTTTGTGTTTGAAAGCATCTGTCTTGTTCTCCCTGTTGCTTTCTCTTCTCCAGGTTAAACATTTCTGGCCCCTACAGCACATCAGTTTTTATTCAATTAAATTCAACAGACTTTCATGCTATTTATGGACAAGGTACCACATTGGATGTTAGGAAATATAAAAATAATAAGACAGTCTCTGTTTTTCAGAAGTTTGCAATATAGTAGAGGAGATAAAATGCGAACATGATACTATAAAACAGAACATCATTGCAGAGGAGGGTCAGTGTAGGCAAAACGCTATTAGAGATTTGTTTCTCATGTGATATAATTTCTAGCCCCATGGGGCCCATGGTCATTGTACTTTGGCTATACTTTAATGTATCAGTGTTCCTCCTAAATTGCCTTCCCTTTTATCTGGGATATGAATAATGACAGTATTAAATAGGACAGGTTCAAGGACAAAGCTTAAAGACCTCCTTCTGTGTTGGCAATGCTCTATTTATTATCACATTTTTGTTAGCAGTTATTCAACTTACACATATCTCTGCACATCCTTGTCTGCAAGAACAAGCTTAATTAAACCAGTATTAAATGCTCTACGTGAGGTACTATGTATCAAGAATGAAAATTGAGAAATAGTGACTTCTCAAACAACATAAAGCATAAATAGGAGATAAGACACATAGACAAATAAGTATAAGTTAGAGCTTGATAGTACATAGGAAAAGTTTAATGGAGGATTCATTGAGCAAGGCAAAGAGACTAGAGAAGGATGGTTTCATGAAATAGGTGACACCCAAACTGAAGAGAAGGATTTCGGTAGACAGATAAGAGTGTCCATTCCAGGCAGGAAATCTGTGCCAGTGCACCCTTATAAGAGTAGATTCTAGAAAAGGGCAAATACTCCAATGTGGTTGTAATGGTGTGGAATAGTATGAGATGAGAATGGAGATATATTGTGGAAAGTCAAGAATGCCAGCTTAGGGGTTTATATTTTCTCCTGTAAATAATGGAGAGCCATTGAAAACTGTTGAGCAGTAAATTAACGTGATCAAACTTGTGCGCTTGAAAGACTAGACGACACTTACAGCAGAGAAAGGGATGTATTGGAGCAGAGAGATGCGGCAGGGGGACTAGTGTAGAAGCCGTTTGAATCATCCAGGCAAGAGGTTATGAGAACCTGAACTAGAATGAGAGCAGCGTCAGTGGGAAAAAGAAGGAAGATGTGTGAGGCATATCATAAAGGTAGAATTACTAGGGCTTAGCAAATAATTAGACAAGAAGTGCCAAAATTGAGGAAGAGCACAGTTGGTGCTATCAAAAATACTAAGGAAGTTGGAAGGGATGGTTATTAGTTCAGTTTTGAGCAATTAAGCTTAAGATGCCAGGGGGGAACGTCTGTAACAACTAACTTATGTAAGTTTAAAGTTTGCAAGAAAGTTAAATGTGGTGTAATGGATAAAGAGCTGATCTGCAAGTCAGGAGGACATGGGCTCAAGCCCGATCTCTGTCATTTACTTATTTGCCGACCATGGGCAAGGCACTTAGATTCAGTATCGTCAGGCAGCTCTCCAGATCTGCGTGAGCAGATAATGTTCCTCACCGAGCTCTGCCTATGCTGATGAAATTGTGGGTCTAGCAGAAAAAAAGGATCAAATGCTTTACATTTATTACCTCCTTTAAATCTCAAAACAGTCTTGTGAGGAAGATATCATTTGTAAGCAATATCATTACCATGTTGGAGATGAAGAAATTGAAAGTCAGAGAAGTCCAGTGACTGCCCATTGGCCCATAGCTGGTAATTTTATGAAGCCAGGTTTTCTTCAGTTTTTCCATTGTGTAGTACTGTGTCTGAGTAGGGGCAGCAGGCAGTTATGGGATGTGGTGTTCCATCTTGAGAGATGTTGGAGCTTGAGATAAAGAAATGAGTCTGATGGAATTGTTTAAAATTAAAATACATTTTCCCAAAGAAACAGTTGTACAGACATTTGACAGCTAATTTGTTAGCTGAAATTTTGCCCATGTTAGCAGAAATATGAAATATAAGTAGAAGTTACTTTTTTAGAATGGGAGAGGAATTCAGTTACGCTTTAGGAGAAAGAAACCAAAGAACTTCACCGATTAACATGTTTCAAAGTGTGGTGAAGCTTTGTTACATTTAATGTCAGAGTAAACACTTAACACAAAAATAAAGTGCTGCCATTTAAGGAATTAATTTTTCCAGAATGTCCTTACTCTTGGAAAAAATATGGCTTGGCTTCATGTAAGTGATTTAATCCTCTTTTAAAAACAATCATACTGAACCTGATTTTTTTTTCCTTTCAGAGGTAGTTTATCCTCTTCATCTTATTTTATTTTGGGATCCTCTCACTCAGATCTTTAGTTTCACCGTATCTTAATTTTTTCTTAAAGATATGGGGCTGATGCTGGTCATGCTACAGATAATGCAATGAATTCTGCCATCAATGTTGGTGTCACTGCATTTAATATTGACAATATCGGCATCAAAGCTGTGGTGACAAGAACAGCAAAGCAAACTGGAAAAGCCATCTTGGAGGAATATAAAGTAGTTGACAAGTCAGAGAAGAAAGATGAAAAAGAAATTAATATTAAGGCAGTCAATAAGGAAGACAAATTGAGGAAGAAAGGTAAATGATACAATTACTATGGATTAACTCCACCAAAGCCTTACCAAATGGATATAATGTTAGTATTTAAGCAAAAATAGAATACTTTTCTCCTACAAATTATTATCTAATATTATAAATCTATTTCTAAAAGTATTTTTCATAAAATTTAAGGTATGTATAGTCTTCTTATAAGAAAAGTAATAGCATTTTTCTTTCTCATCTGTAGAAAAATTGTCAGAAAGTTTGGATTAAAGTTGTTTTATGAATCTAAAATATTTTTTCAATTGTAAAGTCAAGATTTAAAACTACATTCAATGTAATGTTAAATTTTGTAACTGATCTATTTTAGAAAGCAAAGTAGTAAATTAGATGTCTATGCATGGTTTGGAGTATAGTAAACTTAATTCAATTTGAAATCGGAAGGATTAACCAAGTCAGTTGTGCCTCCTGATTATCTTGCACTATTTATTTATAAATTTCTCCTCTATTCCTAAATCTCTTCTAAATTTTCAATGGCTAAGCTAAAATCTGAAGCACTTTCATAGAATTAGTACTGAAGAATCAAATCATCAGGTAGCATTTTCTAACTTTTTTTTTTCTGACAAAGGAAATAACTGATTATTGAAAGAAGCCAGTTGTCAGGCTACAAGCTGTATCTTTTATAGAAACTGACATTGATTCAGGGGTTGAAAATGTTATTAAAATGTATTTATTTTTAAAACACTTTGTGTTTTAAAAACTGATAACTGATCAGGAGCTCAAGAAAATTATTGACAATTTGAAATGTTTGCTTATTTATTGAAACTTGTACTTTTATAGCTCCATTTTAACCTTTCTTTCCTTTTGTTTTCTGGAAATTTAATTGTACAACAGCAGTAGAATTGGGTAAAACACTGGTTTTTAGGAATTGTTACTACTGAAATTTAAATCTCTCAAATCTCTTAACTCATTATTTAGAATATATGTTATTATAAATTGTCATTCTTATGCTCAAAATAATGGAATTTTAAAGCATAAATAATTTAGTTTCCATTATGTCAGATTGTAATTAATAATATTGGGTTAAGTATCCATTGCCTTATAAGAGCTTTAGGTTATAAAATACATAAGTTATAGAGTATTTGATTATTAGCTATTAATTTTCAAAGGTTGTCACTGGTTTTCCCAATTGCATTCCATTAGGATTTTGATATAACCTGTGATACAAGTAAAATAACTTGAAACTACTTCAATTATTAAGCTTCTCTTGAAACTGTCCAAAGATTATACTTTATAAATGAATAATATTCTCATTGTAGATAAATGAAACACATATCTTGTCCTCAAACACATTAACAGTGGTGTATGTGTTTAGAATCTGAGAATATGTCTGTGGTATGATGGTTGCTAGCAGGTTGTTACTATAGAAATTGAACTCAAGTGGCATTTTTGTGTATCATTGAAATGTAATTAATTTGAAAATAAAATTAAAATGAGTTTTGTGTGTGTGTATGATTAAATTGAAGAAAATGTAGCATAATGGCAAATGTTTGCCCACTATGCCTGTTGATAAAGAAGTTACCAAAGAAACTCATTTTTTTTTCCTATCATCCCCTTGTTGTTAGGCACAAGTATTTGTATACATTTACTTATAGGTGTATATATTTTTTCCTTAAGCCTTACAATATTCATGTTTGAGTGTTCCTACCTGGAGATTGGTTTCATGGTGATTTAGATATGGTATTTTGCATATTTCATGAATTGCTAATGTCAGTTGAAAAAATCATGGTGGGCCTAATTAGATGATAACCTTTCAACTGACTTGCAGATATTAAACCAATTAATATATATCATGAATAAAATATATATGAATTAATGAAGCATTTATCAATACTAAGTATGTGCAAAGCACTATGCTAAGTTCTGGGGATACAAATAAAAAAGTAAGACAAGTCAGTCCCTGCTCTCAAAGAGCTTACATTCTAATGGGGGAAGAAAAGATATATGGAAGGATTCAGTTACAATTCACAATGAAAGGTCCCATAGTTCTTAGGATATAGTGGGAAAGCAGTTAAAAATTCTTCCTTAATGTCATTTCCACTGATGAAATCCTATCAGCTTATGATGCTAAACTGTTTGATAGGACTTTGGTGACAAAATTTTGTTTTTAGGAGTCTTCAGTAGATCTGATGATAACACCTGCAGGAGCACTTGCCCAGCTGCATCTCCCCAGGTATTATTTTCTAGGATGACAGCTATGGGCACTGGAATGGAAACATTGTCATTCCCAAGTGTCATGAGTTGGGGACCTGGGTTGTCACTCTCAGAGTTGGGGGGGAAAGGATGGTCAAGGTGGTAGCTGCCTTATGTACTCAGCATATGCTGCCTCCTGTCTTTCCTCTAGGATGTCTTGCTGCTTCAGCTTACCTGTACTCTGGGTGGCAGTTGGCTTGCAATTGGTGATAACTGGCCCTTTCTCCATAGCAGTTGCCTTCCTAGATGATGGCTATAAAGCCTTGTCTGAAGCATGACACATCAATGGTCTAAAAAATGATCTTGTGTCTTACTAGAAAAGGAGATATTTTGATCATGTAATGAGAGTAAAAAATACCAAGTGAATCCCAACAATACTAAGAGATCCAGAAAGGCTCTTCGGGAGTTTTAGGGACAATTTATATTCCCAATAGGAATGCTCATAGCAGAGACAGCATAGGGTCTATTGATGTAAACATTTGGCATATTGTTTTCTTTAGTTCTGTGTTTTCTGACAAAGGAAAAATATATGTGAAAACCCACCTTTAAGTGTGTTTTTTTAAGACAAGGAAATTTCATATAAATATTTGTAAAATTAGTTTCTTTGGCTACAGGATTTCAGTGAAATGAATAAATGAAATTCTGTCCATGCTTCTTTATTTTACATTAAATTTTATTTTATTTTTTACTTATCAAGCATTTCATTTCCCTTCACCCCCACCTCCAAAGAAAAAGAAAACCCTTCAGGCAAAAGAAATTCCCATATTGACCATATCCAAAAACGTGTGTCTCAACATATTAACCCATCACCTCTATCAGGGGTTTCTCCTTGCCTTTTCAGTGTACTTATTCTTGTTTTTTTCCTTGTTGTTCAATCCTATCTAACTCTATGACCTTATTTGGGGTTTTCTTGGCAAAGACGCTGGAATGCTTCTCCATTTCCTTCTCCACCTCATTTTACAGATGAGGAAACTGAGGTGGAGTTAGGTGACTTGCCCAGGGTCACATTGTTAGTTAAATTTATGAACCAGATTTAAATTCAGAAAGAGTCTTCTTGATTTCAGACCTGGCACTCTATCCACACCACCACCTCTCTGTTTTCTTACAATCTTCCATTCACCAGCCATCCGTTCCAGTATGCTATCCATTTAGTCTTTTCAGTACATTTCCAATCCTCTTTTGCTGCACATATGTTTCCTTAATAATGTTGTATGGCAGTTTTCATAATGTGTTACCAATCTACAACCTATGTAAATCTACCAAGCATTTTCCATTGGCTTTAGGTTGTCATTTTGATTCTTCCAAAATCATTGTTCTGTGATACATAGCAACATTGGTGTTAGTTAGAAGTAAGCAGTCTGGGCTAATTGGGAAGCATTATGCAATTTTTCAAATGCAATCTAATCTAATATTTTCTTCCTGCTCAGCCTTGGGTCCAATTCATTGTCCTATGTTGTGCAGCCCCTCTAAAAGATTTGTTTGTTTTGTCTTGATGATTTCCATTGCTGTGGATTTTGTTTAGAAGACTTTGTTGAATTCCCTAGCTCATTGCAGTTAGTAAAATCTCATCTGTGAATAAGAGCATTTAGATAATCTTGTCATCAGTAGACTTTTTTTTTTAAACTTTCTGCAGGAAATTTTCCATGACTTTGGCTGACTATATGTTTCAATCTCTGTTTGCCTAGTTTATACCTTGCTTAATAGCTATACTCAATGTATTAGTAAACAGTTATCTCTGTAGTTATATCTTTTATAGATCAAAATTATACAAGACTGTATTTAGGGGACATCATTTCAGAGAAGAGCCTCCAAGGCTGCATTTTTCTAGTGAGTAAAGTGCTTTTAAAAGAAAACAATATAGAACCGCATAAACACTCTTCATATATCTCAATCACTGGTATGATTAAAGATGTATTTAGTTCACAAGGTAAAAGAAATAGAAAGTATTAGCACAGTCTGCAATTGTATGCTAACAAAATGACATTTAAAGGAAAGGATTATTTTTTAAAATAAAATATATTAACTGAACATGATATAGGAATCTTTACTACTAATAATAAATGCAGATCTAATCAATCATGAGATTTATTTTACTTCACCCTCAAAAAGTTTGGCCAAATGTGGAAATACTTTTGGAAGGTCTATGGCAAGATAGTTGCAATAATACATGTTGCAATAATACATGCATTAATACCAGTACATGGGTAAAACTATGAATGGTCCAACCATTCTGGAAAATAGTGATGCTTAAAGAAAAAAAAGAGTAAGTTGTCCATGCCCTTTGCCCCAGAATCCCATTGCTAAGCATATATTTGCAAAGAGATTAAAGGTAGAAACATCCCATCAAGGCAGGCTATAGTTTGTCCTTCTTTCTTGAAGAGGAGTATGGCATCAGGGAGATGATGACATGACTTAAAGTTGACTTTGATTTGAGTGAGGGAGGGAAGTGCAAAGTCACCAACCTCACTTTCTCCTCCAGAGCCATCTGGGTCCAATGACCTGATATTGATCAAGATGACTGGAGATGGCTCAGGATGCAGTGGAAGACTTAAGCTAAGGTCTTTTCAGTTTCTCACTTTGAGTGAGGCAATGCCCATTCAGTGAATAGGCCTCTTTAAGAAGTGAGTCAAGGGATGGCCTCTTTAATTTAAAAAAAAAAAAAAACAATTGGGGGGGGGAAGACCCTCAGAATTGCTAACCAAAAGAGAAACAGTTACTATTTATATTCAGTCTGGGCCAGGAGGGCCCAAAAAAACAATCAAGTAGATCTTGGACTGGGACCTATTGTTGTCCAATCCATGAAATTCAGAGTACATTGGGTTTAAGGCTTAGTCTTGGCCAAGTTAACTAGGTAGCTTTCAACCATCAAAATTTACCTTCCTTTGGGCAGAACACCCTGGTAATAGAAGAAGAGTGGTTGAACTGAGTTGGCCAACTGGGACTGGCCAACTGGAGCCCATTCAGGCAGCTCTGACTTCTGAAAGAGGACCAAACCAAGACAATCCTCCTCAGGAGGTCTCAAGCTAATGACAGTAAAGGAACATGGCAACGGATCAGAAAAATTATAGGGGACCCTTGTGCTAGCACTGAGTGCAGCACTGGAGGCTGTTTGGTAAATTTACTTGCCTACAACCAGTTCTAAATCATAGTTCAAGGGCAGAGAGGTGCACTTTTGGTCAAGAGAGAGCAGGCAACTTGAGAAACAGTATTGCTTTTGGTCACAAGGGATCAGGGACCCTGAGAAATAGTATCAGTTTGGGTTCCAAGGGAGCAGGAGCCCTAAAAAGTAGAATCACTTCTGGTCACAAGGGAGCAGGGGCTTTTCCTAGATAAGGACCAGAGTGAGATCAGGAGTGCAATGACTACAACTTCTCCAGATCACATCACCTTTTAAGCCCTGAAAGCATCCAATCCCACCCCATCCCTGAACTACCTCGGAAAACAATAGTGTGAAAAAGCCTGAAGCTTCGGACAGTGCACCTCCCTGACCCATGTTGAGAATGGAGCCTAACTTTAACATAAAGTTCAAAATCAAGAAATAGGATGGAAAAATTGGCAAATAAAAAAAAATGAACCTGACTATAAAAAGTTACTATGATAACATGGAAGATCAAGGCAAACTCTGAAGAAGACAAAGTGAAAACAGTTACAAGCCGAGCCTCAAAGGAAAAAATGTAAATTGGACACAAGCCTAATAAGAATACTTTGAGCTAAAAAATGGTCACAAATGAGTGGTAGAGAAAAGTTAGGTAAAGAAATGAGAGCAGGGGAGAAAATTATAAAAAATACAATAATCAGAGGCACAAAAATATTGAAGAAAATAACACCTTGAAAAACAGAATTGACCAAATGGTAAAACAGGTAGAAAAATTCACAGATGAAAACTTAAAAAGCAGAATTGCCAAAATAGAAGAAGAGCTCAGTGAAGAAAATAATTCTTTAAAAATTAGAATTGGACAAGTGGAAGCTAATGACTCCATGAGACATCAAGAAACAAAGTCAAAAGAATGGGAAAAATATAAGAAAATAAGAAATACTTAGTTGAAAAAAACAATTGAAAAAATAATTTAAGAATTATTGAATTGAAAGACATGATCAAAAAATGAGCCTAGACATCAAATTTTAAGAAATTATCAAGGAAAACTGCCCCAATATCCTAGAATCCAAGGATAAAATAGAAATTGAAAGAATCTATCAATCACCACCTGAAAGAGATCCCAAGGAAAACTCCCACTAGTATTATAGGCAATTCCAAAACTTCCAGCTCAAAGAGAAAATACTTCAGTCAGCCAGAAAGAAACTTCCGATGTTGTGGAACAACAGTCAAGACCACACAAGATTTAGCAGCAGCTACCACATTAAAGGAGCAAAGGGCTTGGAATATGATATTTTGGAAGGCAAAAGAGATGGGATAACCTACCCAGAAAACTAGTATAACCTGTCAGGGCAAAAAATACTACTAATAATAAAAAAGATCTTCAAGGATCCTGATAAAAAGACCAGAGCTGAAGAGAAAATTTGTCTCTCAAATATAAGACTGGAGAAGCATTAAAAAGGTAAACCTGAAAAAAAGAAATCATAAGATACTCAGTAAGGTTAAAATGTTTATTGGTTGTTGTCCTTAGTTCTCGAAGACCAAAGTGACATCACCATGATAAAGTGAAGTTTCAGTGTGTCCAACTGTGGCTGATCAGACCAATACAAGCATGGAATGCTCTACCACAAATTGGGCACAGATAGTCCATGCAGATATTTGGGAAGGTTACTCTAGATTTGTACATCCTACATTTACTTTGTGCCAATTGTGCTTCGCTCATAGAACACAGAACTTTTTCTGATGTGGGCATGCCATGCTGAGCAGTCCTGTGCCAGTGTCTCCTATGTTACACAGTCAAATCCAAAGTTCTTGAGAGAGACCTTGAGAGCATCCTTGCATCACTTCTTTTGATCACCATGTGATCGCCTGCCCCTTGTGAGTTCTCTATAAAATAGTTTTTTTGGCAAGTGTACATTTTGCATTCGAACAACGTGGCCAGCCAATTGGAATTGTGCTCTCTGAAGCATAGTTTGAATACTTGGCAGTTCAGCTCGAGCAAGGACTTCAGTGTCTGGTACCTTATCCTGCCAGGTGATCCTCAGAATCTTCCTAAGACAGTTCAAATGGAAGTGATTTAGTTTCCTGGAATGGCACTGGTAGACTGTCCATGTTTCACAGGCATACAACAAGGTCAGCACAAGGGATCTGTAGACCTTCAGTTTGGTGGTCAGTCTAATACCTTTTCTCTCCCAAACTTTTCTTTAGAGCCTCCCGAACACTGAGCTAGCTCTGGCAATGTATGCATCAATCTCATTGTCATTGTGTGCATTCCTGGAAAGTACACTACCAGGGTAAGTGAACTTATCCACAGCATTCAAAACTCCATTGGTTGCAACTGATGGCTCCATATATGGATGGTGTAGTGGTGGCTGATGGAGTACCTGTGTTTTCTTGGTGTTAACTATTAGGTCAAAATTAGCACAGGCAGCAGAGAACTGATCCATACTGTGTTGCATTTCAGCTTCAGAGGCTGCACTGAGTGCACAATCATCTGCAAACAGAAAATCATGCACCAACACTCCCTCCACTTTGGTCTTGGCTTGTGGCCTTTCCAAGTTGAAGAATTTACCATCAGTATGGTAGTTGACCTTTATTCTGTGTTCATCCTCATTGAAAGCATTTGACAACATGGCTGAAAACATCATGGGATGTTTTCCATGGGAGCAAGCATAGAGCCCTGTTTCACTCCATTGCTGACTGGGAAGGCACGAGAGCTTTGTCCATTATCCAGAACCTGGGCAAATATGCCATCATGAAATTGATGTACAATATTGATCAACTTCTCCGGGCAGCCAAATTTTGACATAATTTTCCATAAGCCCTCATGACTAACAGTGTCAAAGGCCTTGGTCAGATCCACAAACATTGTGTACAGACCTCTGTTTTGCTCCTGGAATTTCTCCAGGAGTTGTCAGGCAGCAAACACCACATCGACTGTTCCTTGGCCCTTTCTGAAACCACACTGGCTCTCAGGTAGAGGATCATCCTTTAAAAGTAAAGGGAAAAGACTGTCCTGTGACAATAGGGGGGGAAGGTTTCTTTCTCTTAGTCATTGCTGGCAAAATTCTTGCTAGAGTCCTCCTTAAAATGTTTATATTTCTGCATTGGAAGATGATAGCATGTAACTTCTAAAAATTTGATTATTATTAGAGTAATAGAAGGAGTCTAATTACTCTAGTTCAGGAGTTGAGTCATTTATGTTGGGAGGATGAAAAAATGTATAGGTGCAAAAAAATGGGAGAAGGGAAAGGAAAGGAGAGAGAAAATTATCTCACATAAAAGAGACAATACATTGAGGAGCTTTTACAATGAAGGGGAAGGCACTGCTGAAACCTCATTCACATCTAGATTGGTTCAAAGAAGGAAATGAAACACACACACACTCAATTGGTAATAGAAGTCTATCTTACCCAATGGGGAAGCAGGGGAGGAAAAGGATAAAAGAAGGGGGAGGAGGATAAAAGGGAGAGCAGATAAAAGGCAGTGGACAGAAGCAAAACATTTAGAGAAGCGACAGGATAAAAAGAAAAAAATAGTGTAATGCAGTTAGTAGTCATAATTGGGAATGGGATGAACTTACCCATAAAACAAGTGGATAGAAGTAAAGATTAGAAACCAGAATCCAACATATCATTTACAGGAAACACACTTGAAAGAGAAAGATACACAGTGTTAAAATAAGAAGCTGGAGAAGAATCTGGTACTTCTGCTAAAGTAAAAAAATGCAAGAATAGCAATTATGATCTCAGACAAAGCAAAAGCAAAAATAGATCTAATTAAAAGTGATAAGCAGGGAAACTACATCTTGCTAAAAGAAACCATAGACAGTGAAATAACATCAATACTGAACATATATGCACCAAATGGCATAGCATCCAAATTCTTAAAAGAAGATTAAAATTAATTACAAGAGGAAATGGTAAAAATTCTAATGAAGGACCTCAACATTCCTTTCTCATATTAGGGAAATCTAACCATTAAATAAATAAGAAGTTAAGGAGATGAATAGGATTTTAGAAAAGTTAGATATGATAGACCTCTAGAGAAAACTGGATGGGAATAGAAAGGAGTATGAGTATACCTTTTTCTCAGCTGTACATGGCACCTGCACAAAAACTGATCACTTATTAGGGCATAAAAACCTCACAACCAATTCAGAAAAGCATTAATATTAAATGTACCATTTTGAGACCATAATTAATAAATAGAAATTTAAAAATATTCAGTAAAGGGCCATGGAAGCATAAGTTTAAAATTAACTGGAAATAATCTAATTCTGAAGAATAAGTAGGTAAAAGAACAAATCATGTTGTTCAGTTGTTTCAAACTCTTCATTACCCCATGGACCATACATAACAGGCCCTCCTATATCTTCCACTACTTCTTGAAGTCTGTCCAAGTTCCTGTGCATTACTTCCATTATACTATCCATATCAAACTCTGCTGCTCCCTTTATCTTTTGCCTTCAGTCTTTCCCAGCATCAGTGTCTTTTCCGATGAGTCCTGTCTTCTCATTATGTGGCCCAAGTATTTAAGCTTCAGCTTCAGGATATGACTTTCCAGTGAATAGTCTAATTTCTTTTTAAGTATTGGTTGATTTGATCTCCTTGCTGTCCAAGGGACTCTCAAAATTCTAAAAGAATAAATCATAATAACACAAGAATCAAGAGAAGCATGAAAAGGTAAACAGGAAAGAAAAATCATAAAGGACTTACTAAAGTTGAACTGTTTATAATCCTACATGGAAAGATAATATTTGTAACTCCTGAGACTTTTCTCACTATTTGGATAGTTGGAGAGATTATATACATATAGACAGAGGGCACGGGGCAAGTTGAATAGGAAGGGATGATATCTAAAAAAACAAAGGGTGAGAGAGGAACATATTGAAAGGAGAAAGGGAGAAATCAAATAGGGAAAATTATCTCTCAAAAGAAGCAAGAAAAAGCTTTTTCAGTGGAGGGGAAAAGAGGAGAAGTAAGAAGGAAAAAGTGAAGCTTGCTCTCATCACATTTAGCTTAACGAGGGAATAACATGCATACTCAATTTGGTATGAAAATCTATCTTATACCACATGAAAGTTAGGGGAGAATGGGATAAGTGGGTGGGGAATGATACAAAGGAGGGCAAAAGGGAGGAGGGGGTAATTAGAAATGAACACTTTTGGGGAGGTACAAGGTCAAAAGAGAATAGAATAATGGGGGGCAGGATAGGATGAAGGGAAATTTAGTTTTTTGCAACATGACTTTTATGGAACTTTGGCATAACTACATCTGTATAACTTATATTGAATTGCTTGCCTTCTCATTGGAGGTGGGTGGGGAGGGAGGAAGTCCCTTATGACTTTTCTTTGCTGTTTACTTTTTCATGCTTCTTCTCATTCTTGTGTTTTAAAGTCAAATTTTCTTTTCAACTTTGGTCTTTTCATCAAGAATGCTTGGAAGTCCTCTGTTTCATTGAAAGACCATATTTTCCCCTGAAGCATTATACTCAGTTTTGCTGGGTAGGTGATTCTTGGTTTTAGTCCTAGTTCCTTGGACTTCTGGAATATCCTATTCCACGTCCTTCAATCCCTTAATGTAGAAGCTGCTAGATCTTGTGTTATCCTGATTTTATTTCCACAATACTGGAATTGTTTCTTTCTAGCTGCTTGCAATATTTTCTCCTTGACCTGGGAAGTCTGGAATTTGGCCACAATGTTCCTAGGAGTTTCTCTTTTTGGATCTCTTTCAGGCGGTGATCAGTGGATTCCTTGAATACTCATTTTGCCCTCTGGTTCTAGAATATCAGGGCAGTTTTCCTCGATAATTTCATGAAGGATGATGTCTAGGCTCTTTTTTTGATCATAACTTTCAGGTAGTCCCATAATTTTTAAATTGTCTCTCCTGCATCTATTTTCCAGGTCAGTTGTTTTTCCAATGAGATATTTCATGTTATCTTCCATTTTTTCATTCTTTTGGTTTTGTTCGGTGATTTCTTGGTTTCTCATAAAGTCATTAGCCTCCATCTGTTCCATTCTAATCTTGAGAGAACTATTTTCTTCAGTGAGCTTTTGAACCTCTTTTTCCATTTGGCTAATTCTGCTTTTGAAAGCATCCTTCTCCTCATTGGCTTTTTGAACCTCTTTTGCCAATTGAGTTAGCCTATTTTTCAAGGTGTTATTTTCTTCAGCATTTTTTTGGGTCTCCTTTACCAAGGTATTGACCTGTTTTTCATGCTTTTCTTGCATCTCTCTCATTTCTCTTCCCAGTTTTTCCTCCACCTTTCTAACTTGATTTTCAAAATCCTTTTTGAGCTCTTCCATGGCCTGAGCGCACTGAATATTTATTTTGGATGTTTGGGATACAGAAGCCTTGACTTCTATGTCTTTCCCTAATGGTAAGTATTGTTCTTCCTCACCCAAAAGGATGGGAGGTGATATCTATTCACCAAGAAAGTAACCTTCTATGGTCTTATTTTTTTCCCTTTTCTGGGCATTTTCCCAGCTGGTTACTTGACTTCTGACTTTCTTCGCCACACCTGCCTCGCCTCCAGTTCCACTCAGCTAGTGCTTGGGGGCTGAGATTCAAATGCTGCTTCCCAGCCTCAGGGCTTTTGGAGAGGGTGGGGCTGCTATTCAGTGTGAGATTAAGTTTAGGTGCTCAGGTGGGGGCAGGGCTGTCACATGGGGCTCAGTTCCCTCAGGAGGTTGATGGGGAGACCTTCAACAGTGGATCTGAGCTCTTGTGTGCTTTGGGAGCCCCTGTCTGCTGCTGCCTCCGCTGCTGCCTTCCGAGGGAGACTGGGTTATGGGGGCACCCCACTCCCCTCTCAGCAAGCAGAAAAGACCCTCTCACTGACCTTTGGCACCTATGGGTGGAGGGACCTGCACTACCATTGGAGATTCTGTCCCTGAAGCCTGCTTGGATCTGCTCCCCTCAGTGCCATGTGGCCAAGATCTGCTCTGGGTCTGGTGTGCAACGGACCTTTTGTGTTGGTTTTTCAGGGTTCTCTGGAACAGAAATCTCCTCCACTCCATTGTTGTGTGCCTTCTGCTGCTCCAGAATTTGTTGGGAGTTCTTCTTTACAGATATTTTATGGGCTGTGGGTTAGGAGCTAGCATATGTGTATCTTTCTACTCTGACACCTTGGCTCTGCCTCTCAATCTAGTTTTTGATAAACCCAAAGATTCAAGCTTTTGTGGTTAGAGCTCACCATTTAACAAAAATTACTGGGGAAATGGGAAAACAGTTTGGCAGAAACTATGTACACTATGTAGTACACACTATGTACCAAGATAAAGTCAAAATGGTTTTAGACATACAGAATGATAAGTAAATTAGAGGAGCATGGAAAAAATAATCTGTCAGATCTATGGATAAAGGAAGAGTTTATGACCAAACAAGAGAGAATATCACAGGAAGTATAATGAATAATTTTGATTATATGAAATTTTAAAACTTTTGCACAAACAAAATATTCAGATAAAATTAGAAACTTGGGAACTGAGGGAAATTTTTACAGCAAGATTCTCTGATAAAGGTCTCATTTCTCAACTATATAGGAAATTGAACCAAATTTTAAAAACTAAGACCTATTCCCCAGTTGACAAATATAAGGATATGAACATGCAGTTTTCAAAAGAAGAAATCAAAGCTATGTTTGCCACATGAAAAAATTGTTTAAATCACTACTGATTAGAGAAATGCAAATTAAAACAACTTGAGATACCACCTCATACCTATTAGATTGGCTAACATGACAAAAAACAAAAATGACAAATATTGGAAGGGATGTGGAAAAATCGAGATATATGGATTATTGGTGGAGTTGTGAACTAGTCCAGCCATTCTAGAGAATAATTTGGAACTATGCCAAAGGGCTTTCAAACTGTACATACCCTTTGACCCAGCAATACCACTACTATATCTGTATCCCAGAGAGATAAAAGAAACTGGAAAAGAACCTGTATGTGTAAAATAATTATAGAAGCTCTTTTTGTGGTGGCAAAGAATTGGAAATTTACAGGATAGCCATCAATTGGGAAATGGTTGAACAGGTTGTGGTATATGATTGTGATGGAAGTTATTGTTCAGCCATTTTAGTCCTATCCAAGTATTTGTGACCTCAGTTGGCGTTTTCTTAACAAAGATACTGTAATGGTTTGCCATTTCCTTCTCCAGCTCCTTTTATAGGTGACGAACTGAGGCAAACAGTTAAATGACAGGGTGACACAGCTAGTAAGTGTCTGAGGCCATATCTGAAATAAGGAAAATGTCTTCCTGACTTCAGGCATGGCACTCTATTCATTGTGCTACCTAGCCGTCCATATGGAATGCTATTTTCCTATAAAAATGAGGAGCTGGATCGTTTCAGAAAAACCTGGGAAGACTTATATTAACCTATATATACAACTGCAAATTGTAGTGAGCAGAAACGAGAACATTGTTCACAGTAACAGCAATGCTGGAAGAGTGATCAAATGTGAAAGACTTAGCTACTCTGATCATGACAATGATCCAAGACAATTTCAAAGGACCCAGGATGAAAAGATGTTATCCTCATCTAGAGAGGGATTTGATAAATTCTGAATGCAGATTGAAGCATATGTTTTACTTTATTTTTCTTGTTTTTTAAATCCATTTTCTTTTGCAACATGACTAATATGGAAATATTTTACATGACTTAACGTAGTTTTGGTATCAAATTGCATGCTTCCTCAAGGAGGGAGAAAGGATAAAGAGGCGGAACAAATTTGGAACTCAAAATGTTTAAAAGTGAATGTTAAAATTTTATATGTAATTGGGAAATATTTAACAAAATAAAAATATATTGAAAAGAGAAAAAAAGTAACTGAAGAATTCAGAGAAATATACTCAACCGTTACAAGAACACAAATGAAGAAAACACCAAAAAATAAACAGAAAAATTTCACTTACACATATAAATGCATGTATATATTTGTCTCTGGTGAAGAGAGGAGGAAATGAACCTTCCTTTCTTCTTTGTATTAGGTGGGATGATGGGATGGGACATTCAACTATGGGATGATGGATGGGACATTCACTCTTGTGGTCTCACTGAAGATCTTTGGAATCAATTGAGAGACATGGGAGACATTAGCACGGGACCACCCAACATGGCATGCTCACATCAAAGAAGGTGCTATGCTTTATGAGCAAAGCAAAATTGCAGTAGCTCTAAAGAAATGTGAGGTACAAACTTAGAGACATCTGTACTCCCAATGTCCATGCAGACTATTTGTGCCCGACCTGTGGTAGAGGCTTCCAAGCTCATTGATATTGGTCTGATCAGCCACAGTTGCATACACTAATTTGACTCTCCTCTTTGAGCATGAAGGACAACCACCAAACAATTCTAGCCTGGTATCTTCTCTTTGAAGAGGGCAGAGTCACTTTCAGCCCCCATCTTCCTAATCCTCCTCCTGGCAAGCGAAAGGGAGAGTGAAAAAGAGGATAGCGATAGCTGTTCTGCCTCCCTTCCGTGCTAGATGTGGTGGATAGCCCTTTTTAAATTCATTTTAAGTATTTGAATCAATAGGGCAGATATGCTCTCAGGAACGGAAACTCAGTCATTTACCAGAAAGATCACTTAATTTGGAGTCAGAAGACCTATCTGACAGGCAAGCACTGCTCTCTGCCCTCCTCCCATCTGTGCGAGTACCAAGTACTCATACCAAGTATCAGTTGATCCCTAGATGAGTATACATTTGTTTACTTTGTATCTGGTGTTTAAGCTCCTTGTGGCTAGCACTTCCCCCTCTCCTTATCCCACCTGCACTGGCTGCCAGAGGAGATCAATTAACAAAAACTGGGGTCAGGGTTTGGGGAAAAGCAGGAGGCTGGACTGCATGAAATTGGTTTTTGGGCTACAGAAAGTGCTAATCTTAAGGAAACTGCCCAGCATGAAAGAAAAGCACGTTTGTTCATGCTAACAACTAGGAAGGGCACGGTCTCGCTCCTGCTCCTTTCTTAAAGGTAAGTCCCTAGACCAAGGTCACCCCTAAAGAGGGGTGGGCAGAGAGGGGAGGAGCCCTCAGTAAAGGAGGGTCCTCAGGCATTTTTCGATATTGCCTCCAGAAGGCTCTAAGCCTGTCAAACGACGCCTGTGTTCGCCAATCATCGAGCCGAAAGGCGGGGCCGTATTGTTCTACCTCACAATCGGGGAAAGCTATCGAATACCCCGAGCCCAGAGCTCGCGGGCTCTTATCGCTTTCTCAGCCTTTGCGGGTGCTCTTGGGGACGTCGCGGGCGAGCCTGGCAGCCCTCGGGCATTTATCAGTGTGTCCGGAACCCCCCGTCCCTTCCGCCTACGGACCCCCTTGTCTGCCGCCCCTGTCCTACGCTTCCCATGGTCCCGGCTTGCGCTTCCTCGGAGGAGTTACCCTGGGGGGCTGGGGGGGCGGTGACTGCCGGGCATCTGGTCCCTCCTGCCAGGGCTGGGAGGGTCCCGGCTACGTGACTATGGAGGCTGGCGCTCGCCATAGTGACGGTGCCACCACAGGCTGGGGACTTCCCCAGACTTCACCCCACACTCACCTTTCCAAATCGGCCCCTCAACCAAAAAGGTGCGACTGCCTAGTGAGCTCAAGTTATGGGGGAAGGAAGAGGGGACACCCTGTGCAATTGGACCACGGACCGCCTTAGATTGGAGTTACTGGAGGAAACACGATTGAAGTGAGTTGGAAAGAAAGGGCCTGGCTCGAGTTCCGAGAGAGCCCCTGTGCCTCGGCGAGGGCTGTGGGGGCTGCAGGGCTCCCTTGCGCTTTATTATATTCCGAGGGAAAATGCTTCGGTGCACGTGCCTACGTGCTGCGTAAGCCCCTCCTATCGCCCCTCTCTTCCCATCCCCCCATCCCTGACTGATGGCAGAATCTGCAGAAAACCCTCGTCCGGATCCCCAAAGCGCCCTCCCTGCGGACCTTGAGAAATTCGCTTTACCCGCTCTGGGACCCAGGTGTCCCTTCTGAAAAGGGAGAGCTCTAGACCAAGAGGAACGTTAGGGTTCCCCACCAGCCTTCCGCCTTGTAACGCCTATGTGAATGTCTCCTTTCTAGCAAGGCAGGAGCAGGTTGAGGTGACCTGGGATGAAACCGACGAACGGAGCGTGTCCTTTGAATGTGGGCAGCATTTTCACTGTCCTGCATCTAATGGCCCAATTTTACACAGTTGTAACCTTGAACTGGGAGAATTTGGGAGGATTCATTCGCACCAAGGGAGATTCAACTGCCTATCTCACACAGCTGTAACTTTGTGTAGGGCACATTTCAGTACCTGTAACCACTGGGGGTTCCATGCTCAGTGTATACGTATGACCTGGAACTAATTTCCAGGACACAATTATAATATCTAATAGTGCGAATTCAATACATGTCAACAGGGAACGGTATTCGTTATTCATTATTTTTACTAATCTTAATCGGGATCAGGATATAGATACCTATATCTCACATATATATATAGTGGATATATATCCTATATAGAATATTTATATACACATTTTTATAAATATATATATATATATAATGTATGTATACACACACGTGTGTGTGTGTGTGTGTGAAGTATATATCCATGGGAACTGAGCTTTGAGGAACACCTACCATTAGTGGGCAAGATCTAGAAAAAGGTTCAGCAAAGGAGTAAAATACTACAAGAAAAGAAGCAGGCCAGAGGAGTGTCATGGAAACCCAGAAAGAAGGTGGTAATCAAGGAAAAGAGGGTGATGAAAAATGCCAAAGGCTGCAGAAAAGGTAAAGAAGGCTGCAGATTGAGGGAAAGGACATTAGATTTAGCAATTAAGAAGTCACTGGTAACTTTGGAGAGAGCAGTTTGGGTTGAATGACGAAGTTAGAAGCCAACAGTAGAGACTTAAGAAGAGAATGAGAGGAAAGGAAATAGAGTCACTGAATGTACACAGCCTTCTCAAGGAGAAAGAAAAGAGGCATAGGAAATGATAGCGGGGATGGATGGATTAAGTTGAGGGATTTTTGAAGACTGAGGGAAACAGGCATGTTTGTAGGCCGTAGCGAAGCAGCCAGTAGACAGGGAGAAAGGAAAAATGAATGATAGTGGGGATAATAGTGCCTGTAATGTAATGGAGAAGACAGTCTGGAATGGGGGGATCACATAGATGGGGGTTAGAGAGTGGGGTTTGACTTGGCAAGGAGAAGGGCTACCTCTTCATCTGAGACAGAAGTGAAAGAGAAAATAGCGTCAGAAGACATCTGGAGATAACTGGAGAGGTAGGAGCCCTTGGTGAATGACCTCATTTTTTTTCAGTGAAACATAAGGCAAGGTTTTTGTCTGAGAGGTGGAAGGGAGGAGGAGCAATGGTCATCTCCCCTGGGTTTTACTTTGCAGATGACTCAGATCTCTGCGTCCAGCCACAGTCTCTCTTCTGACCCCCAGTACTGCATCACCAACTGCCTATTGCACATGTCCAATAGGATGTCCCAGAAATACTTCAAATCCAACACTTTAGAAACAGAACTCATTATCTTTCCACTCCAAGCTTCTTCCAAAGTTCCGTATTTCTGTCAAGGACATTATCATTTTCCCAGGCCCAAGAGTTTGCAGCTTCAGCACTTATTCTCACTCTGCCCAACTCCAAAATCTCAGTAGCTGCCAAATCTCACCATTTTTACCTTATGTCTGTCCCTTTTCACTACTCTCACAATCCCTACCTTAGTTCAGGTCCCTGTCACGTCTCCTGGATTATTGAAATGGTCTTCTAATTCGTTTTCCTGTCCTAGGTCTATCCTAACTTCATTTCATTCTCCACCTAACTCCCAACTCAAGTCTTCCTGTTTCCAACACTAGCTCTGTACTCACTATGCTAACTAGAAGATGACATTCCCTCCTCACTCTTCCCTTGTGGATTCCCTTAACTTCCTTTGATGTTAAGGGAAGAACCACTTTCTTCAGAAATTCTTTATGGATTCTCCCAAGAGCTAGTGCCCTTCCTTCTTAAGGTAACATTCCTTTTGTATTCTATGTGTATGTATAGATAAATATAGGTATGTCTATAAATATTTAGCTTGATAATTTATGTGTATAGATTTGTCTATAGATACATAAGTTGATATTTATAGACATCTATATCTAGATATCTAGCTATATATCTGTATGTACTTATCTATATACACAATAGAGACTATTTCATATTTGTCTCCAAATAACTAGCACAGTGACTGACACATAATAGAGACTGAATAAATACTTATTGATTGGTTGACCTGTATACCTGGTGGTTGATTGTCTCAGGAAATTATAAACTCTTTGAGGGTAGAGACCTTTTTATATTTTTGTCTTTGAACCAATTCCTAGCATTGAGAACAGTGCATTGAATATAATAGATTCTTAAGATACTTAATTTAATTGAGTTGAATCGAAATGGAAATGTGGGTCCATTTTTTATACAGACTTAGTTGTATCTGATTTTAGGGACATATATTAAGAAGAGAGAAAACTCTGTATAGGTGAATTTTTCAAATTTTTCAAATAACTGAAACTTATATCCTTAAACACCCAAACTTTTCCTTTTAACTGTTCTGGTTAGAAATCTTTTAAAAATATGTTTCATACAAGCCTGTATTAAATTATACTGAATATATTTTAACCTTTATATTTGACTCCTGAACATTATCATGAACATTACATCATATAGTGGAGAGAGCACTGAATTTTGAGTCTAATATATATTATATATATATATTATATATATATCTTAGTTTTTTTATCTTCAAATTTAGGGAGTTCAACTAGGTGTTCTCTGCAAGTCTTTCCAACTTTTGATCCATGATAGTTCTCAGTATTATGTGCAATATAGTAATATTTTAATGGTATTAAAGTATATTGGACCCCCCACCTCAGTGACCCTGGCTACTCTGTTTTTATAGTTCTTTAGTCTACTATTTACGATTTCCTCAGTTGTTTCCTTTCCTATTGAACTGTCAACCCTTGTACTTTGAATTTGCTTGCTCTACTAGTAATAATCCCCTTCCATTTTCTGATTTCTTGCTTAAAAATCTTCTGTGGCGTGAAAAACCAGATATCCAGAATCTTTTACAAAATAAGAGTAAATAGGTGCTTAATGATTGCCTTGCAGAATATCCTATGAAAGGCTTCACTTTTCAGTGGATTAGCTTATGCAGAATTTATTTTTTTTCTTAGTTTTCATATTCACATTATCCATTTGAAGGGTTAGGATAAATGTGCCCTGGATAAGTAAAATGTTACTGTACATTACTTCTATTACAGTATTTTTCTTCCACTGGGTGATGATAAACATTTAATCAATTTCTTTAATTATACAGGGATATAGTGCAACTCACAACACTTGAAATCAGGAACAAGATAGTAGAATTGGAAGAAGAATTAAAAATTGCTGAAGAGGAAGGTATAGTTTTTCTACATATTAATGTTTTTCTTAGGAAGATTGTGCAACCAATATTGCAATGTCTATATTTTTGGTGGTTAATAATAGTAAGTGCAAGAAAATTCAACTTCAATAGATATGTTGATATTTCTATCAATGTGAAAGTATTTTCTTTCATTGTCATACCTTTCTATACCTTTTCATCATGGATTGTTTTTACGCTTTGTTTCCCCTAGATCCTATTGTAGGCCATTTTGTATTGTATAAATACCAGAGTTATGTTTATTTAAGGATGTGTGTGTGTGTGTGATAAATTATCAATTTACCATTGCCATAGCCTTCTTTTTTTCACATTTTAATTTACTACTTATTTTTAACATTCTTTTCTTTTTAAATTTTGAGTTCCAAATTCTCACCCTTCCACCCTTTTAACCACCCACTGATCATGCAAGCAGTGCAAAACATATTTTCATATTAGCCATATTTCCAAAACACACAAGAAAAATAAAATTAGAAAATTATACTTCAATTTGTACTCAGAGTTCATCAGTTCACTCTCTGGAGATGGATAGCATTTTTTCATCATGAGTCATTTGGAATTGACTTGGATCATCGAATTGATCAGAGTAGCTGAATCTTTCACAGTTCTCATCATTACAACATTATTGTTACTGTGCACGGTGATCTGGTTCTCACTTCACGTTTCATCAATTCGTATAGGTCTTGCCCTTGTTTTTCTGAAACCCGCACCATCATTATTGCCCATAGCGCAGTAGTAATCTATCACAATCATATGTCACAACTTGTTCAGTCATTCCCCAATTGATGAACATTCTCTCAATTTCTAATTCTTTGCTACCACAAAAAGAGCCGCTATAAATATTTTTGTGCATACAGGTCCTTGTCCTTTTGTTTTGATCTCTTTGAGATACAGACTAGTAGTGATACTGCTGGGGTAAAGGGTTATACAGTGTTATATCCCTTTGGGCTTACTTCCAAATTCCTCTCCAGAATAGCTGGATCAGTTCACTCCCCACCAGCAATTCGTTAGTGTATCTACTTTTCCCTTTGCATTTGTCATTTCTGATAGGTGTAAGTTGGTACTTCAGATTTGTTTTAATTGGCCTTTGTCTAATTAATAGTGATTTAGAGTATTTTTATATGACTATATATATATATACACATACATACACGTGTATATATATGTATACATAGCTTTGATTTCTTCTGAAAACTGCCTGTTTATATCTTTTGGCCATTTACTATTTTGGGAATGACTCTTATTTTTATAAATTTGATTCAGTTCTATACTTAGAATATATTTGAGAAATGAGGGCTTTATCAGATAAACTTACTGGAATATTTTTTTTATATTTCTTCATTGTCCACGGTACCTTTTATCATAATGTAGTTTCCCTGATTATCTCTGTTAATTAGGTCTATTTTTGCTTTTGCTTCATCTGAGATCATGATTGCTACCCCTGTTGTTGTTTTTTTAATTTTACCTGAAGCATATTATATTCTGCTCCATCCCTTTATTTTAACTCTGTGTGTCTTTCTGTTTCAAGGGGTGTCTCTTATAAATAATATATTGTTGGATTATCCATTCTGCTATCTGCTTCCATTTTATGGGTGAGCTCATCCTATTAACATTCACTACCTTCTGTTTCTTCCTTTTTCTCTTTTTCTCTTGTCCTTTCTCAAGTCGATTTTGCTTCTAACCACTGCCTCCCTTAATCTTCCATCTCTTTTATCATCTCCCCCAGAGTTGCATTTCTGTGTAAAACTGAGTGTGTGTATGTAGACATTCTTTCGCCTTTGAACCAGTTTCTATGTGAGGTGCAAGTCTGCCATACCCCCCATTTTTCCCTCCATTGTAAAAGCTCTTCTTGCACACCTCTTTTATGTATTTCTCCCTTCTCCCAGTGTCTCCTTTCTCAGTCCTTCAATTTTTTTGGAGATCATTTCAACATAATAGACTCACACCTATGCCCTATGTTTGTAATTCCTTTTAATTGTCCTAATAATGATAAAGTTCTTAGATATTACATGTATCAGTTTCTCATGTAGGAATGTAAACAATTTACCCTTATTGTTTACCTTTTTATACTTCTCCCAAGTCTTGCATCTGAATATTAAATTTTCTATTCTGCTCTGATATATTTGTTATCCCTCATTTTCAATGTGTGACCAGCTTCCCTCCTTTTCTTATTACATATGTATAGAATTATATGGCATATGCTACTTTTTATGAATCACAGTTCAAAATATGTAGTGGTTTAAATTAAGTGTAATAATAGTTCATTCTCACGCAGAATGTTATTTTAGAGTGACACACTCGGTATTTTGTAATTGCTCATAAAGACATCAGTTAATGAGGAAAATTCATCTTCCCCAATGTCAAGGAACGCTCATTTTATCTTTTCCCCTGAAATCAGCAAGGAGTGTGTGTGTGTGTGTGTGTGTGTGTGTGTGTGTGTGTGTTTGTGTACACTTAAAGAAGAGTTGGCTGGTAGCCATTTCAAAAATGTCAGGGCCTGGCGGGGAGTAGACACCCAGGAAGTCTTTTTAGGAAGCTATTACAATAATCCATGGAAGTGAAAAAGAAGCCTAATGGGAGGATATATTGCAGAGGTAGAATTTATATGACTCTTCTCTTAATAGTGGGAACACAGAACTTCTCCCTGACCTTCCCTAGAAGGTAGTGTTTCCCCATTTCAGTTCTTTAAGGGAAAGGTGTATGGCCACTTTGGAGAAATGTTAAAGGTACAAGTTGTGCTAGATAAACTTTAAGGTCTTCCCATTTTGAGATTCTGAGATTTCTTTGGAAGCCATTTTATATCACTAGCAAGAAAACTGTATATACATACGTACATATATATATATATGTATGTATTTATACACACACACACACACACACACACACACACACACACACACACACACACACACACGGATAAATAAAGGATCAGGGCTGCCCAAAAATACAGTAGTTTGTATTTTGAAGGTAGAGTCTTCTCTTACACTGAAGTGTTAAGTCAAAGCTAAACATATTATTTACATTTCATGGGGAACATATTCATAGCATAGTAGGTTAGTTCAAAAGACATGTAAGGGCCTCTCAGATCTAAGATTATATAATTTTAAATATTTTATGATGATTTTTTAAAATAAGCATTTTTGAAAGAAAGGAAAGATAAAAATGATTTTTCAAATACTTTAGTGCTTTAGAAGGGTATGGTAGTATATTTAAAATATTTTCTACTCTAAAAACATTGTAGCGCTTATAAATTTAAATTGAATAAGAAGGTAACATTGAGATATGAAACTGGTAATTTAGCTTTTGTTCTTTTTCCTTATAAAGGTAATGAATGGAAAACTCGTTATGAAGCACAAATTGAACTTAATAATCAGTTAGAAAAACAAATACTAAGTCTTCGAGAGAAAATGGCCAAAATTCATGGGAATCCTTCAGGTAAAGGAGTGGTTATGTGAATGTCTTAAGGATGTAGCGAGATTTGATTTTATATCAATTACTGATGTTTGCTTTGTTGTAGATAGATTATCTTCTATTCGAGTCTATGAACGGATGCCATTGGTGAGTAAAATTTCTCTACATTATTAAAGAGAAAATTGGGAAGTAAATGATTTTGAATAACTTCACAAAGAAAAAAGATTTTTTTTTTGCATAAGCACTTATCCTAAATACAACTCCAACTACATATAAATTGCTCAGGATCCCCTTATTTTCACAGTACAGAAAAGCCTATACTTTTCATCTGTAAGTGTTTGGAAAGTTAGACTTGGTAGTGAAGCAAATAATTTTTCTTGGAGCAATATCTCCATCTTGTGTAGCTTTTGGAAATGACTATTAGAGCTATTTTAAGTTTGAGGAGTTTTTGTACCTATGGGCATTCATTTATGCAGATTTCTCCAATCTTAATTTGCAGCATCACATTTTATCATGCCAACCATAGCATAACTTTTTAAACATTTTAAAATCTTCACAGTGATTCGTGTTGGGACTCAATGGTGTTTAAATACTTTAATTTATTCTAATGCATGAGATAGGGTTTGTGTTTTTTGTTTTTTATAAGTTGATGCAAAAATTAAAAAGGAGTATCCAGCATATTGGAGAATCAGAATTAGAATTACCTTCAAAAACTTAAGAAGTAGTTCAAATTAAATGAAATACATTAAGGACACGTTAATTTGGGAATTGGAGATAAATTCGGAAATATAAGGTGGGTAAGAGTACATGTTTTTAAATGACTAAAAAATGTCAGTGACAGGAACGTTGGTAGAAAACTGGTCAGGGTGAGGCCACAGCAAGAGCAAGAGATGAATGGGCCAAATTTATGGCCCCCAGAATCACGGTCAGGATTTAGTGAGGGTTCTGGAAATAAATGAGCTAAAGGAGAACATCTAATAGCTCACTGTCAGACCCAGGCATGTCATTAGAACCCATCAGTGGGCACTATATTTTCCCCTTAACATCTCTGCCCTCCAAATTTTCCTGTTTTTCTTAATGATCCTGGGCACCCAGGTTTGCAACATTGTGCTTAGCCCTAACTCTTTCCTTTCCCTCAACTCTAATATCTAATTTTTAAGTTGGTTTTTTTTTTATTGTACCTTTCCAATATCTGTGGAACCCATCCTCTTCACTTATACAGAATCTTCCCTAGTTCATGTCACCATCACTGTTTATCTCTATTGTGATAATAGCCTTCTCACTGATATCTCTGATTCCAGTCTTTCCACTTTCCAGTCTTTCCAAGCACAGATGTGACCATGTTACTTACTACTCAGAAATCTTCAGTGGCTCCCAGTTACTTCCACGATGAAATATAACCTATTCAATTTGGTATTTAAAGACTTGCACAGTCTATTCCCATTTCTTGTAATCTTATTTAAAATTACTCCTTTCTCTGTATTCCAGTGTGCTTGCTCTTCCCCAAGAGGCCATTTCATTTCCTGCCTCTGGCCCTTAGCCCAGATGGATGTCATTGTTTTCACATCTGTCTCCTATAATCCATTTCTTCCTTCAGCTTAGGTCATTTCTCCTCCACGAGGTCTTTCCTAATTTCTTCAGTTCTCAGTTTTTTCTACTCCTTTACTTATTTTGTGGTGTTGTTTTTTCAGTCATGTCCAGTTCTTTGCGACCCCATTTTGGAGTTTTCTTGGCAAAGGTACCAGAGTGTTTTACCATATCCTCCTCTAGCTCATTTTACAGATGAGGAAACTGAGACCAGAAGTGTTAAGGGACTTGCCCAAGGTCATACAGCCAGTTAAGTGTCTGAGGCCAGATGTGAACTCAGAAGATGGGTCTTCCTGACTGCAGACCTGGAACTGTATTCACTGTGCCACCTAGCTGTCCAATTATTTTGTGTATAACTTTAATCAATGAAGTGAAAAGAAAGTCATTAGACTTGGGTTTATATCATGACTGCCCCATATGATCTCTATGATCTCAGAAAAGTTCCTCAACTCTTTAAGCCTTAGCTTCCATATCTGTATGATCTGGATGACCTCCTCATTCCCTTCCAACCCTACCTTTATGTTGCTCTAGTCCTCTCTGTTTTACGTATACATACATAGACATATATATGCACATACACATAATATACGCATGTATGTATATATGTATGTTTACATATACATACACACATACATATATATATATATATATACATACACATATATACATACATCCCTTCCCCCAATAAAACACGCTCTTCCAGGATATGCATTGGTTTATTTTTGTCCTTGTGCCTTTATCGCATGTGCATAACAGGTGCTTGTACACAGGAGGTATTTGTGCATAACAGGTACTTAATAAATATTTATTAAATTGAATTTTTAGTCGAGTCTCCTACCCTACCAGGAGAATAACCTTTTAGGTCTGATCTAGGACGTGTCATTAAAGTAATTCAGGCGTAGCAGGACACTAATGCCAGGAAACAAGATTAATGAAGAGCTTCTATGGCCCTGCTGTTGACCTCGGGCTCCTTCTAAATGTACTATCCTAAAGTTACAATACTCAAGTATTTGTAGGTGCTGCATAGCTAGTTTTGTGGCTGGTCATATGGGGGAACTCTTTAGAATTCACCATTACTCGCTAACACGAGAGAGACATGATCTCTGACTTTGTGTTGTAGTTGGAAAGGCTGCTCTGGAGAGTGGAAATCAAAGAACATGAGACTGATGTAAGCAATAAAGGGGTTAGTATATAAACAAACATGGTTTCACCCATAAATATGAACTGAATTTCTCAATTATCTACTTGATATGGCTGGTCAGGAAAACAGAGGCACTGTCTATAGAGAAAGATTGGTCAGAAGGGGCAAAACATACCACATGGACTCAGGACACCTCCTCAGGCCTGAGCCGTCAGCACCAAAAGAGAGGCTGCTTCAGATCTTAGTGTGGAAACCTGAGCCAGGAATATGAGGCAAGAAGCAGAGCCAGCCACTTCTGGAAGTGTATGAACAAGTGGCTGAAGTAAAGCTATGCAGTGCAGTTCTGGGCCACTTGGTGGCGCAGTGGCTAGAGTGCCATGCCTGGAGTCAGGAAGACTCATCTTCTGAGTTCAAATATGACCTTAGACACTTTACTAGCTGTGTGACCCTGGGCAAGTTATTTAACCTTGTTTGCCTCAGTCTCCTCATCTGCACAATGAGCTGGAGAAGTGGCAAATCCCTCCAGTGTCTTTGCCAGGAAAACCCCGATAGTGCCATAAAGAGTCAGATACAACTGAAAAGCAATTGAACAAGTTATAGTAACATGTAGAATTTGCTGTGGAGACAAAAGAATCAAGCAGATGTGATCCCCAAGTTTACCAACTGATGACACACTTGACTTGGATTTCTGAAGCTGTCTGGGAGGGAGAAAACAGAGGGGGTTCTTTGTTCATCTCAGAGGAAGCTAGGGAGCAGAGTTAACAGCGTGCCTAATCTCTGCGAGCCTTCTCTGTGCCTTCTTTCTGCCATCTGGGCAGCTGGGTAGTGTGGTGGATAGAGTGCTGGGCCTGGAGTCAGAAAGACTTGAATTCAAATTCAGCCTCCTGTACTTATTAACTGTGTGAGCCTGGACAAGCCTTTAACTTCTGTTTGCCTCACTTTCCTCAGTGTAAAATGAGGGTGATACTAGCACCTACTGTAGGATTGTTGTGGTAATCAAGTGAGGTGGTAATATTTGTAAAAAGCACTTAGTACAGTACTTTGCCTATAGTAGGCCCTGTGTAAATGCTAGCTATCACTGTTATCTTCATCATCATCATTTCTTCTGAGACTTTCATGCGCTGTTGCTGCAGCCAGATGGAGCAGTCTGACAGATCAGGTGCCAAAGAAACTGCAGAGAGCTGAGAGCACTAGTTGGTGAGATAAGGGAAGAACGTGCCTCACCTGTGCACCATGGCTGAGTGCAGCTCCCATTCATTGTCCAACTTCTCCAAGCTTTGTTTCTCCTTTTTTCCTAAAAGAGGAAGGCATTAAAGAGAAAAGAATCTGTTTCTCTTCTAAAGAGAAAAATTAATAACTTAGTTCTGAATATATCTATACCCCTAGACCTAATAGAGGAGATAAGACCTTTAGGTAGCAAACCTGGGAAAGGGAGAATCTGTGTTATTGGTGAGATAGATACTCTTAAGGACTACTTTTTAAAGAAAATACACCTGTCTGAATCTGTATGTAGGACTCTTTCTACATGGTAACTTCTCTATCTTGTTTTGGGATTGCCTGCCAAGATTTCCCTGATCTAAGGGAAACTTCTATACCCAGATGGAAGGAGGGTTGAATTCAGAGACCTCTACATTTTTACCTAATACTCAGGCTGTGTACAGTGCCTAAATCCTTATGGTCAGGAAATAGTTAAAAGAGAGCTTGGCCTAATGTCCCTATCTGTTCCAACTGGAACTTTGCTGAAGAATTAGATTAGCCAGTAATGTAAAGCAGCAGGGCATTATTTAGAGCACATTTTAACTCATAGAATGGAAAGCTACAAGGTCTAACTTGAGACACAAGTTAGTAGGATCACCAGAGGGGAGATAGATAACTGGAAATTTGCCATATTTGGACAGTACTCACTTATTTCTCAAATTGGGACAGGCTCAAACAACTACAAGTGTGATAGGGAAGGGATACAATGTTGCCTAAGACTGAGACTTGATCTTCTGGAGAAAGCAGAAAGGAATCCACAATGGTGTTTTGAGGAGAGGTATACTACTGGGCTTGGTACATGTTTATACCAAACTCTTACTGCTTCTCGTGTGTTCTGTGGGCAAGACCTCCGGAGCTATCATCACTCATGCCTCGTGTCAGCTCAGTGCTTCAGATAAGGGTTAGGGGATGTTTGTTAGGGAAAGGGCAGGGTCTCAACTGATCAACATAATAATGTTCGTGCAGTCTCTCTAGGCAGAGGGTGCTAGGGAACATGCTTGTGAGAGGATCACGATGGCATGTAAGGAAGGTGGAGCCTTTGTGGACATTCCATACCTGCTTCCAGTTGATTAGCCATGTATTGAAGAGGAGGCTCTTTGTTTGGCTTCAGAGACATTCAGAAAGGCCTGTCCTCCATTACTTCCTTGCTTTACCTCCTTTACTCATTGGCTTCATTTGATGAACCCTTTACTCAGAGCATCTGGTGAGAAATCATGCCTTCTCTCTCTTGAGGTCATGTGGTCCTGATAAGCCTGAGTTAAGCCTTTTGTTGTTGCTGGTTTCCATTCTGGGTGAAGGTAGTAGAGTCTCCCAATCTAGTGAAGTCATTAGAATGGTATCCTGGCAGCCCAGGATTCCAGAATCTGGGTTATACAACCAGGGCAACATCAGGATCCTGAGGAATCGAAAGTGACCTTCAGAACCACCTCCCAGCAGGACTCATAGCAATCAGGCTACATTTGGACATGAATTAAAAGGATCAATGCTGATAGAAAGTGACATACATTTTGAACCTACTCCCCTAGAGGTTGAGGTAGTGCAGGGTAGAGTATGGCCCTGGAGGTATTGGAGAAAATTTTTGTGCATTTGCTCTATGAATTTTTGAAGTAAATATCTCTTTTTAAAAGCTACTTGATGTCCAGATATTCAGTCTGAATGGAGTTGGAGTGCTATCACAGACTCTTAACAGTGAGGAGTACATAGCCATTGAACCAAATGAATAGTGAAAAGAGACATCCCAACCCCTCAGGGCACCCCAGGCTGGTACCCTAGATTTCTGAGGGGAAAATGTCACTGGACTTAGCCTGAGGGTATGGGACCAGAGACAAAGGTGGCAAACTGGAATTTTCTAGTGTGAAAAATTTTAGGTGTTCAGGACTTCATAAAAAAGAATGGGCTGGAGAAACCTGTCAAAAATATCTGTGTTCAGAAAATCAGATTTCTGTCATTTTCAGTCATTCATGGGGCTAGATTGGAACTGAAGGCCAGGATATAGAGGAGGCTTACAGCAGAAAATTGACAGCGTGCCACTGCCAAATGTTGGGCCTTGTGACCAGATTCAATGTATAATGCTCTACGATCAATAACTGAAGATACAACTTGTTACTAGCCCATGCCCACTGGTAATTTATATAACTCATGCCATATATATATTGCTGGTGACCTCTATGTTTGATCTACTGCATTCAGTTAACAACTTATGTGATGCTTTGTGTTATGGTTGGTTTTTGTCCTTTGTTCTTGAAGAGGACCAAAATGACATAACTATGCCAGAGTCATGTGTCACTGTGTCTGACTATGGCTGATCAGACCAATACCTGGAAAGCTCTGCCACAGTAGTCCATGTGAACATTTAGGGTGGATACTTTAAATCTGTGCATGCTGCATTTCCTTTGAGCTATTTCAATTCTGCTTTGCTTATAGAGCACAGCACCCTTTCTGATGTGGGCATGCCATGCTGAGCAGTCCTATGCCAGTGTCTCCCATGTCACACAATCAATTCCAAAGTTCTTGAGAGAGACCTTGAGAGTGTCCTTATATTGCTTCTGACCACTTTGTGAATGCTTCCCCTGCATGAGTTCTCCATAAAATAGTCTTTTTTGACAAGCATACATTTTGCATTCAAACAATGTGGCTAACCCATCAAAGTTGCACTCTGAAGCAGAGTTTTAATGCTTGGCAGTTTAATTCGAATAAGGACCTCAGTCTCTGGTACCTTATGCTGCCAGATGATCTTCAGAATCTTTCCAGGTTATATGACAAGAGAAGGTTATCCCCCAGGAGTTCAAGGATGCCTCCATTGTCCATCTCTATAAGGGTAAAGGGAATAGGCAGGCTGTCTTGCGACAGTCACAGGAGGGGTTCTCTCTTAGTCATTGCTGGCAAAATTCTTGCTAGAGTCCTTCTTAATAAGCTGATCTTTCACCTGGAAGATGGTCGTATACCTGAGAGCCAGTGTGTCTTCAGAAAGGGCTGAAGAACAGTCGATATGGTGTTTGTTGCCTGACAACTCCTGGAGAAATGCCAGGAACAGAACAGAGGTCTGTGCACAATGTTTGTGGATCTGACCAAGGCCTTTGATACCGTTAGTCATGAGGGCTTTTACCCCCTCTGAGGTATATCCTGGTTGCCAGAAAACAGCCTGACTGGATGTGTTTCTTCAGTGCAAAGCAGGTGATGCTGAAGCCCAAACTTCTCCATTTTGGAATCTCTACCATATATTTGTATCCTTCCCCCAGAAATGGGTAAATCTGTAGGAGAACAAACACATTTATACGTGGGAACTAAGAATGATACTGATGCATGTGTTTTGCTGTTACTTATTTTTCTGTTCTGTTGGAATTAAAGTCTTTGATGTATGATATATGTTTTCTTCCTATACTGAGAAGAGGCTGCCAAATTCCCCTACACACCGAGCTCAGTCACTATGGGATTCTAGAATTGAGTGTGATACACGTTACACTCTATTCTTGTAGACAGGATGAAGACATGCAGGCTAGTGTAGCTTAGGTGGACTCAGCATTGGATCGGTGTCTGTATTTTGTCACTAATGGTTCCGTTTCCACTTGAGTACCTCAAGGATCTCTGCCTGGCCTTATGCTGTTTAACATTTTTTTCTATTATTTGGATTAAGGAGTTGATACATTTATCAGATACACAGATGACATAAAACTCATAGGAATATATAGCTTTAGTGGTTTTTTTGGGAAAAAATCCCAGATTTCATCTCCCTTATCCAGCCAAGTAGACTTTTCCAACCCTTTCTATGCATATCTGTTAAAGAGAAGAATCAGATTATCTGCAGACTTCACAGAACAAATCCCCTTAATAAAATGATTTGTGCAGTTTGGATTCAGTTAAAAGCCCTCAAGACTGCAAGTTCCCCACCCCTGAACCAGAACCGATGGCCAGGATTGTAAAACCAAGTCTGTTAATTCCAAATCTAACACACTCTCTGTTACAGCAAGAAGCTCCAGACTGAGCCCTAAGCCAGAACCTAGTCATGGTTGGTGTTAAAGTTCTCTAACCAGGGCTCAGAAAAAATGTTGGCTTAATATTACTTACTCCCATTTCTATTTCTCCATCTTCAGCCTTGCCTGATGAGCCATACTGGGGACTACTACTCTGAGATTTTTGAAATGTTGCCAAATCTTAGTTTATAGGATTAATAAAGTAGAAACTACTTGTTCATTTATGTTTTGTAACACAACACAATTCATTACAATTTCTCTTGTGTTCTGTTCTACCAGGAAAGCTTTTCGTGATCTATTCTGAATTCAGAAAAATTCTGTTTTCAAAATGGTAGCTGTAATTCCTTAAAACATGATAATGAGGGCTAGAAACTTGTGTTCTCTTAGATACCACCAGCTTGACTAAATTTGTTGCCAGAGAGGGTCACTCTTGCACATACCCTAGATTCCCAAGTATGAGGCATATCCAGAGACAACAGACATAGCCTAATAATACCCAACCTGTCAGTTGACAGGTGGCAAACATAGCAACAGCCCGAGCTTGCCTCATGGGGCATTGTTGTCTCAAAAGTCACTGGGTTCAGTTTCTCTTTAGATTGGTGAATCAGCTGGAAGGCAATTGTTGTACCTTCAAAAGTCAATAGTTTGTAAAACCATTATCCTAGTGAATATCTAGGTTCATTTTCATTTTTCATTAATTTTCAAGTATAAAATTAAAAAAAAAAAACATTTACCACAAGGGGGCACTTCGTGTTTATGTAAGGTGAATTTTAATTCTTTATTATAGATCACTTACAATGGACATTACTCCATTCTTTTATGTTTGAATGTTTAGAACTAATAGTTTCTGCAATAGAAAATTGGTATTTTTTGCTTTTCTCCCCTCCAAAAAATATTTTGAAGAAGTGCTCAACTTCATTTTAGGTATTCTTGTTATAATAATATTGTATTCTTGAATTGACCATCTGGAAGTTTATTGTTTGTCTATAAGTGAAAATACTATGCACCTAGGAACAGTAATGACAGTCTCATAGTTTTTTCTTATTGTCTGAAAGTGAGTAGTGCTGTTCACAGAATAGTGATTTTAAAAACATCTGGATTTTTTGGTTGATTTAGTTTAATTTCAGTTGCCACTTTTGATATAAATCCCCTTGCCATTTAGAACATAAACTCAGGATGGTTAAAAAAAACCAATACCCTCACAAATTCCATAAAATAGGAAGAGGCACATGAAGAGGAAAACAAATCTGAGGAAAGTTTGGTTAGATAACCAACTAATCAAAGTCCTACAAATAACATTTAAGGACGAAATTGGAAATGGGACAATTAAATGAGAAATGGAAAAGCTCTGTAGCAAACTGATTCGTTATAATTCTCAAGGAATTGTTGGATAAAGTTTACTCCCATCTATTCCAAGTTATTAATTCTCTTTGCCGTTATTCCCTCTTTAGTTGTCACTAAATTTTGTGTATCTTGTAGCATTTCCTTCAGCTACACATATAGTCCTTTAAGCCATGATGTTTTTTCTCTGAGGCTCTTCTTGGACTTGTAGCATTATTCTCTTCTGGGTTTACCCATTGGATTTCTATCAATTCATACTATTTCTTTATTTTGTTGACATATTCTTCTGTTTATTTATATCTCCTACTATTTCTGGATTGGAGATTTGTTCTTAGATCAGACTTTGCTTCATCCCATACTCTTGGGAGAGTGTGGGCAGGTCCTGTTTGGTCCTGGATGTGGTGACTAAGGCTAGACCGTGCCCTTTGTAGGAATTCCTGGGTTTTGGCACAGTCTTCTGCCAGCTCAGTTTAGGCTCTGGCCTTGGTTCCTTCTCTGACTCCTTGCTGCACAGTTCTGAACCTGGAGCTGGCTCTGTCTCTTGCTGTGTCTCAGGCTGTGCCACCTGGGTACTGGTCTACACTGTCTCCTGCTATCAGTTCACAAGATCTTGCTTTCCACATACCCTGCCTGGCTTATCTCCATTTAGAGTTTCTACAGAATTATGATCTCTCTCTCTCTCTCCCTCTTTTTCCTCCTCCTCTTCTCCTTTCCGTGTATGTGTGTGTGTGTGTGTGTGTGTGTGTGTGTTTGTGTGTATGTTTAGGCAAAACTGAACTGAATGGAGATGCTTACTGGGTTTTTTTGGTCTTTATCTTTGTTCCTTCCGTGCATTTTTAGAGTTTTCCCTGGTGTTTGTGGAGATCTGAATTTCCCAGGTCCTAACATATAATCATCTTCCCATAGTCTGTAGCAAACCCTTTACATGATGAAGGTTCAGCAAGATGACCACCTTTGAATTCAATTAATATCAAGGACCTGGAAAAACTATATGAGGAAATGGAATAGGCACTGAAGAAAACAACGATAGGAAAGCAAGCTGACAGATCTAAGGATGTGCAAAGGAGATCTGTGCTGGATAGGAGAGGATTTGAAATAAAGGAAGATACCAAACGCACGGAGAAATTTTGGATCTATTACTACTCTCTAAAATCTCCTGGATAGAAGAATGTCCCTAACTGCCTACCCAAATGACGACTTTCACCTCTACACGTTTTTGTGAGGCTCATCCTCACAGACACCAAAAAAGTGTCCTTGAGAAAAGCGTGAAAAAGGCTAACTTTCACAAATGATGGTTGTTGTTCAGGGTTTTCTTCAGTCGTGTCTGATTCTTTGTGACCCCTCTCGGGGTCCCAGTTTCTTGGCAAAGATTACTGGAGTGGTTTCCTTCTCCAGCTCATTTTATAGATGAAGAAACTCAGGCAAAGAAGGTTAAGTGTCTTGCCTACTGTGATACAGATCGTAAGGATCTGAGACCAGATTTGAACTCAGGTCTTCCTGACTCCATTCCTTGCACTCTCCACTGTTCCACCAACTGCCCCACAAATCACAAATGATACTTTACAGCAAGGCAAATACTTATAGTCACATAATATATTGAAAGTTGTAGAAAATGCAAGAATAATATTAATATCCATATTTTCATTGATTTTTCTTTATAATTTCTGAGTTTTTATTTTAATGCCCTTTGTTTTTATGTCACCTCCATTTTTTCACTTACCTTGTCCAGTGACATTACAAAATATGACCTAACTATTCTCAGCAATGTAATGATCTAAGGCAATCCTAAAGGACTCATGATGAAACATATCGTCCATTTCCAGAGAAAGAATTGATATTGTCTGAATAGAGACTGAAGCATACATACTATTTTCATCTTCCTTCATTTTTTCTTTTTCTTCCTTTCTCCTCTTTGAGTCTTCTTGTACAGGATGACTAATAAGAAAATGTTTTCCATTATTGCACATGCATAAACTATATCAGATTGCTTACCATCTCAGAGAAGGAGGCAAAGAATTTGGAACTCAGAACTTAGAAAAAATGTTTTAAATTGATTTAACATGGAATTGGGGGAAAGCAAATTATTATTACAGTTAGAAAAGAAGTTGTAATAGACTCTTTTTTTTGGCACCACTATTGCAAGAAAGTATAAGATCTAGTAAACTTTTTTTTTTAAATATTGGGAGATAGGTGTGCTTTTGTATTATTGCTTGTTCAGTTGTTCAGTTATGTCCAACTTTTCATGAGCACAGCAGGTCCTCCTATCCTCCACTATTTCTTGAAATCTGTCCAAGTTCATGTTTGCTGTTTGCATAACACTATCTATCCCTCCCATCCTGTGCTGTTCCCTTTCTTTTTGCCCTCAATCTTTTCCTACCAACAGGGTCTTTTCCAAGGATTTCTGTCTTCTTTATGGCCAAAATATTTAAGTTTCAGCTTCAATATTTGCCTTTCCAGTGAAGAGTATGATTGACTGATATATGACCTCTTTGTGATCCTAAGGACTCACAAAAGTCTTCTCAAGCACCATAATTCAAAAACATTGATTCTGTGATGCTCAGCTTTCCTTATAGTCCAACTCTAAGAGCCATATATTTCTACCGGAAAAACCATAGCTTTAACTATATGGACCTTTCTTGACAAAGAGATAGCTGTTTTTTAGTATGCTGCTCAGAGGTGCCATAGCTTTCCTTCCAAAGAGTAAACATCTTCTAATTTCATGGCTGCAGTCACCATCTGCAGAGATCTTTGAGCCCAAGAATATAAAATCATACACCACTTCCATTTCTTCTGTGATGGGACCAGTTACCAATATCTTAGTTTTTTTTAATGTCAACTTTCAAGCTAGATTTTACACTCTCCTCTTTCACTCTCATCAAGAGGTTCCTTAATTCTTCTTTACTCTCTGCCATCAGAGTGGTATCATTTGCCTATCTGATATTGTTAATATTTCTCCCAGCAGCCTTAATTCTTTCTTTTGATTTGTCCAGCCTGGCATTTCACATGATGTACTCTACATATAAGTTAAATAAGGTGACAATACACAGCCTTGTTATACTCCTTTTCCAATCTTAAAACAATCAGTTGTTCATGTTCAGTTCTAACTATTGCTTCTTGGCCCATATACAGGTTCCTCTAGAGACAAGCGAGATAATCTGGTATTCCCATTTCTCTGAGGACTTTTCACATTTTGTTGTAATCCACACAGGCTTTAGTGTAGTCAATGAAGGAAAAGTAGATATTTTTCTGGAACTTCTTTGCTTTCTCTGTAATCCAGTGAAATGTTGTCAATTTGGTCTCTAGTTCCTCTGCCTCTTTGAAAACCAGCCTGTACTTCTGGTAATTTTATGCAGAAGAAAGAATGCTGCTAAAGTCTAGCTTGCAGAGTCTTAGGCAGAACCTTGCTGGCATGTGAAATGAGCTCAATTGTTCAATAATTGGAACATTGCTTGGCATAGCCCTTCTCTAGGATCAGGACATAAACTGATCTTTTCCTATCCAGTGGCTACTATTGAATTTTCCAAATTTGCTGGGTTGTTGAATGAAGCACTTTAAAAGCATTAACTTTTAGAATTTCAAATAGCTCAGCTGAAATTCATTCACCCCCATTAGCCTTATTGTTAGCAGTACCTCTTAAGATCTACTTGACTTCATTCTCCAGGATGTCTGGCTCTAAATCCGTAGCCACACCATCAAGGCTATTGGTGATGTTAAGACCATTCTTGTGCAGTTGTTTTGGGTATTCTTGTCTTCTTTTCTTCCTCGCTTTTGCTTCTGTTAAGTCCCTGCCATGTTTGCATGAAACAGTCCCTGGACTTCTTAAATTTTCTTGGAGAGATCTTTTATCTTTCCTGTTCCACAGTTTCTCCTTGCTATTCTCATCAGTCTGCATTTAGTTGGGTATATCTTCCCTTTCTCCTTTCCCTGTTGCTTTTCCTTCTTTCCTCAACTATCTGTGAAGCCTCATCAAACCAACATTTTACTTTCTTACTCTTCTTTTTCTTTGGGATATTTTCTGTTGTTGCCTCCTGCACAACATTGTGAACCTCTAGATGGGGGGTGGGGAACCTGTGGCCTTCAGGCCACATGTGGCCTTGTAGGTCCTTCAATGTGGTCTTTTGACTGAGTCTAAGTTTACAGAACAAATCCTTTTATTAAGAGAATTTGTTCTGTGAAGTTTGGATTCAGTCAAAGGGCTTCACTCGAGGACCTGGAGGACCACATGTGACCCTGAGGCCACAGGTTCCCTATCCCTGCACTAGATCTAATCCCTTAAATCTATTCTTTACTTCTACTTCATATTCCTAAGGGATGTTATTTAGACTGTGCCTATATATGTGTATAGGTGTATAGATTATACCTATATATATGTATGTATATACACACACACATGCTTATATATGTGTTTGTAAACATTAGAAAAGAAAAAAAACCTGTAGGTAGGAAAAAGTTGAAGATGAGAGAGATTGTTAAGTTAATGGAGGCAAATTTCTCTAAAGAGGGAGGAGATGATGAGATCAAGTGTCCATGGAAATTTAAGGTGAGGAGGAGGGGAGAAAAGGGGGATCTCTTTAACCTTAGAGCTTTTTGGCAAGGTGTCTTCAGCTAAAAGGGTGAGGGTAGTAATTCTGGGGAGGTTTAAGAAGAGAAGATTTGAAGTAATTGTACCTTTTTGCTGAAAATCTCTTTTACCATTGAAAGCTCAACTTTTCATGATAAATTATTTTGGAGTGAAAACTAATTACTTTTGCTTCTGTGGTCTGTCATGGTTTAGTTTTGTGGAGTTTTTTAAAAAAATTTCTCTTGAATGAGGAATAGCCTGTATGATTTGGACCATTTTTCTTTGCTGTATGGAGGCCTTCCTACAAAAAAAAAGTCATTCATGGTTAGGCCTATAAAAATGACACTAAATAAATTAGTTCACAAATTTAGTGGTATGCCAATCCAACTGTTCCTCTCTTTCTCCCTTCCCCATCCCCCAGCTATCCTCTTTAGAAGAAAGCTATATTCCTAGTGTTTAGAATACTGCTTAGCACACAGTAGATGCTTAATCATTATTTATTGTATTGTATCATAGGAAGAAGGAGATGGTAAAAGAGAAGAACTGTGATCAACACTAAACTCCAAAATTAAAATGGTCTGCTTTCATTTCACTATTACTGCTTTCTTCCCCTTGCGTGGACCCCAGTCACTGATTCTTATCTTTACTGATTTCCTTTTATTCCTTCATTTGTGATTTACCCTTGAAAGTTGAAATTTGTTTTGGTTGTGGCTATTTTCTTCCTACATAGACTGTCTTATAGTTGCATTCTGCCTTTTACTATTTCTTTCCTGTTTCTCTGTTGAGTTTAAAATATCTCTAGACCAAACTTTTTGATGTGTCCATGTGTATGCAAGCCTCATTTGTATGGTTCAGATAAGTGTAAAGTTCATGTAATGCCTGCTGCCCCCATACCTTTCTTCATGTTTATGTAGTCTTCTCCTACACCCCAATAAAAATAAAGTAGTTCTACCCCCTTCTTCCTCATTTCTTCCCTAAATATATTCCTTTTTTCTCTCCTTTCCTTCCTCTTAAATCCATTGAAGCAGAATAAAATCAATTCCTGTGCCTTTTGTCTTATTTAACTCCTATTGTTATCCTTAAAGACTTTTGAAAGGATACTTGTCTCTTCTCCCTACATTAGAATGTAAGTTCTCCATCGTTTAGCCTCTTCCAGTTGCTCAAATGTATTTACCTTTCTAGGTATTTCTAAATTCTGGTGTTTTCATTTCAGAGTTTCTACTTGGCACTTTTCATCAAGAATAATTGAAAGACAGATTCTAGTCATTATGTTTCCATTTTTCTCATGTAGGATTATACTCAGTCTTGCAAATTTAGTTATTTTTTATTTGTAAGTTTTCATTTTTGCCTTTTGTAATGCCATGTTCCAAGATTTTCTTCTCTTTATAATTATTACTGGCAAGTCTTGTGTAATCATGACTATGGTTGCTTGGTAGTAAAATTTTTCTGAATGCTTGCAGTATTTTTCTTTGAGCTAGAAGCTGTGTATTTTGGCAAAAATATTCTTGGATATTTTCATTTTGGGGTTACTTTTAGGAGGTGACTCATCAATTTTATTTTAGTTTGCCTTCTGATCTTTATATAGCTCTGGGCAGTTTTCATTTTATGATTTCTTGAAATAGTACAGTATCCAAGTTTTTTGTTTCATTTTGTCATGATTTTAATAGTTAGATGATTTTTGTATTGCTTGTCATTTTTCCAGATTTTTTGTTGTTTTTTTAAGTAAGATAACTTATATTTGTTTCTATTTTTTCAGTCTTTTGCTTTCTAACTTTTTTTTCCTCTCATGGGTTTATTGAGTTGAGGTCGCTGCTTCTATTTTTAGGAAATCTGTTATTTGGGTAATTTCCTGCTTCTGTTCCAGGCTATTCTCTTTCTAATTCCTTCATTCAGAGCTCTTATTTCACTTATAATTTGATCTTTAAGAATCTCTTGTGTGTGTATTTCCAGGTAGGCTTTTGTAGTCTTGGGGTCCAAGCAATTTCTGTTCTTCTTGTAATTAATATGGAGTTACACTGTTTTGGTTTTCAAACTTCTTGAACATCATATGTATGACTCATAATATTTCATCATAGTGTTCAGTGTATTCTTGTGTTTACTTCTGTCTTTAACCTCAGTTTTTTATTTGTGGACATAGGACTAGTCTTTGGCCCCTTTTGTACCCTTGTATGTGAGTTGGCAAATATCAGGATTGTTTGATCCTGAGCTCAATTTTTCTTTGACTGCTGGCATTGATTTCCATCTCCAATGGTGTGTTTGCATTCAGAACCCTGACAGGTTTCAGGTCCCCCTGCATCCTGTGGATTCTAAGTGCATCAGTCTTCAGACGCCTCTATAGTATCTCAGTTCAGAGTACTGCAGATTTCTGGCCCTACTAGGGTGTCCCAGTCAGAGCACTGCCAGTTTTTGACTCTATGTCAGTGGTGAGAGTATCAAAGTATTTGGAGTTTCTAACCCACCTTGCTTGTTTGAGCACTCTGGACAGGTGTCAGGTGTCCCTGGTGTATATCTGATCAGAAGGCTAGCCGACTTATGAATTCCTTGCCTATACTCCCACTGGCTTCCCAGGCAGAACAGCACCACAAGTTACTGACGTGTGTGTGTGTGTGTGTGTGTGTGTGTGTGTGTGTCCAATCATAGTCTGGATGAGAGAGATCTTAGTATTATTTTTCTTTGAATTTTTCAATCATTTTTTGATCAGGTGGCCTTCATAGATTTTTGTTAGAGAATATGTTGAAGAGCTACATTTCTGTATAACCTTTCATACTGCCATCTTGAGAGACAATCTTGATTTTTAAATTATTTTTCCTTGACCTATTTTCCAGGTTAGTTATTTTCCATCCTCGATTCTTTACATTTTAAGCCTTTTGACTTAATATTTTGACTTTAATATTTCTTGTCTCATTAAGTTGTTGAATTATGTTTACTTCATTTTATTTTTTGTAGAGTCTACTACTTAATTAAAAATTTCCACTTGTTATTGTTTTTCTTTCAATTTTTTCCTCTTGAACTTTAATTTCATTAATAATTTCATTTTTTTTTAATTAGACTTTATAGCCAAGCCATTTTTTTTCCCCTCTGAGACTCTGACTATAGTTGTTATGGGATTACTGTCTTCTGGATTTGCCCTTTTGGCTTCTCTTAGCCCATGCAATTTCTTCATTGTTTTTGGTATTTTCTTCTGTTTACTCATATTTCCAACATCATTTCTTGGATTTGGGACTGTGTGCTCAGACCAGCCCACTCTTGCCTTATTGGATGGATTTGACAAGACTTTTTTAAGTTCTCCGTATTCTGGGTCTTCTGACAATTCTTATCTGAATGGGATGGCTGGTACCAGGCTCCAACTTTTTGTCTTAATTCTTGACTTCTACTATGGTTTTGGGATTCAGTAAATCTGCCTCATCTTCTTGAATAAGCCACAGTTGGGAGTTGGTTTCATTTTCTCTATGGCCCTGACAAGAACCAGTCAGGTACTGGTAATGATGCTGCTCTCAGAGCTCTTACACAACCCCCTGACAATCAGTCCTTAGTTGTCCCTATCTATTGCCATTGTTCAGAATGCTCCAGAGAGTGCAAAGTTGAAATAAGTCTCCCTCTCCAGTTACCCATTAGGGTCAGGTCTGTCCATTTATTCTGTTCTGCTCTGGTTACTGGAGCTCATAATGGCTTACAACAATCCAATCCAGGTTATTTACAATGTGTCATCCTGTCTACTCTGGAGTGACCGTTGTCCTAGCCTGTAGCTGCCAAGCCCATTTATGATAGGAGTTTGTGCTGGTTTTCTAGCCTTTACTTTCAATATTAACTGGAGTTTTGCTCCAATTTCTGTTGCGTGTCCCTTCTAACAGCATCTGCCGGCTTCAGACTGCCTTTTGTAGTTTGTAGAGTGGGTTGAGGAGTTTGCTTTTGGCTCTCTGGTTCTCTTTTGACTGTTCATTCTAGGTTCCTTTTGAGATATTACTACTACCAAGAGAAGCTAGGTTCCTCTGTTACCTTTCAAATTGTCATTCTAACCATAAGTTTCCTGAGAAATCTCCTAAAGAAAGAGGAAGGCTATGAGAAGGTTAGCGTCATAATGTGAAGTATGCAACTAAAAATACTATTTATTCTTTGAATGCTTGTCCCTGTATTTCTTTTGAATATAGTATCAGCATTGAAAAATTCCTATATAGAATTTGCAGCATGTAATTTAAAATCTACGTTGTACAAAATTCTGTAATTATTGATGAATATATATTATAAGTTTGTTTTCTGTAATTCCAGAATTCGTTAAGTCAATTACTTAAACAGCTAGAAAAAGAAAAACGAAGTCTTGAATATCAAGTAAAAGAGTATGAACTTAGACTGGAACAAGCATCAAAGGTTTGTTTTTATTCTGTTCAGCAAACAAATCTTTTTAGAAATTACTATGCCATTTAATGTCTTGTATAGAAAACAGCATGTAGTATCATGAAATCCTTATAAGAAATATGTAACTTAAGAAGTTCCTTGATAATTTTAATTAACTAATTAATATTTTAACATTATTTAATATTGAATTATTATGTATCTTTAATTTAGGCTTTCCATAAGACCAGCGATGAGCGTCGTGCCTATTTAGCAGAAGTATCTCAGGTAAACCAATTATTTACATTAGAGTACTAAGTTTATTCAGATTTGCTCTTGATTTTAGTTTTCTTTTTCCTAGGATGCTGTTTTCTTAGGCAAACTTATTAAAACTGAGGAAAAACAGATATTTTAAGTATAGAATGTGGGAAGGGAGGCAGAAGTATTTACCCAACTAAAGGAATCCTTTACATATTCAATTTATTTGCAGTCCCTGCCCTCAAGGAGATCATAATCTGGGGAAGATTATAAGAAAACAAATAAGCAAAATATGTACATACAAGCTGTGTACAGGTTAAATAGGAAATAACACCAGGAAGGCACGAGAATTAAGGGAGGTTGAGAAAGACTTCCTATAGAAGGTGAGATGTTAGTTAGGACTTGAAGGAAGATTGGGAAGTTGGGAGGGAGATTAAGAGGGGAGAGCATTGCAGGCATGAGGGACAATTAGAGGAAATTTCCAGAGCTGAGAGTTGAAGTGTCTTCTTAGTGAAACAGCAAAGAGGTCAATGTGACTGACTTAAAGAACATGTGGAGGGGTGGGGTAAAAGGTGTAAGGAGACTAAAAAGGAGGAGGGGAGACCAAAATGGCCAAATTATGAAGGGCTTAGAACACTAACAGAGGATTTTGTTATTTTATCCTGGTAATGGTAGGGAGGCCCTGGAGTTCATTGAGTTAAGGGAGTGATGCTTTCAGATCTGTGCCTTAGGAAGAATACTTTGACAGCTGAATGGATGATGAAATAGAATACAGAGAGACAAGAGACAGACTGACTTCCCCAGGTTAATACAATATTGTCCATGGATGAGGTAATGAAGACCTACACCAGGTGGCAGGATTAGAGGAAAGGACGGAGCGTGTTTAAGAGATATTGCACAATTGAAATTTACAGAGCTTGGCAACTGGTTGGATACAGGAGCTAAGAGATAGTGAAAAGCTAAGGATGACAACTAGTGCAAGTCTGGTGGACTGAGAGAATGCTGGTGCCCTTTACAGTGATAGGAAAGTTTAGAAGTGGAAAATTTTAGTGGGAAAGGTAAAGAATTCAGTTTTAGACATGTTGAATTTAAGATGTCAACTGGACATCCAATTTGGGATGTTTGAGAAGCAGTTGGAGATGTGATACTGGAGGTCATCAGAGAAGTTAGAGAAGGATAGATAGATTTAGATAGAGAAATGATAATTAAATCCAGGGGGCAGATGTGATCACCAAGCAGGAGAAAGATCAGTGAACCCAGGATAAAACCCTAAAGGACAACCACGCTTAGAGGGCATAACCTAGATGAGGATCTAGCAAAGGAGAAGAAGTAGGTAGGTAAGAGGAGAACCTGGAAAGAGAAGTGTCTGAAAGAGGAGCAGGTGACCTAGAGGTCTGCAGACAAGTGCTACCAAGTTTTTGATTGGATGGTATATATAGATATGGATATTTTGAACTGAAAGGAGGACAGGTTACTGAGTGATGGAGGTGGGGGAGAGGACCTGGAAGTGGCAAAGGAGTCTTAAAAACTGGCTTTGTATAATTTTGCTTAGGCCTATTCCTGGTAAAGTTGAGTCTCAGAACCGTCAATTCCTGGAATGTGCTTTTATGCTCTTTAAGATCTATAATAGGTAGAATTGTGATCAGATAGATAGAGGCTTGCCCTATCAGTGGGATCTTGAAAAAAAAATCCGGCTACTACTCACATGAAAGCTGTTCTCTAGTCCTTCCTATTTCTAGATATCCACCTGAAAATGAGTCAGTAGTCAGATATCACTTGTGCATAATCATAATTAGTAGCTAGTGTGCTTTTATTAAGTGCCTACTATGTGCCAGGCATTGTGCTAAGCACTGGGGATACAAAGAAAGGCAAAAGACAGTCGGAGCCCTCAAGGAACTCAACATCTAATGTGGGGAGGACACACAAACAAATATATACAAACAAGGTATATACAGGATAAACAGGAAATAATTAGCCAAGGAACTAATTAAGAGATTGGGAAAGAAGATGGGATATTAATTGGGACTTGAAGGAAACCAAGAGGCAGAGGTGAAGAGGGAGAGCATTCTAGGCATGAGGGACAGCAAGAGGAAGTACGCAGCATCTGGAAATGGAGGGTCTTGTTCGCAGAACAGCAGGGTGACCGGTGTCACTGCGTTGAAACGTGCATGTAGAGTAGGGAGTGGGAATTAACGTGGCAGAATACTGGAAAGGTAGGAGGGAGGGCGATGCTATGAAGGTCTTTGCACACTTAAAGGATTTTTATTTGATTCTAGAGCTGATCGGAAGTCATTGGAGTTTATTAAATAGGAGGGTAACATTCTCAGACCTGCTCCTTTAGAAAGATAACTTTGGTGACTGAGTAGAGGATGGATGAGAGTGGGGAGGGACTTGTGGCAGGCAGACCAACCATGAGGTTATTAGAACAGTCCAGGTGTGAGGTGGTGAGGGCCTATACCAGAGTGGGTGACAGTACTAGAGAAGAGAAAGGATCATATTCATTTGTAACATATTCATGTTATAAAGGTGAAATCTGCCAGCCTTGGCAACAGGTTGGATATAGGGGGTGAGAGGTAGTGAGAAGCTAAGGATGTCACCTGGGTTGCAAGCCTGGGAGACTGGAAGGAGGGTAGTGTCCTACAGTAATAGGGAAATTTGGGGTGTGTGTGCAAGTTTTAGGGGAAAAGATGAGTTCAGTTTTGGACATGTTGAACTTAAGATGTTCTACTGGACATCCAATTTGGTATGTCTGAAAGGCAGTTGGAGATGTGAGGTCAGCAGAGAGGTTGGGGCAGGATAGGTAGATTTGAGAATAATCGACATAGAGATGATAATTAAATCCATAGGAGCTGATGAGATCCCCAAATGCAGTAGTATGTATAGAGAAGAACAAAGGGCCCAGGACAAAGCCCTCTGGGCACACTTATAATCTGGATGTAAACTCAGCAAAGCAAACTGAGAAGGAGTAGTCAGATAGGTATGAAGGAGAACTAGTAGGGAGTGGTGTCGCTGAAATATGTAAAACAAAAATGCCCTTTGGGTACTGCTGGAAAACAACTGCAAGCAAGATTTTAAAGATGGTCACCTGCCTCAAGCACGTGTCACTATTGACTTTGTCTGGCATTAAGAAGTCTAGGACAACACTCTCACCCTCAAGGGGACCCATAGCTTAAGCATTTCAACTGTATCTTGATGAACATCTCAAGGACATGGAGACTAGTTCAAATCTTTTCTTATGTATACATGCACCTACTTTTCTCTGAACTCTCCTCTATGACCTGTCCATCTTGGGCAGTTCTGTACAGTATGGCTTATAGTTTCATTGAACTAGGCAAGGCCCTCTGCCATGACAAGGCAGTGATCCAGGAGTGGGAAAGAAGCTTACCACTTAGCTAAATCTTAAGATATGGTGCTTATATTCATTGTCAGGACCTTCAACAAGCTGACAGTCCTGCCAAGAAATCTTGGCATTCATGGGACACACAGGTTGGCAGATCAGTGTGTTTGTCCTTGGTTGCCGAAGAAGACCATGCCATCAGAGAAACAATGACATGACTTGCACTTGACTTTGTTTTGAATGAGGAAGGGCTGTGCAGGTCACCCACCTCACTTCTTCTCCAGAGCCATCTGAATCCAGTGACCAGATACTCATCAGGATGACTGGAGATGACCCAGGATGAGGCAATTGGGGTTAAGTGACTTGCCCAAGGTCACACAGGTAGTGAGTGTCAAATGTCTGAGGTGAGATTTGAACTCAGGTCCTCCTGACTCCTGCACTGGTGCTTTATCCACTGTAACACCTAGCTGCCCCTAGCAGATCAGTAGAAAACTACTCTATACCTAGTGGTGTAGAGGCTAGGCATCCTCCCTGTTGAAAAAATATCCATGATTGGTAGGAGGCTTAGTAAAGACAGTTGAAATTAGGGAAATGGTTACACATAAAGGCAAGTGACAATACAAATTTTAACTCTTATCCCTGCCGGTCCCCTCTAGAGAATCCTGAAGACAAGATATTTTATCAGCTTCAAATCTTGTTGAGATGGCTCTCCTAGACTTTACCTTCTACATCCTTACTCTGTGGTGCTCCCTCTAAATTAATCTAGGCAAATAAGCTTACCTCTAACTCTCAACTATTTGTCAAGTTAAACTGACAGACAGAGCAAAGGACAAGTAGAAACCAGATATCTTATTCCACCACCTCAGATATAGATATATTTGTCACCAATATTATGAGGGCATTAGGATATCAAAAGGAAGAACTAGAGACAAATTTAAGACATGATGAATTTGAAACAGAGGTTCTTAACCTTTTTTTTATATCACACAACCTTTTGGCAGTCTGACAAATTCTATGGACCTCTTCTCAATATTGTTTTTAAATGCATAAAATATATAAGATTACAATGGAAAGCATTATATTGAAATATAGTTATCAATATCTATTTTAAAATATAACAAACCCATAGACCCCAGGCTATAAACACCTAACTAGAGAATGAAATTTGCAAAGGGACAAAAGGCTTTCACCCTAAGACACATAAGACTTTATTTATGATGGCATCATAAATTTATCTTAGTTCAGTGAATCAATTACATGTCTTATAAAGGCGCCCCTTGGGTCCTTTTAATCCTATGCAAATTTGAGAAGCAAACAGAATTTGTCCTGATATTCAGGTGGCTTCCCTTTGCCCTACTGGATGAGCAATGCCTACCTTATATTTTTAAAATGTGGAATGTATATCCAAAAAAGTAAGGTGGGATGGCATATTGGATAGAGCAGAGCTTCTTAAACTTTTTCCACTTGCGACCCTTTTTTGTGTTTCGGCAGTGTTCGTTGGTGTTATGTGCGCATGATGGCTTGTGCAGGGCAAAGTACACATATAATGTATTCAGAGCCACAGCTGCAGTGAAGTTTCACAATGAAACATGGGCAAGCGGTGCCAGAAACACCTCAGATTCATTATACGTTTGATTTTGAATTAATTTTTGGTCGTTGTGTGTTCAGAACCCTTTTCCTGTTGCCAGATTTTTTGCCAGCCCACATGGGGTTGTGACCCACAGTTTAAGAAGTACTGGAATAGAAGATGTTGCTTAGAATCAGAAAGACCAGGGTTGGACAAATCATTTAACCTCTAGTTCTTCCAGGTAGCTCTCTTAAGACTGTGTAAGTTACGGAAGAGGCACAAATCTCCATTGGTAAAGGGAGCTTCTTCATTGTGAATTCCCTTGCCTATACTAATTAAATCACAGATCCATCCCCAAAATCTCCCCTCCTGATAAAAGCACACAAAAAAATGAAAACAAAAAAAATTACTGTATATCAATAGATGCCCAAAAAAGCCCATGTAAAAAATCACTATGTGTTGATGATTAAAAAAAAAACACACACAAAAGGATTAAGTCTAGAAGGACTTTTAAGCTTATTTTTTATTGTGAATGTAACCATTGGCACATACAAGCATTTCAGCATATAAAGATGAATGTAGGAAGAGGATGCCATAAGAAAATGAATTTGTTACATTCAGTTTTTTAAAGAAATATACACACACATAGACACATAGATATATACACACATACATACATATGTATGTATATTCACAGGTTAATAACAAAATCTCCACATGCTTTTGTACCCTTCTTTGCTTTTTGTTTTCCTGTCTATTAAAATGTTTTATTAATGGCCATAGAAAGCTGACCTTGAAGCCAGGAATATCTCTGTGTTTGGGTCCCTGACACACTTTGGCTTTGTGTCCCTGGGCAAGTCACTTAGCTTCTCAGCACTCTGGGTGCCTTAGACTTTTAAGTTGTAGAGAAGATGATAGCTTGCATTGGTAGAGGGAGTTTCCCCATCCACAAGTTCCCTATACAAATAGGGAACTATTGCTCAGAGGTCCCGTTTGTAGCCTTCCCCCACTAATAAAAGCTTCCCTTGTAACAAGTATGTATAGTACAACAAAGCAAATCAATGTAGTGGACTTATCTAAGAATATGTGTCTTGAGTCCATGAGACGTCTCCCTGTTTTTTCTTAACATAGTAAAAAATCTCTTCCATGAGCCAAGAGCCAACATAACAGAGAAATATTAGATACATTCCCATTAGAAACAGGTATAAAAACAATGATTCTCACCTTCACCATTTTTTAAGTTGTGAATATTATTGAATAATATTAGAAATTCTAGCAGTTACAGTTTGAGAGGTCTTCAGTTCATTCCTTTGGAGAGTGCCATGATCCATGCATGGTTAATGGATATATGGTATAACACCTTCGATGCAACATGTATTTAATAGGAAAGTACGTGTAGAACCTATATAAAATTGTTTGCCGTCTCAGGGAGGGAAGGGAAAAAAATCTAAAATAAATTGAAGTGATTGTTGAACACTGAAAACAAATAAAATAATGTAATTAAAAAAAGGAATGGTATAACACCAAAAGAATATTATCTTTAAAAGATGGGTTATATAGCTAATTACATCCTGTTAATCCATCTTTATGAAAAAGTGGTACATAAGCAAAAGGCATCAATATTTATTTAAGAAAGCAAGTTCCTTGGTTTGTCCCCATTTATTCATATGTTTCATACATACCTGTTTTCATCTGTGGAAGAGCAGAATGACCATTATTCATAATAATTATTAAAAGAAGGCATTAATGAAAGCAAATTATGTGATACATTTAGAAAGTTTTCTATGTTAAAAAAGTTAACATTTTAGCACATAAAATTTGAATTTTATCTGGAGAAATCTCATGTGGAGCAATAGATAACAAAATATGTACAATTAATGTTTGGTATAACAGTGTTTTAGTCAGATTGTTGCTTGATGTACTACTTTTAAAAGGGAGTTTCATTGTAATATAAATAGGATTGTTGCAAACAAGTGGCAATCAGTACATAATGAACCAATATCTTCTAACTGCAAATCCAGCTCTCTTTATACCTTGATGGCCCAAATGGTCAGAGTATTTCTTTTCTTGTATATGTAGTAGGCATACCTGATGGGAAAAATCATTTCCCAAAACTCTGGCAATAAAATCTTAGTCTCATGATATGAGTTAAAGATGTAGTTTTATTTGTGTATTGAAAATGTTACTGAATTTCATTAAAAATCAACAGACTGAGGAAATGCTGAATACTTGCATACTACCAGTGCCAGTATTTTCCATAAATATAGTATCAACTCCTTATTTATTTGGTCTTTTTCTTCCTATGCAAAAATCATTTTCCTTGGAAGCTTAAAATAAGAATTGAGCAGCTCTGTCTCCTCTCTGTTGCCTGTTATTATTGTCCTATCTGCCACAAGCAGTAGTCCTATCCCTTCTTTACTTAAAACGCTCTTTTCCTCATTTTAGTTTAAAAAAATACTTCCAACCCTTTTGTTGTCTTTAGTTTTTCTTGCCAGCCTCTGGTCATTCTAAGCTTTAGAACTTCTGAAATTATTTTTACTAAGCCATACTCTCTATACTCAGCTTCTGCTATTTTCTCCACTTTCTATATTCTACAAGTGAATTAAAAAAAATATTACATTACTTGGTTAGTTCTCTGTCCAGGATCATATATTTAAAACTGGAAGGAATCTTAAAGGTGGTTGTCTAGTCCATTTCTCTCACTTTAAAAAGAATTGAGGGCCAGAAATGAAGTGACTTGCCCACAGTCACACAGGTAGAAGAGGAAGGATTTGAAACCAGGTTCTCTTAACTCCAGAATCAGTACTATTCACACTGTACCACAGTCTTCCTTTTATTAATTCTCTTGAGAACATTCTTCCCAAACCTCTTCAAATGAATTGTTTATGTCTTCAGAATCACATTTTTGAGAGAGTCCCTCTAGACTTTTCCTATAGAATTTTAAGCCATGGGACCCTCTTTATTCTTGCTCTCTCTCAAAATCTATGTTAAAAGTATAGTTATTTATTTTTATCCTTTACCACAAATTGTAATGTGTAATAGTAATTTCTCTGTGACATTCCCATCCCTTTTGGGTGAGAATCAGATCCAGAGCAGTTTCCCTTTGATCATTAAACAAATCAAGAAGTTATTACCTATTCTACTTTTGGCACAGAAAGAGTTCCTGCTAACATCTAAGTAGCTGAAGTTCCCTATCACTATTATATCATGACTTGGTACCATCATAAGGCTTAAGATAGATTTCCCAAACCTGGTCATTTTAACTGCTAATTAAGGTTTCTTATACATGAGTAAACTATGAAAGGCTTTCTGAAACTTACAGCACTGGTCTTCAAAGTGAAGTGTTGGTACAAGTTTATCCACTGAGTTCAGAGAAAAAATACATTAATCAATGATTCAGTCAGCATTTTGTCCAGAGAGTGTGGAAGGTACTGGGACACAAAGACAAAAATAAAGCAGTTACTGCTCTCACATATCTTACATTCTTTTGGAGGAGATATGTACATATATAAGTAACTACAAAAAAATGTTAAAAAGACAAACTCAGGTTTTAGGGAAAAGGGTACTAGTGGTGGGGTGGGAGGGAGGTGATCTAGAAAGCTTCATGTAGAACAGGGATTCTTATTTTTTTGTATGTGATGGACCCTTTTGGCAGTCTGGTAAAACTTTACGGACTGTCCCTTTCTCAGGATAATGTTTTTAAATGTATAAAATACATAGAGTTTGAAAAGAAATGAAAGTTTAATAAAAAATAAAAAGAATTGATACTGTGTGGTGAATAGCTATCTAATTAACTATGGAGTAAAAACTGATGGCAGAAGGATTATTAAGCCAGAACTGAGCGTGCATGCAAAGGAGTGATCTTGTGCTTGATGCCGGGTTTGAGCAATCATGATTGATATTAAGAAGGAGTGGGTGAAGAGAGAGTTTAATAAAAAATTTAGAAAGTTCATGTACCCCTGGAAATTAATCTACCAACTACCCCTTGGGGACCAAGAACTCCACCTATGAACCCTGATGTCCAAAGTGGTTCTTGGGATGAGTTTTTAGAAAAATAAAGGATTCAAAGAAGCAACAGTGAGGAGGGAGGGCGGGGAGGGAGGGCCAGCCTGGAAGTAAACAGAGATAGAAATTAACTACAAGAAGACTAGGTGACTAAATCTTAAAAGTATAGGAAAGGAAATAATGTATCAACTAGAAAGGTTTTACTGGGGCCAGGTGGTGAAGGGCTTTAAAAATGCCAAAGCAATTTATATTTGATCGTTTTGGAGTTAATGTGAAGACATTGGAGTTTACGGAGTCAGGGAATGACACGATGAGACTTACGCTTTGGGAAGACCACTTAGGGTATGGATTTGTGTAAAGTGATGAGGCAGGGACACCAACAGGAGGCTATCGTAGCAGCTCCGGCAAGAGGGTGATGAGTGTCTGAACTAGGGTAGTGGCCTCAGGGAACAGAGAAGATACAAAAGCTGTTGTATGATGGTATTTCTGTTTTTAAAGTCTAAGCTAAACCAGTATTTAAATGTAGATTGGTATTGGCACTCTCGGTCCATATTTCAGACACAGCCGTATGTCATACAGTACATGGAAGGAGACTAGGAGCTACACTTTCAGTAACTCCATGTGTACTACATTTCAGTGTATTTTGATCTGTTGCTGTTTATATGCCTTTTGTTAAGTGGATTTATGGCTTATATTGTCTAATTTTATTTAAACCTAACACTCACAAAATGAACATAATGTATTATAAAGAAACTATAGATTTGAAAAAATTACTAATAATGTAAGTATAAGCAAAAACCAAGAAAATAGCAGAGCTGGCACTTCCACCCTTGTTACAACCTCGTAATCAGCCAAATTACAAAGGCAAAAACAATGACATTCTAATAAAATCTGATAAAAAGGTGGCCAAAACCCTCCAAAATTATCAAGATGCTTGAAATTTGGATTCAGATTCACTGTAATTAACAAGGAGCCTTTCCCTGTGTGTATATTTCACTTTAAGATATTAGCTCATTATAGTATAAAACCATCACGATTAACAAGATATTTAAAACTAAGCGTTTGTTGCCAGAAATTGTCACTTATAAAATTTTCACATCTGTACCTTTAAAAACTGGGAAAAGAGAATTTTCCAACTTATTTTAAAAGTCTTTCAAAGAGCTTCATGGATTTTGAACTCATTTGTTAAAAATGCAACACCTTCTAATTAATGTGCACAAACAATTGATTGACAGGAAAGATGGAAATTTACTTAGTTGAATTTCAACAAGAATTTTCACATCATTAGTGAATGAGATTGAAAAATGAGTACATGTTTGAGTAAACCTAACCAGTGATGTACCTCAGTCTGAATTTGAGTGTCTTTGTGAAGTATCTTTTCTCCTGAACAAGTATCAAAACAAACTGGATTCAGAACCAGATCTTGGAATAATTATATCACAAAGTGTTAAGGCAAACTTTTAAAAAATAATGAACCATATTCAATTATATATCTTTCTAAAATATTATTAATAATTAAAATATTTAGCGAGCAAAAATGTTTTATACCATTAAATAAAAACTGTTTTTAAAATGTTGTTTAATTCTTGATTATATCCTCTTAAATTGTTTTTGTGTATATAATATACATAATATATTAATATAATAATGTATGTATATATACAGACTGTCCCAGAAATCTTAGTGTAGTTTTAAGCTGTTAAGACCTTTGAGATAAGGCTTTTGGTATACGCCATATTAGGGAGGTGTGCTTTAAAACCCCCATTGATGGGGTACACAATCAAAAAAAAAAATTGAGTCACTGGTGTAGAAAACATATATTTTTAGGTTTTGCCTGGGAGGGAGGAAGGGAGGGAGGAAGAGGTTGTATAGCTAAGAAAAGCACAGCTCATAGATCTGATGCAAATTAGGCTTTGTTCTTCCCCCCACCCCCCCCACAAATTAGCTGTTTTAAAATAAGCTGATAATGTAATGATAAGCCCACTTTTCCCTTTTGCTCTCAGGGTTGCATAAGGAAGAGACCCTCTTCAGTCCAGAGGAGAGGAAAATTTCACTTTGTTTCATCTCACATGCTTCATTCAAATAAGGCTTTTGCCCGGTTTGAAAGGAAAATTTGATCCCCCTAGAACCAGCAGTGTCCACAGTCACCAGCAGCAGTCTTTTCTCCATTACAAGAAATGATCCTAACAGGATGCAGTAGTGGCTGCTGCCCCCCCATGTAAGTTGCCAACCCCAGCTTTATCTTGCCTGAAGCCAAGCCCAGTTGAGAGCTGCAGCCAAGTTAGTCACAGGGCTGCATCATATCAAAGGTCACTTTTCCTTATGTAAACCTATAGAGGGTTCCTTCCATGGGCTTGTAGGAGCCTTTACTCTTCACCATAAAGATAACAATCAGGCGCATTAACTGTTATATTTTTAATTCATCTACCTGTTAGGCATGGAAGAAAATTATTTCTTACAGAAAGTCATTAGAGGGATGTTTTTTTCATCAAGTATAATTGCTTTTATATGGCCTCCCACTGAAAAATAAAAATTAAAAGTCCAAAATGAAGAGGTACCCAACGTAAAGCATATTTTGAAACAAACTCTAATTTAATATCAAAGATCTTGGGTGCTGTTAAAAATAAAAACACTTCAGATGACATCTGAATGCACAAACCATTATTATACAATATATACAAAACAATAGGCTCTGTTTTCCCATTGTTTGTTTTTATGGCTATAATATGTCTGGTCATATCCTCTTAACTGGTACAATATATGTCAATGACAGAATTTAAATGTTTGAGTGTTTTTTACGTTCATTAACAAAGTCAGTTCACAGTGGCTGAGTCTATACTTTAATAATTTAGCCAATTCAATTCCACAAATAAATAAAGTTTCTCAAAAATCTTAAAACTACTCTAAGACTTTTGAGACACTATATTTAAAAAATTGCTTTCATTTTTATAGGACTTTTAAAAGATTGTACATCAGTTTTTTCACAGGTCTGTAATATAGTTGTTAAACACTTAATGAGTGTAAAACATTGAACTAGATGCTGGAGATAACACAAAATCCTACATAGGACACAAGTCCCAGGCCTCTTAAAACTTACTGTCTACTGGAGAAACAAGACATGCACAGTTTTTATGCACCATAATCCATGATAACCTGCCAGATTCGGGAGAATTGTGTGAAACTAAAGTGAAGTTTAAGGTGTGAAAAGATATTACCAATGCAATGAAGATTTCACAGAGGAAGTACCATTTTAATTATACTTTCAAGATGGGTAGTAATTCCGCAGATAGTGTGGGGGAGACAAGGTACTCAGGCATAGGAACTGTGAGCTAAGGCCTTAAAGTACCAAACTGGGTTTGTTAAGAGGACGGAGTATTCCAGTGTGTCCAAAGTACAGAGTGGATAGAAGGCAGAAATACAAGATTGGAAAGGTAAGGTAGCACCCAGATCATGGGCATCCTGAAATTCCAGGCAAAGAAATATGCAGTGCATATAAACATATATGGCAGAACACAGACTTATTTCCCACATATTGAACCACATTATACCTAATAGAAAGGCTTTTTTTTAAAACTGTGCAATGGAAGGAAAAAATAATTTATTTTGTATTAGATACAAATTAAATATTTAAAAGATTCTTTCTCATGGGAATTTATTCCTCCTCTTCCTCCTTAATCTCCTCTGATGATCATTTTGGAGACTTCCCGACTCAGAGTTATAAGATACTGAAAAACAATACTAAGGAACTCTGAAGATTTTTCAAGGCTGAAATTTGCTGTATCCTCTAAATGGCATTGTCATGTGTGTCATGATGTAATAATTTGTCCTCTAAAATTCTAGGGAATTAAAAAGATAGCACATTAACAAATCAAATTTTGCAAAAGATTTACATGGATAATATTTGTAAAGTTTACACAAATCACTTTATTTTGTATTTCAGTCATTTTCAAATAATTCCCGATAAATTATAGTGCAGTAGTGATAAACATGCTAGACTTGGAGTCAGAAGGACCTGAGTTTCTTCTTCTTCTTCACTGTGGGACCATTCTGGGTCACTTAAACTTTTTGACTCTAAGTTGTCTCATTTATAAAATGAGGATATTAATACCTATAAGTAACCCACCACACAGAGTTGTGATAAGTTCTTTTAAAGTATTAGAGAACTTTTAGCAATGACTGTTCTGAGTCTGTGTTCTCCAACAGCTCAGCTGTTAGCTCAAAGACTACAGTAGCTTGAAGGTCAAAGATTTTGCACCAGGCACTACCATGAGAATTGGAATATGTTAACCTAAGTCTGTACCAATTTATGCTTTCTTTGTGAGTCTGATTCCAGAAAGGATCTCCTGTTTCGGTTACTTGAAAAAAGATAGGAAGATGACAGGAATAAATCAACCTAATTAGCAACCAACCAGATTAAAAGGGATGGGGAAAGTGTTATAACTACATTTGAGTAGCACCTAACTAAATCTGTGGTGAGGTTCTGACTCAATTCCTACTGAACATTGATGAAGACTACAGTTAATCTTGATACTGTGAAGTCATTTCCAGACCTCTTCCAATGCTTCTGAAGCAACTTAGATTTTGGGGTGAGATGGAAGGGGGATTGGTCAGAAGTAGCATGCAGGAACTATGGACATTGTCCTTGGATACCAACATATGCTTTTCCTTCAAGGTACTTACCTGGTGTGTAGGGATACTGAGGACATATATAGGAGAGACTAATGTCATGAAAACGTAGAGAGCAGAGAGTATGTAGGAGAAAATGTTGGTGAGTAGTCAGATACTAAAGAGAGGTCAAGAAGAATGAGTTTTGAGAAGCCATTACATTTGGTAGTTAGATAAAATGAGATTCGCAAAGCCCTTCGCAGACCTTAAAGCACTATATAAACGCTTGCTGTTATTATCATTGATAACTTTGGAGAGAGCCATTTCAGTTGACTGTTGAGAATGGAAGTATAGTGTAGATTAAAGCTTGGAAATGTGGGAAAAGATTCATTTTAACATTTTGATCAGTGACTAGAGTGAAAGCAAAGAAGGCAAGATAATAGATACCAGGGAGGAGTTTCTAACTTGACTGTGAAAAAGGAGGTGGAAAGTAAAAGCATAAACCCAACCAATCAGAAACTAACCAGATTAAATGGTGGGAAGTAAAAGCATAAACCCAACCAATCAGAAACTAACCAGATTAAATGGTGGGAAGTAAAAGCATAAACCCAACCAATCAGAAACTAACTAGATTAAATTGTGGGAAGTAAAAGCATAAACCCAACCAATCAGAAACTAACCAGATTAAATGGTGGGAAGTAAAAGCATAAACCCAACCAATCAGAAACTAACCAGATTAAATGGTGGGAAGTAAAAGCATAAACCCAACCTATCATAAACTAACCAGATTAAATGGTGGGAAGTAAAAGCATAAACCCAACCAATCAGAAACTAACTAGATTAAATGGTGGGAAGTAAAAGCATAAACCCAACCAATCAGAAACTAACCAGATTAAATGGTGGGAAGTAAAAGCATAAACACAACCAATCAGAAACTAACCAGATTAAATGGTGGGAAGTAAAAGCATAAACCCAACCTATCATAAACTAACCAGATTAAATGGTGGGAAGTAAAAGCATAAACCCAACCAATCAGAAACTAACTAGATTAAATGGTGGGAAGTAAAAGCATAAACCCAACCAATCAGAAACTAACCAGATTAAATGGTGGGAAGTAAAAGCATAAACACAACCAATCAGAAACTAACCAGATTAAATGGTGGGAAGTAAAAGCATAAACCCAACCAATCAATCAGAAACTAACCAGATTAAATTAGGTTGGGATTGAGAGAGCTATAGTTACCTATGAGTATCGCCTAAATGAGCTACTATAAGACTCTGACACACCCTAAATGTTGAACATCAGTGAGAACTACAGAAAATCCTGAAGCTGGTTCCAAGGTTGTTATTTTTTATTTTTTCTGAGGTTCTCCTTGGACTAGTAGAGTTTACTTTCTTTTTTTCGAGGTTTCCATGTCTTAGACTTATCTCAGTTCATAGTACTTCTTCAAAGTGTTTTTTTTTTTTCTTCCCTTCTGGCATTTTTTTTTCCAACTCATACAAAGCTTCAGTTTCTGTACGGGAGCTTTGGTCAGACTCATGTAGTGTCCCACCCTCTTGGATGGAGGGGGAAGGCCTTGATTGATCCTGGATGCAGCGGCTAAGAGTAGGCTCCCACCTGTGGAGGAATTCTTGGGTTTTGGTTCGGTCCCTTGATGTCTCTGCTTAGATTGTGGCATGGTCCCTTCTCTGTCTCCTCTTTGCACCACCATGAATCTAGAGTTGACTTCTTTCCTTGCCAGGATCCTATCTGGCCTCAGTGCAACGTTTGATTGTGTTGGTAGCTGGCCTTCTGGAAGAACCCTGGTGTTTTGCATCCCAAATGATACCCTGGCCCTTTCTGCTGTTATGGCTTGAACCCTCAAGTGTTCTGGTCCAGATCTTTTCCATACTCTTTAAGCAAGTCAGAGATTTAGGGTTAGACAGTGGGGATCAGAGCCTTAACTAGCATAGGAAAAACAGAATTTTGTACCAGGGCACCAACACAGGGGTTTATGCTTCTTCTCTCACCTCCCAGGCTGCTGATTTGGTGAGTGAAGGCATTGAGTAGAGGGATCAGACAAATTTGTGAATGATATGAATGTGGAAAGGGTAGTTAATATGTTAGATGACAGAATCATAAATCTAACGTTCTACATATTGGAACCATAGGGTAAATCTAATAAGATTAAATTCCATAAGAATAAATAAAATCTTACATTTGGGTTAAAAAAAAAATCAGCCAAACACAAAATGGAGCAAGTATAGGTTTGGGAAATGAGAAAACAACAGCTCATATGAAAAAGATCTGGGGATTTTAGTGAGTTGGAACTCATCATGAGCCAGATGTTTGACTTAGTAGGGCTAATGAGATATCAAGTTTTCTAGGGGAACTACTAACAAGAATGAGAAAAGATTGAGGATTTCACTTCAAATAAGTATATAAAGCTCATATTTATGCCACAGTCAATCTAAGCTTATAGTGTGGATTGCTGTCCTTCCCAGAAGTGTGATATTGGGATTTCAGTAATGCCTTTTCAGTGTCTGTATCAGTAAAGAGATTAAAGTGTTCCTTAAATTTAAAAGGAAGATGGACTCCAATGGGGAAACTAGGAGATAGAAGTTTCTAAGGAGGCAGAGAAAAATCCCTGATTTGTGTGAGGAGGTAGGAGCATAAATGAATGTAACAGGAGGAAATTATGAAGAAAAATCACTGAACCTGAGAGGTTCAGTGATTTCCAGAAGGGGCAGTTGATCCCTCTAAGGAAGAAGTAACTGGTTTCTAAAGAATGATGTGAATCCATATGTGCTGTTAGAGGAGAGAACTTCTAGGAAGGGACAGAAGTAGAAGACCAGAATAACTCCCTACTGTGGGCTCCTGAGGGGCATCTATTACTTAGTTTAATAACAGTGATACAGAGGTCTGTTGTCTTACCAGGCCGTGAAAGAATCTCTCAAGACTTGATAATCACTTTGACTGAAACTCACTTCTTGTGATTCATGTGAGCACATGTGATACTGCTAAAAGAAAACTAAGAAATGTTGCTAAAGTAGATGAAGTGTTTTGCAGGGGGAGAGGAAGGGAAATAAGAATTAGTGTTTTAATCACTATTGCTCATCATAGGTAAAAGCTTTAGAAGGAAAAAAAGCAGATTTGGGAAATGAACAACAGGTTAAAAAGACAGAATCTGAGAACAAGATTTGGATTTCCAAACTGTGATTTAAAATATTGAAGTGACAGGCTTCTGGAGAGGAATAGAGTACTTCTACCAGGGGCTATTAAGGAAAAAGGAGAGTAAAGGAGAAAGTTACTTCTTTATATACACTAAACTAGATGCCTTGGTACATAGCTACAGTGTAGGTAGAAGACTAACAGTAGAGAAAGACGGAAGTTCACAGAAGGCAAATGTGGCAGAATCATCGGCAAATGCAGAAGTTGCAAAAAGGGGTGGGGACAAATTTAGGTTTTATTTAAAGAAAAGATTACTCACAATCATAACTATCCAAAGACAGAATAGGTTGCCTTGGAAGGTGGTGGGGTGCTCTCCATTAGAAGTCTGTCAACAAAGTTTGGTTGACTATCTCTTGAGATTATTATTCAGGTAATGACTGGACTAGATAGCCTCTGATGTCCATTCCAATTCTGAGAATTTGTCATTTTGATTCTATATTAATAAAATTACAGTATCTAGAACAAGTAAGGCTATTACTTTGCCTTAGGTCACATTTGGAAAATAGTGCTAAATTCTCAGCTCTGTTTTTTTGGAAAGATAATAGCAAGCTATAGTATGTACAGAGGAGGAAAGTCAAATATTAAGAAGATGTTACCTATTAAAAGAACTGGGAGTTGTTCTCCTGAAGAAAAGACAACTTTGAAGGCATGTAATAGCTGTCTTCCTATGTTTGGGGAGTTTTTCCAGGGGAAGAGATTATATTTATTAATGGCTGGTCCCAAATGGAAGATTTTTTTTAATGCAGATTTCAGGTCTATATAAGAAAAAAAATCCTCAACAGTCAAAGTTGTTTACTTGGTAATATATTGAATTTCCCATTAATGGAGGTCTTTAAGATAGTTTGGTTGACTATCAAGAATGTGTAGAAGACATTCTCAGTATGTTTATGGATTGGATTAAGTAATCTCTAAAATCCTTTCCTACTATGTGATTTTCTAACCTATGGATAGTGCCACAGTTTCCCTTATGTATTGGAAGGCTTTAGGATCTTTCCAGTATATAGAAAGTCAAATATAACTCATGAATTAATAATCTCCTAATGACTTTAGGACTCTACTTTGTCTACATAGTCATTTTTTTCATTTACTCATGAAAATAAAAAATACTTTGAAATTTTCTTTCAGTTAACAATTTCACAAGCCTCTAAGAAACAACCTATGGATTCTTTGCCCAAGATGAAAGAAAATCTCCTTAAAAGGTAAGTAATGTTTCTAATCTCAGCTCAAGATCTAGTTTGAGTTTTGTGGATGAATCAGTGAATGAATATGAATGAAAAAGTCTTTATTTAAGCAGTATACTTGAGTGCTGTATTTAGTACAAGGGATGTAACTATGAAAGTGAAATAATCCTTTTCTTTGAGAAGTTTGCATTTCAGTAGGCAAAAATAGCACATATAGGAAGATGCAACAGCAGAATAGATGGCAAAGCTTGGTGGTCTAAAGAGCACACCTTCAGGGCACAGTGCAAGAACCAATAGTCTGAAAGTATAATGGATAAAGCAAATGGGGCAAGATTTGATGAGCTGGAGAGCAAAGCAGAAGGAGGCATTGCAACATTTGAGCGTGGGGAGAGAGGCAGAGAGTTCAGAGGGGCACATCAGCAGGGTAGATGGAAAGGCCTAGTGATCTGCCAGGCAGATGATTTATACCTACCTCTAATCTCTACAGGCGAATACTACCAACAAATATTGGTATCCATTTTATTTTAAGAATTGAATTTCTGGATTTTGAGACGTGTTATCATATATGAAAAAAAAGAACCTGAATAAAATGGATTCCCAATACTCTGAAAACTTATTCATTTTTGTCATGTCATAAACATTTTAGTATTCAAACCTCAGACCAAATTAATCTATCATCATAATCTAAAACTGCATAATGTTCAAGGTGATATTTTAAAATTACATCACAAAAGTGCATAATTATTCAGTTTTAACATTTTTCTTTGCTACAGATTTTTATTTTTCTTCAATTATGTGTGAAAACAATTTTTAACATTCATTTTTTTAAATGTTGAGTTCCAAATTCTCAATCTCCCCACCCTCCTTATTAATGAGGCAAGAAATTTGATATAGGTTACACATATGCAGTAACATATTATTCATGTTGTCAAAGAAAACACAGACCAAAAATAAAGTAAAAAAAGTATGCTCCATCAGTTCTTTCCCTGGGTATGGATAATATTTTTTATCATAAGTCCTTCAAAGTTGTCTTAGGTCATTGTATTGCTGAGAATAGCTAAGTCATTTACAGTTGACCATTGTACAGTATTGTTACTGTGTATAATGTTCTTCTGCTTCCTTCACTTTGCATAAGTTCATGTAAGTCTTAACAGGTTTTTCTGAGAGCATCCTGTTTGTCATTTCTTACAGCACAAGAGTAATCCATCACAGTCATATAGCACAATTTATTCAGTCATTTCTGAATTGCTACCATTAAAAGAGCTGCTACAAATATTTTTTGTACACATGTATAGGTCTACCTTCTCATTTTTTCTCACTTCTTTGGGATGCAGATCTAGTAGTGACATTGCTAGGTCAAAGGGCATGCATGCTTCAGTAACTTTGGGGGCATAGTTCCAAACTGTTCCACAGAATGATTAGATCAGTTCAGAGATCCACCAGCTAGTGTCTTAATTTTTCCATCTCCCCTCCAAACATTTGCCATCGTCCTTTTCTGTCATAATTCACCAATCTGATAGGTATAGGGCGGTGCCTCAGAGCTGTCTCAGCTTGCACTTTTCCAGTCAGTAGTGACTCTGAGCATCTTTTCATTTGCCCATAGATAGCTTTGATTACTTTGTCCAAAAATGGCCTGTTTATATCCCCTGACCATTTATCAACCAGGGAATGGCTCTTATTTTCGTAAACTTGATTCAGTTCTCTTTGTATATTTAAGAAATGAGGCCTTTATAAGAGAAACTTGCTGTAAAAATTTTTTCACAGTTATGATTACTAACTGTATTTCTCTCCATCCTACGTTCCCTCCCATTTATCCTACTTTTCCCTCCTTTCACTGTACCTCTTCAAAACTGTTTTGCTTCTAAGTACTGCCTCCCCCAAGCTACCCGTCCTTTTGTCAGCCTTGCCCCTTCTCTTATCCCCTTCCTCTCCCACTTTCCTGTATGGTAAGATACATTTCTGTACCCAACTGAGTGTATATGTTATTCTCTCTTTGAGCCAATTCTTATGAGAGTAAGGTTCACATACTCCCCTCTCCCTCCCCCATTTCCTCTCCACTATAAAAGTACATCTTTTATGCAAGATAATTTTCCCTATTCTGCCTTTCACTTTTCCCTTCTCCCACTGCATTCCTTTCTCATCCCTTAATTTTATTTTTTTTAGATAATTATCTCATCATATTCAACTCACACATATGCCCTCTATCTATTCCTAACTACCTTAATGAGAAAGTTTTTTAGGAGTTACAAGTATCATTTTCCCATGGAGGATTTAAACAGTCCAACCTTATTGAATCCCTTATGATTTCTCTTTTTGATCTTTTTATGGTTCTCTTGAGTTTTGTATCTGAAAGTCAGATTTTCTATTCAGTTCTAATCTTTTTATCAGGAATGCTTGGAAGCCCTCTATCTCCTTGAATGTCCATTTCCCTCCCTGATGAATTATACTCAGTTTTGCTGGGCAGGTGATTCTTGGTTGTAATTCTAACTTCTTTGCCCTAAAGAATAACATATCCCAACCTTCCAGTCCTTTAAATCTTGTGTTATCCTGACTGTGGCTCCATGATAATTTGAATTGTTTCTTTTTGACTGCTTGCAGTCCTTGACTTGGGAGGTCTGGAATTTGGCTATAATATTCCTGCGAATTTTCATTTGGGGATCTCTTTCAGAAAGTGATAGATTCTTAGAATTTCTATTTTTTTATTATTATTTTAAATTTTTAATTAATTAATTTGTTTTCAGTTTTCTAAACCATTTTCTTATATATTAGATTTTCCCCCTCCCTCCCCCACCTTTTCCTTCTCCCTTCTTCCCCACTCCTTCCCCGAGACAGCATGCAATCTTATATATGTTCTACACATACTGACCCGGGTCCGGGTCCTTCAGGTGACACTCTCTCAGTGGGCTTCTGCTTCGGACGTCTCCGGATTTCCCTCCCCGGGGGACTCGGCGGAGGGACTCAGTCAGATACTTCTTCAGGAGGCATATACTTTATTAAGTGCAGAGGAGTCCCCCAAACAGCTAAGGGCATTGGTTTAAGTAAGGTTCTAGTTCCGGGTAGCTATCCATTGTTTAAGTAGGTTTCTATTTTTAGGTATCCATCCTGATCCACCCCGAGGGTGAGGCTTTCATCTCATTGGAGCGAGCCCCTCCAGACCAAACCAAAAAAGGGGCACGATTCCCAACCCAGGTTGTGTCCCCTTCTGGTTGGTTAGTGGTTATTTAATTTCAGACCAGGAAGTCTTTCTAGTGCTGAGCTGGCAGAGCCACGTCAGCAGGTCAAATCTTCCTAGTTTTCTCATTCCCATCCCCCCAGGAGGTTTATTGGTCCATTACGCCCCTGACAACTCCCCCTTTTTGTTTTACAAGGGCAGGTGAAGGGCCTGTCTTAGGCTATGTGGCCTGCCTCCATGCCTGGTACCGAAAGTGGGCAGGGCCCCTGTCTTAGGCTATGTGGGTGGCCCCCACCTCCAGCATTTCTGGTAGGTGGACCCACAATAATCCCGTCTTTGGGTACCTCTGCAGCCAATGTTATGATTATCCAGGTCATGGGGCCACAATATTCCCGTCATTGGCACAGTCACAGCGAAAGCCCATTATGAATCTTAGTGGGGTGATAGTAGTCAGCGAGCCTTAACTTAGCCCCAGCCCTCATTAAACAGGTAATCAGGATCGACCTCTGGTAATGACCCCTTTGTGTTTTTGCAGAAATATATCAGCCCTCAGCTGTTCCAGGGTACTCATCCATAATTTCATAATACATGACAATAAGCAAGGTAGACAGAGACAAATCACACATAACAGGGCAATTCCCAATCCAGTAACAAAAAATGTATGAAGCCATTGTGTAACATTAAGATTTCTCAACCAGTCTGGAAAAAGTTCATGCTGATTTTTCATATCCCTCTTATAATGGTCTGTGGCATTTTGTATGCTTTTAATTATCTCATCTAACTTTAATATATAAGTATCTAAACTTTGGAAGTCATCAAGTCTGGCAATAGCATCTTCAAGCTCTGTGCTAGCGTTAAGCATGAGGGCAGTCATGCATGCAGGTCGTAACAGCTGCGTATCGCACGATAGCCCTTGAAGCATTGATTCTACCTGTACCATCGTGGCCAATGCTTTTACCGCAGAGGTCAGCGCGGCTAGCTCAAGTGCCACCTGTCTATTTATCTGTTGTTGCTTCACCCATGCCGCTTCCGAATAGACCATAAAGTCGGCCAGATCATGTGCCATACCTTTAACCTCATTCTGCAGTGCCGCAAGTTCTATTTGTTGTAAAACACTCACGGCTAGTCCAATGATATCCATTGTAGAAATGTCCAGTCCCCGTCTCACTCGTGCCACTCGGGCAGTGATCATTTCAAAATAGTCTGAGTCCGCGAAGGGTCTATAAGATCCTACCGGCAAAAGGTTACCAGGGGTATTTTCAGCAATATTACAAAGGTGCCATTCCCTGTTAAGTCCTTACTCTGAAGGGTGTTTGATAGGGACCCATTATGGCAAATAATGTTAAAATCATGGGTGCCAGTGATGCTCCCGTCCCTACAAATCAGGAACATTTCGGTGTCTGTAGTTGTCTGTGTCACTACCTCAAAAGAGTTGCAATGTCCTGAGCTAGAAGATTCATCGCAGTGGTACCCACGTTCCGTAAGAAGATTAAACCACTGTTTGTTCAGTGTGGCATTGTCTGTGAGGGGCGCACTATTGTCCGTCATGTGTATGGCCTTTCCGAACGCCGCTGCGGCGTTCCATAGGTGTGCCTGCAATACCACCGTGGTATTGATCTGGTTGCCGGATACCGCATGAGGGACAGGTGCAGTGAAGTAGGGTCCTGGGATGCCATCCATGAAATACAGGTGGGTGTTGTTTATCATCTCTCCTATCACCGGATAACCTGTAGAGCAAACTTGGACAACATCAAACATATTCGGGGTAGGTATACATGCGGGTAAGGGTGATTTTGGGAATCCTGATAGGTAAAACATATAAAGAGTGTTTCCAATCTACAAGTGTTTGTTGTAACTGCACCAACATCGGCAAGATAGCCGAAGAGGACTGCGAAAAATCTGCAGTGGCAATATGAGTAAGGAGGTGGTAACAAAAAAGGCTATCTGTAATTAGATTAAAGGGTTCAGAGGGGCATAATTGTAAAGCTTATAAAACAGCATATAGTTCGTTTTTCTGGGCAGAGGTATATGGTGTTTGTAAGATCTGCAAAATTTTCTTGGCTGGGATATAAACTGAGGCCTTATTTTTCTTTGTCGCATCTGTAAATATGTTAATGCCGTTGACCGGCGTCGATTGCACTAGGTTTTTTGGAATCGACAAGGGCAATAAAGCCCACCCCCTGAGCGATGGAGGCAGATGACCTTGAACAGTCTGGTGGGTAGTTAAGACCACCACCCAAGTTTCTGATTCATGTGCTAATTGTGTGAATATCTCTACAGAATCCTCTATTAATATGATAGGAACCTTACCGGTAATGCCTTGAGCCAATTCTGAGGCTTTCATTAGCAGCAGTCTCCGTGTCTCTAGCTTAGAGGGGACACTTTTGTTGGGTTTGGAAGGATAGACCCACGCCAAAGGGCCAGCCTGTTGAAATATTGAGGCAGCTATACCTAAAGATGGGTTTGACACAACAGTTATATAAACCGGCTGTAGCGGATCTATGCGTTGGACAGTGGATTCGTTAGCTATGCGCTCTATAGCATCCATAGCCTGCATAGCCTCTTTGGTCCAGTCTCTAGGGGAATTAAGTGCAGAGGGTCCTCTCAAAATTTGGTAAAGCGGTCACATTAACTCATTGGATATAGGTGCAGTGTTCCTTAACCATTGTATGGACCCTATTAATTTCTGGAAGTCGTTTAATGTCTTAACCGCTGTTCTATCTATAGAGGGATTTTTTCTAACCTCCGTTTGTGTGACGATTCTCAAATGGTAAAAACCCCGTATACAGATGCCAAAGGGTTACATTTCTCTTCTTTTGTAAGTTACAAAATGACCTAAATTTCATTCCACGAACAAGTCCCACAAAGTCCTTGTCTGACCAAACTACTATTGTCCCATTTATCCTCCAGGTGAACAGATTATAAGCGTGTCATGTATCTTTCTCATCCCATGTCTCTTGTCCGTCCACAATAGTGGCACACCAGGGATACCCCTCTGTTCCATTCACCTGTATGTATTTAAAACCAAACCCATTCCAATTCCCAGAAATACCCTTCTATAGACAAAGTGGGAAACCTGCGACTAGTCCTGAAAAGTTAGTGTCTCTGAAAGAGAGTCCCATTATTATCATAGTCTAGTCCATCATCTTTAAACATGTGAGAAATATTGCCTTGGATGATAAACTTAGGCATTGTCTCACTCCATGACATCACCCTTAACCATGGTGGATTCGTGACGAACGCCCATCTCTGTGGTTCCTTCGGTGCTGGGTCGATGGACGCAGTGTTCTTTGAGTGTCATGATAAGTACGAGAAAAATGAAAGGAGTCATTGTGACCTAGTTGATTAAGCTTCTCCAGAAGTTTTTTCATCTGCCACTGATAGCACCTCCTCACTCCCTGTGACCGCTTCACCTTGGCGGTTGTCCTCTATCATTGTTATCCTTTTCACTGGAACCCAAACTTCTTTATTATCATCTGTTGAAACACAAACATACCCTTTTCCCCACGTTAACACTGTATGAGGACCAAATCAATTTTTATTCTCATCGTGCCACATTACTGGCTACTTTCAGGGCACTTGTTATTGTTGATTCATTCTTTGCAGACTCCTCATTAGGAAATGTTAAGAATTTCATAGCAGCCAATAAGCCATCATAATAGAATTTTAAGTAATTTAGAGTATAAACAGCCAAACAGCCAATTGTAATTTATCATCAGTTTAGAGTATAAACAGCCAATTGCGAATTTATCAACTCCTGGTCCAACTCCTCCTTTTTCTTTTTGCAAGTAGGTGTCCAGGGATCGATTTGCTCGTTCCACTATAGCTTGACCAGTGGGATTATGGGGGATTCCAGTGACATGTAAAATGGAAAATTCCACCATGAACTGTTCAATGGCTTTACTGACATAAGCTGGACCATTGTTTGGTTTAATGCTTTTTGGTACTGCATGATTTAGAATGTGACCGAGTGTGTGTGATATAAAATATTGCTGTTTTGGCCCTTATTGGTAGTTGAACTTCCATAGTTATCTGTTTAATACTATCTGCCCTATCAGGAATATAGGCTGACTCTACTCTAGGTATCAATGGTACTGTATACTTTCTGTCTGTGATGTATTGCAAGGTTCTTTCACATATAATAATGCTTGCAATACTTCATATAATTCATTTTGTTGTGTAGAAGTAAATGTTGTTTTAAATTTATGCATCTCCCTTTTAGATGGAATATACATAGATGCCCTAAAATTTTTTGTTGCATCTGTAAAAACATTAACTCCCTCTACCAGTGAGGAAGAGCATTTGTTGGCCCAAGATCATGGCCACGTGGCAAATTGCTGCCCAAAAGGAATTGGGAGCCCGTGTTGGAAATTCTGATTAATCAATATCTGCCATTCCACAAACTCTTGTATGCAGTTCTCTATTTGTTGACTTGTATACATAGTATATATTGTGTGAGGTTTCTGTCCTATTAACATCCTTACTCTCTTCACTGCCTTATGTATGACTTGGGCTACCAGCACAGCATAAAGCACACAAGCTCTGTTCTTTATCTGAGCCAAATGTACCCACTCAATAATCCCTTATTTTTGATATAAAACTCCAGTGGGTATTTTTTCAGTGAATAAATTGTTACTTCCAAGTCCTGTGATTCTAATATCCTGCTAATAGTACACCCCATAATCTTTTTCTGCACTAATTTCAAACATTCCAGTGCTTCATCTGTCCATTTTCTGCATGAGTTTAATTGAGAAGGACCTTTCAATAAATCATATAATGGTTTCATTTGATCAGTTGTAATTCCCAACTGTGGCCTACACCACTGAATTACTCCTATCAATTTCTGAAAGTCATTTAAAGTTGTAACCTTTGTAGAATCTATGATAGGTGACTTCAAACTTAAGCCTTACCACCTTACATCATTGTTTCACAGGGTAGTTTCTCCTTCTCTGATTACATTTACTCTGAAAAAAAAACTTTTTAGAAATTAAGTTGTTAATAAGTTCAAACACTAAATTTAACTTTTGCTTAAGCCAAGGAATGACTACAAGTTCAGATTAAAAGAGCAAGATCTTTTCTGCTTCATAGACCATTACATATTAATTTACCAATACATTGTCTTGAAAATGAAAATTTAAAACCGTTTAAAATTTGTCCTGTTGTTGACAGTCATTAAACTTTTACAAAAAATGTAGTTGAAAACCTTCAAAATAATAGTTCTCTTCTCTTGATCTAATCTGAAATGATAAAAGTTACAATTCACTGTAGACCCAGCTGAATGAGGAGTTGGGACTGCAGGGCAAAAAATCTTAATGGTTCCATCCTTTACTCAAGTAAATTTTATTTCTGTGTCCACTCCTTAAGGACTTTTTTGAATGAGAGGGTTTTGAATTCCTCAGCTGAAGGGAGGGAGACTTCTGGACAACTGCCCAGTGGCGCCAAGTCTATTCCATTCTGCTGGAGAGTTTCAAAAGCTTTATCTCTGCTGAGGTGTCCCTTTAAGATTTATGCATATTTCCAATTTGCCTAGTGCCAAATAATATAACAAATCCTGATCTGTTTTAAACATCCAATTAGGAGTGACACGTTTCACTTAATATGTGAACAGAATAACTACCTTTTGGTTACTTCTCATTATACAAAATACTTTTCTTTTAGGTGAGGCATGAGATAATGAAAATGCTGATCAGCCTGCCCCAGATCTCTCGTCTGTCTCTCCACCCTCACAATCTGGCCAGGATCGGGAAGGCAAGAGAGAGAGAGTTCAACCAAAAACCTTCAAATAATTTCCAAAACTTTTATGCTTTCCTTAAACTTCATATCCATGTTGTTTTCCTAATGGGCTTTGATCAAAGCCCCTTTTAAAACTGCACAGACACTACGTCCCTGCATTTCCCATCCAAGACTACACCTTGCAATCACATAAACTAAATAATATAAGATTAGTTCCTCTCTTTCTCTCTCCCATACTTCTCCCCGATGCTGCAGCCATCAGAGAGAAGGGAGGAGGGGGAGGAAAAGAGATAACTTTCCAAGGTCCAGCTACCATGGAGCTGACCGTAATAACTCACAAACACACGCACACAGAACATGTAAAGACAGAACACATATACAGACAATAAAAGAATCCAAAAAACTGAGAAAAAATTGTCAGAAATCCTCTGTACACATTATAACTCTGGCTTAATTTCTATCACTGTGTAACTAAGCCTTGCATAAGATTCCTTCTCTAAGCTTTCTCCCGTACAAGATTGCTTTTTTAGACTTACTCCTGCAACTTTTTACTGCACCATAGATCTGTGCCGAGTGCCAGGGCTGGAAGAACATCCGGGCTGCTGAATTTGCCACTGTGCCACAAATCCTGGGCAAATTTTTTGCTGTGCCACAAATCCAGGCCCTGGGCCAACTCTGGATGTATTTTCTGGTTGAATTTCTGACTGCACCAACTCCCTCTTTCCTCTCGGTCCTATCTGGTTGTGATTGTCTCCTGAGCTCCCAGACCGCCAATGCTCCGAAGATAAAAAAGGGGGGCAGTAGAGGGGGATCTCGACTCCTTGTCAGAAATCTCCACTAGGGAGTCTCCCATTTGTATCGCACAAGCGGCAGCCCAGCAAGTTGGACGTGGGGTGCCCACAAGGGCTGCTTTTTCCACCCCGTACATGACAAAACCAGTCTCAACGAGCAACCCAGGGGTGGCATCCACATAAGAGGCCATTTGTGTCCCCACTACTTGCCATGTTTGAGGAGTTAATTCTGCATGGCAAACCCATGGTGATATAGTTTGTATTTTTACTACCCACTCCCTACATTCCTTTATATGAATTTTTGTGCCCGCTTCTCGGCAGACTTTATAAAGCTGGCACGCCAATACTCCTGAATCCTCTGGCTGCAATTGCTTAGCAATTCTATTGCCCATTTTCTCCTAGGTAGCCCCGTCTACCTAGGGTGTCCGACTCTTCCGCCCTTAAGCGAGCGGGATACTCACGTCACCTGGCGGGGTCCCGTCTATCGTGTGCCCCACGATAGGCGCCAATTGACCCGGGTCCGGGTCCTTCAGGTGACACTCTCTCAGTGGGCTTCTGCTTCGGACGTCTCCGGATTTCCCTCCCCGGGGGACTCGGCGGAGGGACTCAGTCGGACACTTCTTCAGGAGGCATATACTTTATTAAGTGCAGAGGAGTCCCCCGAACAGCCCAGGGCGTTGGTTTAAGTAAGGTTCTAGTTCCGGGTAGCTATCCATAGTTTAAGTAGGTTTCTATTTTTAGGTATCCATCCTGATCCACCCCGAGGGTGAGGCTTTCATCTCATTGGAGCGAGCCCCTCCAGACCAAACCAAAAAAGGGGCACGATTCCCAACCCAGGTTGTGTCCCCTTCTGGTTGGTTAGTGGTTATTTAATTTCAGACCAGGAAGTCTTTCTAGTGCTGAGCTGGCAGAGCCACGTCAGCAGGTCAAATCTTCCTAGTTTTCTCATTCCCATCCCCCCAGGAGGTTTATTGGTCCATTACGCCCCTGACAACATACATTTGTATTAAATGCATTTTCACCTTAGTCATGTTGCATAGAAGAATTAAAATGAATAGGAGAAGCCATTAAAACAAAACATAACAAAAGAAAAAATGATCTGCTTCATCTGTGATCCAATTCCATAGTTCTTTCTCTGCATGTGGGAGGGATTTTTGCCTCAAGAGTCTATTGGGAATTTTTTAGGTTCTTGCATTGCTGCAAAGGGCTAAGTCTACCAGAAAAATTCCTTGCACACTGTGGTTGTTGCTGTGTACCAAGTTCTTTTGGTTCTGCTCCTTTCACTCACCATCAGTTCATATGTATCCTTCCAGACCTCTCTAAAGTCTTCCTGTTCATCATTTCTTATAGCATAATAGTATTCCATTACATTCATATACCACAACTTGTTCAGCCATTCCCCAGTTGATGAGCATCCCATTGATTTCCAGTTCTTGACCACCACAAAGAGAGGTGCAAAAATATTTTTGTACATGTGGGACCCTTTCCCATTTTTGTTATCTCTTTGGGATGCAGTCCTAGCAGTGATATTGCTGAGTCAAAGGGTATGCACATTTGTAGCCCTTTGGACATAGTTCCAAATTGCTCTACAGAATGGTTGGATCAGCTCTACCAACAATGAATTAGTGTTCCAACTCTCCTACATCTTCTCCAACATTTATTGAATTTCTATTTTACCCTCCAGTTCTAGAATAGCAGGGCAATTTTCCTTGATAATTTCTTGAAAGACGCTGTCTAGATTCTTTTTTTTATTATCATGGCTTTCAGGTAGTCCAACAATTCTTAAATTATTTATCCTGGATTTATTTTCCAGATCAGTTGTTTTTCCGGTGAGATATTCTACATCTTTTATTTTTTCATTCTTTTGATTGTGTTTTATTGCTTCTTGATGGAGTCATTAGCTCTCATTTACCCAATTCTAATTTTTAAGGAATTATTTTCTTCATTAAGTTTTTGTATGACCTTTTCCATTTGGCCAATTTTGACTTGTAAGGCATTCTTCTCTTCACTGGATTTTTATGCCTCTTTTACCATTTGGCTTATTCTGGGTTTTAAGGTATTGTTTTCTTCAGTATCTTTTTTTTTGTGCTTCCTTTACCAAGTTGTTGACTCTTTTTTCATTATTTTCACACGTCACTGTCATTTCTATTCCCAATTTTTTCCTGTACCTTTCTCATTTGATTTTTAAAAGCCTTTTTGAGCTCTTCCAAGAATTCTTTTTGGGCCTAAGACCAATTCACATTTTTTCTTTGAGGCTTCGGATATGTAGCAATTTTGACTTTGTTGTCTTCTTCTGAGTTTTGATCTTCCCTGTCACTGTAATAACTTTCTATGGTCAGGATCCCCTTTTTTTTCTGTTTGCTCATTTTTCCAGTCTATTTCTAAATTTTTAACTTACTGTTGAAGTTTGACTCTCCTCCCAGGGTGGAGGGGACACTGTTCAAAGTTTCTGGTTTTTTGTGGCACTATTTTCAGAACTTGTTCCTGGGTGTTTGTAAGCTTTCAGTTCTTCCAAGGTGCTGTGGTCTAAGGAGAGGTGTGTTTGCTACTCTCCTGGTTTGTGCTCTGGTCTGTAAGTGACCGCAAGCACTCTTTTCTGCTCTGAAACTGTGACCAGGGTCCCCACCCCCCTGAAACTGCAAGCTCTGGTGTGCTAGTGCTCCTCACCCTGGAACTGTCACCTCGATCCAAGTATGGGCAGTGAAGCAGAGTCCTACACCCAGTGCCAGAAAAGGGAAGAGACTCCTGTAATCTCCTTCTAAACAGTTGTCCAACACCCTTGCCTTCTGGCCTAAGAGCTCCCAAAGTAGGTGCTACCACCATTGATTCATTCACCCCTAAGGCCTATTGCTTGTTTGCTAGTTCACTATATGTGCAGGACTTTGCTCCAATCTTACCCCATTGTATTAGACCTTTTCTGCAGTTTTTCTAAGTTGTCTTGGACTGGAAAATTGTTGCAAACCATTCTGTTATGGGTTCTTCCACTCCAGAATTTATTTTGAGGTTTTAATTAAAGTTGTTTAGAGGGGAATCTGGGAGAGCTCAGGTGAATTTCTGTCTTTTCTCTGCCATCTTGGCTCTGTCCCTTCAAACTCCTTGTTATATAGTTCAGTCGTTGTTGAGAAAACAGTCATTTTAGTTGATGTCATTGATTTTTTTTAAAAAAACAAATCTTCTTTGAAACAAACTATTAAGTTATACAGATTTAATTTCTATGAAATTAGGCATAGGAATTAGACCTCTGATTTTGTTAGAGTAGGAAATTCCATCTACCAATGCACCTTGCTTACAGCTTTAGTCACATAGAATAGTAAGAGCTTAAATAACTTACTCAGGATCACATATACAGTATGTATTGGAGATGAGACTTGAAATCAGATGCAACTGTATTCAAGGTCAGCTCTCTACCCACTTATACTGAATTGCCTCTAATAAAATCAACATTTAATAATCTTAATTTAACTTTTTATATTAAATTTCAGCTCTGAAAATAAAATCTTAAGTATAATATGAGGAAAAGAGGATTAAAAAGTTATTAATAAAAGTAGGGGTCAACAAATTATTTTAAGTATCTGACTGCAGATGGCAAGATTTTAACCCAATTTTCTCATCTCCAAGTCCTGCACGCTTTCCACTATATTTGAGGAGAGGAAGTTCTAGTTAATCCTTGACCTCCCTGAACTTGCACTATTATTATTAGTATCTAATAGTAAGAATTGACAATATTATTAAGTTAATATGTTGGGAGACATATTTTAAGATGTGTCAGTGATTTCCAACCTGATTTATGATTATGGCTTCTAATCCATAAAACTTTACTACTAAATATTCTTTTAAAAACCCATAGGCTTAAGGAAAAAAGAAACCCTGCAACCTTGTTGGACAAGGTGGATGATAACCTAATATAGTGTGATCAAGCTTTAACTCTTCATTGATTGGAGGAGGGAGGAGGAATAAAAAGGCCCTAGTTTATCACATTTTCCAGTGGGAAAAATCAACTAAGTATTGCCTGAGCCCTGGTGTAAGAAACAAAATTGAAAAAGTTGCACAGACCACATGTCATTTTTATACACACTAGAGAGGAAATATACTGCAATGGATAGATAGAAGAATTTGGATTCAGGAGAGATCTGAGTTCAGATTTTACCTAATGCTTACTATCTTTGTTTACCATGATCAAATCACTTAAATCTCTCTGAACCTTAATTTCATCATCTCAAAAATGGGATAATACCTCTATTTACCTTCCTTCCAGAGTAGTTGAAAGGATCAAATGAGATAATATAAAGCATTTTGCAAATTTCAAAGCAATACGTAAGTGCCAGATATTATTATGAAACCTCTTAACATTAAGAGGATGAGGGGAAGTGTAATTTTTCCTAGCTAAAAGAAGGGCAATGAAGGATCATGGCTTGGCCAGGGGGAAGCTTGGGAACTTTTAAAGCCAGCAGGATGAAGTGGCCTTGGCTAAGAGGATAGGAACATACTCCAAATTTGGGGATCAGCTGATTGCAAGTTAAGGGTGTGGCTACCCCAAACTGAAGATATTCAAGCTTTGTCTAAATCTTTGTCCTACTTGAGAAGTGACTGCCTATACGAAACCTTGATATTGCCCTATTACTACTAGCAAGACCCACTGAATTTATTCCTCCTCCATTGTCATTTCCTCCATCTTCCCCATCACCACTTGGTGAACCAGAATCACTTACCCTCAGGAGTTTCCTGTTCTTTTTCAACTTTCCTTTTTTTTTTAGTTGTATATAGTTTTATGATGAATTTTGTCTCCTGATAAAGATAAGCTGATTTTTATTGCATTCTGAGTAAATGCATAAATGGGTAGTTCAATGAGGAAGAATGAAAGGAATTTATGTACTAATAGCTCTAACTTTATCTATAAAATCATACTGAAGTGCTTGTAGTCTCTCTCTCTTTCCCTTTCTCCCTCCCCCTCTCTCCCTCTCCCCTTTTCTTTCTCCTTCCCTAAGAGGCTTCAATGAAATAAGTTATTTTATTCACTATGCAGTAAAAACAAGTTGCCTTCATGCTTAAATTCTTGCACTTCCTGTATACAACATAGATTTTGTTATATTAGAGTCTCAGTGCTAAACAAGATTTCAGTGATCATCCAGTCCAACCTCTAAATGAGCAAGAATTCCCTCTAAAGCATATCTAAGTGACAAGACATCTTTACTGAGGACCTCCAATGATGAGGAGCTACTTGTTACCTCTCAAAGCAGCCCATTCCATATTTTGGATAGCTTTAATTGTGGTGAAGTTTTTTCTTGTATTGAACTGAATTTTCCTCTCTAAATTTTATCCATTGTTCCTGGATGCTAACCATTCTTCCACATGATGATCCTTCAGGTAATTGTAGAAAACTTTCACATCCTCACTCTATTTTCTTCAAGCTGAAACATCCGCAGTTCCTTCAGTCATTTTCTTATGACAGTTTCATATTTAAGCATTCTGGTTTACCCTCCTCTGAATGTCCTCCAGTTTATTCATCTCCTTCTTAAAATGTGAAGCTAAAATGTGGAAATCAGGGTTAAATATAGTACTAGAGTTGAGGTCTGACCAGGTGACAATACAGTGGGATTATCACTTCATTAGTACTGGATTTCCCCCATTTTAGTCACTCTATCTGTATTAATCCAACTTTAAACCACATTAGTTTTTTTGACTACCAAGCCAGACTGCTTCTAAACTGATATTGAGCTTGACTCCCATTAAAATACCCAAGTCTTTTTTTTTAACATGAGCTACTAAAGTTTAGTCATATCTCTTTTTGTATTTATCTTACTTTTTTTAACCTACGTAAGATTATGTGTTTACCCCACTTATTTTTATTTTACTAGATTTGACCCTATGAACCTGACCTATAGAGATCTTTTGGGATTTTGATTCTCTTCCGTGCATTCCTATCTTTTGATCACCTAAAAACTGGAAAAGTATTGTGTTTTCATGCAAGTTAAGAGCTATGCTTTGAATTTGTTAATGTAAATACTCCTGTGTGGAGAGATTTAAGGTTGGAACGTGCTCATTTACTGCTTTATGCCAGAGCATTAGCTATTGAAAGAATGAATTCTGAAAAGATTTTAACTGACACAAAACTGAAGTATTTCTAAATCAAATACTTCAAATTTAAATAAGTCTTTTCATGTATTCCAAGCTCTTTTCCCTGAAATATTTTGTATATATGTATATATAATACCATGGAGCTATGTAATTTTAGCAATTTCCAGGAAATAATGTAAATATTTTATTAGTCTCAGTATAAATTAACTTGGAAAATACTAATTAAGACAATGAAATAAAACTTTAAATGAGGATTCCTTGGAGCAATTTCACTAGAAAACTTGGTAGTCAGCAAAACCATGTATGTCACTGGCCCAGCCCAAATGTCATTTCATCTCTGAAGTCTTCCCTGAGGCTTTTCCCGCCACAATAACTAGAAATCATCTCCCTCTCCTCTGAACTACTCTGCCTCTCTTATTGCACTTTCACATTCAAATTTATAGTTGTTTATGCACATTCAATTTTTTCTCCAGTACTTTTTATGCTCCAAGAAGGCAGATTTTATGTTCTATTCTTCCTTATAACCCCCATAGTACCTAGTATAGTGCCTTGTGTATATACCAGGCATTCAAGCCAAGTCAAGAAGCATTTATTAAGCACCTACTAAGTATCTGGCAATACACAAAGCAATGGAGAAGAAACAAAAAAAAGGCAAAAGTAGTCCTTGCTCTCAAAGGGCTTCCAGTCTAATGGTCAAGACAAAATGCAAGCAACTATGTACAAATATGTACACACATATACATATATATGTGTATGTATATTTTATATATGTATATATACATACAGCAAACATATGTATGTGTGTGTATGTGTGTCCGTGAAACAGTCCACAGATGGAAAGTTCTAGAATTAAAGGAGATCAGGAAAGGTTTCTTGCACAAAGTAAGATTTTAGCCAGACCTTGAAAGTTATTTCTTATTACATCTTTCAAGGAATCTTGATTGATCTTGATATATGGGTGGGAAGACATTGTCATAAATATAGATGAACAAAGAAGCCAAGGATTGCAAAGAAGAGAGGGATGATGTGCTTCAGGAAAAGCCCAAAGTACATTTATTGATCTCAAACTTCACAAAACAGCAAAGGTCCATCTTTTTAATACAGACATTTTTTCAGTATTGCTGTATGGCAACATGATCTGGTACTGTGCTATCTCCTTAGAACTAATTACATGATATAAAGGGAAGGTAGCCTAGTCACATGACAAGATCAAGGGATAATAGGTGAACAGCCAAAGAGATGCTCTTGTGATGTTGAAAGAAAGCAAGAAAAGTCTTGAGTAAATTGGGTGGATCCCATGTGGTGAATTTTGTGAAAGGTACAGATCCCAATTGTACAAGATTTGTTGGCATGGATGGATTGTGACATATATTATTGGAGTGCACTACTAAATCAGTGAGATCACAGATACATTTGAGTATCTTAGTATGTCACTGTTTAATAGTCATTAAGGATCAGAAAAATTAAAATATCCATTTGAAATTTTAACCATTAATTTTTTATTATGTCTACTTATTTGATCTTCAGGATTAAACTTTTCAGTACTCAACACATGTGTACTAAACCATATAGTATCTAAATTCTTTTTTCTCCCCAGAGAAAAACCCAAAGATCTATTGGAGGCCAGCTTTTTATCCATTACTTTAAGCTGCCTCTCATTCATTCTTTTTAAAATTTTTTTTTATTTTAGACTTTAATACTAAAACAAATATGTAATAATAAAAGGAACCATTATATTATAAACTTAAATATTAAGACTTAAATATAAAATAATAAAAGAAAAATATCATTTGCACAGCAGAACATGAGAGGATTTAAAAAATATAGCAATAAATTTCCATTTCAGGGGAGCTGTATATTAACTATTACAGATTATGTTGAAGTTGTCCATCTTTTCTTCACTTCCTTGTATGTTTTCTGTTCTTCTCCCCTGTATACTTTTTACTTTGTTCTTTTTTTCCCCTTTCTCCTACCTCCCCCCAGGCTACAATTAAGCATGAATATATTTATGTATAGATATTGATATACACACATACACACACCTATATGTACATATAGATATACATACATATATACACATATACCTACATACATATATAAACATATACTTTCCCTGAGATGCTACTCCTAATCTTTTTTTGTTTGTGTGTATCTGCTATTTCCTCTGTCTCCTGACTCCTCTGCTTTACTTCTACTCATTACCTTGCTCTCCTATTACTTAACCTAACCGCCCGCAACAATTCCTCTCTTATCCTCCCATTCCCATAAATCTAAACACCATTTTATATGCTCCTTTGACCTATTACCTTGCCCTCCCCAAGATCCCTCTCTTTTCCTCCCATTCCCATCTACTATAAACATAAATCTAAACATCCTTCTATATCCTCCTTTAAACTATTCTCTCCCCCTCCCCTCTAAAGATCTCTCCCTTATCCTCCCCACCACCACTTAGCATTTTATTTCTCTCTAAATTTAAAAGACTTTTATACTCTTCTAGATGTATATATATCATTCCCTCTTGAATCCATTCCCAATGAAAGTTGATTTCCACAATGAACAGCTCTCCTCCCCATCTAATTCCTCTGTATCTGTTCTTCCTCTTGTACCTCATTTGTATAAGATAATTACTCTTTCTAGCTGTCCCTGAATGGTTTTACTTTTTGAAATTATATCATGCTTAGGTCTACCCCCAATTTTTCTTAGGAACTACTACCCAGTTACTAATAACAATCTTAGACATAGGTTTTATATTTTACATATATAAAAATTATTGAGTCCCTTATAATTGGTCTTTGGTATGTACCTTATATTTCTTTTGGCTCTTTTATGTCAAATTTTCTATTAAGTTCAGGTTTTGTTCTGTTTTGTTTTTTTTAACAAAGTTCTGAAAGTCTGACAGTTCATTAAATGTCCATTTTCTTTTCCACCCAGGTTTATGTTTAGCTTTGCTGGGTATGGCATTTTCGGCCACAACCCCAGCTCCTTTGTTTTTCCATATATAGTGTTCCAAGACTGATGGTCTTTTAGTGTTGTCACTGCTAGGTATTCTGTGTTTCTAACTGTGGCACTACCATATCTAAATTGTTTTTTTTCTTGTTGCTTGTTGTATTTTACCCTTGAGTTGGGAGTTTTGGAATTTGACATAATATTCCTGTGAGTTTTCCTTGTAGGATCTCTTTCAGGTGGTGATCTGTGGATTTTTTCTATTTCTGCTTTTCCCTCTTGTTCTTCAGGATAATTTTCTTGTTTCTTGTATTATCGTATCAAGATTCTTTTTCTGATCATAGCTTTCAGGTAGTCCAGTTAGTCTTACCTTTTCTCTTCTTGATCTGTTCTCCAGATCAGTTGTTTTTCTTTTGAGATGTTTCACATTCTTTACTATTTTTTCCTTCTTTGTGTTTTGTTTTATTATTTCTCAATCTCTTATAACTTCCCTGCCTTTCCCTTGCCCAATTTTGATTTGAAAGGAGTCATTTTCTTCCTTAAAATTCTGGATCTTTTCTGATTGATTGACTTTTTTTTTCATAATCTCCTTGTTTTTCTTGGGTGGTTCTTATTTTTTTTTAAGTTTCTCTTCAGTCTCTCTCATTTGATTTCTAAAGTCTTTAAAATTCTTTCATGAATTCTTTTTGGGCAGGTGACCATTTGACATTACTCTTTGGGGCAGAAGAGGGTTTCTTGGCTTCACTATCTTCCTTTGAAGACAAACCCCAGTCTTCTCAATTCCCATAGTAAATCTATGGTTGGAATCTTTTTCCTTTGCTCCTTTATAATAGCTTAATTTTTGTAATCACCTCTAGTCATGAGATATGGGGGGGATGCGTTTGGCCCCAAATCCTCCTTCAGTTTTCCTCTCTGACCTTGAACTCAAACCAAGACCTCCAGCCTCCTGTAAATACCCACAGGCAGTGGTGTTACTGCCTCACTTCTTCTGTACGTACCAGGCAGGTGCTGGATAGATCCTTCTTGCCCTTGGTTGTATCTCCACAGCATAGCTGGGTCCAGCAGTCCTTGTCAGCAGAGGTTCCCTTGATCTTCCCTGGCTCAGAAGCTCAACTTCTCTCACTATCCTAGGAGGGGGCAGTTTTTGTGGCTGAGGACAAGGCAGCCTCCCAACCCAGCTAATCCCTGGGCTTGCTGTTTGTTATTTAAGTGGTCCTTAGCCTAGAGGTTTTTACTTTTCACTGAGACCAAACCTGTTTGGGACTTCACATCTTTTCACATTATCCCAGGAGGACCTCTGTTTTGCCCCTTCTCTTATTTATTTTTACAATTCTATGTTTGCCCTGAGGACACTCTTTTATCTGTTTTTGTGGAGGAAAATCTTGAGAGTTTGGGGTTTTCTGACCTTCTCTGCCATCTTCCCAGAATTCTCTCCCATATCTAAATTCTTAAAAGAAAAGTTAAATGATTTTCAGGGGAAAATAGTAAAATTATAATAGTGTGGACCTCACTTTATCCCTCTTGTACCTAGATAAAACCAGGCATAGAAAAGAGCTCAATTAAGGAGATGAATACAATCTTAGAAAAGTTAAACATGATAGAACTCTGTTGAATGGGAATGCAAAGAGTATACCTATTCTCAGCACAGAAAGTGACCATGAATTAAGGCATAAAACCTCTGTAAACAAATGCAGAAAACATATTAAATATATCTTCTAACTTTAATGAAATAAAAACATTAAATGAAAGGCATTGAAACATTAAAAATTAGTTGAAAACCAAATAACTTAGGATGGCTAGATGACAGAACAAATCATAGAAACCCAGTAATTGCATTAAAGATAGTAATAACAATAAGACAACATACGAAAATTCTTGAGATACAGTCAAAGAAGTACTTAGGGGAAAATCTATATCTCTGAACACATCGATAAAAGAGAGAAAGAAAGAGCAGAGTAATGAATTCAGCATGCATCATTAAAAAATTAGAAGACAAATTATAAAAAATCTCAAAGCACCAAAATAGAAATCTTGAAAATCAAAGGAGAGAGTAATAAAATTAAAAGTAAAACAAAAAAACTACTATTGAACTAATAAAACTAGGACCTATTTTTAAAGAATCAATAAAATAGATAAGCTGTTGAGTAATCTGATTTTTAAAAAAAGAAAGAACAAAGATATTACCAGATACCACAAATGAAAAAGATAAATTCATAACCAATGAGGAAAAAATAAAGGCAATTTTAGGATTATTTTGGTCTAGTGATATGTCAACAAGATCTTAATGAGATGGATGAATATTTGCAAAAATACTGATTGTCCAGATTAATAGAATAAGAAATGTAATTCTTAAATCTAGCTGAGAAAAAGAAATTTAATCAGCCATAAATGAATTCTTTAATAAAAAATTCCAGGACATGATAAATTTATAGGCAAATTATGTCAAATATTTAAAGAACAGTCGATCCCTAGTATTATATAAACTGTTTGAAAAAAATGGGTAAATGAATTCTACCAAATTCCTTTACACAAATATGACCTTGATACCTAAACCAGGGAGAGTCAAAACAGAGAAATAAAATAGAGAAATAAAAATTCTACTGTCCAGAGACAATAGAAGGATTGGGATAACAGGTCAGAATGGTTATAGGTAACCCTTTGCTGGCACTAAATAAAGGACTAGGCTTTGTCTGGCAACTCTATTGTCTATTTCCTAAATCCCCACCACAGCTGCAGGGTAGAGAGGAGTACTTGCAACAGACCAGGGACCCTACCTAGGTAATGACCAGAAAACAGACTAGGAGAAGAAACCATGCCTGTCCCTGGATCACAGCACCATGGAAGCCCTAAAATCTTACGGATTACAGAACTAGCTGTGAAACAACAGGGCTTCAATGTCTGAAACTTGGGACAGTACTGCTTACCACCCCCACCCCCTGGATGGTGAGCAGAACCCAAATCTAACATCAAATTAAGTTAAAAGTCAAGAGGTAGGCTGGAAAAAAATGAGAAAACTGCAAAAAAAAATATGTACCTGACCTTAAACACTTCTATGGAGATAGTAAATTAAGGACACAAACTCAAAAGAAGATGATGTGAAAATATCTACAAGCAAAGCCTCAAATTAAAGTGAACTTTGGACACAAACACAAGAAGAATTCCTGGAAGAACCAAAAAAAGATTTTTAAAACTGCACAAAAAATTTTTTAATCAGTTAAGGGTAGTAGAGGAAAAAATGGAGAAAGGAATGACAGCAACACAAGAAAATTATGAAAAGAGAATTAATAGCATTGCAAAAGAGGCACAATAAAACCTGAAGAAAACACCTTAAAAATGAATTGTCTAAATGGCAAGTTCAGAATAAGATTCAGAATAAGAGGTACAAAAATAGGATTTGTCTAGTGGAAGCTAATGAATCCATGAGACATCAGGAAACAATAAGACAAAAGTCAAAAGAATAAAAACAGAGAAGAAAATGTGAAATATCTAATCAGAAAAACAACTGACCTGGAAAACAAGTTAAAGACAAATTATTTGAGAATTATTTGGACTACCTGAAAGCCATGATCAAGAAAGAACCTCCACTAATTCAAGAAATTAACAAAGAAAATTGGCACAGTACTTTACAACAAGACAACAAAATAGAAATTGAAAAAAAAAATTACCTCCTGAGAAAGATCCCAAAATGAAAAATCTCAGGAATATTATAACTAAATTTTAGAGCTCCAGGTCAAAGAGAAATTATAGTCAGAAAGAAACAATTAAAATACTGTGGAGCCACAATAAGGAATCACATAAGATACAGCAGCTTCAACAATAAAGAGAGTGAGGGCTTGGAATATGGGTTTCCAGAAGGTAAAGAAGCTAGGATTACAACCCAGAATAATCTACCCAACAAAAACTGAGTATAATCCTTTGGAGAGAAAATGGAAGTATTGAATTTTCAAGTATTGCTAGTTAAACGTACCAGAACAGAATAGAATATTTGACATTCAATCAGAAGATTTAAGAGAAGCATAAAAAAGGAAACATGAAAGAGAAATCTAATAAGGTTAAACTGTTTATATTCCCATCTGGGTAGATGATACATACAGCCTCTAATAACTTTGTCGTTATTAAGGTAGTTAATAGTCTACAGAGAGGGCATAAGTGGTAAATAGATTGTATGGGGATGATCTAAAAAAAAAGAATGGGTAAAAAAGAAGGATGAAGTGGAGAAAGGGGAAAGGAAAGGAGGAGTGGGGAAATCGTCTAATATAAAAGAGGTGCACAAGAAAGAGATTTTATAATGGAAGGGAAAATAGGGGGTTGGCAACATTTGAACCTCACTCTTCATCTGAATTAGTTCAAATGAGAAAAGATATAGATAGACAGATATAGGTAATCTATATCTGTCTGTCTATCTATGTACACACACAGCCTTAGTTGGGTACAGAAATATGTCTTAATGGAGAAATGGGAAGGAAAGGGCTAAGAGAAAAGGGAAGAGATGAGAAGAGGGAGGACAGATTAAGGGAGGCAGCTGTGAGAAGCAAAAATATACTTTTGAGGAGGGACTGGGTAAAAAGAGAACAATTAAAAGAAGAAAATATGATGGAATTAAATACACAGTAATTGTGATTGTCAATGTTAATGGAATGAATTCACCCATAAAATAGAAGAAGATAGCAGAAAGGATTAGAAACCAGAATCCATCAATATGTTGTTTATAAAAAAATACACTTGAAACAGCAAGACACAAACAGGGTTAAAATAATAGACTGGAGCAGACAATATGAAATATCTTATTGGAAAAATCACCTACCTGGAAAATAGATTCAGGAGAGACACTTTTAAAATTATTGGTTTAACTGAAAACCATGATCAGAAAAAGAACCTAGACATCATATTTCGAGAAATTACCAAGGAAAACTGCCCTGATAGTCTAGAACCAGAGGGCAAAATAGAAATTGAAAGAATCCACTGAAGGAAATGGAGAAAAATTTACAAAAATACAGACTGCCCAGATTAATAGAAGAGGAAATAGAATACTAAATACTATGTTAGCAGAAGAAATTGAACAAGCTTTTGAAATAGAACAAAGAAATTGAATGAGCTCCCTAAGAAAAAATCCACAGGATCAGATGGCTTTATAAGTGAATTCTACCAAACATTTAAGAAACAGATTCAAAACTATATTAACTATTTGTGAAAATTGGTAAGCAAATCCTACCAAATTACTTTCATGACAAAAAATATAGTTTTGATACCTAAACTAGGGAGAACAAAAAAGAAAGAAAACTATAGCCTTATTTCCTTAATGAATATCAGTGCAGAAATTTTAAATACAGTACTAGCAAAGAAATTGTATCAATACAGACATAGATTATTTTATTGCGCTTCACTTTAATGTACTTCTCAGATACAACTTTTTTTTTTTTTTTTTTTTACAAATTGAAAGTTTCATTAGCAAGTACCTTAGCACACCCAGGATGGCCTGCTAGCACAGGTTCTTTGATCTGCTTTATAAAGGAAAGACAGCTTCAAAGGGGTTAACAATCCTTTAATTAAACATATATGTCATTCACTAGTTCAAGGGGAAGGTCAACACCCTGAATGTGGAGAAAATACAAGTAGAGAAATTAGCACAAAGATCAACAGACAGGGCTCCAACTGTCTGACAAAATAATACAACCACCTACATACACTACCAAATGGGTAAGCACTAACATCATCTGTTGTTGGGGTAGTTCGTGTGTGTGTGTGTGTGTGTGTGTGTGTGTGTGTGTGTGTGTGTACAACCTAGGTAACTCAGGACAGCTGTGAACTACCAGGGTTCAGAGGAGATTGATCCTTCAGGTCTTTTCAATGAACCTGGGAAACTGAACTCCAAAAAGAAAACCACAAAAATCCCAATTTTCTTGTTCTTACAAAAGTTCATGGTAACTGCATTGAATAAGTCTATCAGCACCATTTTTCTAACAGCTTGTGCTCACATTGTGTCTCTGGGTTACATTTTGTTAATTCTCACAATATTTAGAACTATATTATTATTATTATTATTATTATTATTATTATTATTATTATTATTATTATTATATATGTTATGGTGATCTGTGACCAGTGATCTTTGATTCTTTGATGTTACTATAGTAATTCTTTTGAGACACCACACATCCTACAGCACACCCATTTAAGACAGCAAACTTAATATATATGTGTGTTCTGACTGCTCTACCAACTGGACATTCCCCATCTCACCCCCTCTTCTTGGGTCTTCCTGTTTCCTAACATTGAAATTAGGCCAGTCAATAAACCTACAATGGCTTCTATGTGTTCAAGTGAACAGAAGAGTCAATCGATGGAGCAAACTTCATTGTTGTCTTATTTTAAGAAATTGCCACAGCCACTCCAACCTTCAGGAACAACCACCACACTCATTCAGTCAGCAGTCAACAACGTTAAGGCAAGACCCTCCACAGCAAAAAGACTGTAACTCACTGAAGGCTCAGATGATGGTTAGCATTTCTTTTTTTAGCAATAAAGTATTGTTAATTAAGGTATGTTCATTTTTTTTTAGACATAATACTCTTGCACACTTAGTAGACTACAGTATATTGTAAACAACTTTTCTATCCACTGGAAAAACCAAAAAAGTTGTGTTACTCACTTTAGGTGGTCTGAAACCAAATCTGCAGTATCTTGAAGATATGCTTTGTATATCACAAAGATTATATACATCATAATTAGTTGGGATATTTATACCAGGAAGGCAGGTCTGGTTCGATATTAGAAAAACTATAAGTATAACTAACCATATCAATAACAAAAAGAACAAAATCATATGATTATTATTAATAGATGCAGAAAAGATTTTTACAAAATACAACACAACTTTTAAAAACACTAGAAAGTACAGGAATGGAACTTTTCTTAAAATGATAGGTGGTATATATCTAATCCAAGAGCAATCAGTCAGAACCCTTTTCAGTAAAATAAAGAGTGGAACAAAAATATCCATTATCATCATCATCATCACAATTTAATATTGTACTAGAAGCACTAGCTATGCAGGTCTTTTTGTGGTGGCAAAGAATTGGAAATTGAGAGGATACCCATCAACTGGGGAATGACTGAACAAGTTGTGGTATATGAATGTAATGAATGTATTGTGCTATAAGAAATGATGAGCAGGCAGACTTCAGAGAGACCTGGAAAGACTTATATGAACTGATGGTGAGCGAAAGAAGGAGAACCAGGAGATCACTGCACAAAGTAACAGCCACATTGTGCAATGACCAACTTGGATAGACTTTGCTCTTCTCAGCAATGCAAGGACCTAAAACAACTCCTAACGACTTATAATGGAAAATGCTATCCACATCCAGAGAAAGAATTGCGGAGTCTGAATGCAGATGGAAGCAGACTATTTGCTCCTTTTGTGATTGTTTTTTTTTTGTTTGTTTCTTCTTTCTTGTGGATCTTCTCATTGGTTCTAATTCTTCTTTACAATGTGACTAATGTGAAAATATATTTAATATGAATGCACAGCGCTTATATGAGATTGCATACTGTCTTGGGGGGAGAAAATTTAAAGCTCAAAATCTTATGAAAGTGAAGGTTGAGAACTAAAAATAAGTAAATCTTTAAAAAAGAAAACATGCTAGCTATAACAGTAAGTCAAGAAAAAGAAAGTGAAAGAATAAGAATAGACAGTGAGGAAAAAAGACCATGACTCTTTGAAGATGATATTACAGTATAGTTAGAGAACCAACTTTAAAAAATCGTTGAAACAATAACTTTAGCAAAATTGAAGGATATAAAGCGTGATCTCATAAGAGTTTCTGACCAAAGACAGAGAGGATCACACAATGAATAATTTTGACTACATAAAATTTAAAAGTTTTTGCAAAACCATAACCAAAGCAGCCAAAATTAGAAAGAAAGCAGGAAACAGAGTGAGGGAAGGGAAGGAGGGATTTACAAGTTTCTTTGATAAAGGCTTCATTTCTTAAATATATGGGGAACTGAGGGAAATTACTGAACAAGTGGTAGTATATGATTGTGATGAAATACTGTTGTGCTATAAGAAATGATGAGCAGGATGGTTTCAGAAAAATCCAGAAAAATGTATTTGAACTGATTCAAAGTGAAGTGAGTAGAACCTGGAGAACACTGTATACAGTAATAGAAATATTGTAACAATGATCAACTGAAAGACTTAGCTACTCTGATCAGTACAATGATCCATGATCATGCCAAAGGACTCATGATGACAAAGCTACCCATCGTCAAAGAGAGAACCAATGAACTCTGAGTGCATACTGAAGCATATTTTTTTCACTATTTTTCTTGCCTTGTCTAACAAATATTTTGCAAGACTTCATATGTATAATATTTATCATATTGTTTGCCTTTGGAATGGATATGGAGGGCTTGGTGGAAGGAAGAGAATGTGGAACTCAAAATTTTAAAAATGAATGTTAAAAAAAGACAAGAAAATTCATCTGGCTTAACACAAAAAAAGGACATGAACATCAAGAGAATAAATTTTTATTTTTTATTTTGTTTTTATTTTTTTAATATTTATTTAACTTTTTACATTCATTTTCACAAAATTTTGGGTTCCAAATTTTCTCCCCTTTTATCCCCTCCCCCCACTCCAATACACCAAGCAACCTAATTTTCCCTATCACCAATCTGCCCTCTCTTCTGTCATCCCTCCCTTCTCTTGTCCCCATCTTCTCTTTTCTCCTGTAGGGCCAGATGACTTTCTATTCCTCATTAACTGTATGTCTTCTTTCCTAGTAGCAACAACAATACTAAACAGTTGTTCCTAAAACTTTTAGTTCCAAATTCTCCCCATCCCTCCCTCCCCACCCATTCCCTTTGGGAAGGCAGGCAATTCAATATAGGCCCTATCTGTGTAGTTTTGCAAATGACTTCCATGATAGTCGTGTTCTGTAAGACTAACTGAATTACCCTTCATCCTATCCTGCCCCTCATTGTTTCTCTTCTGTCTTTTGATCCTGTCCCTCCCCAAGAGTGTTGACTTCAAATTGATCCCTCCTCCCTTTGCCCCCCCATCCATCATCCTTCCCTTGCTTATCTCCTTCTCCCCCACTTTTCTATACTGTAAGATAGATTTTCATACCAAAATGAGTGTGCATTTTATTCCTTCCTTTAGTCAAATGTGATGAGGGTAAACTTCTTGGGTTTCTTTTTTCTCAGCTCTCCTCTTTTTCCCTCCACTAAAAAGTCTCCTACTTGCCTCTTAAATGACATATAATTACCCCATTCCATTTCACCCTCTTTCCTCCCACTACATTTCTCTCTCACCATTTACCTTAATTTCTTTTAAGATATGGTCCCATCCTATTCAATTCACTCTGTGCTCTCTGTCTCTGTATGTGCGTGCATGTGTGTATGTGTGTGTGCATGCATATGTGTACATGTGTGATCCCAACTACCCAGATACTGAAAAGTTTTAAGAGTTACAAATATTGTCTTTCCATGTAGGAATGTAAACAGTTCACTTTTGGTAAGTCCCTTATGACTTCTCTTTGCTGTTTACTTTTTCATGCTTCTTCTCATTCTTGTGTTTGAAAGTCAAATTTTCTTTTCAGCTCTGGTCTTTTTATCAAGAATGCTTGAAAGTCCTCTATTTCATTGAAAGACCATATTTTCCCCTGAACTATTATACTCAGTTTAGCTGGGTAGGTGATTCTTGGTTTGAGTCCTAGTTCCTTTGACTTCTGGAATATCTTATTCCATGCCCTTCGATCCCTTAATGTAGAAGCTGCTAGATCTTGAGTTATCCTGATTTTATTTCCACAATACTGCAATTGTTTCTTTCTAGCTGCTTGCAAGATTTTCTCCTTGACCTGAGAGTTCTGGAATTTGGCCACAATGTTCCTAGGAGTTTCTCTTTTTGGATCTCTTTCAGGTGGTGATCGATGGATTCTTTCAATACTTATTTTGCCCTCTGGTTGTAGACTGTCAGGGCAGTTTTCCTCGATAATTTCATGGAAGATGATGTCTAGGCTCTTTTTTTGATCATGACTTTCAGGTAGTCCCATAATTTTTAAATTGTCTCTCCTGGATCTATTTTCCAGGTCAGTTGTTTTTCCCATGAGATATTGCACATTCTCTTCCATTTTTTCATTCTTTTGGTTTTGTTTTGTGATTTCTTGGTTTCTCGTAAAGTCATTAGCCTCCATCTGTTCCATTCTAATTTTGAGAGAACTATTTTCTTCAGTAAGCTTTTGTACCTCTTTTTCCATTTGGCTAATTCTGCTTTTGAAAGCATTCTTCTCCTCATTGGCTTTTTGAACCTCTTTTGCCAATTGAGTGAGCCTATTTTTCAAGGTGTTATTTTCCTCAGCATTTTTTTGGGTCTCCTTTACCAAGGTATTGAACCGTTTTTCATACTTTCCTTGCATCTCTCTCATTTCTCTTCCCAGTTTTTCCTCCACCTGTCTAACTTGCTTTTCAAAATCCTTTTTGAGCTCTTCCAAGGCCTGAGCCCACCCGACATCCCCCTGGGATGTCTGGGGTACCGAGGCCCCACCCTCCACATCTTTCCCTGATGGCAAGAATATGTCCTCGTCATCAGATCCGAAAGTCAGGATCATTTGCATCTGTTCAAAAAAACTCTCTATAGTCTTATTTTTCTTCCCTTTTCTAGGCATTTTCCCAGCCAGTTACTTGACTTCTGAGATTCCTGTCCACCCCCTCCTAGATCTTCCCAGCTAGTGCTTGGGATCTGAGATTCAAATGGGCTTTCCGCGGCAGGCGCAGCTGCTATTCAATGTGAGCTTTAGTTCTGGTGCTGGCGTGGGGGCAGGGCCGCCTCCCAGGCTCAGTTCCCTCAGGGGCTTTATGCAGAGACCTTCAGTAATGGAGCGGGTGGGGCAGGGCCATCTCCCAGGCTCAGCTCCTTCAGGTGGTTTATGCAGAGACTTTCAGTGATGAAGATCCTGCCTGCTGCTGGGGGAGTCCCGGGCCGCAGCTGCGCCACTGCTGCCTCCGCCACCACCCCCGCCTCTGCCTCCGCCGCTTCCTGCCCCTGCCTCTGCCTCCACTGCTTCTTCCCAAGGGGGCCCGAGCCACGGAGACACCCCGCCCCCCTCTCAGTCAGCCCAGGAGTGTCTCTCACTGTCCTGTAGAGTCTGTGGGCAGAGGGACCTTCCAGGCCACCGGAGGTTCCGTCCCTGAAGCCTGCTCGGATCAACTTCTCTGGGGCCACGGCCAGGGCAGCGCTGGGGTGGGGTCTGCTTTCTGGGGCACAACAGACCCTGGGGACGGCTCTCCAGGGCTCTCTGGATCGGAAATCTCTTCCTCTATGTTTCTGCACCCCCTGCAGTGATGCAGAACTTCTGGGGAGCTCTTCTTACATTAAATCTATGGGCTGTGGGTTCGGAGCTCGTATACATGCGTCTTTCTACTCCACCATCTTGACTCCGCCCCCGGGAATAAATTTTTAAAAGGCAGGAATAATTAAGAGAATTTAGCAGTAACAGATCTTGAACTATATTGCAAAGCTGTAATCATCAAAACAATTTGGTACTGTGGAAAAAATAAAAAAGGTTGATGAGTAGAATAGACTATGTAATTTATATACATAAGTAAATGAGCTAAATGACCTAGTGTTTAATAAACCCAAAGATCCTTGCTACTGGGACAAGAACTCACTGTCTGACAAAATCTGTTGGGAAAACTGGAAAGCAATAAAGCAGAGATGTGGTACAGACGAACATCTCACACAGAATACCTAGATAAGCTCAAAACAGGTTCATGTTTTAGCTGGAAAGGGTGATAAAAGCAAATTATTAGAGATGAAAGAAATTACCTGTCAAATCTACAGATAGGGGAAAAGTTCATAACCAAACAAGAAATGAAAAAGATCACAGGAAATAAAAATGATAATTTTAATTACATAAAATTTAAAAATTTTACATAAACCAAACTAATGCAGCTCAAATTAAGGGGAAAAAAGCAGGGAAGTGTGTGAAAATCTTTTCAGCAAATGTCTTTAATAAAAGTATCGTTTCTAAAATGTATGTGTAACTGAGATAGCAGAAACTTGGATGGCTGCATGCTTGCTTTGCAAATGTATGCTAGAAGGTAGGGTAGATGTGGGCCAAAGACCAAAGAATGCCCACCACAGGCCACACCTGCCTTATCAGTTTGAGGGGATTCAGTAACATGCTTTTTTGTTGCACAGGAAATAAAATCCCTGTGGTGCTATCCAAAAAAACTTTACTTGTGTGCGCCTAGCCCCCAGCTTAAGAAAAATTCTTAAGCGGCCATTCCCCTCCTGAAGAGTCACATTTCATTTCAGGGATAGGGTATAATTAAATCCCTTTGCCATGCCATTGTCTGACTTTGTTCCATTTTTTTTCATAAACACAGAACCGGTGGCCTGACAATATGGTGCAAGCTCAAGGGGGTCGAGAATTGTGAAAGGTTAGTGATCTTTTTGCAATTAAAAGTGAATGAGCAGGAAGACTCGTTATTCCAGCCTATGTCAGTACAATATGGTGTTGTAGTTAAGTTTGTTTTATTGCTTGCAAAAATAATAATCACACAAGTCCTGGATGTACAACCCCACAGCCATCAGAGGTATCTCTTCACCTAAGGGCAAAAGGGCATGTGCACATACCCAGCTGTTGGTCCAGTTAAAGGCCAGGCTAGAATGTTAGATCAGATGCATATAAGAGTTGGGCTTTTCTGTTCCCCTAACCCCACAAAAAACAAATGCACACTAGATAGTAGGTGAGAGATTAGATTCTAAATATCAAGGACAAACAAGCAGCGAAGGACCACTGATACTGTGGTATCTGTTGGGGGTCATCTCTCAGCTTACCTGGTTCCAACAACTGATCAAAGGTTGCTTCCTCTGCTCGGCTGAGATCAATCATGGCAGGCTTGACATGGAAGTGAAGTTTCCAGATTGTCCATTCAGCAGCCTTGATGACAACATGACTGGTCAGTAGGACCTGGAAAAGTCCACTTCAGAAGGGCTGGAGACTAGATGTCTTTCTGAAGCTGTGGATCCATCCTGTCTTAAATGGATATACCATGTCTTCCAAAGGCAGTGTTAGCATCAAGGCAACCTCCTTCTAGACTTATAAAAGCATAGTAGACAGAGAGATCATATATCTTACCAAGCTTTCATTCCCTGTGGCCAAGCTCAGGCTCTGAGGTCCAGTCCCTGAGTAGCAGTTACCAAACAAAATTTCAAAAGGTGACAATCTACAATCCTGCCTACTGCAATTTCTTAGTTGGAACAAGATAAGGGGGAGTGCCTGAGGCCATTTTAACTTCTTTAGCCACTTAGTTCTCCTGATGGTTGAGGGTGGTAAGGTGTGTGCAAACTCAGAGTTATCCTAAAACATTTGGAGAGTTGCTTAGTTATTTCTGAGGTCAAATGTGGCCATTGGTACATGGCAGACCAAGTCTTGGTATTATGCCCTTGGCCAAAGACCTTGTTAATATTTGCCATGGTATTTGTCACCAGAATGACCTCCACTTGGTGGCTTAGTTGATCTCTGCTCTGCACACCAAAACAAGCTCATAGACTTTGGCAATTCAATAAAGTCAGTCTTCAGGTGTTCAAATGGCAGGGTTGACCACTTTTCCCTCACCTTTGTCAGTTTTCTTCTGTGAGAAGTTGAACTGTTGACAAAAGAGGCAGCTAAAGACCATATGATGGGACCCTGTATAAACACCAGAAGCAAACCATGACCAGAGAACTTTCAGTTACAAGGACCTTGGTTCCCATATATGCCAAGACATGAAGTTCTTGGCATAGAGGCAGACAATCATTTAGGTGTAACAGGCACCCACCTGACACAGAATGACTTCATGTCTAGTCACCTAGATGTCAATTTCAGCACCTGTGACTAAGGAAGAATATAGTCAGTGGATGGGCTCGCAGAGAGCATAAGCTCCCTGTTTGGTGGCTCTCAAGGACCCCACTGGGCAGCCCATTTTGCTATGTCATCTGCAAACTGGTTGCCATTTTACAAAAATGACTGCCTTTCATATGGGCCAGGCAATGCATCATGGAGATGGCCCCAAGGAGCAAAATAGCTTGAAGAAGTAAGGCATAAGCTGTTGGTTTACCATTTGTGATGATGATGCCACAATACTTCCACAAGGTGCCAGTAGCATAACAGCGACTCCAAAAGCCACATTTGGAAACTGTGTAAGTGTTCACTCCAAGTCCCTCGGCCAGCTGGCATACCCTGGTCAGTACTATCAACCTGGCTTCCTGTACCCCAAGTCCATCAGGCAGTGCAACCCACCTAACAGCCTAGGGGACACAACCATTCCGCCAGTCCCTCATACCCATTTTCATAAAAGGAGGAGACATCTATGAACAGTGTGAGATTGGGGTCCTCCAAGGGAACATCTGTGAGATTAGGTTATAGGCTCTCCATGGCCTCAGTTACCTCAATTGACCAACACCTGATCATCTTGCAGGAATTCAAGGAGAGTGGTTGGATTAAAGATTTTAATAGTGCTGAATAGGGAGATTAGGGTCAGACCAAAGACTTACCTCATAAACATCTACCTGCTGGTGGAATAAGGCTTGGGTCTTAGATTGGAATAAAATGGCAGCAACACTAGGAAGTCTAGGTCTGTAGATACTCAATGAGTGGCCAAGGACAAAGGTTGGGATTTTTTTACAAACAGCCATGAGGGTCCAAAGGGACCTCACTTCATGCCGCTGGCTCAAGTTGGCAAGAATAGTGACCAATAGGCCTATGATGTGGGGGGCTTAAATTTTGGGTGAGGAATTCCAACAACTCTTCTCCCTTTATGTATAAAAATGAAGAAAAGGCTTGTCATAATTGGGCAGTCCTAGGCTTGATGGGATGGCCATCACTTGTTTCATTCACCTAATGCTTCCTTCATGGCTTCTGAAGGTGTGATGAATTCAGGGCCTCTTTTAGTCATAAACAACTAGTTTCTTGGTGAGTTCTCCTAGTGCTGAAATGCAAGTGCAGCAGTATCCCAAAGCCCCCAAAGGGGCACATACCTGGAGTTTTGTTTTGGGTATTAGCATTTGAAGGATACCCAGGATTCTATCATTTGTCAAGGCCCTAGTGTTGGGGTCTACCTCATATCCCAGGTACCACACTGTGGGAGGGGTAAACTAACTTTGAAGGAAAGATCTGGTGGCCTTTTCAGTAAAGACAGCATAAGAGAAAAACAGTATCTTCCTCACAGACTTCCTGGGAAAGAAGGGTAAGCAGTAACTCATCAACATATTAAAATAAGGGGTACCTCTGGGGCAGATACAGATCTTGTAGGTTATTTGACAGCACCTATGTGAAGAGAGTGGGAGATTCACAGTAACTCTGGAAGGAGCCTGATCCAGATGTGTTGGTGTCCCTTTCAAGTAAAGGCAAAGAGGTACTGTGAGTCCAGGTCTACTAGACACACTAACACACCAAAAAGGCAGCATACAAATCAATAACAGAATATACTTTCATGTTGTAAGGAAAGTTGGTGATAATAGAAACAGGATTTGGGACCACTGAGGCTCCCAGTATGATAAACTTATTGATAGCTCACATATCCTGGACAAATCAGGATACAGATAAGCCTTCATTTTCCACCTTATTTTTCCTCACCGGCAGTACAGGGGTGACTGGCGTAGTACTTTCACCCCCAGATGGATGTAAGCATCGATGAGTTTCTGAACAGGCTCAGTAGCCTCTAAATTAATAGTACATTGTTGCACACGATGGGGAGGTTCATCCTTAGTGTGCATTTGCACAGATTCCGATGATATTATGAACCCCACATTCCTGCAGTTTCATCCCCACAAAGAGTCAAGTAAGCTTCATAACATGGCAGACAAATCAGACACTAGGAGTCCCATAAAACTTTTAAAGTTTCTTTAAAATTGCCCAATGAGCCAAATCACTTCCTTTGTATTCTAACCTAACCCTTCCCAGATCACAGTGAATAATGGCCTCAAGTTTATGTAACGTGTCTCTTCCACACAGTGACATAGGGGAATTAGGCATCAACAAAAAGGTTTGTCAAAGGTTTATAAGTACTTCAAGCAGAGCGGTTAAGGCACCTTTCCAATATTTAACATCAGGAAGCCCTCAGGGGACACTTAAGCATTGAGAAATCACCTTTGTGTCCACAAACAAACACAAACAAAGGGTGTGCCATTAACACAATCTCAAGTAAAAGCTCCTTAACTGTCCTGGGGTCCTCTTCCCAGGAAACACCCCTAGATTCCAACCACCTACCTCCTCCTCTCACTGTGAACATTCCTCCCTACTCTCCAAAACGCAGTACAGACTATTTGGTGTCCGTGAGAATTGTGGTTGCAGGCACCAACACAACTGCGGATGGGGTCTATGTGGTAGCTGGCTCTTCATAGGGTGCCCTTTGGATAGCTTGGAGGATGTGACCTTCTGCTGGAGGCCTTGTCCTGCTCGTTTCCTGCAATCTGTCTTAAATTGTCTCTCCTTTTTGTAGTAAAAGCACGTTGGCCCCTCCCCTGTGTTCTCAATCTCCCTTTCTGATCCTCTGGTGGTCCTCCTTTGTCGTCCTGCATCATCCCCTTCATAGCGACCACCAAAATCTTCGCTTTCTTGAACTTACTCTAAGTTCCTTCTCCTTCTGCCCATCAAACACAACACAGTTCAACTGAGTTCACTAGTGGTGTACCGCTCCAGCTGAGGCAGAATTTATGACAGTAATCACAAATGTCTGCTGCTGAGTGATTAACCTTAGTAAAACAATTTGGACCATGCTCATTCTGTATTTGAGCACTTCTGGGCAGCAGCACACAAACAAATATAGAAAGCCCTGGGATATTCATCTAAATTTCATCAGTTATTGTGCAGCTTGCTCCAGAGGGTCCCTCTCCCAGTCCCTCTCATTGTAGCTCCAATCAGGAACCACTCTGGGCCATGCGGTCCTGTTGTGTTCATCCTCTAACTTTACAGCATGGAACAAGACTTTTCCCTTCTCATCCCTTTTTAGAAGGGCATCTGATATCTTGGTGTCCTCCCAAATGGGTTTATGGCTCCTTATATTGGCACTAATTTTCTTAATGATGGTGATTGTGTCCATCCAAAAGGGAGGAGTGAACTGTTGTCTTAATAACAGTGTCTCCTGGTGAAAAGGAGAAATGCACTTTCCTCTGCTTATTCCCTGTAAAAGTGGTTCTTAATGGTGCCATGGTCATTGATTCAGAGAAGTACAGATTATATGGTTGTGGTTTCATGGTGAGAACTGACACCTTTAATAGACATGGTAATAAGGGGCAGTCCAGTGTGAAAGTTCTGCCTAGCAGTGTCCATTTACCCAGGCTCTGGGTCTTCAAGTCTGATTGGCAGCATACACACCTGACTGTGATCAAAGGTCCCATATTTATCTGGCCAGATTTGCTTCCCACAATTATCTAAGTACAAAGTGCAGTTCAAATGGAGTGTTAGCAATAACGTTTGGACGTTTCTAGCTGAAATAGCAGTTTTGCCTTACCCCAAGCTTTTAACACCTTGCTTAAAGAGGGAGCCAGTAGGTAATTCACTCTGTCCCAATCCTATAATGATACCTGTATTCCTTGGTCCATTCTGTCCCCTGAAGACCTAAGACTAGTTATTCACCACTACTTTTCCTTCTCACAGCCACTCCCATATCTTCGTGCACAAATTTGGGGCTTGAGCTCTATTTCTTCTTATTCTTTCTGAGTCTGGAGAGTTTAATCCTGTGACTACTTCACAGCTGACTCACTTCTGAGAGAGAACAGGTCTCTTTCAGACAAAGGTCCAAGCGTTAGTGGTAGAGTTGGAGTAGGTTCACCTAGTGACAGTCATGCAAGCAAAGGTTCCTGCTGTGGCTGCCAAAATTACTTTATAAAAAATCTTGGTTTGGGCCTAACCCTGGACAATGAGGCAGACTCAGGAAAAGAAAGGTAAAAAGTATTTTATTAGCACACCAAAGCAGTAAGTTGGAGTGCAGAGGTGCAGATTTCAAAACATACACAGCTTTTCTAGACAGGAGTAAATAACTTCTAGATGAGGGCAAGAGTATGTTGAATGGCAAATGTATCCTGCAGAAAGGGGTTTTGTACCTCTTCGGGTTTTTTTCCCCATGTTTAAGCGTGCATGTCTAAGGGTAGTTTCCAACTGCCATCTCCTGCTACAGGCTAGTTGCTCATATAGCCACAGTTTAAGCAAGGTTTCAAACATGGGGATCACTCAGACTTGCACAAGTGGACACTTTGCACAATCAGACCTACACTTTAGAAAAAAATCAGCTCATCTGAGGATGGTATGGAGGGGGGAGAGATTGAAACAGGGCAAAAAGCATTAAGAATGCACCAGGCCAGAAAAAGAAAGAAAGAAAAACACAAATTACTAGTATTAAAAGTGAAAAAGAAAAATATCAGGAGCCATTGTCCAATTATGTCAAAGAAAATCAACAGCATAAATGAAATTGACTAATATTGATAAAAAAATATAAATTGTTCACATAAAGAGAACAAAAAATAGAGGATTTAAATATTCTAGTCTTTTTAAAAAAAGAAATTAAACAAGCCATAAATTAGTTCCCAAAGGGAAAAAAAATTTATGACCAGATATTTACTGGCAAATTCAATTTAACATTCAAAGAAAAATTAATTCCAGTGTTAGATAAAATGATTTTTTAAAAATAGGAAAAGATTCCCACCAAATACATTCTATGATAGAAATATGGTCTTGATACCTGAACCAGATGACTGGAATAAGAGTCTTCTGAGAGGTGGGAGGATAAAAAGTAGAAGCTATATGTACGGTTAGGTATGGGTTCTTAAATGAGACTATAGTCCAAACTCCAAACCCACTACTTCCAAAAGAGCTGATGACTCTATAGAGTAGTAAGCTGAGAGATTTCTGTACTAGGGAGCCCTTATCATACCCTCTACAGTCAGAAGCAGAGAGATGGAGTCTTGACCACTCTTAAAAAAGTAGTTTGCAAACCCCAACTCAAGGTAGAATCTTGAACCAATCTCCACCAGCCTGTGAATCTGTTGTAGTTTCTATTAATTTGAGGAATGGATGCTGAGAATGTTTCTAATGGTTGAGGTGAACATTTCCATACATTTACTTTTCTGTGCCAATTAAATGCCTTATAACTGATTTTACGCTATTGTAATAGCTCAATATTTAGACTCAAAATGACTTCATTTCATAAGGGGATGGGAATTTGAAATCCTCAAGGCACACTTACCAGAAAATCATCTTCTCCATTTCCCATCTCCTACCTCACAATAAACCACGTTCTGTCATGGGATAGTGCTGACTGGCACCTGGGAGACATAATGACATCCAAGTAGCATTAACTGAAGATTATGTTCAATATGGATAATTAACCCTTTACCTTCTAGGAAGATGCTATTCTTAAAAAGTTTTAACTACATAAACTGAAAAAAAAAAAGGTAACATGCAGCTCTTTCCCAGGTAATGATTAGCATTTGCTTTTTTTTTTAATAGGGGAAGATGGAATCCAGGAATCTGGAGGACATCAGACATCAAGAAAGGACCATTTAAAAATATTGCAAGAACAAACCATCTTCCAAAACTAAATCCTTGACTCCAGATAGTGATTGACCGTGTTTTTTCACCTACGATATTCAGGCTTTACATTTAGCACTCAGTACTTTCATTGAGGGAATGTAATAGATAAAAAAGGACTGACTACCAGACTACAAAGCTTTGGCTCCTATGCCAAAAAGGTGTTTGACAGCACAGAGGTAACTTTATCAAGAGGTCATAAAATGCTTTATAGCACTGTCAGGATTTTGAGAGACATCTATGAAAAATGTGGAGAAAGAAAGTGATTAGTGGTAGGCTTTTTTTTTTTTTAAATTTACCCACCAACCTGGCCGAAGCTACAGATATTACTTGTTTCTGTGAATTAATTTACATTGGCTTTATTTTGGAAATAAATCCGTTCATTTGGCTTTGAGTTGGATAAGCTAAAATAATAAGCCATTGGATCAGCTATTTGTGTATGGGGTTATAATATATTCCTCTTTTATGGAATTTCTTGACTTTTTAGAACTGTTTTCTAGGCCCGACACACATCACTTACTGGCAGAGTTTCAGATTTTCCAAAGCCACTGAACACTACTAGCTTCAAATACATAGTGTTGTAGTGTTAAGCTTCTATGTGGTACTTCAGTCAAAATCTTCTTCAGCAGATGTAGTAATGAACATCTAGTGTTTCTTAGAAGTGTTTCTTTAAACTTTCACTTGTATCTTCAGTGTGATGATCCTTTTTGTGTTCAAGTAAAATATTTGTCTTTTTTACATGAGTATGTAATGTACAGAAGATTTCTGTTTGTATTTATTTACAAGTTGTCTCCCCCTTTAGAATGTAAGCTCCGTAAGGGCAGGAATTGTTTCTGTGGTTTTGCCTTTGTATTCTTAGTGTTTAGCACAATGCCAGACACAAAGTTAATGCCTAATAAATGCTTGGTGATTGATTGAATAGTACAAGCATACCATGGGATATAGTGAAATAACTTCTATATTAAAATATTCTATTTTATCTACTACGTCTAGATTCATGTGGACACCACAAACTTGGGGAGATCCATAGAAGTATAATCTCTCTCTCACATTATCCAGAGAAATATTTGTTCTGAGAGGTTCTACTAAGGTTTCAAATAAACTTTTAGTAGTACTTGACATTAAGTTTACACTGGTTAACATTTGCTTAAAAGTTCAATGACATGGATCGTTCACCAAATCAATTATTTCTGTCCTATATAACATCAGTGTGAATTGATATTCGAAAATATCCTATGCTAAGTTATTTTGTAACATCAGTAAAGTCTTATTATCATTGTCAAATTGTGGAATCATGTTAAAAGTCACTTTTTTTAAAAAACAATTTTTAAAAATATGGAAAATGTGTTAAAGGGTATTTAAAATTCAGTGACTGCTTCCTGTTCCTTATCATAGTAGGGAAGTAGTGTTGGGCAGAAGCTCTGGATGATGCCACCAGACTAGAAAGATTTAGACTACAGTCCTTACAATGTATAACTGTTTCCAAAGGCCAGACTACCTAAGTTCAGAGAAATTTCATGAGAAGGTTGGCCATCAGGAAGGTAAATTTCTTCAACAACAGCAACTCATGGAAATCTACGAAACTTTATAGATGTTCTAATTTGCTAATGGAATCCCAAATCCTTTGTCTACTGAAGTGCAGTACGTGGGCATGTTCTCTCACATGTGACCTTTCCCAAAAGTTACCCCAGCTTAGAGGCACTCTGTGGATTGACAACCATTCAGACTCCAAAGCCCCTCAGTGCGTGTACTTTTACCCATCAACCAGACAAGACCACACAAAAGACATCAAAAAGCACAGCGAATCAAGTAGAACGGTTACATTGCCACTATTTTAACAAATTAAGTTTTTTCACCCTTCAATTCCTATGATTCCTTTAGGTGAGGCTCCCATTTTATTATACCAAGTTCTGTCTTTAAAATCTTCTGTTCTTTCCCCTCATTCTCCCTTATTTCTTATAGAGCTTTAAGTCAATAAATATGGCTTGTCTTTAGCACTTTCTATGTTTTTGCTTTTCTTAATATCCCCCATGGTTAGCATCGTGCTTGGCATGCGATAAATGCTTGACAATGATTCTTTTTTGTTATTTCTCAATCAGATGTACAGTGGTTCAGAGTGCTGGGCTGGAGTTGGGAAAGTCTCATACATTTATTAGCTGTGTGAATCTGGCAAATCGTTTAGTGTCTTGTTTGCCTCGGATAATAATAGCACCTACCTCCCAGCATTGTTATGGGGAGCAAATGAAATAATATATGTAAAGCACTTAACTTAGTACCTGGTATATAGTAGGTACTATATAAATATTAGCTACTATTACTGGCTATTATTATTTTTAGACATAAATTCTTATTGCTTATTTCTATTAAGTTACAAAAGTTTGTCTGCTTGCGATGGTGGACCATGTCAGGTGCTAGTTCAAGTGTGTGATGAGAACAAAACGAGACACATAACATTCTAACAGTTAACAAAAGAAGGTTTACTTAGCCATAACAAGAGAAGAGCACTTAGAGCAAGGAAAAATATTCATCCATGGATACAGCCTCGGTTCTGCTGAGCACATCTTCCATGCTTCTGTGCTACCTGTGGTAGTGGCCAGTCAGGCCTCAGGAGTGGCTGGATCCTCTTGGTGGGTGGGAGTGGTTTTGTTATTTTATTAGGTAAACAGGAAGCCTTATCACCAATCCAAGCCTTAGCCTCCTAAGCAGTTCACATGACAGGGAGAGGGATGAGTTCTAGTAGAGCTTCTCTTACCATTTCCTATCCCTGAGTGGCAAAGTCCTAAGAGTCTTTTAAAGATCTTTCTACCACCTGAATTGCTTTGGGCTTATTACTGAACAAAACTGACCCTTGCTATATGAGAAGCCAACTAAAGGTAGCACTGAAGGAGGAAAAGAAAACTTAAACAGAAAGAATGCTAAAGAAGTGTGTGGGGGGGGTGGGGGGTGGGGGGAGAGAGAATCACAAAATAAGCAACATAACAGCTCCTTAGAGCAACCAGACATGGGAATCCCATACCACAGATCTGTGTAGCTGTACCTCCTCCCTTTGGAAGGACTGAGTCCTGGATCTAAATGATTTGGCCCATCCCAGCAGGTGATACCAATTATTTCAATTCACAGTAGGTCTTCCTAGATAAAATGACAATGAGCAGGAGCAGTACCAGGTATAGTACTTTACAAAAGTAAAGATGAACCACATGGTTATCCATCCCTCATCACTGATTAGGGTTATCTGTATTAAAGCACCTATGAAGTCATTACCCTCTTGTATGCAGCCTGCCCCCATGGATATTGAGAAAGGGCCCACCAGAGGGAGGGGCTCCTTCTCCCTGGAAACCCCATATTGGAAAGGGTTGAAGAAATACCAGATTTTTGGTGCTTTGAGAGACCTCTAATGGGCTGCCCCCTTTGAGGGCTGGGGAAACCCTTTCACCTGCCCACTATTACAACAACAACAAAAAGATAATCTCTACTCACCAGTAATTCATCCAGTTCTCTTCTGGAAAGAGTATTCCAATGACCACTGGGTCTTAGCAGCCATGTAGAAGGGTCCCAATGGTTCTAGTATATAGTAAGCCAAGGGCTATTCTAGTTGGGCCTGTCTTTGCCACTGCAGCACTATTACTTGCTGCCAATGAGGCGACCCTGCAGCTTGATCTTCTGAGGCCAAGCCCTGCTTCCTTGTACTGGATGCTGGCAATGTTCCCTGTGCTGGGACCTGAATGCTGCCACTGCCCCCCTGCAGAATAGAACACCAGTTCAGGCATCACTACTCTCTCCCTTGCTCCCCACAAGATGTTCCGCCTCTGCTGGCGCCTAACTTTACCCTCTATCCTGAGGCTTTGTTACCTTCTCATACTAGGGCCCAAGTGCTACTGAGGGCACTATTGGCCGCTTCCCGCATGTGCCAGGTCAGACACTGTTATCAGTAGGACCTAAGGTCTCTCAATTCCAGGGGCTAGGGATGCCCCCCTCTTCTAGGAGCCAGGCAGGTACTGCCCCCTACACTACGACTACACTGTCAATCACCCTCCTCCCAACTGCCCCCGCCCAGAGCCCTGCACCACGGAGTGACAATGAAGTTCACTTGGCACAGTATCCAAAGGCTAAAAAGTACCAACCAGTTCCTTCACTCTGTCTTTAGACAATCAAAAAATTCTAAAGGGAGGAGGGGTAAGGGAGAAGAAATCTGATAGACCTAGAGATGACTATCATCTTCAAGAACAAAAATTATTTACATGCAACAAATGAGTTTACTACAGTCTTCACTTCTTAAAGAACAGAGCACATTTAAATGTGTGTCTCCAGCTGCTGCATATCCAGTATTTCTCTATTGCTTCAAGGAGACCTCTCCTAATAAGTGCCACCATTACCAAAGGCTTCAAAAAGCACAAAGGCCACTCAGAGCTCACTATCCTCTACACCCACCGCACGACCCCATATTAACAAAATCATTTCTATAACTAACTTCTTGAGACAAGAACTCTTTTGCTTATTATTTGCTTCCCTAGCACTTAGCATGGTGTCTGGCACACAGTAAGTATGTAGTTAAATAGGACCATAAATACTTTTGATTTCTTCTTCTGAAAAACTGCCTGTTCATATCTTTTAATCCTTTATCAATTGGGGAATGACCTTTTTTTTTTTTTTTTTTTATAAATTTGGCTCAGTTCCCTATATAATTGAGATAGGAGGCCTTTGCCAGAGAAATTTGCTGCAAAACTTTTTTTTTTTACCAGTTTCCTTCTAATTTTGTCTGCATGGGTTTTGTTTGAGCAAAAGTTTTCTTTACATTTCATATAATCAGAATTATCCATTTTACTTCCTGTCATCCTCTTTTTCTTGTTTGGTTTCCAAATTCTTCCTTTATCCAAAAAAAGATCTGACAGGTAAAATTATCCATGATCTCCTTATTTGCTCATGATATCACCCTCTTATATCTAAATAATTTACGTATTTTGACCTTATAGTATAAGATATTCTTCTGTACCTGGTTTCTGCCAAATTGCTTTCCAGATCTTTTTTTTTTTCTTTAAGAAAATTAGGGAATTAAAAAGTCATAAAAAAACCATAGTGGATGTAGAAAGATTTAGGAAATTTGCAGAGCTTACCTGACTGCCAGAAAAAGAAAACAGTAGCTGGTCAAAGACAAATCAGCTTAGAAAAGGTTCAGACAAACTCAAAGGACCTAGACAAAAGAAATGCAATTGAACAAACATCAAGTACTTTTTATTATATACCAGGTTCTCAGAATGCAAAGACAAAATCCTTGCCCTCAAGGCAGAAGGAAATAAGAGGCTGAATTATGATAACAGTTATTAGAAATTTACAGTATTCTTAATAATGGCTCACCTATAATGCTTTAAGGTTTACAAAGCACTCTCCTTGTGAAATGGTCAATATTTATTCTGTATCATTTTCTTATTTGACCCTATTTGTTTCTGAATTTAGTTCAGAATTCAGCTGGCCTGTAATGGGTTACATTTAGAAATCCAATTCTCTTGCTAATCACTAATCTAATATTTTTACATCACCTAATATCTTCACATCACCAAACTAGCCTTCAAGGGTATCTGGTGTGCTATCTAAAAGTCTGGGCCATTACAACTAACCTTTCAGATAGACTCAAATAATGAGTACTTCTTGGTCACTGGAAAGAAAGATGAGGGTCCTTATCAAACTTCCAACCAATTTATGTTTCCTGTGCCTCAGTTATTCCATGATGTCACCTGCCCTGTTCTCTTCTTTGTTCTGTATTCCCCAAAACTTATAAAAGAAAACTATTATCTTCCTTTGGAGTACAAGCTTACTGAGGAAACTCAGATCCTATTTATTAGTAGGTTTGTGCTTTACCAATAAATTGATCATGCCTAGAACTTTGTGCCTCAGTTTACCTTATTTTTAACTTACACTTGAAACAAACCTGTGATGGGGTGTAAGTATTACAATCCCCATTTTATATACATGTGGAAATAAATTCAAGATGAGCTTGATAAATGCTGGAAGGAATCCAAGGAAGCTGCCAAAGCCGCCTGGGTGTCTTCAAGGTAAGCATTCTTCCTTGGGCAATATGGAGTTTATTCTCACTATATCTGCCTATAATCTATTGTTCCTCTAAACCACTGCTACTTTATTTTCCCACAGCAATGCTTAATTCTTCTCATCCTTTGGTTCAAAAACCTATGGTGATACCCCAATGCCTACCTGCCCCCAGTCTATCTTTATCCTACACTGTAATACAGTGAAACTGGATTCCCTCTATTTCTCCAGCTACAACTTATATTTTTCTACCTTTGTAACTTAGCCCATAGGGGCAGGTAGGTAGAGCAGTGGATAGAGTACTGGACTGGAAGCCAGGAGAACCAGAAAGACCTTAGTTAAAATCTAGCCTCAGACACTTAATATGTAACCCTGGGCAAGTCACTTAATCCATATTTGCTCATGGATCACTGCCTCCTCATGGCAGTAATTAGTTGACAATTAGCTGACATAAGGTAATCCATTTGGAGAAGGAAATGACAAACCATTCCAGTATCTTTACCAAGAAAATACCAGAGGCAGCTGGTCCATGGGGTCACAAAGAGTCAGGCACAAATGAACAACAACCTTTGCCCATATTATTATTAAATCTATGACTAAATCATTAGCATTACACAGCAACTCAGGGATCCTCAAATTTATAAATCTGAAATTTTGCAAAACATCCATGGACTATCTTCTTCACTTTTTCCAGGGGATTTTTGTAAAATAAAAAAAGGCGGGGGTGTGGAAGTTTTCCCAAGGAAAATGGTCATTATAATAGCTAATATATTTCAATACTCCATTGTTTAGAATCTCACTGATGTTAATACTTAGTTACTGGTGCAGATATCAACCAGCCTCATCTTTTGCAACTCTTATCTAAGAACTACAACATGTTGCTTCTTACTGCCTTTGAGCAATTCAACTACCTTTTATTTTTATTTTTTTTGTATTTGTGAGTCATCCTTCCATTTCACTATTATTTCCTAAACCAATAGTTAAGCTGCAATTTGTAGACAACTAAAAACCATGTGATTCCTAGCACCTTCTGCTCTGTTGTCATGTCAAATTCAGCAATATAATGTTTGATAACAACCTTTCTCTCATGACAAAGAGGATGTATTTTTTTCTAGGGTTTAGAAGACCATAGACCCAAAGTCATGGGTCCCCAAGCCATGCATAAGTAAGGATAGGAGAAGTGTTTCTGGGCATATTTCACATGAGTTTATACAAGCAGAAGTCCCATGCTGCAACATAATAAGCAATTACTGTGTCTCTTAACTCTGCTAAAGATTTGGACTTTGGGGTGGAGTGGGGTGAAAGGGTTTTTTATTGTAGATTGAAGAAAGTGGGAACACTTGAGTAGAACTGTGATCTCCTCAAAGCATTTATTTTCTCCATTAGTGCAACTCATGGGTCTTTCATACCTTTTAATCCTACACAATTTTTGTCCATCTCCTTTGGCAAATCCTCCACAAGGCCCCAGTATACTGTAGGAGCCTTGACTTTCAATCTCTCGACTTTATATGAGTTACCAATGGAACACACACATCAGTCATCTTTTTTTCTTCATGTCCAACCTACCTCTTCTTCTGGATATAAATCTCATGGATAATAGCTTTCACATTCTCCTCTTTCCCAATTCTTCTTTAGGAATGTGCTTCAGCCCACTGAGGAGCCTTCCATTCATCTCTCTATTGTCTACTGAGTGACCTGCAATTTTAATTATTCAGAGACTGAAACAGGTCATTTTAAAAAAGCATACACACAAATAACTTTCCAGTGGTGCTAGATGGCTGCAATGCAAGTCCCTGTCCACTGCTCCCACATTTAGTGTAACACTCTGAATCTGCAATGGACCATACTGCATTTATCAACCAAATAACTTGATCAGATATTAATTCTATCTACAAATTTGGGCACTCAAAAAGTTCCATAAGAAAATATATAGACTCTTGCTTTAGGCATAAAACATATTCTTTAGATTTTTTTTAACTAGACACCTGTTTATTCATCTTACATTTTTACCTCTTATTTCCTTTAAAAAGTCAAGAAATGTTGTGCAGTAGTTATATGCAAAATGTTATCATTTATTTTACTTATTATTATTCAAAGCCTGTCACTGTAGTAAACTTGAGCAAGAAAAATTTTATATAGTGTTGTCCTTTACCATCATCCTCATTCCCACTAAAATATAACCCCTCAGAGCAGGCACTCTCATTTTCATCTTTGTATCTCCCATTTCTCCAGTATCATTATATTTCTGGTGCCTAGCCTAGTGTCTTGCATGTAGTATGTTTCAAATATAATAAACATGTTCATAAATTTTGGTTGAATATCAGACATAAAATTTTTTGAACCAACTCTACTTTATTCCCCATTATTCCCCAACCTGCCTGGTTATTGGACTGCACTGGCATTCACACTAACAAAGAAGAACGCTATCCTAGAATTCTTTTGCTCAAACTCATGGTTTCATTTGGTGTGGAGAGCTTAACTGAAAAAAAGAAAAAGAAAACAAGAGTTTTGTTTTCATCAAAAAAATTTCTTACATGTTTAAATAAACAAGAAAATATAGGTAGATAGAATTAATTCAATAGGTTTCAAAAAGGCTAAAATCTTATTCAGTGATACAGGCAGACAATATTACCGGTAAAAAGCTAACTTTGTTCATGTGTAACTTAGAGAAAGAAATATAATAACCAATTAATACACCCTCCCTCACTAAGTACTGACAGAATGTTAAGACACAATAGGAAGGTTATAGAAGGATAAGAGAGAAGGATTTGTACCAAATAAGAAGGAAATTGTGTTGGTGATTCAAAAACATTTGATCTAACGAAAGAGGTCAGAGTTTAAATTAGGGCGAGAATAATTTGGAATCCAATGAGGAAATTTTTTAAAGAACTCTCCCCAGGGCTGACAGAGAAGGAGGATCAAGGACAATTCTGCAGGATATAAGAAGTTTAAGGAGGGCCAAAGACGATGTGGGAGTAGAATCTGAAAAAGAAGACTGAGAAAGAAGGAAAAAAGGAAAAGGCATCTGGCAAAACAAAGTAAGTAAGAAAATGTAAGAGAAACAATTAACATGTTAATTAAAATAAATTGATAGAGTAGAATGATGGGGGGGCAAATTCATGTGTGGATTAAGGTTGAAGGAGAGATGGTTGAGGTGGAGTTGTTTTTGAGCTGCAGAAAAGGAGATCTGAGTGGGGTTGTCAAGTTCTTAAGAGGTATTAATTAATTGTAAACATTTCAACCAGGTACTTGAGTTTGAGGCATTAAACATAAACCAAGAATTTTTTTTTAAAGACTGAAAATCAACCAATGTTGAGTAGGGGAAATCATGTCATGATTTGCATTAAATGTACAATTTATACTTATGCCATAGTATAAAGAAAGCATCACCAGTGATGCAAGTGTAGGCTAATCTCCCTCCTGGAGGAGAAGGTTAAGAGACTTGAAGAACTTCAAGCTGTCTGGGAGAATGACATATGCCTAAAAAAAAGAGCAGTAAAGTTTTAATAGGATGGGGATGATCTAAGGGGAAGGAAGTAAGGCTTGACCTCTGTGAGAGATATGAAATAGTTAAGTTTCCAAACTACTAAAATCATCAGTCTTGGGAGAAACAGAAGTTGTTTAGATAAGAGAAAACTTATCAGCCAATCAGCCGCAAACCTAGGAGGCTCAGAAGCCATAAAGTGGGGGTCCGAGGCAAACTGGACCAAGCCAGTTTGAGGTCATGATTAGTCAGCCATTCTCTTACTGCAGCGTGTGCTTAATTAACCTCACACATGGAATGGGAAAATTCCCACATAAAATTAGAGCCTCATTAGAGCAACATGCGACTCATGACGGAGGGAATACATGTGAATGGGAAACTCACCTTTGTATTGACACACTCTCCCTTTACTACAGGGGTGTGTCTGCCTCTGGAGAACTAAAGGGGAATGCACTTCAACTTTTCTAATAAAGAAACTTTGAGACACCAGTCTTTGGAATTGAGTCTGAGGTCATTATTTATAACAACCTTTATCAAGGATATTAGAGTAGAAGAGTATTACATAAAGAAGAAAGAGAAAGAAAAGGACAGGTGTACAAATAGGTTTGATACTCTTTCCAAAGAGTGATGAGTTCTATTTTCTGAGGAGGAAAAATTATTTGTCTGCCAAAGAACAACATAATGGAGCCAGAGAAGCTATCTGGTAACAGATGATCTAGTAAGAGACAGAGGAAGAGGGATACATGGTAATAGCTGGTCATTCCATGCAAAAGGCATGGTGAAGCAGCTATTTATTGAACTGGCAACAGAGAAATCTGTGGTCTTCTGGAGATGTACCTAAGAATCTCAAGACTTTCCAAAGTGGATGACAATTACTTACTTCTGGTTAGCCACATAGGCATAAGTGATATTGCCAGGAGGAAGTTGAAAAGCCTTGCCAGTGATTATGGGCAAGAAGCAAAAGATCTAGATTGTGCTTTCATCACATAAATTCTCATTAAAAGCAAGGAATGCAGAAGAGAAAAATTAATTTGGGAAAGGAATAGCGGTAAGAATGGATTCCATACTTTTGTACCACAGTTTACGATACAGAGATGACAGATTCCTGGCTAAAGGTGTAAAATTCCTAACAAAGGCTCATAAGAATGTATTTGCTAAGTGTCTTATAAATATAATCAAAAGGACTTTTGATTAAAAAGAATCTATTGAATGAATACTGTCTATGAATGCCTCCCAAGTTAGATACCACAGAGAAAAGCTATAGTGTAGACTATTCATTGGAAGGTCAAATACTAAATCTGAAGATGAAATACTTTGGCCATCTAATAAGAAGACAAAATTCATTGGAAAAGACTCTGATGTTGGGAAAGATTGAGGGCAAAAGGAAAAGGGGAAGGCAGAGGATGAGATGGATAGATAGTGTCATGGAAGAAACGAGAATGAACTTGAACAGACTTTGGGAGACAATGAAGGATAGAAAGGCCTATTGTGCTACCATCCATGGGGTCACAAAGGATCAACCATGACTGAAAACTGAACAACAAAAAAAAAATAGTGAAGAAAGAAAAATGAGAAACAGTTTACACAAGATAAAATCCAAGAAGGAAGTCAGTATTAAAATGGATGGCCTCAAATGTGTATACATAATTGTCCAAAGTTTTAACTTTTTTGCTGTGTTCCACCTGGGGGCTTTACTACAAAAGAATGAAACAATCCTACTGACAATGAGATTTGTTTGGCAATGTGCAGTCTGGATGAAGCCAGACTGGCTCTTTGTAATCTCTTCTTTCCTTTTCAGATTTTTGCCAGTCATCACTTTAAAACTCTACCAAGTTTTTCCCTCCCTTTGGAAGTACTGCTTTTCCTCTGGCCTAAAAATTATACTCCAGCTTTGGCACGACTTTGGGCTCTGATAGGCCAGCTTTATGGGTCCTGGTTCCAGGCCTCCATAACACTTCCAAGCCAGACTACCCATCTCCTACCTCCCTTTCTAGTTCTCCTTAGTTCCATTTCTCCATTAGAATGCAAATTCCTTGACAACAGCTTCCTTGTATCTATATTGCCTGAATTTATACAATGCCTGGCGCACAATAAGCAGTTAATGAATGCTTTACCTAGGTAAACTTGGACTCAGTCAAAAGGTGGCCAAAAATGACCTAGAAGGCCACAGGGGTCTCAGTGCTGCTGATTCCCCACCCCTGATAGCCAGTCCCTTCACCTCCCTCTCCTTTGGAGGAGTGGTTTTCTGTTCAAATGAGGTGAATGACTGCCTCAATGCTAGCACAACACTACTTTTAATTCATTTATTCAAAGAAATATGAGGTAATGTATTCTCTCTCACCCCTAGAAGTTTATAAAAATGAATTATTAACTTTTTCATTTCTGGTAAAACACTGTTGTTTTAAATCTTTGTCTTTTCTTCTATTATTGCCAATTGTTCCATTCAACCACAGCATTACAGGGATAGGCCCAAGTTTTAACATTTTACTAATCCCACACCCAATCACATGGGCCAACTTAAGAAACAAAGTAAATAATTAAATCCAAATGGGCAAATATATTATTAAGTCACATGGCTAATGCCTCTCCACTCCTTACCCTCTCCCCCCAAGTAGGGTTCTATAGTAGACATGCATAGGAGAGAAAGAAATTAAAGGTGAGGCGAAAAGAAGGAGGATATTTGGCTTGGGTCTGGAGCCTGAATGGATTTTAGCATTGAGTTGATCAGTCGATAAACATTTATTAAGCGGCTCCCGAGGCATTGCTAAGCACTAGGGATACAAAGAAATGTAAAGGAGTTCCTACTCTCCAGAAGCTCTCAGTCGACGGGATAAAACATGCAAGCAACTGTGTACAAACCAGTTACTTGCAGGATTCATTAGAAATAATTGACAGAAAGAAGGTGCTAGAATTAAAATGGTAGAAACAAAAAAAGTAAGATTTTAATTGGGGCTTGAAGGAAGCCAGAGAAGCCAAGGTGGAGATGAGAAGGGAGAGCATTCCAGGCATGGGAGACAGCTGCCAACCTCAGTAAGGGCCAGAGCCTGAAATCATCAGCCAGAAGAAGCACCTCAGCCTAACATGGTAGATAATAAATAGTAAACTTGGAGAATAGCTCTTCCTACGTAAACAAGGCCAGATGGGGCTAATGGAAGAGCATTTTTTTTTCTGTTTATGGTCATTAAGGATGAGCCCCTTAACTGAAACACTATATTAAATAATGGGACTTTTTCATAAATTAATATTTTATGGAGACCTACTATGTTATGGCATGTTAATGGTAAAGAAAACACAGATATCCTGGGTCCCAAATTCAATGAACACTTTGTCAGCTCTCTTATCTTATTGTATTTACCACCTATTCACAATTAAGGACATTTCTTTCTCATAATATGGATAGGGAGATCATAAATTTGAGTGAGAGACCCTGAGTTGGGATTGTTCTAAAACATATTTGACTGGTCATTCTTTCATCAGACAGACTTCACATTCTGGCTCCTTAGTTCGCTATCTTCAGCTAGCTTTAAGGGAATAAACAATATGAATTTACATATCACCTAGCCTGTTTGCCTCCTTTAACCAAACTTTCAGGTCAACACAGTCAATGAAAATGCCCAAGTCAAGAGATGGGAGTGTCAAATGTGAGGAAGAGAAAGTTGAGTGTCACAGATTACATGGGAGGGTACAGAGTATAAGAATGCTGGAAAGATTTGGCAGTACAGGCCCATTCTCCTCCACCTCATTGACCTCACCTGAAATATTGTTTTCAACATAATGACAGAATTTAAGAAGGATCTTGGGAAACTGGTAGCATCCACAGAATGGCAATCAGAATCCGAAAGGTCATGAGTTCACATCATAGGAGAAGCAAAGGTTGAAAGAGCTGCCGATATTTAACTTGGAGTACAGAAAACTCAGGGTGGGCTAGAGTCCACAGCAAGTATTTGTTATATGCAGGATGGATTAAGCTTGTTTTATTTAGGTGCAGATGATACAACCAAGAGCAAAAGTGAAAACTATAATGCAGAACATTTAGGCTTGATCTCTAGAAGAGTTTCCTAACAAGGTTGTAGTTCAGTTGTTTTCATTCATGTTCAACTCTTTGTCACCCCATTTGGATTTTTCTTGGCAAGGATACTAGAGTAGTTTGCCATTTTCTTTTTCTGTTCATTTTAAACATGAGAAAATGAGGTAAACAGAGTTAAGAGACTTGACCAGGGTCATACTTATTAAAAGTATCAGAGAAGATGGCGGAGTAGGAAGACTAACGTATGCTAGCTCCAAACCCACAGCCCATGGATTTAATGTAAGAAGAGCTTCCCACAAGTTCTGGATCACTGCAGGGTGTGCAGAAACACAGTGGAAGAAATTTCCATTCCAGAGAGCCCTGGAGAGCCGTCCCCAGGGTCTGTCGCGCCCCGGAAAGCAGAGTCCACCCCAGTGCTGCCCTGGCCGGGCAGCCCCAGAGAAGCTGACCCGAGCAGGCTTCAGGGATGGAACCTGTGGTGGCCGGGAAGGTCCCTCCATCCACAGACGCTACAGGTCAGTGAGAAAGATGGCTGGGCTGGACAAGAGGGGAGTGGGGTGTCTCTGTGACTTGGGCCCCCTCGGGAGGAAGCGGCGGAGGCAGAGGCAGGGGCAGGAAGTGGCAGAGGCGGCGGCGGCCCAGGACTCCCCAAGCAGCAGGCAGGCAGAACTTCAGGTCTCTGCATAAACCCCGTGAGGGCCCTGCCCCACCCGCTCCATCACTGAAGGTCTCTGCATAAAGCCCCTGAGGGAACTGAGCCTGGGAGGCAGCTCTGCCCCCACCCCAGCACCAGAACTAAAGCTCACATTGATTAGCAGCCGCGCCTGCTGCGGCAAGCCCATTTGAATCTCAGACCCCAAGCACTAGCTGGGAAGATCTAGGAGGAGGTGGACAGGAATCTCAGAAGTCAAGTAACTGGCTGGGAAAATGCCCAGAAAAGGGAAGAAAAATAAGACTATAGACAGTTTTTTTGAGCAGATGCAAATGTTCCTGCCTTTCGGATCTGATGACGAGGAGATATTCTTGACATCAGGGAAAGACATGGAGGGCGGGGCCTCTGTATCCCAGACATCCCAGGGGGTTGTCGGATGGGCTCAGACCTTGGAAGAGCTCAGAAAGGATTTTGAAAAGCAAGTTAGACAGGTGGAGGAAAAACTGGGAAGAGAAATGAGAGAGAAGCAAGAACAGTATGAAAAACAGGTCAATACCTTGGTAAAGGAGACCCAAAAAAATGCTGAAGAAAATAACACCTTGAAAAATAGGCTAACTCAATTGGCAAAAGAGGTTCAAAAAGCCAATGAGGAGAAGAATACTTTCAAAAGCAGAATTAGCCAAATGGAAAAAGGGTCAAAAGCTCACTGAAGAAAATAGTTCTCTCAAGATTAGAATGGAACAGATGGAGTCTAATGACTTTATGAGAAACCAAGAAATCACCAAACAAAACCAAAAGAATGAAAAAATGGAAGAGAATGTGAAATATCTCATTGGAAAAACAACTGACCTGGAAAATAGATCCAGGAGAGACAATTTAAAAATTATGGGACTACCTGAAAGTCATGATCAAAAAAAGAGCCTAGACATCATCTTCCATGAAATTATTGAGGAAAACTGCCCTGACATTCTACAACCAGAGGGCAAAATAAGTATTGAAAGAATCCATCGATCACCACCTGAAAAAGATCCAAAAAGAGAAATTCCTAGGAACATTGTGGCCAAATTCCAGAACTCCCAGGTCAAGGAGAAAATCTTGCAAACAGCTAGAAAGAAACAATTGCAGTATTGTGGAAATAAAATCAGGATAACTCAAGATCTAGCAGCTTTTACATTAAGGGATCGAAGGGCATGGAATAGGATATTCCAGAAGTCAAAGGAACTAGGACTCAAACCAAGAATCACCTACCCAGCAAAACTGAGTATAATAGTTCAGGGGAAATATGGTCTTTCAATGAAATAGAGGACTTTCAAGCATTCTTGATGAAAAGACCAGAGCTGAAAAGAAAATTTGACTTTCAAACACAAGAATGAGAAGAAGCATGAAAAAGTAAACAGCAAAGAGAAGTCATAAGGGACTTACCAAAGGTGAACTGTTTACATTCCTACATGGAAAGACAATATTTGTAACTCTTAAAACTTTTCAGTATCTGGGTAGTTGGTGGGATCACACATGTACAAGCATGCACGCACACACACATACACACATGCCCGCACATACAGAGACAGAGAGCACAGAGTGAATTGAATAGGATGGGACCATATCTTAAAAGACATTAAGGTAAATGGTGAGAGAGAAATGTAGTGGGAGGAAAGAGGGTGAAATGGAATGGGGTAAATTATATATCATTTAAGAGGCAAGTAGGAGACTTTTTAGTGGAGGGAAAAAGAGGAGAGCTGAGAAAAACAAACAAACAAACGAAAAACAAACAAAAACAAGAAGTTTACCCTCATCACATTTGACTAAAGGAAGGAATAAAATGCACACTCATTTTGATATGAAAACATATCTTACAGTTTAGGAAAGTGGGGGAGAAGGAGATAAGCAAGGGGGGGATGATGGAAGGGAGGGCAAAGGGAGGAGGGAGCAATTTAAAGTCAACACTTGGGGAGGGACAGGATCAAAAACAGAAGAGAAACAATGAGGGGCAGGGTAGGATGGAGGGTAATTCAGTTAGTCTTACACAACACGACTATCAGGGAAGTCATTTGCAAAACTACACAGATAGGGCCTATATTGAATTGCCTGCCTTCCCAAAGGGAATGGGTGGGGAGGGAGGGATGGGGAGAATTTGGAACTCAAGTTTTAGGAACAACTGTTTAGTATTGTTGTTGCTACTAGGAAAGAAGACATACAGTTAATGAGGAATAGAAAGTCATCTGGCCCTACAGGAGAAAAGAGAAGATGGAGACAAGAGAAGGGAGGGATGACAGAAGAGAGGGCAGATTGGAGATAGGGAAAATTAGATTGCTTGGGGTATTGGGGTGGAGGGAGGGGAGAAAAGGGGAGAAAATTTGGAACCCAAAATTTTGTGAAAATGAATGTAAAAAGTTAAATAAATAAATAAATTTAGAAAAAAAAAAGAATTGTACCCACATACACTTTTGAATTTAACCTGTATTATTAACACTTTCTTAATTCCAGAAATCAACAGTACAATATAACAAGCCTTAATTTGTAATATTTGCTGACTTACAGTGTGAATACTCACGTGCAGAAAATTTAACAATCTGTAAATCAGAGGGGCTCCAGCACAACCCAGCCCGAAGGGTGGCAAGCTTGAGTCTCTTCAACTATCCCAAGACATTTCCTGTATAGCATTATCTGCTTTCATCAAATGATCCAAAGCCCCTATGAGTTTTAAAAATTATTAAGGACTTATTTACTCCTTATTTATTTTTTGATTGATTTATTGCCCTAATCAAAGTTTCTTGGGGGTTGCCTGCCTCCCTTACACATATAATATGCATTTAAAAACACAAATTAAATTGATCATAAGGTGTTCTCATAAGAATGAGAAAGTGTACATCAGGTTTTTTTCTATGTATGGATATATGTAATGACACACACACACATATATATTTGCAAATTGGATATTTGTAGATCAATGAGTGATCTTTGGTTGCATCCTTTGCGCATGTCTCATTCCTTCACTGAGGTGAAACAGACCATAATTGCAGGACTTGTCTTCTACTCTCACTGATTTTCTATGGCTATGATTTCAAGTTTAATTCCAGCCGTATTTCTAATGGAGTTTCTTAAACATTACAGTTCATCTTATGTTAAAATTACATAAAATACTATGAAAAAATTTAATAAATAGAATGTTTCATATTATTATTATACTTACATATTATATACTTATTATAATATTATACTTATAATAATAATATACTTATTATTATACTTACAGTCGTGAGCCTATACAAAGTTCTTAAAAAAAAAATAAGGTAAACAGATTCCATTCTGATCCCTCTGAATTTACATTCTAAGGCCAATATCCTAGGCAAAATGTTAGAAATAAACTTCTTAATACTTTATCTCTTGCAAAATGAACATATCTACAAAGAAATTTCAACGAAGTCCTCCCTGAAATGGACAGATTGCCTGGGCATCAGAAAACCTGCTATTAAGAATATTCAAACATTATTGCTACTAAGGTTCCTCATCAAATAGCTGTTGGGCAGAAAGTTTCTGAAATACCCTTTTTTCCCCCTTCCTACCCTCCCCATTGTTGTATCCGTTATACCAGGCCTCAAGGGGGAAACTTAGTACATCAAAAGTATTTTTTAAAGTGAACAAAAGAATTAAACCTTTGAACAAAAAAAATAAATAGAATCAGGAACAGGGAAAACTAAGGAACAGATCAAAAATATATGTAACCCAGATACCAGAAATCAGTGATCACTGAGTGATTTCCAATGTACCCCACTTCTTGGACTAGATTCCATCATTATCACACTCCCACGAAAGTTATCACCAAAAAACTCATCATCCTTAAGTTGCATTATCTCTGGTACTCACATCTCACTGTAACTTTCAGTACCTTCTGTCCCTCTGAGCGGAAGGGTGGAGTGTAGAGCAAAGAACTCTTCCAAAAGTCTTCATTTAAAAAGGATTCCCAGGCCATTTATCTTTTTATTTCCTGCAATCTGCACTCTGTAGACCGGACTCTACCATGCCCCCATACCATCTTCTTCCCCTGACTCCCCTGACCTTTTCAGCTTTCTTTTGTGCACTGTTTCTCCCCATTAAATAATAAGCTCCCTGAAAGCAGGGACTGTCTTTTTCATATTTTTATCCCCTAATACTTAGCACAGTGCCTAGCAGGTGTTTAAGAAGTGTTCATTGACTGTTAAATACACCCAAGTAAAAATTACATTTATGGGCACAGTTTACCACAATGTTCTAAGCATATCACTGGAAATCAGGGATTCTAAAAATAAAACTTCCCAAGTTTTCTGAGATAGTATAACAATTAGTAGTGTTCCCATTAAAGTAGCATAAAGAGTGATGGTACTATACAAGTGCTAAATAATTATTAAAGGAGGTCTGATGTGATGGCTGACTTTAGAAGTTTCTTCTAAGCAGCAGGACCTACAGTAAAGAAAGATTATACTCCAGGGATAGGGACCTGTATTAATTATAATTTATTACCAGCAGTTATGAGGTATATTACATATCATATGGGAAGAGGGTATCTTCATCTGGGGCCTGGGCTCCCCCAAATAGAGCAATGCCTCCAAATATTCTAGTATTGTTATGTTCTTGTACTAAAACCAAATCAGAAGGGAGATACCTGCTAAAGCAGTAAACCATACTGTGAGAATAGGGAAAGTAAAGAAAGACCATATAAACTGTGCTTTTCTGATTGCATCAAAAAGGTGCTATGTATACTTTCCATAAACGATGTCATAGTAGAAAATATGCTAAAATGCCACCCTGAAAAAAAAGCCTGGATGATGAAAAAACATGAAAGGATGTATGTTTTTAAATAATTCCACCTAAAGATTATACAGATCCAGTAATATGATAGTGGCACAAAAAAAGTTCACCAAATTTGGGTCAAAAAGAAAAACTGTCACTGGTTCTGCTTTCCAGAATTTTGAAGGCTGAATGCATTTTCATTTTTCAGGAATTGAAATTTAAAAAAGGAGAAAAGCAACCAGAAATATGAAACAAGTTTCTATTTATTTTCTCCTATTAATGAATTTATTTGTCAAGTTCAAATTTAACATTTATTAAACACTTACTCTATGGGATGTTTGGGGAGGAGAGTTGGTGCGAGAGTTTACTGAGCCTTTTTTCAGGGATGCTTATCCACTCTAGGTGTCTCCATGATTCACCCAGCTCTCACCTGTGGCTCCAAGAAGGTGTAGAGCAAATGGAGCAGCCACACCCCAGTAAACCATCTCAACAGATTGGCAAAACCAGGTTGAAGGTAATTGACAGGCCTCAAACTTGTTGATGAATTAGGAGGACATCTACCCCATGGCATGTGAAGACTTTCCCTGGTAGAATGCGCTGAACAGAACAATTTATTTCAATGTTCCTGAAGGCAGCTAAAGCAGGCCCTGTAGAGTCCTTAGAGCTTGGACAGTCATCAAAGATGCCAAGGTCACCCATTGAATCCTGGGCCATTGCCAGTTATCAACATTTTTCCTGCCACTGGGCTTCAATGACTCTAGAAGAAAGAGTGAGGCTGAGAGTTTTGTGCAATTCTGACTCACTTAAATCCAATTCATACACAAGTCAAGATATCAACTGTGATGTCATCTTAAGACTCTGGGGAAAATACAGAATTTAGATAAGATCCCATCCCTGTCCTCTTGCCTTGGAAGGTGAAATGTTACCATACAGTGAAATAACTCTAGTATAAAATATGTACAAACTAATAAATAGAATTATAGATGATATAAAAGGTTCTAGCAAAGTGAGAGGGTTGGGAAGGAAAGTTCATTAGTAAATGGTAGAGATGGAGATGAGGGAAGACCTTGTTGAGAAGGTGACATTCATTCTGGGCTTTATAGGATGGACATTCTACAGTAGGCAGAGGAAGAGTGGCTGGACAATCCAGGCATAGGGAACAACTTTAAGCAGGCACAGAGGTTGGAACAGCGTGAGAACATATACTTGGTAGGGGATCGCTGGGGTAAATGGTTCATGGGAGAATGTGAGACATAGCTGGAAATATAGCGTGGTACTAGATAGAATTTGAAGGGTCACGTGAAAAGAGTTTAAACTTTAGTAGGCAATCTATAAGTGTTCTGTAGAGTAATGTGGTGTAAGGTTAGAGTAGTATCTCTCTCCCCTTCTTCCTACCACATTATAATGCACCATAATGGCACCGTCATGCCCTCATGATATAAATGAAGCCTGTATGACATACTATCAGCAGGCTACATGTGGTGCAGTTCATGAACCAGTTATGGGAAGCTTCCCCAGAGCCCACTGTCAAGGCAGTTCAAGTAAAACATTTTGGTACTGGATATGCAAGAGGTTCAAGATTCCTTGCAAATGTAAAATGACAAATGCTAGCTCCGTCTTTGTCTACAGCCCCTCACCCCAGCCATCAAAGGAGAAATCACAAAAAATGAAATAGGTGGAAGGGGAAAAGAGCCAAATGAGGATTTATTAACTATGTATCTACCCTAAGCCTTCTACTTTCTCCTGTGTATCAATTTCTCCAGCTGAAAAAAAAGGGGGGATGGGATGAAATTGACTAACACGCGTTCGCACGAGAGTCCTGAAGGACCTCTAACGCTCCGGGACCTTTAAGGGATCTTGTTCTTCTGCACGGCCCCCTCAGTGCGGGGAACTCCAAGGTCTCGTTGACTTGGAGGACAGCTTCCGCTCCATCACATCCAACACCTTCGCGAGGGCCCCGGGCAGCACGCCACCTGTCCCCGCGGCTCGCCCCGCCGCCTCGCTCCTTCGGCACGTCCACGCGCCCCCGAAGCCGCTTCTGGCGGTGCTCGGGAGGGGCGGCGCCCTGGCGCGGCCGCCAGGTGCGAAGGGGCTCCGGGGCCAGGTCAGTCTGGGCCACAGGGAGGCTGCGCCGGGCGCGCGGGGAGGGCCCCAGCTGCAGAGGCGCGAGCCCTTGGCGTGCAGCTGGAGCGGCAGCAGCACAGGGGCTGGCTGGCCCAGGTAGAGGCAGGCTGCCTTCTGTCTGAGTTTCCTCGGGGTGGCAGCGCTTCCTGGGCTCCCCGCAGCACGTGGAGAGCGAGGTCATGGCGGGTTCAACTACGGGCGAGGATCACTACCGCGTCTTTGCCAAGGTAAGGGCTGGAGAAACTGGAGTTAGGAAGGGGCGATCAGGCCGAGGGCCGGGGCAGGCCTGGCCGGACCTCAGGCCCTTCGTCCTGTTTCCAGGAGCTCGGTCTTCCCGGCCCTGTATGCACGGACATCGAGTGCGTTGAAAGGGGGCATGGAGGTGGAAGCATGGGGGTCGTGGCAGTACCGCGGGAGGCTTCCTTCAGCTGGGGCTGGCTGCTACTCTCATGCCTGCTTTCCTGCCCACCCCGCTTTCCACTTGTGGGTAGAAGCCCAGGGTGCCCAGGGAGCAGCCCCAGGGGGGCTTAAGAACCCTTGCACCCTGTGTGACTGAGAGAAGGGAAAGGTCTCGTAGTTATCTGCTTCCCCACGTTTTCCCAGAGCTGTGGGGAGTGTCCCGCTGATCCTCGAAAAGGGCCAGATGATGGAGGTGGATAAGGGAAAGCTTGGCTTTTCAAAAGCGGAAAAGAACAGGTGGACTCCTTAGCTCACGTGTCCCGTCTGTCCTTTCATTTCCCTAAATCAAGGTGCAATTTTTAAAAAGAGGCCAAGTGAAAAATTTAAAAGCTATTTATGTCAATCTAAACAGTTTTAAAACGAAAATTTTATTTCTTAGCATTTCATTCTGGAATATAATTGACTTCCTTAATGTTATTTAATCATTGATGGAAATAGATCCTTGAAATCTGTATCTTAATCCAAATTTATGACCACTGATATGTTTAACAATTAGAATAATAGAAAATCCAGTTTTTAATAGAAAAAAAGTAGAGTGTACCTCCTTCATTGCAGTTATGGTAACTTGCACATTCTCCAAAGTTCCCTTCATCAAATTTCTAAGACAGGAGTTACTTCCTAAAGCTTGTTCTTTTTTTCTTATTCTATTAAATTTTAAGTCAACCAAAATGAGCTTTCTGAAAGTAATATGGTAGCACTCTGAGGGGTGGGCTGAACAGAATTAACTTAGGTCTTAATTGAGTGTGGAATTCATAAGTATTACTGTAGAGGAATATACCTTTAATACCTACACCAAACTGAACTTTGTCTACCATATACCCAAGCAATGTACCTGGGCAGTAGAGACAAAGGGATATAACTAGTCTGACTTTAAGGAAGTTGAAGCCCCAGTTGTGCTGCTTGTACTATTTGGGCAGAGTGGGGCATGTTAAATTTCCCTTGGCATGGCAGTTTAAATCCTCTGACTCCTGGGGAAACAGGAGTCCAGCATTTGCTCTTAGAATAGAGGTTACTGTGGTGCAGCTGCCGCAGATTGAGTCAGTGCTGTTTGTTGTGATAACAACCACAGAAATAACAACTCCATGAAATGCAGGAGTAGTTTGCTTTAAGTACTTCAGCACCTGCTGTTACTAATTAAGGGCTTAGTATGCTCCAGATTGCAAATGACAATCCAGTGTTTTAAAAATGTTAGTGGCTAGGGTGCTCTGCATGTTGAGCTCAGAACTCAAATAAGGTACTGGAGTATTGCTTGATAGTTCTTTTTAAAAAGCATTCATAATTTTTATTTGAAAATAGAAGTGTTAAAATACAAAAAAAGTACTTTGCGCTTAAATTTTTTTGAAAAAAAGCATTTAGCATACCAGCACCAGATTTAATTGAGTTGTGCTTATACAAGTCAAAAATGTTATTATTGATCTCAAGTGCAAATTTGTGACTTTCAGTAAAGTATCTTTTCAAAGAAGGCTGACAGTTTCAAAAGGAGTGACATTTACTTAGCATTTGAAGCCCCTGCATTATCTCTTGTCCCCACAACAGGCTAGAAAGTGGGTTCAGTAGGTAATGCCCCCTCTATTTTATACAGGAGGAAACTGAGGTTCACTTTCAATTCCTTTTGCTTTACTCATTCTGCCCCTCCCTACTCCAATTCCTTAAAAGATAGTCTTGGATGTAATAAAACTTACTCTTAGGGAGGCATTATGGTTAGTGGAAAAATTATCTTTAGCATGAGAGAAAATCCAGGCTCTGCTGCTTACTTACCACAAATGTCCTTGGACATTTTACCTCTCTGGGCTTCATGTGTAAAGTGGATGAGACTTATTCTAGCTTTTAAATCTTAAACTCCTGCAAGATATTTTTAAACTGAATAAAAATTTTGAATAAAAGTTGATTGAAAATTGCGTAATTAACATTACTGGAACTCAATGGTCTGCTTATTTTTTTCCTCCACCAAATGTTCCTTTAGTTAGGTCCCAGGCAAAAATTGTAAAGCAATTTTTTCCTATCTTGCCCTTTCTTTTGCCTTCCTCAGGCTCCAGGTACTTTAACCCTGCTTTCCAAAGTACTCTGCATGGAAATAGTACCTAGACCTGCCCCAATGCTACCATGCTGCAAGCTTGTGCTCCTCTAAGCTGCTTTCTTGTCTTTGTTTTGTATTGCAGCTAATCTGTAGGCAAGTAATCTGATTTTAATCATCTTCATTTTGACTTAACCTTCCAGAGAAGTCTTCCTCTGTAAATGGCTCTAGGAATGCTTAAAGCAGGAGACCATAATTTTTTGTTGATGTTGTCAAGGCAATATGGAAAAGCCTATGTATCTCTTATCAAGAGTATTGTTTTTAACTCCATAAAATAAAATACGTAGAATTGTGAGAAAAACCAATTATGTTGAAATGCAGTTATTAAATTGCTTTTTTTAAAAAAACCAAGTTTTTGGACCCTAAGTTAAGAGCACCTAGCCTAAATTAGACCAAAATACCTAAACCTAGTAAAGAATTATTTTCATTATTATGTATAGATAGAAACCTCTATACTTCCTCAGAGACCTCAAGAAGATTTTTCTCTGGTTTACTCTGAGATCTTTCTACTTCACAGGTTCAGTTTTCTTCATTTTAACTTATTAAAATCATAGCAATTTAGACTCCAGAGGCTTTAGTGACTCATCAGATGTAAGAATAGAATGCTAGAGGCCTAATTGAAGTTACTATGAACGGAAGGCTTGGTCATACTTTCTTTCTAACAAAGAAAAATGTATTAGCAAACAGATTCACACAGATGAGTCCTCAGAAATAGCTGGACTTCCTCAGCACTCCTTGAAGGGTGTGACTTCCTGTTTTAGCTAAACTATTTCCCATCCTGACAGAGGATAGCATGAAGACAGCTCCACAGAAAGATATTTTGATAAGAGGCCAGTAGTCATGCCTTCACTTTTGTGATTTAGAAGGAAGCTATTTATTGAGTCATTGCCATTTTCCCCTCACTAAAGGAAAATAACTCTGCTTACAAGATTCCTAAAAATCAAATAGATGGCATGAGTTCTTGTTTACCAAAGAAGTACTGATATTTTGGGTTTCTAAGGAGTACCATTTGGCACCAGAAAACTGTACTGAATGGGGTCTAAAAAATTTGGCTTTTAATTTGTTTCCTCTAAATTTATCTAAGTAGAAGAGTAAATTAGTGGGTTTTTACCTTCTGAGGTATAAAAATTAACCACTCCTTAACATATGACAAGTATCCAGAAGATATTTCTCAAAATCTACTCAGTGATCACTTTTCAGGATATTGGGTTACAGAACATCATTACTCTGATTCAAGGAAAACATAAGTAATTCATGAAGAATAGACTCCGGATTTTCTAGGTTTTTAATGTTGCCAGGAGAAGAAACGTCAGGCTTTCTAATAAAGTACTGATGAACTGTGGTTTCTTTTGAAGAAATTTTTCCCTTTCAAACTGACAGTTGAAATAAATAGTGTAAAGTCTGTATTTATGGTAACAACTATTTTAAGGTAATGGTAAAACAAGAGGAAAAAAGATCTTCTACCTTAAAAGTTACCTCAGTTCTTAGGATCCTCTTGTTACTTATTTATCATGTCTTTAGCAATTTGGTTTTCATTCTTCAAAGTGACTAAGGGAGCATTACCTAATGACCAAGTGTGATATATTTCGTTTCTTCCCCAGGGTTATTCTGGACTCTTAAGGGGGCTTGGAGAAGTCTAGTCTCTGCTACTAGCTCAAGCCCCTGCTACTTGTGTTCCCCCACTTATAGAGATCCTCTAAAACCCAGTTCCACTTAACAGATCAGCTTTTACAAAAGTTATTTAAGGGTAAGGAACAAACATACAGTTCCCCATCCTGTCCCTAAAACCTAAGACACATAGATTCTCCTTATTATACACACTTCGGTCTCCGGGGAAGATAGAATAGGTTCACATTTTAAATCAGTTCCTATATAGCATAGTCCTACCAAGTTACAAGTCCATTCCATCCCAGCACCTTGGCTCCCAGGGCATGTTGATGACTGGCAGCAACATTCAGCCAGTAATCCTGTCTCCAAGGAGGTCATGGCTAAAGGAAGGGAGTTTCCAAGGGCCAGAGACTCCACCATCTGCATCTAGAATTGTAAAAGACAAGTGAAACAGACCAAAGTCCCCAACTTGGTTTTGCTACCACATTTAAAAGGGGAGAGAAGGGAGAAGGTAACTCTTTCCCCATGCTCCGCTCAGTGTCTATAGTTTCAGTGACCAGGATTTACTTCTCCTTTAATGCTACTGGCAAGAGAGATTGTCCCAATATAATATATTGTTTTTCAATTTTTATTTAATTTTTAATTTATGGAATGAAACAAGCATTTCCATAACATGATAAGAAAGATGATTGCATGTGAAACTGCAAATCTTTTATGTACAACTTGCTGTCCTTTTAAATATATGATCAAGTTAGGTAAATTTCTTTTCTTCCTTCTCTCCCATGGCTACCCTTACATACAAATATGTGTATGTGTTTGTGTGCATATGTGTGTATGTAAAATCATTCTATATATAACTTCTATTTATTGGTTCTTTCTCTGGATGCAGATAGCCTCATCTTTGAGTATTTATAATAGTCAAAATGACTTATTTGCACAAAGTTGTTCCTAAAACAATATTGCTGTTACTGTATACACCATTCTCATGGTCCTGCTCATTTTTCTTTTGGTTATTTTGTACAATTCTGTCTGTATTTTTCTAAGGTCATTCAAGTTCATCATTTCTTATAACACAGTGGTATTCCGTCACAATCGTAAACCACAATTTATTCAGCCCTTTCCTATTTGATGGACTGTTTTAATCTGGTGTTTTTAAAGATCAAACCCATTCCAGCTGCACAGCCAAGGGAAAGAACCTGTTCCCACCCATATGGTAGGACAACACAAAATATCTTCTCCCAGATGCAGGTCCCTGCTATCTCCCAAATGGGGGCCTCCATCTTAGGTGATCTGGACATGTGAAAGACCCCATTACACTATAATTTCATTCAATAAATTTCTTTATAAGTAAGGCATTGTGTTAGGTTCTATTTTGTTTTGTTATTTGGAGGAGAGGTTGTTTCTGAGACTGGGTCTTCCTGTCTTGCCCAGGCTGGAAGTCCAGGGGCTATTCATCAGTCTATTCTGTTACTGATCAGCATAGGAGATTTGGTCCGTTTGTTGTGTTTTTTTAATTGGGGCGGATTCATCCCTCCCGAGATCTAGATCTCTAGAGTTGGAAGGGACTTCAGAGGCAGTTAGTCTGACTCCCTCTCTTTACAGAGGTCACTGAGGCCTGATTGTTGTGGTGTGGTCTGAAGCCTGTTGCCCAAGCTTAACATGATGGTAAGCATCAGTGGTAGTATTTGAACTCTGATCTTCTGAGTCTCGATGGGAATCTAAATTCACTGGATGACTCTCAAGTAGTAGAGAATTGTTTATGAATGTATGTTTTTAGCACATCCAGTCTTCCTTACTTCTGTTTATGGTATTATCTATCATCTCCTTTCCCCCTAATTTACTCCTCCAAATTTAACCAGACTTGAGAGCTTGAATAGTATAGACTTGAGAGCTTGAATAGTATAGACTTGAGAGCTTGAATAGTATATAATTATCCTGTTGCTTTCTGCCCTATGCAAACTCTGTGTAGATTATCCTGTTCCAAGTACCATATTTTAGGAAGGATGTTAATAGGGTGGACATCTGAGGAAGTATAACCAGAATGTGAAAGGAGTCAAGTTCACCTAGTCTCAGAACTGTCTGAAGAAACAGGATGCTTAGTCTGGAGAACAGAAAAGCTGGGGTTATGAGTTGTTATTCAGTCAAGTCCAACTCTTAATGAACCTGTTTGAGGTTTTCTTGGAGATACTGGAATGATTTGCCATTTTCTTCTCCAACTCATTTTACAGATGAGAGGCGGCAGCTATGTGGTACAGTGGATAAAGCACCAGTGCAAGAGTCAGGAGGACCTGAGTTCAAATCTCAGCTCAGACATTTGACACTCACTAGCTGTGTGACCTTGGGCATGTCACTTAACCCCCAATTGCCTCATCCTGGGTCATCTCCAGTCATCCTGATAAGTATCTGGTCACTGGATTCAGATGGCTCTGGAGGATAAGTGAGGCTGCTGACCTGCACAGCCTTCCCTCCCTCAAAACAAAGTGAAGTGCAAGTCATGTCATCATTTCTGTGATGGCAGGTCTTCTTTGGAAATGAAGGACGAACATACACACATACACATAGATGAGAAACTGAGTTAAGTGACATGCACAGGGTCATACAGCTAGTAAGTGTCTGGGACCAGATTTGAACTTATAAAGATGAGTCTTTCTGATTCAAAGCCCAGGGTATCCACTGTGCCACCTGGCTGCCCATGGTTTATGATAATTTCCTTCATATGCTTGAAATGCATGAGAGAGAGAGAGAGAGAGAGAGAGAGAGAGAGAGAGAGAGAGAGAGAGAGAGAGAGAGAGAGAGAGAGAGAGAGTGAGAGAGTTTCTCTGTGTATCTGGCAGTTAGTCACTTCACACACTGCCTCTGATTGGTCAACAATAGGTCCCACTCAGCCCAATCCTAACCTTGGTCGACCTTGGTTTGGGTTCTGATGGCTCAGGGTAAATGTCAATAATAGTTTTTTCTGTTTTGGCCAGAAACTGAGGGTCCTCCCCTTTGAGACTTTTTTTTGACTAGGTGAAAGAAGCCATTTTTTCCCCCTCATTTCTTACCTGGTCTTGATCACTGAAAGGATGTTGCCTCAGATATCACTAAAACCTGGGAAAGACCTTAGCTTAGCAAGGCCAAGGTGTCCCACTGAATCCGGGGGCCATCTCTAGTCGTCCTGATCTATTTCTTGCTCCTGGACCCAGATGGCTCAGGATGGGGGAGTGAGCCTGGTGATATTCACTTCAATCCAGTTCACTTGCAAGTCATGATGTCACCTTTCCAATGTCATGGTCCTCTTCCAGGACAGAAAACAGCATCAAACACCTCTAAGAGGGCGTAGACATGTTGTGTGTGGCCTCAGAGGGCAGAACTAAAAGCGGAGGGTATAGAAGACAAAATCTCATTGCAAAGAGGCAAATTTAGGCTAGATATAAGGAAAACCTTTCTAATGATTAGAGCTATTCAGAGGTGCACTGGTCTACCTCAAGAGATCGAGATAGTGAATTACCCCTCATTGAAGATCTCCACTCAAAGCTAGGATGACTGCTTGTCAAGTATATTCCAGATGAGATTCTTTTTTCAGGTAAGGGTTGGATAAATTAGTCACCTAGATTCTTTCCAACTTTGTGATTCTGTGAAAAGTAGACACTTGCAAAAAACAACCACACGGTCTTTTTTTTGGGGAAATTACTAGAAATAATACAAAGTGTACTAATGTCATGAAGTCTGGATATTTGTATCATTTATTTTTCTCTTCTTGGACAGCTGTGAGTCTTCTCCCAGATGCCTACTAATTGTGTGGTCTTTGTTACTTTTCCCCATCCCATCTCCCATCTACTTTAGGCAGAAATTGACCTCTTATTAGTCGGAGATGTTGCTGTTGGGAACTTGGCTGAAATTGTACAGAGATTATTTTCAAATACAGCTGAAATCACAATCACCGTTAGTGATGTGAAGAGTGCCTCAGTCTTTTTGGACGATTTCACATTCAACATGATTTTCCTGAAGATGAATTCATTGCCAACTGCAGAGGAACTAGAAGCTATCAAATTAATTAGGTAAATTTTAAAGAGATGAATAAAAGTATAACAGGATATTTCTTAATTAAAAAAAATTTTCGTGCTATTATATGTGATCTGCTTTAAAAAGTGAAAAATAATTAAGTGAGGGACAAAAGACTTAGTTGTTTGTAGTAAGTGCTTCCATAAATTCACTGGCTTTCCAGGGTAGCATTTATAAACTATAAATAGAATAATAAAAAATAAAATGAGATAACATAAGACTGTTATTATTCATACATTAAATCTTCATATCAATGTCTTAGGGCACATCTTATCATTGCCTTATTAGTTGTCACTGCTCCATGAAGATAATAACTGGATATCCAGTATCTCAGTGTGTGGAGTCTATGTCTATAGGCTAGGTTGGCCCCCTGTGTGGGAGTGAGGGTGGTGGTGGGGTTTTAATATCCTGTTGTTAATCTGTTCTTTTTATTTTGGAAGGGTTCTGGGATGAAAGCAGGGATTAAAGCACTATGTACATTCTAAATGCTAGCTATTAATAGGTCTAAATCAGAGCTGTCTCCGTATTCCCGTTCCATCTTAAAGCCCTGTGGGCTGGCACAGGTCAGTTCCAGAGGACTGAGGAACCGGAGATAGAAGAAATGATCTTAAGACTATCTCCTAGTCTAAGTCCCTTCCGGAGATCTAGACTGAGCTGACTTTCTTGAGATGTGGTTTGTGGTACCTTGAAACTACCAGAGAGCTCCTATGAAGCCAATCCAAACAAATACTGCAAACTTACCCCTTCTCACAAAATACATACATATACTGGGATTCAATTAATTTGAATCAGTTTATGTGGTTGAGGGTGCAAGGATGTGAGGTAGGCAGGCCGATAATTTATATTCTTACAGTGTGATGCTAATAGGTTTCAAGCCGACAGAGATTTAGGATTTGTTACTGTACAAAATGGAGCACTCGCTTTTATTAACCATTAAACTAAAAGGGAAAAGGAAAGCTCATTTGTTTAGTACTGTGTCATAAACTCTGTAAACAAAGAGGCTTTCTGGTTATAATCAACACACTTGTAGAAGTTTTCTAGAGGTAGAAATACAAATGAGAATTTGGGACCAAGTAAACCCTATTGTCCATCTGAGCCCCAAATGTCTGTTATTCATAATTGTATTTAAATGACTGCCCTCTTCAGCAGTGACTAATTTTTAGGATTTTAGAAATCTTAAAGATTTTTTGAGGATTATTTTACTTCTGCTTCCCATGTAGACCATGAACAGAGACATGTAGGATTTAGTTTCCTTCTTAAAGGAAAGCCAAATGTTCTTTTTTTTTTAAAATTTTTGAATTTTAATTAATTTTTTATTTTCAACATTTATTTTTTTTTTAGATTTCAAGTTCTAAATTTTTGCCCATTCCTTTCCTCTCTTTTCCCCGAGATGGCATGCAATCTGATGTAGGCTATACGTGTACAATCATATTAAACATATTTCCACATTAGTCATGTTGTGAAAGAAGAATCAGAACAAAAGGGAATAACTATGAGAAAGAAAAAAAAAGAAAAAATAGTATGTTTCAATTTGCATTCAGACTTCATAGTTCTTTCTCTGGATGTGGATAGCATTTTCCATCCTGAGTCTTTCAGAATTGTCTTAGATCACTGTATTGCTGAGAAGAGCTAAGTTTATTAAAGTTGGTCATTGCGCCATGTTGCTGTTACTGAGAACCAAATTTTCTTAAAGCCAAGGGATAAATAGGAAGGTCACCTAAAGAAAACAACTTATAGATGAATATAAAAATTTTCTTAAAACATAAAACTAAGGGATTAGGAAAATGATTTTGATGAGGAGCAGTCAAAACAAGATTACTTGGGACCATACCAAATTAGAACTGGATTTCTTGGTCTCCTTGGCTGCCAGGAATTCTGAGTTTCATGTAATCCAAGTTGGAAATAACTCAAAACATCCATTTCAGCTGGTCGTATTCCCTGTAGACCACCTGCCCCCCAAATCTAGCTTTTCCTTGAAGATCCCCAGTGAGGGGAAACTAATTTCCTACCAAGGTGTCCCACTTCATTTTTGGGTACCTTTAAATGTTGGAATTTTTATTCTTTACATCAAGCCTAACTCTGCTTCTCTGCAACTCCCAGTTGGTGGTTTACACTTGATCTTATGGGAAGCAGGACAGATTTAACCTCTGTTCCACAAGAGGAAGAAAGGCAGTGCATTCCTGGCTTTAGGGCACAGCATGTGCAAAGGCTATGATGGAAGGAGATGGAATGTCACATGTAAGAAACAAGAAGCCTAAGTTTTGGCAGGTTTGTAACATATTCAAGATGGAGTTCGTCTACCCCAAGCCCACTGTCCTTCCTAATTTCCCTATTTCCATTGAAAATTTCCTTCAAAAGTGCCACCAACTTAAGAGGTCTTTACTGATTCCCCCAGCTTCTAGTATTTCCCCTCTAAGTTACTGGTATATTCTATATACAGTGCCCCCAAAATGTTAGTGCAGTTTTAAGTTGTAATAACAGAAAACTGGACCTGGACGTTTGGGGGATTCTATGTCTTATATGTATATATAGGTCTCTCCCCAGAGAATGGGAACTCCTTGAGGGAAGGGGCTATTTTATTTTTACTTCTATATCCTTGGCACCTACAGTACCTGTCACTGGGCAGGCACTCCAGTGAGTGTTTAACACCATCATTTCAGTTACCCAAGTTAGGAGCAGCTAGATGATGCAGGGAACAAAGCACTGAATCTGGATTCAGGAAGACCTGAGTTCAAATTCTGCCTCAGATTCTCACTAGTTGTATGACCCTGGACAAATCATTTGACTTGTCTGCCTCAGTTTCCTCAAGTGTAAATTGAAGATAATAATAACACCCACCTCCAAGGGTCATCCTAAGGATCAAATGAGATACTATTTGTGAAGCAGTTAGTACAGTGTCTGAAACGTAGTAGGCATTTATTAAGTGCTTGTCTGGCCTGACCTTCCTTCCACCCAGGTTCTCAACCCTGTACTCATCTTACAGTCTTTACTCTGTTTCCCTCTGAGCACCTCATAAGTTCCTGAGGCTTGATAATCTCTCTGGAACATCTCTTACACCTCTTCTCCTCCCCCATCCCCCCAATGCAGCCCTCATCACCACTTGCCCGAACTATGGGAATAATTTCCTTAATCTTCTGGCCTCTAGTCCCTCATGTTTACAATACATCCTCCACACATGGAGCAAATCAACATTTCAGAATACCATGAGACTACTTGTTAGGGAAGCCTCAGTGATTCCCTGTTGTCACTAGAAAAAAAATATAAACTCTGTTTAATTTTTTAAAAAATTTTAAATTCTTTTGCTTTTAACACCACCTTATTCCAAATATATCTCTCTACAATCCCTTGTAAAAAAGAAAAAAGAAACAAGGATAGTTGATCAAAACAAACCAACAGACCATCCAGATCTCATAGTAGATGTGTTCAAACTCTATTTGTTTGATATTTAATATCCTTTACAATGTGATACTAACCACCTTTCTAGACTTGTTTTGTATTATTTTACAATTCAGGAGTGGGGAACCGGCAGCCTCAAGGCCACGTGTGGCTCTTTGGCAGCGGCAGGTTCCCCACCCCGTTCTACATTATCCAGTCTATCTTGGTCTTCCTACACAATACAATACCATTTAGTCTACTAGCAGTATAGTGCAGTGGAAAGAGAATTGGATTTAGTTTCCAAGGAACCCAGTTTGAATGGTCACTTATAACCTCCCTGGACTCAGTTTTCTCACCTGTAAAATGAGGCTAGACCAGATTACCTGTGAGACCCTTTCCATTTCTTAATCTATGATCCCCATACATTGGCATTCAGTCGCCTGCTGCAATGCTTTGCACAAGCTGTCAGTTCTCCCTGGAAGGCCTTCTTGCCTCCTGTCTGCTTCCCAGAAGCACTGATTCCCTTCAGGTTTTAGCCAAGTGATGTTTGGGTTTTACACATACATACATACATACATATATATGACCTTCCCAGATTTTCACAGTCGTTCGTGTTCATCTCTTCTTCCTGAATTCTTATTTTATGTATATATTTTGTGTTTTCCTCTCTGTGCATGCTTTTCCTGAACATAAGTGAGACCCTTGTGGACAGGGATTAAGAGTTCAAGATTCTCACCATTGTCAGTTTTCATCCCATCCACTCCGAGGACTAGTCCTGTCCTTTCTTTTATAAATACTTAATGTTAGATTTTTTTTTCTATCTTCCTTTTGAACCTTACAGATTTTTTTGTTTGTTTTGACATGGGTCACCAGCCTGAGCACTTTCTGAGATTTAGTATTTCTGAGGCCATTCTCAGGGGGCTTTGCCACACTTTTTCAGCGGCCTGACCCTGTTTCCGATGTCATTTTAAAAATCTTAGTTGATCGTGAGTTTCCTACACTGCCGCTCCTAGTTTCATTCAGTAGCTTGCTTCTTTCCACTTTATCAGAATCACACTCTTTCATTGACCTCCTGCAAAACACTAGCCTGTTTGAGCCTACCTGTTCTTTCTCTGCACTCTTCAAAATCTGTTTTCTTTGGTCAATGCCTAGCTTTCCTGTCCTTTATCATGAATTCTGTGATGGAGTGATCCCATATTCCTAATAGAAACTCAGATCTTACATGTTTGAAGAGTCCTGGTGTGTGCAGTCTGCCTTTTAATCCCTTCAATTCCTGTGTGATTTATCTGCTTATAAACCCTTCTTTTGATGCTATCTATGTCTCTTTCTTCAGTACTTTTCCCTACCTTAAACATGGTTTGTAGAATATTTGAGTGTAGTCTATAATCACATACCAATTAAAAGAACAAGAAGGAACAGAATCAAACAGCATTGATAGTAAAAGTAATTAAAACCGCTTTGTTTGAATTTCAGGGATGGTGGAGATCCTCTTAATAGTAAATGTTTACATATGGTAATTTTAATTATTTTCATTGTATACCTTTGTCAATTTTTTCCTCTCTCAAGGAGATATTATTTAGTAATATGGATTATATGGTAGTGGAGAGGTGGAAAGGAAAGAATATGTGGCCTTTATTGGGACCTTTGAAGTAGGTAATTAGATTATTGTAGATAGCAGTAGTGCAAATTGATGAAATACTACAAAAGTTAGGTTTATAAAAAAGCATTTTACAAATACTAATTCATTGTATCCTCACAGTAGCTGGAGGTAGATATTTTTTGTCTCTATGTTACAACTGCAAATCTAAGTGACTTGCCCACAGGCGTACAGTTAATAAGTATCTGAAGCAGGATTAGAACTCAGGACTTCCTTAATCCAAGTCCAGTGCTCTATTTAGCCACTGTACCGCCTGACTGATGCTTCATTCATACATTCAATTTAAGTTTGAGATCTCTGCTATGGATCATTTTAACTTCTCTGGGCTTTTTTGTGTGTACCATCATAGGTGTAAATTTTACTTAGAGCTTGAAGGAAACAGTGGAAAGGGATCATCTTGTCTGTTCTCTCACTTCATATATGTCCTGGAGAAAAGAAGTGATTCATTAAAAATCAAAAAGCTAGATTTGGCTTGCGTGTCTTAAAACCCCAGGTATGCCCGGAAAAAAAGGTAGCATGGCAATTTCTCAAGTCCTCGATCCTTTTCCCACATACACCTCTTAGAAAGCAATGAGTTTTTCACTTCATCAGTTCAAGGTAGTTAGATCCAAAAAGTCCTGGTTAATTCAGAACATAAACTAACATCCCATAAAGTCCTTTTAAGCACCATGAAAGGTGAGGTGCTGCATTCCCATTGTTTCATGGGCACTTTGAGAGCTATGGAATCTTTTTCAATTACAAACCAGTTAGAAATCACAAACTATTAATATGGTTTCCTTGGTCAGTGGACTATACAACAGTTAATCATCCAAATTGGGTGCTTAAGGTCCCTAATCCTTGTTTTTTAATGTTGAAATTGAAGTAATAAAAGGTGGACTTCCATACTTAGTGAATTCAGGGAAACTGATAGAAAGTACAATACTTTGAGGGCAAAAGCCAAGAAGAAGGTATACAGCCATGGTGAATAATGTTTGAGACATACATGCTGTATTTGAAAAGGCGAATATCTAACTATGTTCATATTAACATACTTTTTGCCCATTAAAATATTTATGTTTGAACCACCTTGAATTTAAACTTGATGCATATACTCCCATCATCAAGAAAAAAGTGACAAATTTTTAGAATACAAATTATAGGTTCACAGGTGATAGTGTTATATATTATCTGAAAGGGACTTCGGAGGTCATCTTACCAGATCCTTTCATTTGATAGATGAAGAAAGAGGTCCAGACAAGTGATGTGGCTTAATGATTCAGTCAGGATTTGAACCAGGTTTTCTCACTCCAAACCCAGCATGCTTTCCACTGTGCCAAGTAGTTCCTCATTTTTTTATGTATACTTAGGCCCTCAAATTAAGGATCTTTGTCTAAGAAGGAAAATAATAAAAACATGATTTGACAAAGACAACAAAAAAAGAACCAGGATCTTTAAAAAGCAATAATAGATATATGGGAATTAGGTTTTATCTTGATGCCTGTGGAAACTAGAAACCTCAGTGTATAATTTAATTTATTGATTGAGAGAGAGGATATGATTGAATAGCTAAGGTTGTGAGGAGAATATTGGATTCTGAGAACTCTACTGATTATTGAATATGTATGTATACAAATTTACAATCTCTATTCTCCAGGAGGGAAGCTGTCTTGGTTAGCAGTTGATTCTGTACTAATACCCCAAAGACCAAAGTGCTGACCCTACTCTAAAGCTCATAATCTAAAACTGGTGTATATAAATATATGTGCACAAGTCTGTCACATTTTAGCATGTGTCCAAGTGACTTTTGTCATCTAATTCTTTGAAAAAATGCATAATAATAGTTTTTATTTAGTATTTTATTTTTCTCCAGTTAAATGCAAAAACAATTTTTAACATTCATTTTTCAAATTTTGAGTTCCAAATTCTCTTCCTTCCTTCCTCCCCCACTTCCCTACCCCATTGAGAAAGAAAGCAATTCAATAGAGGTTATACATGCAAAACATATCCATAATAGTCACGTTGTGAAAGAAAACAGACAAAAGATACTTAGGAAAAATAGAGTTAAAAAAAAGTATCCTTCAGTCTATATTCAGACACCATTAGTTCTTTCTCTGGGGATAGCATTTTTCATCATAAGTTCTTCAGAGTTTTCTTGGACCACTGTATGGCTGAGAATAGCCAAGTCATTCACAGCTGATTGTTTTGCACTATTGCTGTTTGTACACAATACAGTTCACTTTGCATCAGCTCATGTAAGTCTCTCCAGACTTTTCTGAGAGCTTCCTACCCATCATTTTCCATAGCACAATAGTATTTCATAACAATTACAGGAAAGGCAGGGATAAGGAAGGCAGTACAGTCTAGGAATGGGAAAAAGGACACCTGTGCAAATGCATGGAGATGGCAGTAGAATGGTGAGTTTAAGGCTTTGTAGGCTAATTTGACTGGAATATACATGAAAATAGTAAAATAAAAACTATAGCCACATAGGTTAGAGCCAGTCTATTAAGCACTTTAAATAACAGACTGAAGAGTTTGTATTTTGTCTTAGTGGTAATATGAATTTGCTAAAGATTTTCGAGCAGGAGAGTGGTATAGGCAGATCTGGACCTAAGAAAGATTATCTTGGCATCTCTGGTGGATGGAAAGGGGGAGAGAATGGAAGATTGGTTAGAATCTTTATTCCAGCAGTCCAGGGGAGAAAAGATGAGGGCTTGACTGGGGTGGTAGTCATGTCAATGGAGAGAAGAGGATGGATGTAAGAGATACGGTGAAAGCAGACTCAACAAGACTTGGCAATTAATGGTATATGGAAGTGTAAGGGAAGGAAAGAGTCTTTGATGACACCTTCAGGGACCAGAAAGATGGTGGTACTCTCAACAGAAATAGGCAAATTTAATGAGGGGTCAGTTGAGGGGGGGAGGATGTTTCATTTTGTTCATGTTTAGTTTGAGATGCTGATGATCTAGGTAGAGTTGACCAGCAAGTAGCTGCCAGTGTGTGACAGATTTCTGGAGAAAGATTAGGGCTAGATGTTTGAGCACTCTTCTCTTATAGAGAAAATAATTGCCTACTTGGGAGCGGATGAGATCAAGTGATGGAGTGTACAAGGAAAAACAAAAGCTTTGGGAAGGTGGAAAACTGGTCAGGAGTCAACAAAGAAAGCTAAGGAGGAACCTTCAGATAAGGAGAAGAACTGGCAGAGTGCAGTGTCATGGAAGCCAAGAGAGGAGAAAGACTAGGGGGGTTGGTGTTGGAAGTTTCAGAGACATCAAAGAGCATGAGAACTGAAGTCCTATGGAAGTCTCCCATTTTTCTCTCTAACTTTTATAATAATGACAACTAACATTTCTGTACCAATTTAAACTTTGCAAAATTCTAGCAGTAATCCTGTGAGATAGCTGCTATTATCATCCTCATTTTTCAGATAAGGAAACTGAGGCAGGGAAAAGGTAGGTGAGTTACCCAGGGTTACACAGCATCTTCAGCAGCAGTCAAACGTCATTCGTCCCGACTCCAAGAACAATGTTGTATTCACTGTGCCACACTACCTGTCTCTTATCCTCAGAATAGCTGTTTTAAATACTTTCTCTCGTGAGCTTTTCTTTCCTATCATCTATAACTAATCATACTTACTTCTAAGAGCTCTTTTCCTCTCCTGAAGCAGGATCCAATTTGAGTTGATGCCTGTGGTTAAATATCATGTTATAGAATTTAAGGGAAAGCTCTGTCTAAATTAGTGAAAAGTCAGTAAATTATGCAATGTTTTAAAGAAATTTCACTTTTTTTGGAACATTTGCTGTTCCATCATTTCAGTTGTGTCTGACTCTTCTGTGACCCCATTTGGGGTTTTCTTGGCAAGGATACTTGGAGTGGTTTGTCATTTCTTTTCCTAGTTTATTTTATAGATGAGGAAACTGAAGCAAACAGGGTTAAGTGACTTACAGGGTCACAGATCAGTTGGGGGCACAGTAGAATGCAGAGCAAGTTCTCCCAGAGGCCCAGGGCTACTGTTGCTTTATTGAAGAGATTAAAATGTTTTGTAATGAGCATATAAATTATATACGTATTCAAACTAGCATTTTCTTACCGCCTAAAATAATTTGTTCTTTAAATAGGGTGTTTTAAAATATTTCCCCTAAATCTTAGTTGCCATAGTGTTGGAGGTCTTTTCTTTCTCTAAATAGAAGAGAAAACTCAGCCTAATCCATATCAGCTCTATCATAGGTTATGAATTAATGGAGTCCGAACCAATGAATTTTCACCATAGTGTACTCGTTTGAGATGGCAGTACATCCAAAGAAAGCCATTCTTCTTCATTCTAGATAAACTAAGCTTCTGAACTTGGAATTATAGAATGTTGGGTTTTTTTCCTCATTTTAACTAGATGTTTTTCCCCTCCAGATTTGGCAAAAAGAAAAACATGCACTTGCTGTTTGTTTTTATAATCCCTGAAAATTTTGAAGGTATGTGCTACTCTGGTAGACTTTGTTTTACCCCCAAATGAAACTGTTAGATCAATATTTAATCCAAAGATTCTTAGATTGTATTTCAGGCCATGGAGCAGATATTATTTTAACAGAACCACTAACAATGGAAAAAATGAGCACTGTACTAAATTATTGGGAAACCTTCTTTTCAAAAACTGGTAAGTAAAAAATGTATTTCCAGAGGTTTAAAACATATTATACCTTTAAAATGGTAGCTAGTGTTCTGAAATAGGTATCTGTTTTGCATCATGGACAAAATAGCAGTCTGGAAAAAGTTTATGGACCCCTTTTTAGAATCATTTTTTAATGCTTAAAATAAAATACACAGTATCACTAAAAATTATATTGAAAAACAATAATAAAAATATTTCTTAGTTCAGAGTTACAAACTCCTGCCCCAAAGGTTAACTGCCTTCTCTAAAGTCCTAGAGTAAATTAGTGGTAGAGCTGGGAACCCAGATTTCTAGATTAATGTGATTTATACTACATTGGGATACTTCTTCATAACTTAGCTTAAAATAAATTTCACAGTGACAATGCTGTTGTGAATATTGTATGCTATATAAGTGTAATCTATGGTTCAGAAGCCCAAGCACTAGGCTTACATGAACTGAACTCGTTTCCATTTTGTTTTTTTTTGGAGGGGTGGAGCTGCTGCCAAAATCTTTCTTTGAATCATTTCCCAGATGTATGTCTTGTCAGTCTATGCCTTGATTCTACATCTCAACAGATTTGGATAGAAGACTCCATGTAGCAGACAGCCTTTATTTCTATCTCACGAAACTGCCGAAATACAATGAATTATAATATATCAGTGTATGCTTATATGAGTACATATAAAGTGGTCTCATTAATACCCTGAATACTTAATGATTTTTCAAAACATACACAGTGTCTCATTTCACACTTTTTAAGGTGAACAGGTTAAATGTCATTCTCATTTTTCATTTAAGAAAATTTGGGCTTCATGAAAATTAACCAGTGAGTGAAAATTATGATTGGCTATCTAAATATTTTAATTGGATGTTGTATTTGCCATTTTGATTTGCATGAAGATCAACTTCCAAACTTTATCTCTGCTAGAGTCATGGATCACCAATGGCTGTTGATGATCTTTCCAAGTGTTTGGTACCTGTTAGGAAAACACACAAATAAAGGTGACATTTACACTTCTTCTTGAAGAACTACAGAAATATGGCTGGGAGAAGCTGCTTGAGTTGATTTAATTTGTTTTCTAGTCTGCAGAGAGGACAGCACTTAATTGGCTACCTGGTCCTTTAATTTTTCTGAACATTATTATAGAGCCCATTTTAGTAACATTCCAGGTTCTTGCAAACTTCTCAGTCTCCAAGCTCTTCCTAGAAATGGCTAACCACTGACCAAAAGCCGCTGCTGCAAGACCATTCTCATGGTGGGAATATAACAGCTGCTTTCCAGCACCTGTCCAGGGTCCTTTCACGTTTACAACTCGTTCTTGTACACCACAAGTTGATCTCATCTTTGCTCTTGGGCTAGGCAGCTGCAGTGAATCTTTCAGATGTCACATTTTGATGGTGCAGCTGTCCACTGCAGACTCATGCGCATTTTTCACCTCTCAAGACACTTACCTGAAAGCCAGAGCTTGATTTTTTTCTGGATGCATTACTCATTTGGGTATGCCACATCTTCAGCTGTTATAGGGTTACTCTAGATAGAACCTAGTTGGAAGACAGCCAATTGTAATGTGTAGTATTCTGTTTGTTTTTCCCTGTATGCTTTGTATTATTTCATGCTCTCCTCATTCTGATTCATTTAAATGTTCTTGTGGGAAAAGAATTTTGTAGGCTCCTTTTGATTTAAAAAGCATTATATTGTTAAGCTCTATTGAATGAAAAGTGACAGCTGCATTTCAGATTAGAAATTCTGCATTTGATTAGTAGCTGTTCTGTCAGTGTTTAATGAATAAAAAGAGCCTATATTGTTCTCTTTCAAATTTCAGCTAAGAATGAAAATATAATCACAGAGGAAGACTCCAGACCATCCCTACAGAGACCTTTTAATGAAAGCCTAAGAGATGATTGCACTGATCTAGTCCCTCATAGGTTAGTTTCTTGTGATTAAAAAAAATGTTATACATGATTTTGACAAAACTTAAATAGTTATTTAACAAAAAATTTACTGAATACTTGTTACATTAGTACCTATACATATCTATCTATCGATATATATTATATATATATATATATATATATATACATATATATATATATGGTATATCCATTGGGTAGAAGATAAAGGCAGCAGATTTCACTTCCATTTTAGGAAGAACTATCTCACAGAGCTGTTAAAAAAAATGGAATGGGGCTGCTTTATGAGCTAGCCCCTTCAGAGGGTAGATGAGCACTTTTCTAGAATATTTCGTGGCAACAACATTAATTATACTTCACATTTCTCTAGTCCTTTATGGTTTTCAGAACATTCACATTTGCTTAATTTCATTCCAGTTCAATCAAGAAGCTGTATTCTTACTGTATTCCAAGGCCCTATGCTAAACACAATGAGAATACACAACAAAAGTGCAACAATCCCTGCTCTCAGGGGAGTTTGAATTTTAATGGGAACACAACACATGCTCATATAAATGTATACAAAATGAATCAAAGATGGTTTTGGGAAAAAGTGCACAACCATCTGGGGGGACAGGAAAGGCTTCACAAGAAATGTGGTGCTTGAGCTGAGTCTTGAAGGAGACCAGGGATTAAGAGGGAGTGCATTCCAGGCATGAGAGATGGTTAGTGCAAAGACCCGGAGACGAGATAGAAGATGAGGCATCTAATGTGTAAAACAGTGAGTAGACCTGTTATGGTTGGATTGCAAAGTGTGAGAAGGTGACTAAAGTGTAAGAAAAGTTAGGAAGAGGCTACAGCTTTAAATGCCAAATAGAGGGGTTTTGATTTGAACCTAAAAGCAGTAAGAAACTCCTGCAGTTTGTTGAGTGGAAGGGGGTGAGATGATCAAATCTGCATTTTAGGAAAATTACTGTAGCAGCTGGATGGAGGATGGATTGGAGTGGGTGAAGAGTTCATGCAAGCAGACCAAATAGAAGGCCATTGCAGCCATCAAAGCAAGAGATGATGAGGGTCTTAACTAGTGTGAAGTTGTTTTGTATTTTGTGTTCGTCCGTGGTTGCTGAAGAAGACCACGTCATCAGAGAAATGATGACATGACTTGCACTTGCCTTTGGAGTGAGGGAGGGCTGTGCAGGTCACCAGCCTCACTTCTTCTCCAGAACCATCTGAATCCAGTGACCAGATATTCATCAGGATGACTGGAGATGACCCAGGGTGTACTGGGAGACATTGGGCCCTTTAGGCCTAGGTCTTTGCAGGCATTCACTTAGGGTGAGGCAACGCCCAATCGTTGAATAGGCCTGTTTAAGAAGGAGCCAAGGTGTGGCCCCTTTAATGAGGTCAAGAAAAAAAGGCTTCAGGCTGTGAGGGAAATTAGCAACAAGTTACAACTGATAATCACTGTAAATCTAGGAGGGTCCAGAGGAGCCCTTAGGTGTCCCACTGTCAGAGTGCAGTAGGTTTAAGGTTTTGGGAGAGGACAGGACAGAACAAGAGAAGGGAAGAATTAAGTTGTATGTGTAGAAAGAATGAGGGATGAAAGCAAGAGCTGTTCTAGAGATAGGAACAAGATTTGGCAAATGATTTAATATGTGGGGAGAGTGTCAAGTCAAGGACAACACTGAGGTCAAGAATCTAGGTGACCAGAAGGATAACTGCCCTTGGCCATAAGGTAAATAGGTGGTGCAGCAGATCATAAACCGGGCCTTGAGTCAGGAGGACTTGAGACCGTATCTGACCTCAGACATTTGCCAGGTGTGTGATCCTAGGCAAAGCATATATACTCTGTAGATCTTAATTTCTTTTTTTTTTTCGGGTAGTTTTGTCATTTTTTTTCTTTAAATATAAATTTATTTATTTAACTTTTTACATTCATTTTCACAAAATTTTGGGTTCCAAATTTTCTCCCCATTTATCCCCTTCCCCCACCCCAATACACTGAGCAATCTAATTTTCCCTATCACCAATCTGCCCTCTCTTCTATCATCCCTCCCTTCTCTTGTCCCCATCTTCTCTTTTGTCCCATAGGGCCAGATGACTTTCTATTTCCCATTAACTGTCTTTCTCATTTGCTAGTAGCAAGAACAATACTCAACAGTTGTTCCTAAAACTTTGAGTTCCAAATTCTCCCCATCCCTCCCTCCCCACCCATTCCCTTTGGGAAGGCAGGCAAGCAATTCAATATAGGCCATATCTGTGTAGTTTTGCAAATGACTTCAATAATAGTCATGTTGTGTTAGAGTAACTGTATTTCCCTCCATCCTATCCTGCCCCCCATTGTTTCTATTCTCTCTTTTGATCCTGTCCCTCCCTGAGTGTTGACTTCAAATTGCTCCCTCCTCCCATTGCCCTCTCTTCCATCATCCCCCCCACCTTGCTTATCTCCTTCTCCCGCACTTTCCTGTATTGTAAGATAGGTTTTCATACCAAAATGAGTGTGCATTTTACTCCTTCGAATGTGATGAGGGTAAACCATGTTTTTTCTCAGCTCTCCTCTTTTTCCCTCCACTAAAAAGTCTGCTTCCCTCTTGAATGAGATTTAATTTACCTTATATCATTTCACCCTCTCTCCTCCCACTACATTTCTCTCTCACCATTTACCTTAATTTCTTTTAAGATATGGTTCCATCCTATTCAGTTCACTCTGTGCTCTCTGTCTCTGTATGTGCATGCACGTGTGTACATGTGTGTGCGTGTATGTGTGTGTGTGTGGTCCCACCAACTACCCAGGTACTGAAAAGTTTTAGGAGTTACAAATATTGTCTTTCCATGTAGGAATGTAAACAGGTCACCTTTGGTAAGTCCCTTATGACTTCTCTTTGCTGTTTACTTTTTCATGCTTCTTCTCATTCTTGTGTTTGAAAGTCAAATTTTCTTTTCAACTATGGTCTTTTCATCAAGAATGCTTGAAAGTCCTCTATTTCATTGAAAGACCATATTTCCCCCTGAAGTATTATACTCAGTTTAGCTGGGTAGGTGATTCTTGGTTTGAGTCCTAGTTCCTTTGACTTCTGGAATATCCTATTCCACTCCCTTCAGTCCCTTAATGTAGAAGCTGCTAGATCTTGAGTTATCCTGATTGTATTTCCACAATACTGGAATTGTTTCTTTCTAGCTGCTTGCAAGATTTTCTCCTTGACCTGGGAAATCTGGAATTTGGCCACAATGTTCCTAGGAGTTTCTCTTTTTGGATCTCTTTCAGGTGGTGATTGATGGATTCCTTCAATACTTATTTTGCCCTCTGGTTCTAGAATCTCAGGGCAGTTTTCCTTGATAATTTCATGAAAGATGAGGTCTAGGCTCTTTTTTTGATCATAGCTTTCAGGTAGTCCCATAATTTTTAAATTCTCTCCTGGATCTATTTTCCAGGTCAGTTGTTTTTCCAATGAGATATTTCACATTCTCTTCCATTTTTTCATTCTTTCGGTTTTGTTTTATGATTTCTTGGTTTCTCAGAAAGTCATTAGAGTCCATCTGTTCCATCCTAATTTTGAGAGAATCTTCAGTGAGCTTTTGAACCTCTTTTTCCATTTGGCTAATTCTGCTTTTGAAAGCATTCTTCTCCTCATTGGCTTTTTGAACCTCTTTTGCCAATTGAGTGAGCCTATTTTTCAAGATGTTATTTTCTTCAGCATTTTTTTGGGTCTCCTTTACCAAGGTATTGACCTGTTTTTCATGCTTTTCTTGCATCTTTCTCATTTCTCTTCCCAATTTTTCCTCCACCTGTCTAACTTGCTTTTCAAAATCCTTTTTGAGCTCTTCCATGTCCTGAGCCCACCAGACATCTACCTCGGATGTCTGGGATACAGAGGCCCCGACCTCCACGTCTTTCCCTGTTGGCAAGCATTGTACTTCTTTATCAGAAATGAAGGGAGGAAGGAACATCTCTTCCCCAAGAAAGTAGCTCTCTATGGTCTTATTTTGCTTTCTTTTTCTGGGCATTTTCCCAGCCAGTTACTTGACTTCTGAGATTCCTGTCCACCCCCACCTAGATCTGCCCAGCTAGTGCTTGGGGTCTGAGATTCAAATGCTGCTTCCCAGCCTCAGGGCTTTCTGTGGCGGGAGTGGCTGCTATTCAATGTGAGCTTAAGTTCTGGTGCTTGGGTGGGGGCAAGGCCTCCTCCCAGGCTCGGTTCCCTCAGGGGTTTTATGCAGAGACCTTCGGTAATGGAGCTCCTGCCTGCTTGGGGAGTTCAGGGCCGCCGCTGCCTCTGTTGCCGCTTCCTCCTGAGGGGGCCTGAGCCATGGAGACACCCTGCTCCCCTCTCGGCCAGCCCAGAAATCTTTCTCTCTGACCTGTAGCGCCTGTGGGTGGAGGGACCTTCGTGGCCGCCAGAGGTTCCATCCCTGAAGCCTTCTCAGATCTGCTCCTCTGGGGCCGCGCAGCCATGGAAACGCAGGGCTGGGCGACGGACCCTTGGGGATGGCTTTCCAAGGCTCTCTGGAACAGAAATCTCTTCCAGTGTGTTTCTGCGTGGGTTCCACTGCTCCAGAATTTGTGGGGAGTTCTTTTTACAGGAAATTTATGGGCTGTGTATTCAGAGGTAGCATACGTGAGTCTTTCTACTCCGCCATCTTGGCTCCTCCTCGAATCTTAATTTCTGTCTGCCCGCCCCTCCCCTTGCTTCTCCTCTTCAAAGGAAGGTAAATTTGGATGGCCAAAAGATGCCCAGTGGACTTGGGTTTACTGGCTAGTTTCCCTTCCCATCCCCTTCCCCTCCTCTTAAATCTACTGCCCTGTGAAGCTCAGACACAATGGGGCCCCTGCATCTTACCTCCTGCCTAAAGGTTCTCTTCTGGACCCTTCTGGTTTCAGGGTGATTAACAATAGTAACTATTGCTGTTTCCCCTCCCAGCCTGATGTCTTTCTTTTCTTTGCCTCATTAAAGGGGCCTCAACCTGGCTACTTTTTAAACAGGCCTATTCACTGAGTGGGTGTTACTTCACCCCAAGTGAGTTCCTGCACAGACCTTGGCCCCTTTAGGCCAACGTCTCCCAGTGCATCCTGGGTCATCTCCAGTTATCCTGATGAATATCTGGTCACTGGATTCAGATGGCTCTGGAGGATAAGTGAGGCTGGTGACCTGCACAGCCCTCCGTCACTCAAAACAAAGTCATGCACAAGTCATGTCATTGTTTCTCAGAAGGCATGGTCTACTTGGCCAACGAAGGAGGAGCACACCTCAGCTGTAAAATGGAGGTAATAATAGCACTATCTCCTAGAGATGTTGTGAAGATCAGATGAAACAGGTGTAAAAATACTTAGCACAAGCCCAGAACGTTGGTAGGCAATGAATAAATGCTTATTCCCTTTCCCTTCCCATGATAGGGAAATTTTGATGAAGGATGGTTTGGGGAGCAAGAAAGAAAATGAGTTCTCTTTCTGGATCGTGTTGAATTTAAAGGCTTACAGGCAATTGGTGATGTGGAACTGGAACTCAGGAGAGAGATTAGGACTGGATATATGTAGGTCTAAGATTCATATTCATTTGGATAGTAATTAAATTCATGGAAGTTAATGAGGTCACCAAGAAAGTATAGAGAAAAAAGTAAAGAGAACCCAAAATAGTCTTGGGGTAATGACTGACACATGGATGTTTAGTCATCAAAATAGATTGAGAAGAACAACTAGAGAGGAGACAGTGAGTAGCACTGTCAGAGGCAGCAGAGAAATCAGAGAATGAGAATTGGAGAAAGGACATTAAATATGATTCTTTAAAAAAAATTGCAAAGTTAAATACCAAAAAGGAAAAGAAAACTTCAAACAAATTCTGATCATTTTCATGTGTGCTGCAGAACACAAAAAGGGACTTTATAGGAAGTGGTGAATCTCTATTTCATACTACTTACATGTAAAAAAATGTCATGTATATATACTTATGTTACTTGTAACACTGTCCTGCTTATCTATGATTCCTTCTGTTTTTAGCACTTAAAAAATATTTCATTGACCCTCTTTTTTTGGCATCCCTACTTTTAAGTCTCCCTCCCCCTTCTCATTCTAGTTAAAGGGGGAAAAACCATTATAACAAATAAGCATAGTCAAGAAAAACAAATCCATACAGTAGCCATGTGCAACAGTTTTGTCTCTGCAGCTTGAGTCAGTCACCTCCGTATCAGGAGGTGGAGGGCATGCTTCAGCAGAGGTCCTCTGGAGACGTGCTTGGCCATTGTGTGGAGCAGAATCTCTCACATTGTTTTTCTTCAGTGTTGCCATTCTTGTAGAAATTCTTCTCTTCAAGTTGCATCAGTTTACACTACATAGAATTCTCTGAAATTCTCTCTTTCCTCATTTCTTATGGTGCAACAATATTGTACTACATTTATATACTAGTTTGTTCAAAGTTCCTCAAATAATGATCATTCTTTTAGATTCTAATCTTTCTATATTTCCTCCTTTTAATCCCTCCCAGCCCTGGGAATCAAAAATTGTATTATGTTTATGGTCATTTCATCCCCAGTATTATTTATATCGTCCTCCCAATTAACCATTCTCTCCCCACATTCTTGTTTGTTTCTCACTGATTCTTGATGTATTTCTATATCACATTGTTCAGGGGTGGGTGTGTGTGTGCGCGCACGTGTACATGTGCGTCCCTCCTTTGTGTGTGCGTGTGTGCAGCCCTCCTTTATCTGTTTCAGATAAGAATGAGGTTCAGATAACAGAAATGTTTATTTCTGCCGTTCCCCTTTTCTATTGTTACATACTTTTTATTCTTTTTTATAAGAAATACCAAGTTGCACTCCCTTCTCCCTCTTTTTCGTATCAGTATATTCTTGTGAATCCTAACTGTGGCTGTATGCATTTGCATTATTTCTTTCTTGATGTTGCTGTATTTTCTCTTTGACTTGAGAGCTCTGAAATTTTGCTGTAATATTTTTTGGAGTTTTGGTGTTAGCATCTCCTTCAGAGGTGACTATTGAATTTTTTCAGTTTCTGCTTTGACCTCTGGTTCAATGATATCTTGGCAGTTTTCCTTTATAATTTCTTGCAGTATGATGCATTGTTTCTTTTTTTGATCATGGGTTTCAGGTAGTACAAGAATTCTTAAGTTGTCTTTCCTTGTTCTGTTTCCAGGGCAGTTGATTTTTCAACAAAACAGTTTTTTTTTTTCAGTCTTTTGACTTTTTAAATTGTTCCCTTGTGTCTTGTGTTCCTGTATGAAGCTTGTGGAACTTCTATTGCCCAGTTCTTATTTTTAAGGAGTAATTTTCTTGAGTGAGATTTTATACCCCTATTATCAAGTTGTTAATTTTCGTTTAATAATTTTCTTGCATTGCTCGTTTCCCTTCCCAATTTTTCCTCTACTACTCTTATTTGATTTAATTTTTATTTTTGCTTTTTTTAAGCTCTTCAACTCTTCTAGAAATTCTTTTTGGGCTTGTGTCTAATCTGCATTTTTATTTGAAGCTTTGCTTGTTGACATTTTCAAGTCATTGTCTTCTGAGTTTGTGTCTTGAGCTTCCCTGTCTCCATAGAAACTTTTTATGTTCAGATTATTTTTTATTGTATGCTCATTTTTCCGGCCTATTTCTTGACTTTAGATTTTATATTAGAGTTGGGTTCACCTGGGGGAGGGGGTAAGAATGGCTAGCCTGAACTTTTGTGGCTAGATCTGGGGTGGAAGGCCTATAGGTTTTCAGTGCTTAGAAGGTGTTGTGATCCAGGAAAGTCTGATCACATTCCTCTTGGTCTGCATTCTGGTCCTTACCTAGGTAGGGCCTGGGCTCCCTTCCAACCATAGACTATAACCTCTCTTTTTTGCCCTGAAATTTGTGACCCAAAACAGGGTAATGAGCAGAGGATCTGTCAGATGGCACCTAATCTGCACCCAATGCTAGCACAGAAGTCCTCTGTAATATCTTTCTGGCCAGATGCTTCATCCTCTTATTGTCTGTAGGCACTGAAAATTCTTGATACTACCACTGTTGCTTCTGCTGCCACTGGGGGTGCTTCACTCCCCGCACAGGCCCTGCAGTGAGGGCTGCTTGCTCCAACAGTGATCCCAACTAGCCCTGCCCCCGGAATCTGCAGCAGACTTCTCTCTCAGTCCTCCTAAGCTGGAAAAATGACATACTGTGACTTATTTTTGGTTCTCCCTCCAGAATTTGATTTGAGGCATTTTTAAAAAGTTATTTAAAGGGTTGAATTGGGAGAGCTCAGCAGAAATACCCTCATTAGTATATTCTGGTTACCTTCCCTCTCCCCCCCAAAAAAACCCCTCAGAACAGAATGATTCCATTTCCAGACACACTGTTTTTCTCATTTAACTTGATGAGTACTCTTTGAAGACATTCGGGTTCTGAAGAGACCCTTGTTCTTCTCTCCCTCCTAGGATGTTAGTCAACATCATCATAAAGCTCCTTCCCATTGTTCAAATAAATTTATCTTTCAGAGTTTCTCTTGACTCATGTTTGTATTTCAAAGCTTTGGTCTTTTTATCAGCACTGCTTGAAAGTCTCTTTTCCATTCAAGATTTGTTTTTTTCCTTCTGCAAGATTATGTTCATCTTTACCGAGTAAGTTATTTTTGGTTGTAAGTCCATATGTTTTGCCCTTTGGAACATTGTATTTTAAGCTCTCCTGTTTTGTAGTAGAAGCTGCCAGGTCTGTATGATCCTGTCTGTGTTTCCTTGGTACTTAAATTGCTTCTTTATGAATGCCTGTAGTATTTCTTTTTTTTTTTTTTTTTTTAGTTTTGGATTTTGGCTATGACATTTTTGAGACTTTTCTGTCCACTTTCCCTTTAGAAGAAGAGATCACTGAATTTTTTTTGTCTTCATTTTGCCCTCAGGTTCTAAAAAAAATCTGGGCAATATTAACTTATGATGAAATATAGTGTCTTTTTCTTAGTTTCAAGGGAGTCCAGTGATTCTTAAATTCTCTCTGAACTGTTTTCCAGGCTAGCTGTTTGTGATACTAGATATCTTATTTTATTTTTTTTCAGCCTTTTCATTTTGACCTAACATTTACTGCCATCTCATGGAGTCATGTTTTGTTTATTCTATTTTTAAGGAAATCCATTACCTGACTAAGATTTGCCACTTTCTGTTCCAAGCTATTTATTCTGCTTCCAATTCTTTCTTTCAATTATATATCTCTCCTTTGATTTTCAGAATTTTTAATTTGATATTTAGTGGGTATTTTTAATTTGTTCTTTTTGTAGCTTTTTTATTTGCATACCCAATTCATTGATCCCTTCTTTCTCAATTTTATTTATGTACACATTTAGAGATACAAAATTTCCCACAAGAACTGCTTTAGCTACATCTCATAAATTTTGGTGTGCTGTCTCATTATGGTTCTTTTTGATGAAGTTAGTGATTGTTTCTATGGTTTGTTGTTTGACCCACTCATTCTTTAGGATTAGATTAATTTCCAATTAATTTTATCTTTACCTGACCCTTTATTACACATAATTTTTATTATATCATGGTCTCAAAAGGATGCATTTAATATTCCTGCCTTTCTGCATTTGATTGTAAAATTTTTATGCCCTAATACATGGTTGGTTTTTGTGTAGGTGCCATATACCACTGAGAAAATGGTATAATCCTTTCTATCCTCATTCGTTTTTCTCCAGAGGTCTATCATATCTAGCTTTTCTAAAATTCTATTCACCTCCTTCACTTTTTTCTTGTTTATTTTGTGGTTACATTTATCTAGTTCTGAGGAGGGTTAGCTTAAGCTTTTTCACTAGTGTAGTTGTGCTGTCTATTTCTTCCTGCATGCTATACCACTGGTTGCATACATGTTTAGTATTGATATTACTTCATTGTCTATGGTATATTGTAGCAAGATGTAGTTTCTTTCAGCAAGATGTAGTTTCTTTCCTTGTCGCTTTTAATTAGATCTGTTTTTGCTTTTGTTTTGTCTGAAATCAGGATTACTACCTCTGCTTTTTTTTTTTTTACACTTCAGCTGAAGCATAATATATTCTGCTCCAGTGTATTACCTTTACTTTGGCTGTCTCTCTCTGCATCATATGTGTTTCTTGTAAACAATATATTATGAGATTCTGGTTTTTAATCAATTCAGTTCTCTGGTTCCATTTTATGGAAGAGTTCATCCCATTCACATTTGCATTTAAGATTAGTCTGTATTTCCCTCCATCCCAATTTTTTTCCCTTGTAAAAGCAAAAACATGGCACCTATACAAAAACCAACCATGTATTAGGGTATAAAAACAGGAGGATCTGCTGTACAGGTTCTAAGTTCTGCTTTTCTAAAAGGAAAGCAACTTTTGAGAGGTAAGCAGTCTACTTTAATCAAGCACATATTCAAAGATCAACAGACAGGGCTTCTAGCTGTCTGACCATAATCAGTACATACATGGTTATCAGACAGAGAAGCCCCAACATCTGGTTTTCAAAGCTCCTTAGCAGCTGCCCAGAGTCTTGTCTGGCCAAATAAACACTCCCAATGAGTAAGCCATAAAGAAAATCCTCACTTCAGAATATTTATACATTTTTCAGAGCCAGAGGTCATCACAAACCTTGAGAACCAGTGCCTCATTAGAAAATTAGCAAAAGGTTTGGGCCTCCTCTAATCAAGCTTCCATTAATGGGTGGAGAAGATCTTTAGCTTTCATAGTTACCATTAAAGCCTGTTTATACTTTTCTCATTACTTTCACCCTTTTCCTCTTCACAGTTTTTTGCTCCTGACCACTGCCTCCCTCTATCTGCCCTCCTATCTATCAGTCCCACTCCCTTTTCTTTTCCCTTTCCCCTCCTTCTTCTCTATAGGGTAAGATAAATTTCTTTTAGCCAAATCTGATGAGAGTTCAAACAAAGCTCATCCCAACTCCCTTAATTCCCTTTACTGTAGTAGGTCTTTTTTACCTCTTCATATAATGTATTCGCCTCCCCCTTTCCTCTTCTCCCAGTATAATCCTTTTTCAATCTTTTAATTTATTTTAATATCACATCAGTCACCTTATATCCATACCGTCTACCTATGTGTATTCCTAAGTGCCCTAATAGAGAAATAGTTCTCAAGAGTTACAAGTATCATTTTCCCATGAAGGGTTGCAAACAGTTTAACATTAATGAATAACATGTTGTTTTTCCTTCCTGTTTACCTATTTATGCTTCTCTTGAGTCTTGTATTTGAAGAGCACATTTTTCTGTTCAGCTCTGGTCTTTTCATCAGGAAAGTTTAAAAGTCCCCTTTTGAGTGTCCATATTTTCCCCTGAAAATAAAGTTCAGTTTTGTTATATAGTTGATTTTTTATTATAATCCAAGCTCCCTTGCCTTCTGGAATATCATATTCCAAACCCTTTAGTCCTTTAATATAGAAGCTACTAAGTCCTGTGTAATCCTGACTGTGGTTCTATAATATTTGAATTATTTCATTCTGATTGCTTGCAGTATTTTCTCCTTGAGCTGATAATTGTGGAATTTGGCTAGAGTATTCCTTGGAGTTTTCATTTTGGGATCTCTTTGAGGAGGTGATAAGTGGATTCTTTCAGTTACTGTTTTACCCTCTGCTTGTAGAAGAATATCAGGGCAGTTTTTCTTGATAATTTCTTAAAAGATGCTGTTCAGGCTCCTTTTCTGATCATGACTTTCAGGTAGCCCAGTAATTCTTAAATTATATCTCCTGGATCTATTTTACAGCTCTGTTGTTTTTCCAATTACATGGTTTTATATTTTCTTCTATTTTTTTCATTCTCTTGATTATGTCAGACATTCTTGATATCTCAGAATCATTAGTTCCCACTTGCCCAATTCTAATTTTTAAGGAATTATTTTCTTTGGTTAGCTTTTTGTACATCTTTTTTCCATTTGACCAGTTCTACTTTTTAAGGAGTTATTTTCTTCAATTTTTGCACTTCCTTTTTCAAGCTATTGACTCTCTCGTATAGGTTTCATTTCTTTACCCAGTTTTTCTTCTGCCTCTCTTATTTGTTTTTTAAAATTCCATTTAAGCTCTTTCAAGAAGGAATTTTGGGCTTGAGATCAGTTTGTATTCCCCTTTGAGGCTTCTAAAGTAGGCATTTTGACTTTATTGTCCTCTTCTAAGTTTGTGTTTTGATCTTCCCCATTGCCATAGTAGCTTTTTTATGGTCAGGGCTCTTTTCTGTTTTTTTTTTTTTTGCTCATTTGTTAGCCTATTTTGTGACTTTTAAAGTTGAGCTCTGCTCTTGGAACAGGAAAAGAGTTGAAAGCTTTTTTTGCTGGGGGCCAGTGGCCTGGTCACTGGCTTTCTGCAGTTGGGCATCTGGGGCTTTCACCTCGTGTACTGCAGTGGGGGTGGTCCAGTGTAGTCGCATCTGTTGTGCCAGCATTCCAGGCCAGGCAGTTTGCCTTTTGCACTGGAACTGGAGGCCTCATATCTGTGCCACTAATATGTTGAGCCAGGACTGAGGAACTTTGGCTGCTGATCTATGCTGTGGCAAAGACCCTACCCCTGTCCTCACACCAGCTTGTTCAGACACCTTCTGCCCTGATCTGTACACCTCTTTTACCCAAGTGGGACAGCTCTTTCCTGAAGTCTTTCTAATTTATCTTCAACTGGAAAATTGTTTCACTGCATCTTTTCGTAGGTTCTCTCACTCCAGAATGCATTTAGAGAGATTTGATTTAATGTTTCTGAGGGAAACTGTGAAGATGTCAGGTAACTTCCTGGCTTCTCTTTGCCATCTCCAATTCTTTCTTCAAGAACATTTGTTCCATTTTTAATGTCCCCTGAAGTATTATACTCAGTTTTACTGGGTAGGTGATTCTTGGTTTGAGTCCTAGTTCCTTTGACTTCTGGAATATCCTATTCTACACCCTTCCATCCCTTAATGTAGAAGCTGCTAGATCTTGAGTTATCCTGATTGTATTTCCACAATACTGGAATTGTTTCTTTCTAGCTGCTTGCAAGATTTTCTCCTTGACCTGGGAGTTCTGGAATTTGGCCACAATATTCCTAGGAGTTTCTCCTTTTGGATCTCTTTCAGGCGGTGATCGATGGATTCTTTCAATACTTATTTTGCCCTCTGGTTGTAGAATATCAGGGCAGTTTTCCTCAATAATTTCATGAAAGATGATGTCTAGGCTCTTTTTTTGATCATCACTTTCAGGTAGTCCCATAATTTTTAAATTGTTTCTCCTGGATCTATTTTCCAGGTCAGTTGTTTTTCCAATGAGATATTTCACATTCTCTTCCATTTTTTCATTCTTTTGGTTTTGTTTTGTGATTTCTTGGTTTCTCAGAAAGTCATTAGACTCCATCTGTTCCATTCTAATTTTGAGAGAACTATTCTCTTCAGTGAGCTTTTGAACCTCTTTTTCCATTTGGCTAATTCTGCTTTTGAAAGCATTCTTCTCCTCATTGGCTTTTTGAACCTCTTTTGCCAATTGAGTGAGCCTATTTTTCAAGGTGTTATTTTCTTCAGCATTTTTTTGGGTCTCCTTTTTAGCAAGGTATTGACCCATTTTTCATGCTTTTCTTGCATCTCTCTCATTTCTCTTCCCAGTTTTTCCTCCACCTGTCTAACTTGCTTTTCAAAATCCTTTTTGAGCTCTTCCAAGGCCTGAGCCCACCAGACATCCCCCTGGGGTGTCTGGGATACAGAGGCCCCGGCCTCCACGTCTTTCCCTGATGGTAAGAATATTTCCTCGTCATCAGAATTGAAAGGCTGGAACATTTTCACCTGCTCAAAGTAGCTCTCCACAGTCTTATTTTTCTTCCCTTTTCTGGGCATTTTCCCAGCCAGTTACTTGACTTCTGAGATTCCTGTCCACCCATGCCTAGATCCACCCAGCTAGTGCTTGGGGTCTGAGATTCAAATGGGCTTTCCTCAGCAGGTGTGGCTGCTATTCAATGTGAGCTTAAGTTCTTGTGCTCAGGTGGGGGCAGGGCTGCCTCCCAGGCTCAGTTCCCTCAGGGGCTTTATGCAGAGACCTTCAGTAATGGAGCGGGTGGGGGCAGGGCCGTTTCCAAGGTCAGCTCCCTCAGGGGGTTTATGCAGAGACCTGAGCTTCTGCCTGCTGCTCGGGGAGTCCGGGGCAGCTGCTGCTGCCTCTGCCGCTGCCCCTGCGTCTGCCGCTTCCTCCCGAGGGGGCCCGAGTCATGGAGACACCCTGCTCCCCTCTCGGCCAGCCCAGACGTCTCTCTCACTGACCTGGAGCGTCTGTGGGTGGAGGGACCTTCGCGGCAACTGGAGGTCCTGTCCCTGAAGCCTGCTCGGATCAGCTCCTTTGGGGCTGCGTGGCCAGGGCAGCACAGGGGTGAACTCCGTTTTCCGGGGTGCGACGGACCCCTGGGGACCGCTCTCCAGTGCTCTCTGGAATGGAAATCTTTTCCACTGTGTTTCTGCACGCCTTGTAGTGATCCAGAATTTATGGGGAGTTCTTCTTGCAGGAAATATATGGGCTGTGGGTTCGGAGCTAGCATATGTGAGTCTACTCCTCCATCTTGGCTCCACCCCCCTCCATTTTTAATGTCTTACTTCATTTCCTTTAGGTATTCATGTAAACCTTGTGGGAAATCCATTTTACTCTTAAAATCATTGCTTTAAATTGTCATGTATTTACTCTCTTCTGCTTTGATGAGGATAGATCTCTACATTGACAATAATTTCTTATATTCTTTGATGTTTACTTGGGTTTACTTATTTCTTCAGATTTTTTTCCTAAGTTGAGATTTTTCCAGGGCCAGGCTCTGTTCTTGCTGTGCTTTTAGCTAAAGTGGTTGGGATCTTTTAAACACTGACTTCTCATTCTGAGGATTTATCCCTACATCTTTGTGGTTCAGAAAACTGGATCTTTAGGTCCCTCCATGTCACCTGAATTCAAAGTGTTAGGGTCCTTGAAGCCCCTAAACCTCTGGGATGTCCTAATCTGAATGTTATTATATACCTTTCTCATCATTGCATCAAGACATACTAGGTCCCTATTCTGGGGCTTTGTTGTTTTTTTTAACCTTTCTGTAGCTTTCTCTAGGACATCTCCTGTCTTTACTGAGTATGCACAGAATCTGACAGACTATATAGCTTGTCAGTGATCATTCTGGGAAGTTAAGTTTGGAAAGCAGTACGGTCATAGAGGAAGCACAACCTGAGTTGAGTGGAAGGAAAGAAGGTACTTCACAGATGCGCTCGCATGCACACACATGCACACCTCTCATGAGCAACCCTCTAGCCAATGTTTAATAGATTTATACTTTTATTCTTATTAAATTTCCAGGGATTTCTTTAAATACAACATAAGAATATCTGTTAGATAAGATGGAATCATAACCAGTCACAGACCATTTAAGAATGGCTACACAACTAAGTATTCTAATTGGATAAAATAATATATGAGTCATAGTTTGTACTTGTTAGTCATACCTCTAAATATAATAGTGCCTTCAAATTTATCAGGAGACAGCTGATGAGTGATTTTAGGGTTGCCTGTACTTTTACCCTAAGTCAGTGAGAATAGTTAGGGGTGACTGAGTATCTCAGCCTGTATGTTGCAAAGGCTTCCTGTACTTGGGCATGTTTCAAGGTTTTAATTTCTGAATTAGAAAGATAAACTGTCTAGTACTATTTGTGATCAGAGATTAGGGAAAAAACTTTGGAAAGCATTGAAGCTTTTATTAGTAGTATACCATTGTTTGCATCTGCTTTTTTGATCGAGTGACTAGTCTGTAAAAACCTCTTTAAGTAAATGATAAGGTTTGGGGAGCAAGTTTATCTTCCTTTTTTTCATATTGCAGGTTATGTCTACTGAATGTTTCACACTAATATGAAAATTAGCAAATTGTTCATTCAAACAATAACTTGTATGATTTGAGCCAAAGTCATTAAAATTAGATTGTAAACTTCTTGAGGGAAGACCATGGTTTCTGTTTCTTTTAAAGCACATGAGAGTGTAGTGCAAACAGTAGATGATCAGTAAATGCTGAATGAAAAAATGAAGTTTAAATGGACTGAATTTTCCGATGATTAGCAATAAACTAGGAAATAGAAAACATAACTTCAGTGTTTGTTTATTTTTCTTATTAGTACATGCTTCACTCCTTCCCACTGCCCATAATGACTTTATCTTTGTAGTAGAATATGTGCTATTATACAGCAACGAAACAGGACATAAATGAGCGGTAATTTGGAAAATAAAGTGCTTTGTTAATTAAACCAATATTGATTGAGTTTCAGCTACTGTAATGTGGTAGTAAATATTTTAGGAAAGTTCTGGTTAGAGTAAATGCTGTGTGATTTGAAATGCACAGTACTGAACAAGATACTATGAACAGTGCCTTTTAGCTATTACATTGGTTTGCTAGGCTATTTACTTATGCCCTTGACCCTGTATGGTATATTTTTTTTCTGTTTCTAGTTCCAGTTCATTAGGAGATATCCCTGAAGTTGGACAAAAGACTTCATTGCCTAATTCCAAGAAAAATAAAAAAGTTTCTCTTCTTCATTCAAGCAAAGAAAAGCTGAGAAGGTGAATTTATATGTAGTTATTTGTGTCACTGTTCACTTTGTAGTGAAAACTTAAATTTATGGTGTTCATAATTCAATTGATAGTACTGTAAAAAAAAAGTCAGCGTAAAAACTAGTCATTATGGTTACTGAATAGAGTCCTAAAGAGTGTTCCATCAGGGGCATCATTTAAGGACCAGAAGTGTTGAGTTTCCAAGGAAATCTGTTTGTTGATTTGTGAGATTGTAAAGGAATTGTAACTGCCTTCTCCAAGGAATTGTAGAGGAAGCAACCAGACTTAGTTAATCCTGTCTTGCCACAAAATAAAACTGCCCATACCCAAAGTGGCAAGATGAATTTGAGATGGGCATTGATGGATTGATAAAATTTTAATTCTGACCTCTTAGAAATATTCTTGATAAAAAAAAATTCATGCGTATACTGGTACATGTGTAAAAGTCAAGTCAGGACAAGGAATATTTATTAAGTTTTTAATATATCCCAGCCATTGTGCTAAGGATACAAAGAAAACCTTTTACCATTAATCCCTTCTCTTGAGCACACAATCTAATGGGGGACCCAGCAGGTAAATAATTATTTACCAAAAAAATTGGAGATAGTCACACAAGGCAAGCACTAAGATTAAAGGGGGATCCGGAAAGGCTTCTAGCAGAAAATGAGATTATAGCTGGGCCATCAAGTCAGAGAAGCCAAGAGTCAGAAATGAGATACATAACATGTTCATTGCTAAAATCTCATGTTAATGTTATTAACTACTATTATTACTATTTTATTGGGATTTTTTGAGTCAGTGAGTCTACAGACTTTATGACAAAGAAATAAAGGAAAAATAAAAGGATTGGACTACATTAATGAAATAATCTTTTTCAAAGTTCCATTCATATCAGAGTGAATATAGTGAGGTTAGCATCCCAGTGAAGTTTACCTTGCTTCCTTACCCATGAAAATAAATCCAGTGCTGACCAAGCTGTAGTCATCCAAAGAAGATGGAACTACCTAATCACGAGACTCGAGCTGCCCATCCCAAGTGATCTGAAATCCAAAGTATTATTTATTTCTGGGAGTCTGTATCTACCCAAGAAGGATCCACTGAACTGATTTGAATCCAAAGAGCCTCTTAGGATTTTCCTTTGTTGGAAATGAATCAGAAACAGACTCACTCTTCTTCAGTCTTTATCTGATGTGGGTCAGAGTCAGGCTGACATTTATGGTTTCAAGGATAGATATGCTTATGATTTTTCATTGCACTCTATTTTTTTGTTCCACATTTTTTTCCTAAACACAAGAAGGAAGATTTTTTTTCTTGATAGACATCTTGGTGCACATTCATTAGTGGTGACCTTTCTTATAAGATCAACCATCACCAGCTTCCAAAAGGGTTTCAGCAGCCCTCCTCATTCTTACTAAGACCTGATTGCAGTGAGTACTTCTTTGTTCAGTTTAATCTTGTATTTCATTGATCAGCAAGCACTTAAGCAAGCACCCGCAGTGTCCTGGCTACCTTGCCATAAGTTGAGGAGACATGTAGAAGGAATGAAAATTTATCCTTTGAAGATGTATAGATTCCTTTACAACTTCCCCTGAAATTCTTACCAACTTAGTCTACTTTCTATTTGAAATCAGGCCAGCAGGCTCCCTTACTTTACATGCTTTGTTCTAACTAAAAGAATTAGTCTCCTTGTTTTCTGTAGATGAAAAAATAATGTATAAATTCGATTATTACAAAGGACTGATTGGTAAGTTCTTGGGTCTCCTGCATTCATTCAGGAATTTATTTACGTCAAGACAGTGTAATGGGAAGATGGTTGGACTTGGAATTAGAACTGAGTTTTAGTCCTGCTTTGAGGTAATTGTATGACCTTGAGCAATTCCCTTAACCTCTTCCTTCACCTCTCTGAACCTCAGTTTTCTTAAATATAAAATGGAGATAATAGTTGCATCACCTATTTCACAGAGTTGTTGTGAGGAAAGCACTTTTAACCTGCAAAGACCTGTATAAATGTGAGGTATCCACACCACTGTTATTATTTACCATCCACCTTTCTGTCTGTTCATCCATCTTGAAGGAGAAGAATTCTACCAGCTTCTGTAGAGTGTCATGGTGGGAAATGTCTTCTAACTATCTGAACATAATACCACTGCTGTGTTGCAGTACTTTCTCATAAATTCAGACTCAGCTGCATGAGCATGCAAGTGTAGCACTGGGTTATATGGAACACCCAATGTTTAGTCTTTGAAACAGCCAGCTTCCTGTGCTCCTTTTGAAGTAATGCAGGAAAGATGTACTGTAAGTGACCATAAAAGCTGTTGGCTCCCAGTGAAGCACTGATTCTATCCTGCTGCACCTATATTAGAAGGAGCATTAACTCCCTTGAGTCCAGAAGGTTAGGTTATTTGTATGGAATGTAGTAGAGGGTTAGGTTCAGTCCTAATGTATAGTATTTTTGAGCAGAGAACGGATCAAGGATTGCTGTGAACAGCTGCGAACTCTCTTGCCATATACAAAGGGGAGGAAGAACGATGCTGCTTCAGTTCTTGAGGCAACAGTTGATTATGTGAAGTGTATCCAAGAGAGAATCCCTCCACCTATCAGGATTCAGGTAATTTCTAAATTCTTTGAGTTCAGCTTATACAGGACCTTCAGAGGCCCATGATTTTATTTGTGTCTTTCCACTACTAGAACTCACAGCCCCAATATAGAATCTCTGTGAGTTGCTTTTGTGGTTAAAATAAAACAATAAACAAAATGGAAAACCAAATTCTCTAGCGATGAACCTTCTAAACTTAGCTCTCCTGGTCCTCTGATACTGGGTACGTAAGATGAGCAGCCAGACCCATACTTAAAACTTTCCCAGAGAACCAAGAGTCACTTCCACATCACAGTAAGAAATATAAAGGAGACTTTAGTGGAAGCAATGTAATTTATAGAAAGAGACTAAAAAATAAAAAAAAAATTCTGTTTAGCAATCTGGAAATTTGTATTTACCTCTGCTTTTTTTTTTTTGTAGATTACAAACATGCTTCAAAACAACAAAAGATTTTGTAAGAAGGAACCGGTAGAGAGCCAGCCCCTCTTTCCAAGTACCATCAGAACACAAAGGTAGGAAGGCAGCCTTGAGTTCCTATGAAATTCAGGTTTTTGCCATTAACTTCTAACTCGTGGCAAAGATAAAGCATTAAGCCACTAGGATGGGGAACCTGTGGCCTCAAGGTCACACATAGCCCTCTAGGTCTTCAGGTGTGGCCCTTTGGACTAAATCTAAACAGTGCAGCCCTTTGACCAAATATGAGTTGATCAGAGACCCACACTTGAGGGTCTAGGGGGCCACATGGGGCCTCAAGGCCTTAGATTCCCCATCCCTGCACTAAACCTTCATGCAGTTTCATGATTTATTGAGAAAAGGGACTTTTTCCTCTTATTAATAGATGGGAAATTTTTGTTATTTTGGTCCTTGTAATGTATGTTTATGTGAAGTAATAAAGTCATGCAACAATTTTAGATCAACACAGTGTCCCTTAGTATTCCTTTTACTGTAACCCAAAACATTAAAAATTGGACAGTTTGAAATATGGCAATCTAATGTCCTTTCAGGTGATAGTGCATTGTGGACATTGTGAACACGAAGATGAATTGAGTTATATCAAGTTAAGCTCTTTTGCAGTTGGGAGGAATTTCTGGGCAGAAACTTCTGAGGAATACTTATTTTTGAGGAATACTTATTAGTATGTGAAATAGCACAGCAAGGGTTTGCTTAGATATATAAATTTATTGGAACATACGAATGAAACAAAATTACCTTGTAGTTTAAATATAGTCAGTAGATGTTGAAGTTGAATTGAACAACAACCTGAAGAATTCTAGGAGTCCTGTTCAAATCTTTGCGACAATGCAAATTTCACTTTTACTGCTTTCGTGATAAAACTAACTATAGAATTTAACAAAGATTTTTTTTCTTAAATAAAAAAAGTATTTAAGGTTTCTTCCCTCTTCCTCTCCCTTTCATTTTAAGGGACAGTAACGTGGTAACAAGTATGCCGTCACCTGTGAAAGAGATCAAATTCCTGGCTAATAAGCCCTTGAATGTATATTCTCTTCCTGCATCAGAGTACCCATTGGAAGAAGCCCTGAAAGGTGATGGTCGATATCTCCTCGACTTCTTGCAGATAGTTTGTCCTAAAGTGTATAATAGCCAGACATACAGCTTAGTTTGTTTGTTTTATATGTATCTCCTGGGAATTACTGATTTTAAAATTACAGTTGGGTTTTTTTAGTCTGTTTGAAAGAATTAATGAAAAAGCATTTATTAACTACTTATTATGTGTCAGATACTATGTTGATCCTTAGGAAATGATGGCTGCAGAAGATGTGCTGCGGTCTGAGAAATATGGAAATGATGAGTGGTGCCATATGGAAATTAAATAATGATAGTCTTTATTTACTGTTTCCCAAAGCAAGAGGTAGAAAGTATATATGCTAGCAGGGGATGGGGAGAAGGAGTTGAGGTGGACCTGATTGTACAACATAATCAGGTGACTGGGGATGGCTCAATATTGTTGGTATACTTTTACTGATTAGAACAATATAACCCTGGGGTGGGAGCTGGAGGTCAGAGTCCTCAGGTGTTTAAATGGTCTATTTTAAGAAACAATGGTTAAGCTGGTCATGAAGCCCACAGTGCTTATTTTGATGGAAGGTAATGACTGTGTTCATTATTTATAAAGTATCTGAGGATTTAGAAGGAAGGTTCAAGTTATAGAGAACCTGGAAAACAAGGCAGGAGGATTTATATTTGATGTAGTAGAAAATAGGAATGTATTTAAATTTTTAGGAGAGGAATGACAGGACGAAAGTTAGCATTTCTTGAGCACTTGCCATGTTCTAGGTTCTGTGCTAAGTGCTGGAGATACAAAGAAAAGCAAGGTTAAATAACTTAACAGTTGCTACTTTGCAAGAGGCTCATGGTCTAATGGGGGAGACAACATACAGACAACTATGTAGAAACAAGATCAATGCAGGTTAAATTGGAGATAATAAAAGGAAGGCATTAACGTTAAGGGAAGCAGTGTTTCAGTAATAGTGTGGCACAAATGTGAAGAATTAACTAGAAAAGGGGGAAACTAGAAACAGGGAAATCCACTAGAAAGACCTATTGCAGGACAACAAAATTCAGTTTTTGGAAAGGAATTAAAGGAAATGCTTTTCTGTCTTATTCTGTTGGGGTAAAATTTATGTCCTTATGTCACCAGGCTTACCAAACATTTTCCTGAGTGTCAATTATAAGCCTAGCTTGGCTAATTTCTGAAAAATCTTTCGTCAGTAGCCTTATAAAGCATTCCATGACACAGAATACGTTTATAAACCAGTTCTGCTTCTACCTACTTTCCTAAGTCTACTTGCTTCTTAATGTAGAAAATATTGTCTCCTACCACTCCCTAACACATTTGTCCAATCAAGTAATTTTTATCTTGATCTTACATAAACCACATGTTCCTTTGCTCTAGTGTTTTCCCACATAGAATGCCTCCATTTCTCTAATTTTCTAATTTTCACCAGTGCTTCAAGGACCACCCTCTTCACAAAACCTTTCCTAATATCTCTCCCACCCTGGTGCATCTTCTTGCAAACTCTCCATCGTCTTCCTTTTCTGTACCACACCTGTTGATCCCTTTCTAAAAATCATACTTCTTTGCATACTATTGCATCTTCTTTTTTAATCAGTTCAGTTTCATCTTCCCAAAATTGTGTCACCTTCTAAAATCCCTTCTAAGAGATGGTAATAGTTTTTCATGTTTGTGTGTGTCTTCTACCGCACAAGATTTTAAGTTCTTCTAGAGTAGGAACCATTTTATATATTTAGTGTCTCTCGTAATACGTATCATAATACTATGTGCGAAGATCATAAGATTTTAGTGTTGTAAGAACTAGCCTGACTCCTTGATTTTACTGAGGTTCAGAAAGGTTAAATAATTTGTTCAAGATTATACAGGTAATAAGTAACAGAAGCAAAATTCAAACCCAAGCTTTCTGATACCAGGTCCATGAATCTTTATGTTGTTTCATGTAGGTGCTTGATAAATATTTGTTAAATAGTAATACGCATGTAACATAAGCTCTGGGGTTCATTCTCACAGTTGTACTTGTACCAGTATATTGGATCTCCAGAACATCACTCACTACGTTTTCCTTCAGGGTTCTACAGGGTAACCATACAGTATTAAAGCTTTCTCTAATACTGTGGCTGGTGACTCCCCATTTAGCATGTTCTTTCAGTATCAGTCACCAGTCAAAGCTCCTCAGTGTCACTTGAGCAGTTAACATCAATTAGTTTTTCCATTCATTGAGAAGATATCACAAGAACCAAAGTAGCAAAACTTTCTAACTGGGAGCCCTTTCTTCTCCTCTGCCTCCTTGGCCCCTAGGAATAGTGGACTTAAAGTGGTGACTACCAGACATTTTCCCCACCAGGTTCAGTTCTGGGTGTGTCATGGCTGATAAACATGTCCAGCCCCTTGCTATAGGACTAGCTTCTCAGTGCTCCATTAGTTCACTGTTGAACTGAGTCAAGCAGGTCATTCATTCCTCAGTACTGGCTCCTCACTACATTTAGCTGGTGGAACTTTGCAGTGGTGGCTCTTCTGACCTTTTGAAGCTTACAAGATGATAACATTTTATCTTCTGTATTCATTGACCTGGGATCAGGAAAGAATAATTACTGGAGAGAGAGAAGTAGGGGTGGCAATACATAGTTATGATCATGTGGCTAGGTGGGGAGAAGAGGAGTTGGCTGCAGCAGGCTATTGTCATCATCATTGTCGATAATTGTCATTGTTTCCCCAAGCCAAAGACTTGCAGTATTTTTTCTTTCTCCTCACTGGAAAGCCTCCAAAGAAGAAAGAATCCTTTCAAGCATTTTGTGTGCACAGCAGCTAATCAAAAGGTTTTCTGAAACCATACACTAAGCCACTGGGAAACAGAATATGTATGCACATATCTCCGAATCCAGGGAAAGTCCCATCAATTATGCGTTTTTGGAAATAAGCTCACCATGTCTCCATGACAGAGGGCAGATACTGCATTTGCTTGAAGGACTGTGCCTTCATTGAGTAATGCCCATATTATACCCTTTGCCCCATTTAAAAATTTGCCATTTTTGGTAAATCTGCCAGCATATATTTTATCTTATTTTATTTTGGAGGGGGAAGGGCATGAGGCAGTTAAGTTAAGTAACTTTCCCAAGGTCACACAACTAGTAAGTGTCAAGTATGTGAGGTCGTATTTGAACTCAGGTCCTCCTCACTCCAGGGCTGGTTCTGTATTCGCTGCAACACCTAGCTGCCCCAAGGATGTATTTTATATACATTGTCCATATCCCAAATCCAAATTAGTTTTCTGGTGTCCCATGGAGGCATAAGCATTTTTTTTTAAATTTACTGTCCCTGTGCCATATAGGAAAGAGCTTCAAAACAGTCAATGTAGCATAGTTCTTGCATAATCCTACTTGAATAGGTAATAGTCACAATGACTCATAAATACAGATTTAATAAAGAATATTTTAGAGTGTTTATCAGTAGCTTACTTAGTACAAAATGAAAGCTTGTCTCGGAACAGGAAATGATCTTCCATAACCCAAAGGCAATAAAAGCAAGAAAAAGGCAAAGAAAAATCCAGTTTATTGTCCCACAGGGAAAAAAAATACTTAAATCCTATAGAGATTCCTGGAATATATGGGATTCCACCTATAGGAATTGGGGCTGACTAGACTTTCTACTTAGGTAATAAACCAAAACCAGTTTGGCTTGTTGTTTGTGTAGCATGCTCAATCAGGGACTGAAGTCTATAGCAGATTGGCACTGGTCCAAAAGGAGTTGGGACACTATTCCTCTTTTACCAAGTCTTCACATTTCCCCTCCTCTGGACCCACACTTACAGAATGAGTTTAATTCTGCAAAATTCTTCTTAGCTTCTGCAACATAGGACACTCCCCAGAATATTTTCCAGAGAACCTTGAAATACGTAGGGAATCCATCTTGAGATCAAAAGAGGTTCAGATAAATTTATTTCAGAGACAAAGGGCACTTGAAATTTCCCCAATGGATCCCTGCCACTTCATGGGATATCTAAGTGGAATTTCAGACTTATCTAACCATAGGACAAGCAGGGTTAGGTAAGCCCCAAACATGTATAGGGCTTCCAAAAGGGATTAAGTACTTGGATCTGGTTATTTAGGCTTTCTGGGCCAGAAGTCAAACCGTAGCCTATGAACAGGGAGTTCACAAGTATCTCATAGAAGGCAAGCAGTCTGGTTCTATTTAAAAGAAAAAGCATTTATGAACTATGTAGCAGCATTTTAGTGATATAAAATCCATACTTCTCATGTTATCTGCAGTACTTATGCTAATACAGCACATATTGGTACATAAAGCATTCAGATAAAAGTTATAGCAAAGAGACTGGTCTGACTTGTAAGGAAGTATGTCAGAAAACTGACTCACAAATATAACCTAAAATGAGAGAAGAAAAATAACCAATTTTTTGATAGCAGGCTGATATTGCACATGCTCTTAGTAATGAGGTGTTGCTGACCAGTGACCCCTTTATATATAGATTTCTATTCCTGCACAAAATCTAAAGTAACATTGATTCTTTAAAATTGCTTTCCATAGATAGTACTTGAAGCTTGAAATATTCAGAGAGTTGACAATACTCAGTACTAATGTTCTAGAATAATCTCCCAAAGGAAATGTTAGAACAGACTGGACAAAAGCCTTGCAGATCTGAGTTATATCCTTTTTTTTCCTTAAACAATCAAAATCAAAGAAGCGAAATTATTAGTAAAAGGAAGAACTTAGAAAAAATATTTGTTCTCACATAATATATGAAAGAGAAATTTAATTTTTTCCTGAGTATCTACTAAGTACTCAGCATCTTCTACAGATATTAAATAAGGGAGGTTACCTAGCTGTAAGGGGAACATACTTTAGATAATGAAAGAGTAATATAAGATAGTATGTAGTAAGATTCAAGGTTGTGTGATACTAATTATAATAATGAGTGTAGACAAAACAGCACACTGTGATAGGTATTGTCCTAAAAGGTTTCATGGAGGAAATGATACTTAGATTCAACAAAACAGGACTTGAAGGATTGCTGTGATTTCAAGAGATGGAGAAAAAAGAAGAAAGTGAAAAAGTTTACCTTGACTAGAAATGTGTTGTAGGGAAGGAAAAAAGGGGAATTAAGACTAGCTGTAGCAGTGTTTGAGAAATTGTAGAGTGGTTGAAGATAAGGTTGAAAAGTTTGCATGAGTGGCAAATTATGGATGGCCTTTTGTTCAAATGAGAAGTGTGCGGAGGCTCACCCTTGAGGCCCTCTTTCCTTTGGTTGAGGGATTATAAAATCATAGATCTAGAAGAGGAAGAGACCTCAAAAGTCACCTAGTCCAACCCTCCCATGACACATGATAAAACTGAGGCCCAGACATCAAAGGTCACAGAGGAGGTCCACATAGAGGCATAACTTGAATCCAAGCCTGCTGACACCAATTGCTTTATTTTCATTTCTGATAGATACTCAAGCTACAAGGTTCTGCTACCAACCCTTTAGCTTTAGGTTCATGTGCTCTAATTTTGTTCTCTGCAAGTAATATAGAAAAATGATGATAGTGAATTATAATTTTGGAAATAATTAGAAGGTCCTTGAAGGGTTCTCTTGTACATTCTCTGCCTCTTGTCTCTATTTAAATTATCCCAATGAATAAAAGTATATCTGATTTCTTTTCATCATCTGTTACAATATTAGTTATTACGAAGTTTCCAAAGGGGCATGTTGGTTTATAGAAAGAGCCGTGGTCTAGGGATCTAGTGATCCAGGCTCTAATCCTGGTTCTGTCACTATCAGTCATTTCCCATTTCCCATTCTGTAAAATGAGGGTATTGGATTAGATAATCTCTAAGTTCTCTTTCCCTCTCATTCCCTTCACAGCTAAACTTTTTCTTGAATTTTATTTTTTATTATGAAGTGTAAAAACATCTGAAAACAAATATTTTCAAACACAAAACAAAAACAAGAAAGGGGGATTACATGTGAAACTATATGTTTCTGTTACGTACAGCTGTTCTTTAAATGTATGTGAAATTTAATATGGCAGGACCAACATGGACCAGCAGTGGTTCATCTTTTCAGTACTAATATTTTCCTGATATTGCTGTGGCTGTGAAATATGGAATGCTGCTAATGATCTTCAACCACAGGGCAATGGAGAGGTGCATGGTGGGTATGAACAGGCTGCAATATAGAACCAATGTGAAACCCTGGAGAACTCTGGTAAAGCATGCTATCAGGGAATTTTATGACAGGAAGAGATGGACTAGTCATGTGACAAGAACTCGGGATAACAAGTAGACAGCCAGAGTGCTCTATTTGTACCCTCATGATGCTGGGAGAAAGCAAATAAGGCTTCTTTCATACTGGGTGTACCCTGTAAAACAGGTGCTTTTTTTCCTCCCTGAACTTTTGAAAAAAAATTTGTTAACTATTTCAGTGTATTTTTTTTCTCTATAAACCTATATATTTTACTTTGTGTATTTAAAATAATCATTTTTTTCCTGATAAATGATCTGTAGGTTTCACCAGACTTCCAAAGGGATCCACGACACACACACACAAAGTTAACAACTCCCCTTTTGACAGGACATTAAAAAGAGCCACATAGTGTAGTCAAGTATGGATAGATTACAGTCTGCATCTTTGGAAGGAACTCCATAATTGATGAAAACACAGATCTGTTTGAGTATTTCAGAGAATCAACACTGTCCCACTGAGACTTCTTCTAAACTTCCTTCTGTAAAGTTCTATGAATTTAAAAAATATTTCACTATATCTCCTTTAAAAAAGATTTTTTTCCTCTACTTTCCCCTACAACTCTCTCTCTTCCCCGTAAAAGTCTTCTCCTATAATAAATAAGTATAGTCAAGCAAATGAAGTCCATCCATTGGTTGCATCTGAAAACGTAGTTCTCATTCTGCACCACTAGCGTTCCCCTCTATCAAGAGGTAGCAAGTATCATTTATCTTGAGTTTTCTAGAGTAGTGATTTGTAATTACATTATTCTGTTCTTTGGTCTTTGAAAGTTATTTTCTTTTACTGTTTTATATGAATGATACAAATGTTCTGACCTTATTTACTTCACTCTGTTTTAATCCAAAAAAATATTTCCAGGCTGTTCTGCAAATTTGAGAATTGGACATTTCAGCTGCTTACTGATCAGGCTTATACGAGAAAGAAATCCCCACTATAATATCGCTGGCAGAAGATGATCGAGCTTCTGCTTGAAGACCTCCAAGGAGGGAGAGCTCACCACCCCCTGCCTTGGTCCTGAAAGTACTAATTCTGCTTTTGGACAGTTTGAATTGTTAGGAAAATTTTTACTGACCTCAAGCTTATTTAGGCTTCCTCACAGCTTTCACTTACTGCCCTTGTTTCGATACTGTGGGACCAAACAGAACGTGTCTGATCTTTCCTTCTGGTGACTACCCTTCAAGGATAGTGTTTTTTGTTTTTGTTTTTTTGTTCTTCCTGAATCTTCTACTCTTCAGGCCAAGCATGCCCAGGTCTCTCAACCAAAACTCTTCTGAAATGGACTCAACACCTTTCATCAACATGGTTGCCATCCTGGGGATATTTTCTAGCCTATCAGTAACCTTCTTAAATCCCTGTGTCCAGTATTGCAGGTGAGGTGTGATAAGGGCAGAGTACAGTGAGACTATTGTCTCCCTATTCCTAGAGGCTCTTAATGTAGCCCAGATTTCATTAGCTTTTTTTTATTTTGTTGCTACAACATGTTGCTAACTCATATTAAACTTCAGTTTATGCCAACCCATAGATCTTTTTCAGAGTAATTGTCATCTAACTCTGCCTCACCAATCTTGTACTCACAAAGTTGAATTTTTGCACCCAATAGTAAGACTTCGTATTTTTCCAAAATGAATTTCATCTTATTAAATTCATTCCAATACTCTAGTGGCCAGAGTCTAGCTTGTCAAAACACTAACTCTTTTATCCAGTGTGTTAACTAAATCTCCCATATTCATGTCATATGTAAATTTGATGAGCATTCCATTCATGCCTTTATCCACATCATTGATAAAAATGTCAAACAGCTCAGGGCCAGGAACAGATCCCTGAGGGTATTCCAATAGAGATTTTCTGCCAAGCTGACTTTGAAACATCAACAACCACTCTTTGATATCAGCCATCTAACAAGTTCTGAAGCAGTCTGGTTTTATTCTCCTTTAATTAATATCTCTGCAGCTTCTCCCCGAGATCAGCAGGAGATATTTAAACGCACCTTTGCTAAAATCAAGGTAAACTATGTCTACAACATTTCTCTTGTTTATTAGTTTGGTAATTTTTTACAAAAAAGGAAATGAAGTTAGTGTGGGGGCAGGATTTCTATACCCCATTACCTGTATTTCTTATTTCCCAGTTGTATGCAAAAACAATTCTTAACATTTGTTTCTAATACTTTGAATTCCAGTGTCTCTCCCTTCCTCCCTCCTCACCCATCCCTACTGAGAAGGCAAGCAATTCAATATAGGCTATACATGTGTAGTTTTGCAAAAGACTTCCATAATAGTCATGTTGTGAAAGACTAACTGTATTTCCCTCCATCCTATCCTGCCCCCATTAATTCTATTCTCTATTTTGACCTTGTCCCAAGTGTTCACTTCTAATTACTCCCTTCTCCCATTTACCGTCCCTGCTAACATCCTCCTCATCCCACTTGTCCCCTTCTCCCCTACTTTCCTGTGGTGTAAGATAGATTTTCATATCAAATTTAGTGAGCATGTTATTCCTTCCTTAAGCCAAATATGAAGAGAGTAAGCTTCACTTTTCCCCTCACACCTTCCTTTTCTCCTCCATTGAAAAAGCTTTTTCTTGCCTCTTTTATGAGTGAAAATTTGCCCCATTCCATTTCTCCTCCCAATATATTCCTCTCTCATCCCTTAATTTTATGTTTAGATGTCATCTCTTCTTATTCAACTCAAACTGTGCTCTCTGTCTATATGTATGTGTGTATGTATATGTATGTATGTGTATGAGTGTATCCCTCCACCTATGCAAATACTGAGGAAAGTCTCAGGAGTTACAGATATTATCTATCCATGTAGGAATGTAAACAGTTCAACTTTAGAAAGTCCTTTATAATTTATCTTTCCTGTTTACCTTTTCATGCTTCTCTTGATTCTTGTGTTTGAAAGTCACATTTTCTATTCAGTTCTGGTCTTTTCATGAAGAGTGCTTGAAAGTCCTCTGTATCATTGAGTGATCATTTTTTTCCTCTGAAGTATTAAACTCAGTTTTGCTGGGTAGGTGATTTTTGGTTTTAGTCCTAGTTCCTTTGACTTCTGGAATATCATATTCCAAGCCCTTTGATACCTTAATGTAGAAGCTGCCAGATCCTGGGTTACCTGATTATATTTCCACAATAATCAAATTGTTTCTAGCTGCTTGTAGTATTTTCTCCTTGACCTGGAAACTCTGAGATTTGCCTACAATATCCCTACGAGTTTTTCTTTTTGGGTCTCTTTCAGGAAGTGATGGGTGGATTCTTTCAATACTTATTTTGCCCTCTGGTTCTAGAATATCAGGACAGTTTTCCTTGATAATAATGAAAGATGATGTCTAGACTCTTTCAGGTAGTCCCACAGTTTTTAAATTGTCTCTCCTGGATCTATTTTCCAGGTCAGTTGTTTTTCCAATGAAGTATTTCACATTATCTTCCATTTTTTTCATTATTTTGGTTTTGTTTTGTAATTTCTTGGTTTCTCATAAAGTCATTAGCTTCCATTTGCTCCATTCTGATTTTTAAAGAACAACTTTCTTCAGTGAGTTTTGAACCTCCTTTTCCAATTGGCTATTTCTGCTTTTGAAAGCATTCTCCTCATTGGCTTTTCGAACCTCTTTTGCCAATTGAGTTAGCCTATTTTTAAAGGTGCTATTTTCTTCAGCATTTTTTTTGAATCTCCTTTAGCAAGCTGTTGACTCACTTTTCATGATTTTCTTGCATTGCTCTCATTTTTCTTCCCAATTTTTCTTCCACCTCTCTTACTTGATTTTCAAAATCCTTTTTGAGCTCTTCCATGGCTTGAGACCATTGCATATTTGTTTTGGAGGCCTCTGATTGTAAGCATTGTTCTTCCTCACCCAAAAGGATGGAAGAAAATACCTGTTCACCAAGAAAGTTACCTTCTATCTATAGTCTTATTTTTTTTCCCTTTCTTGGGCATTTTCCCAGCCAGTTACTTGACTTTTCAGTCCTTTGTCAAGAGAGGGGTATATTCCAGGGACCTGTAAGTTCTCAGTTCCTCCAAGGTGACTCAATCAAGAGAGAGGAGATTACTCCTCTCCTGGCCTGTGCTCTAGTTTGGGAACTACCAAAGCTTTTCTGCCTAGTATCTGCCAGTAGAATTCCTTTTCCAGAGCCTCCACTAGCTCTACCACATGAGCCAGCACTCTTTCTCACCCCGGGACCACCAGTCAGGGCTGAGACCCAGATCAGTGGCTCAATTCCCCTAAGAGCTTTAGGTTGAGGGCTCCAAAAATTGGTGCTGCTGCTGCCACCAATACCTGGGGCTGAGACTAAGGGAGGACCCTGATCTCTTCTCACCCAGGAGAAAAAACTTTTTAATGACCTTTTAAGTGTCTTTGTCATTTGTGGGTAGAGGGATCTGAGAACAGCTGCTGCTGCTGAGAATTCCCCCCCAGAGGCCTGTTCTGGTTCTGTCTGTCCAAGACTGGGCTGGGCTCCATGGTCTGTGATCTGCTCCATGCTCCCTGTGATAGACCTTTCCTGTCAGTCTTCCAGGCTACGCTGGGCTGGAAGTTTCTTTTACTCTGTCGTTTTGTGGCTTCTGCTGCTCTAGAATTTGTTTAGAGTCTTTTTTTTTTACACATATTTTATGGTCTGTGTGGGAAGAGCTAGAGGATGTGCATCTTTCTACTCCACCATCTTGGCTCTGCCCCCTGTATAATCTATTCTTGATGAAATTGTGCTGGCTCTTTGAAATTGTAGCTTCCTTTTCTGTGTGTTCACCAGTCTTTAATGAATCCATTCTAAGTTTTCCCAGGTTTTGAAGTCATTCTCACTGACCTAGAGTTTACAGATTTGAAGACTTATTTCTCTTCCCCACCCTTTTTTGAAAATTAGAAAAGCATTTGCCTTCTGATAGCTCTTTTTTCAACCATCTCAAATATCACTGATAGTCACTCAGCAGTCACATCTACTGGTTCTTTTATTACTTGATGATGTAGTTCGTCTGGTCCAGGAGAAACTGTGGGTGCTCCCCTACCATCTCCTTTTCTTGGATATCAGCTCTCTATTAGTCATGTCTCTGCTGTCACATCTGGTACAGGAATTATTATTTTTGACAGGAAGACAGAAACAAAATGCAAATTAAGCAGCTCTGTGCTGTCAGTTCATTTATCCATTCTAAGTTGCATTTGTTCTTTGATCCTTTTTTATTCTTTATCTTTAAAAAATTAACCTTTTTGTTGTCCTTAGTTTTATTAGCATTCTTGTTGCTATTTCAATAGGAACATAACTCACTTGTATTAATTTTTGGTTACCTAGCCTAGCTTCCATGCATTTATTTTTAAAATCTGAATGGGTTGTTTAGTTCCTTATACATCTACATAAATCTTTTCAAACAAGAGTCATTTTTCCTCTTCATTAGAATTGTTTCCTTTTGTGTCTTCAGCATTTCATTCTTAAGCATCTCCCATCCTTCCTGGGCAAACTTACGTAGTAGCATCTTAGTTCATAGGATCTTACCTACCTTTCTTTTGAATCCTATAAAATCTACTTTCCTAAAATCTGATGTGCATTTCCAACAGTGTCCTTATTTCCATTTCCATCATGAATTCTAAGGAAAGTCACTTCTCAGAATTCCCATTATTTACTCCTAATCAGCCAATTTCTTCCTGTTAATGAGACTCAGATCCAGAAATGGAATTCCCTTTTGTTGGTTCCTCCACTTTTTGAAAGATTATCACTAAGGCAAGTCAAGATATTAGCTGCTCTTCTCTTAATAGAAAGGGAGTTGTAACAAATGTTTGGATAATTGAAATCCTCATTACTACTAAATAACAGCCAACATTTATATAACATTTGTTATGTGCTCCTCAGAGATGAGGAAACTGAGGCAAACAGTGGTAAAGTGACTTGCCCAGAGTCATACAGCTACTAAATGTCTGACACCAGACTTGAACTTAGATCTTTCTGACTGTAGCCCTGAAATTCTATGCAGTGTGTCAACTAACTGCCTGTGTATGTGTTTCAAAGGTTCTGCAGAGTTTTCCTTTCATCTGGAATGTTTCAAGGTTCTCTGTTTAAAGTCTGCTTTTCTCTGTAAAATTATATTCAGTTATAACTTAGAGAATAAGTTAATCTTGGTTGTAATCTCTTTCATTTTGCCTTTTAGAATATCATATTCCAAGATTTCTTATTTTCCTTAGTTACTTCTTTCTGACAATATGTATTCTCCTGTATTTGTCCTTTTTATGAACAAAAGGACCCAATTTTTCTTTGAATTAAAATAATTTACATTGTTAAGAAACTTTTTTTAAATGATAGAAGAATTGGAAAAAAATCAATTTTTCTACTTGATAGTATCTGACTGATAATGGTTTGTTTGGGTTCAGACAAACATCAGTACCCCACAAAGTTCATTGTTGTTTCTTGTACCTGTTACCTAATTCTGCACCTGCATTTTCTTTTACTATACATAGATTTTGAAAATTTTCTCCCCAGAATAATTTTATTTTGTGTTCTGTCTTGTATATGTTGCTCGTGAATCATATAAAGGGCTATTGCTTGAAAACTTCAAATATTCAAATTGATCACCTTCAAGGAGATATTTCAGAATTAACTTGGTGCAAATACATGTCAGGCAATTTTTAAAAATCACTTTTCTTGTACAAATTGTCAATATTTGTGTTTCAAGTGAGAAATAATTGGAAAGCATTATTCTTCTTTCCTAATTAGCAATGGCCAGAAGACACTAGACAGACTTATGTGATATAAAATAATAGAATTTCATGGGGTTAAATTGTTAGCATGACTTTTTGTGTATTTTATCTACTAGTTACTATAGAGTTAGTAAATCAGCATGGATTTATTAATAAAAAGCCATGTCAGACTTCTTCCTTTCTTCTCTCCTTCCTTCCTTTTATCCTTCTTCCTTCTTTTCTCTTTTTCTCCTTCCTTTCTCCCTGTCTTTCTTTCTCTTTCCTGGATTGGTAGACTAAGGAATTGCCACAGATAGATATCATGTATCTGGATTTTGACAAGTCATTTCTAAAAGTGCCTCATAGTATCCTTCCAGTCAAGATGGAGACATATGAGTAGGATAATAATATGGTTGGCACACTTAGAACTGATTGAATGTGAAATTAGGCTTCATTAATAGAAGTATGTTTCCAATGTAAAGAAGATTATTTACATACTGTATTTTGCCTTGATCAAAACATATTTAGATTGCCCTACTCAGTTTTGGGTGCCACAGTTTAAGGAAGATACTAAACTGTAGCATATTTGGAACAGAGCAATCAAAATGAAGAGGGGATTCAAAATCATGTCAAACAGTGACTTGGTAGGACATTAAAGTGCAGTATATTTAGAAGAAATAATTAAGTGTGGGGAAGAATCTCTACGTTAAACAGTGATGGTTAAAGAAGCAAATGATGTAAAACCTAGAGAAGAGAAAGTGAAGAGAAAATGATAGCAGTCTTGTGATTTTGGAAAGGCTGTCATGAAAGAGAGGTTCAGTTTATTCTTTTTAGCTCTAGACGGCAGGCCAGCAGGCAAAGAGTAAGAAACTACATTGAGGCAACTTTGAGCTCAACATAGTTGCTTAAAAGTAGAAATAATTATCCCCAGAGAAAGTGGAGGCTCTGTCACAACAAGCCTTCAAAAGGAGGCTAGATGTCCATTTGTTGCGTTGTTACATAAATGGAGATTTGTGCTTTAATTTTGGTTGAAATAGGTTATTTTTAGACCTGGAACTCTAAGATTCTATTTTTTTAAAAAAAATATAAGAATCTTTAAAATATATATATATATAAAATTATATTAAAAATATAATAATTTCTTCACTACTGATGCAAAATTGACCTTTCTCAAGTCATTGCTAAATAAATTTCCTTCAGAATTGCTTCTCTTTCAGTTATGTGGGGTTTTCGTCCGAAGATGATAGAAGTGATAGAAAAGATGTGCAAAATGCCTGGTAACTATGTTCTCTGCAAGGTAATAGTGATGGCAACTTCTGTTTGTACTGGGATTTTGACAGGAATCTTATTGCCAAGCAAAGGCTTTTGGGCAGGCTAGCACCATGTGACCAGAAAAGGTAGGACGCCTACTATAAATAAATCAGGTTTCCCTTAAGAGTCCCTGGTGATTAAACACTTAGCATGGCAAATAGGCATGTTGCCATGAGAGTGACATACAAACACAATAGAAATATTAAACTTGTCTCAAATATGTGTAAACAAATATATAAATTATGGGTAATGAAAAAAGTGAACTGGAGATCCTAATGCAAGAAGGCAGACTTGACCTCATGTAGGACTTATGACTAAGTATTTTACAAGAAAAGGGAGTCTATTCAGACGGAATCGAATCATTTAAGTGTTGTGTTGTGCACATAGCTTTTGAGTATGAGTTAGACTGGAAGCCGTGAGATCCCTTCTGACTCCCAAATCCTGTGACTGATTCTGAGAACAGATTTTTAAAAGAGGAGAAGACAGTTGAATAGCATATATTAAGAAGATAGATGAGAATATTCACAAATCAGAAAAGGAGTATAATAAAGTAAATTGTATTTAAATGAAGATTGATTAAGGAGAGGAAAACTCAAGAGACTGTAGGATTGTTGTAGGAATATACTATAGACTATCTGGACAAAATGAGAAGATAAATGAGAAACTCATGAAACAAAGCATAAACATGGTATGTAGTATCATGGTTTATTGATTGGGATTTCAGTTGTTAGAACTTTCCACCAAAAGCAGAGACACTGATGAATTCTTCATTTGCTTTAATAATAATGATTTAAAGGAAAAGAGCTTGGCCTAGTAGAGGACTGACAGTTCTTAGAGTCAGGAAGCCTGGGTACAAGTCCTGCCTCTGACAGGTACTTAGCTGCATGATGGGCAAGTCATTTACCTTTCCAGGGACTCAGGCAGTTCTGTAAGACTAAGTTACAAATGAATTGCTGACTGGTATAAATTTCCATCAAACCATAAACAATTATTAAGCCCTTACTATGTGTCAAGCATTATGCTGGGCACTGGGAATAAAAAAAATGAAATAACCTCTGCCTTCAAGGAGCTTATATCGTAGAGGAGGACATAATATGTAAGTCTATATGTACATAAAATTTGTATATACACAAAAACACACAAAATAGATGCAAAGTGATTTTCATTTTGGGAGTTGGAGGTGGGAGGTTGTAGGAGACAGGAGATAGTAGGTAGGAGATTAGGAAAACCTTCATATAGAAGAAGGTAAATTGAGTTGAAGAAAATTAAGGATTTGAAGAGGTAGAAGTGAGAGTGGACTGAATTTCAGGTATGGAGAACAGACATTACAAAAGGCATGGAGAGTGGAAGTAAAGTATATAATAGGACCAATAAGGACCGTAGAGTGATGGGAAGGATGAAAGTAGTATAGCTGGAAATGTAGGTTGAGGCTAATTTGTGAAGGGCTTTAAATGTCAAAACAGGAGTTATTAACCCTAGATGTAATATGTAGCGCTTGGATTTTATTGAATAGAGGAATTATATAGGGTCAGAACAGATTTTAGGAAAATCACTTTGGCAGCTATATAGAAGACAGATTGGAGTGGGGTGGGACAGACTTGGGACAGGAAGAGAAGGACCATGCAAGAAAAACGAGGGTCTGAATTAGGGTGGTGACCGTATGAATTAGAAGATAAGGTTGGATATAAACGATGTTTGAAGGTGGAAATAACATTGCTAAATTTTTCATAAACTTTGACCCAGAGATCCTATTACTAGGACCATATCATGAGCAAGAAAAAGGCCCATGTGCATTCACAGCCACATTATTTCTTTTTTAAAAAGAGGCAAAATGTGTACCCTACTATTGGGGAATGGATGAATAAAGTAGGATATCTAAATGTCATATAATAGTAATGACAAATATAAAGGTTTTAAAGAAAAATTTGTTTGAAATGATCATGAATGAAGAGCCAAAAGCGTGATACACACAATGACTTCAACCATGTAAATAAAGTTAACATGAAGAGAAAACAGATCCTGGTCAAATGCAATGATCAACATTGATACTTTTCACTGCCAAAGTTGAAGGGCAGTCTTTCTGTTAATAATAATTGGGAGGACAAAGGAATATACTTTTAAAGGGCAGTTATTTGAGTATTGGAAATGTGCTTTGTCAAAACAAAATGTATCATTTTCTTAAATATAAATAAAAATATCAGGAGTTCCATATTCAAACTCTTTCAAGGCTAGTGATGAATGCCAAGGACAATAATAGCAAAAAAAGTTTTAGCTTGGGGCCAAGGGGAGGATCAAAAAGAAATAGAACTGTTTCTTGATATAGTATGGTGATAATGGATGACAGTGAGAGAACACAACTACCCAATTCTTATTTTACTTCTCTTTTCTTTTCCAAAGAGAATGATTTTTGGACACATAATAGCACACAAAAATGGTTAAGAGGAAAATGAATTCCAAAATAAATAAGAAGATGGCAGGAGACCACCTAACTCGTCTCTCTGAGTTCAAGTCCCTGCCTCCAGGACAGATAAAATGGTGTTTTATAATTAGGTATGATTGCTAAGGTTCTGTTAGTAATCTTCCAAAAATCATGGAGAGCTAGAGAGATGCCACAAGAATAGGGAAGAACAAATACTGTTCCCATTTTCAAAATGGAGACTTCCTCAAAAGAGAGAGGAAGCCATTTATACTTTTCAGATTATAGATCAATGAGCTTAACTTTGATTCCTGGTAAAATTCTAGAACTTTTCAGTAAGGGAATGGTTTGTGATTATTTAGAAAGATGTATGGGCTGCAGTCAGTAAGAGCTGGTATGATTATATTAAAAATATGCTACATTAGACCAAGTGAATTTCGCTTTTGACTGAGAATTCGATAGATTTATTATACACATATTTTAGCAAAAACATTTCACAAAATTCCCCCTATCTTTTGGGAAAAGATAGAGTAATAAGTGTGTTGAAATTGGTGTTCAAAGACTTGAGCCAAGGGGTAAACTTGACAATGGAGAGAGAACCCTTAGAGAGTGCCCCACAGAATCTGACCTTGCTCAGTTTTCAACATTTTTATCAGTGACTCAGATGAGATAGCAACATAAAAATACTTTGAAAGGCTAAAATAAGTAAAATCTAATCAAATGAAATTTGATGGGGCTACCCACAAAAGCTCTCCATTTGGGTTCAGAGTCAGCTGTGAAAGTATAGCACGGGCCACGCAGGTTAGACAACCATCAATGTGGAAAAAGGAGGTCTGGAAGATTTGATACAATTGTGGTACAAATCAATACTATTAAATGGCAGCTAAAAGAATAAATTCCATCTTTGACTGCACTAATAAGAATAGTTTCCAGCATAAAAGAGGTGATAGTTCAGCTAGACTTTATCTGGTCAGATGACTTAGGGAGTATCACATTTAGTTTTTGGTACCACATTTTGTGACAGATATTATCAAGTCAACATCCAGTTAGAGGCAGATAGCTGGAATGGTGTGGGAACTGAAACCTATGTGAAAGAAGAACAAATTGAAGGAATAGGTGCTTAGTGTAAAGAAGGCTTCAGGGAGAAATGACAACTGCCTCAAACTATTTACAGGGGTGTTATGGGGAAGAATAATTAACCTTGTCCTACATGGTCTTAGTGAGCAGAACTAGAGGCAATAAAAGGCAGATTAAGTCTTGATGTAAAGGAAAACTTCCATACAGTCAGACCTGCCCAAAAGTGGCATGGTCTCCTTCAACAACATCACTGGAACCCATCACTGGAAGTCTTTAATCAGGGCCTATGTGACCAGTTGCCAGGGATCTTCTAGAGAGGGAATTCCTATTCAGGTACACATTTCAGTAAGTGACCCCTCCCCAGCTTTTATTGTTTGCTACTTTTGAGAATGTAAAAAGGTCCAAAGAGGCAGAAGATCAGTACCTTCTCTTTATTTTTTCTATTAATGCCATCCCAAGTTTGACTTTCATTGTGCACGTTGATGTAAATAAATATGCATTCATGGACTCTGGATCCTTGTAGATCCAGATTTAGATTTAAAGAATTTGGTTCTAAATTTAACTTTACTACTAACTACCATGTGATTCATCGTTGCTTGACCTCTTTTTCTTTATCTGATGATAAAGATGATCTCTCTAAGGTCTTGATCCTATACTATCAGGTAAAACTCTTGCCGGGTCACTTTTCCTCGTTAGGCTTCAGTGTGATCAGTTACAAAATAAAGAGCTGGATTTAGATGATCTCTGTGGTTCCCTTCAGACTGTTCTCTGAAACTACTCTCTGCCAGGGTTCCTAATGGTCAATTATTTGTAAATCTGATGACCCTTCTTCTCCATTGTCATCTTTCTCAACTACTCTGCAGCATTGGGTGCATTGACTCCCTCTCATCCTGTACATTCTCTCTTTTCTGGATTTTAAAAAACATTTTGATTTTTTTCTCCTCCTACTTAGCTGATTCTCTTCCTGCTGAGTTTCCTTTTCTGGTTCATCATTTATATACTTCCTAATTGTGGGTGTACTCCAACCCTCTTCTTTATATAAGCTTTCATATTAACTTGTATGGGTTTGATTATGACCTCTCTGCAAATAATTCTCAAGTCTGCATATCTAACCTCAGTCTCTTGCCAGAGCTGCTGTTGCGCATTTCCACCTTCCTATTAAACATTGCCAATTTAGTATTTCATACACAACACAAATGCACCGTGTCTGAAACAGAACTCATCATCTTCTGACCTTCTCTGTTTCTGCTGATAAAATAACCTCCTTCCAGTCACTAGGGACTGTAACACGGTGTTTTCTGCAACCCTCCACCTTCTCTCCCTCCACAAATCCAGTCATTTGGTAAATCTTGTTTCCATCTCCACATATTTTCTCAGTTCTCTTTCTTTCTCTCTACTCCCCTGACTACCATCCTAGTTGTAGCCCTTAGAACTTCTTATGTAGGTTATTGCTATCACCTCAAATCTCACCCCCCACAATTCAGCCTCAATGATAATTGCCAGAATTATTTTCTTGTAGCTTATGTATGAACATATCATCCCTCCAGTCAGTAAACTTAAGTGGCTTCCTTTTTCCTTTAGGTCAATCAACCAGCACCTCCCATATGTCAGGCACCGTACAAGGTACAAGGAACACAAGTACAAAAAATGAACCAATCTCTGCTCACTAAGATTGAATTTAAACTCTGGCCCTTTGCTCCCTCTCAGCAACCTATATTTCTGACTTTCTTATACAGCTTATACTTCCCTTCCAGCATTTTATAGGTTTGCCAATCTGGACCTCAGTACACTCTATTTCCCATTACCATATCTTTGCACAGATTGTTTCTTACACCTGGAATGCACTTTTTCCTCACCCTCATTACTCAAAATTCCTTGTTTTCTTTAAAATTCAGCTCAAGCACCATATTCCACGTAGAGATAGGCCTTGGAATACTTTGTAATTTTTTTGGCCTGTTTTTTATGTGTTGTCTTGCCCATTAGAATGCAGGCTCCTCAAAGAACTTTGAGGGATCTTTTGATTCCTTTTACTTCAGTGCCTAGCACATAGTAAATGCTTCATAAATGCTTGCATGGTTATTGTAAATAAATGGTCTTCTAGTCTCTGAATATCTTTAATTAGAGAAAATTCACTATTCCGTTTTGGTATAACACTAATGAGAAGCTTTTCATGAAGCCTTATAATTTTTATGCATTAGTCTTTTTTGAGTCAAGTTAAACAACTCCAGATCTTTTTATATTCTGACTCTATTATATAATGTTAACTGTCCCCAACTTCAGCAAAGCTTGTGGCCAGATTGTAAATTTAGAGACTATAGAGACTATCTAGTGCAACTCCCTCTTTTTATGGATGAGGAAGTTAAAGCCTAGGGAATTTAAATTATTTGTCTAAAGTCAAACATATAATAAGTGTCACATGCAGGAGTCGAATCCAAGTGTTCTCTTTCCAGAGCCAGTTCTTTCCACTACACCATGTTGCTCCCTCTTCTGTACCATCTATTCCTTTGTAAAAATCATTGATTAAAAATGTTGAACACAACAGAGTTTTGAGTTATTCCGTTAGAAACCTCCCTTCAGGTTAACGTCCATTCCTTTAAATCTTTTTAAGCACCTCCACTTTTTTCTCCATCGTCAAAGCAAATTGCAGTGGTGTTGCCATAATTTCATTATTAAGAGCCGTTTACTGCTCTTGACATGACTTTTCCCTATGATTATGTCACTGAACTTTGAAAAAATCTGCTCTTCTAAAGTCAGAGGTACAACTTCTGATGACACCTAGCCTTTCCCTTCTTATCTGTCATAAAACTGAGTATTGTATAGTCACTGCTTTCCAAGGTTTTGATCATTTGCCCTTCATTCTGCCACCCCCTGTAACTAATTAGAATCAAATTGACAGTAGCAGTAATAGAATAACTTCTTCTGATTTCTGAAATGTGATCTCACCAGCAAGACAAGTTCAAGAATGTGTAAGATGTCCAGAGAGTTGCAGTCTCCCATCACAACTGTCTCCTACCTCCATGGTAGTTCTGTGAACTGTGCCAGGAGCTCATCAGCCACTTCCCATTATTGGCATGAGTGTCTGTAGTGTACTCTCCCTAACATAGCCATTCTTTTTCCTTTAATTTTCATTCAAATGCAAGCTTCCCTCCTAAGGTTGAGAAGATTTCCACAGAGGCAGAAAGATCTGTTACCTTGCTTCTTTGATTCTCTAATACTGTATGTTCCTTTTGAATAGTACCAGTATTCGAATGTACCAATAGGAAAAGTGTGAGGCATAATACAAAGAAAATGAACCATAATCTTTAAATATAAAAGGTCAGTTTTAGTTGTTTATATTAACAAATAATTTTTTTTCTTTTCTATTAAAGGTCATTCTAGCTCCATCTCACAAAATGCTGCTGGTGATATGTATAAGATTATTCCCACTGATATGCTTTCTCTTAATTCTTTACATCCTGATCAGTCTGTCAGATATTATGCCAAAGTTGTTCCTTCTTATGAAGCCACTGCCTTAGCAAATCAGAGTTTTTCAATTAATTTTTCATCTGTTTTGCCAAAAGTCTCAAGACTTCCTTCTCACTACTACAGCTCTGCTTTGGGTCAGACCTGTCCACAATATCACAAATTCCTGGTAAGTTTTTTGGTTGTGGCTTCACTGTTAAATAATCAAATAAACCAAATTTGACTCTTCCTAGGTTGGTAGTAGATGTGCCATAATAAAAGGTTATGTATATAACACTTTATGTCTCATAACATGCTTTCCTTGATTGAACTGTATGATGTAGAGCCTGACTTAAAGTAGTTAAGTGATGGAAATCTTGAAGTAATTATGAGGAAACAGGTTCAGAGAAGTTGAGACTGACTTTTGATCACATAGCTAGTATCAGAGCCAGAACTTCAACCAAATAGTTTCATTATATATTTTGCTTTACATTTTCATTTATCTCAAAAGTGGTACTGTGGAACAAAGGATGGGCTGCCTTCTAAATTTACATAAGCTAAAGTAGCTAATAAATCACTCAGCCTCAGTTCTGTAAAATGAGAGGATTGCACTACTCTCGATGCCCCTTCTAGACCAGAATTTGTCAAATGATATAAAATCAAGGGACATGGTCTTTGTATTAAAATAAATAGGCAACATGGAATAATTAAGCAATGAACTTTTGAAATTCAAGAGTAGTGAATCTAAATATGGCTATGCAGTATGGGCTTGAACTTGCTAATCTGTGATTAGATGGGAAGAGACCCCATCTAGAATAAGTTTTTTCTTCGGTCACCTCTGTATCCTCTCCAGAGGACCCCTGCTTCATCACCATCCTTATACAATGGTTGTTATATCTCCCTTTCATTGGCAGACTTGTCCAGTTCTGCTCTTTTCATTTTGGCTACCAGTAATGCTTCCACCACTCTCTCACTTTGGGTTTCCATTCCCTAGACAGGACCAATCAAATTCTAAGACCGAAAAAAGGACCTTACAGATGATTTTTTTCCAATCTCATCAAAGTAGAAAACTGAGGCTCAGAGAGGTTAAAAAATTAGCTCACCCATATTTAATACAAATTAAATTAAAACTGGCAGGACTTGGGACACAAATTTCAATCTTCTGACTCTTTAGTCCAGTGTCCTTTCCACTATATCACAATGATTTCTAATCCTTTAGTGACTGAAAAAGATCATCCAATTACTAACCAGTTATGTAAGTGAAAGAAGAACATTTCCCAGGGTTTCTATTGCTTGAGGTAGACCCAAACCTGGGTATCATACACAAATAAAGAAATCTCATCACTCTGATCTAACTAAGGTGTTGCTAATTTAAAGGTATATAAAATTGAGAAAATGCTGATTTTTTTTTCCCACAAGAGAATAAGAGGAAAAAGTTTAAGAAAACAATTGTAAAGTCCTTGCAAAATAGGCAGTAACATATTGGATGTTAATGTTGCTAAATGGTGTTAAGAATGCAGAGTTGCTAATAAATTGTGATTAATAAATATCAGTATAGAAGATAGGGTATTATAGTAGAAAAATTACTGGCGGGGGAAAATCCTTTTCCCTTTCTGAACTTCAGTTTCTCCATTTGTAAGAATGGGAAGACAGAAGATACACTTCTTGAATCAGCTTATGAAATGTATTTTAAAAAATTAAATTGTGAAAAAATAGAGTTGTGAGGAAAAGCAAACTTTGTATACCTTAGTGTTTTCACAATATGAACCATTTATTATTTCTCCTTTCCTTGGTGCATTCATTGTAAATTCTTTGTTATCATAAGCAATTATTTTTCTAAGAATGCATCAAAATAATTGTGTCTTCTAAACTGTATTTTAGTATTTATCTTTAACGTCACTAAAGAATACATTTTAAAAAATTATATATACTTTACTTTCTGTGAATCTTAGGGATTGTGTGCACACATGTGTGTGCGTGCGTGTGCGTTACAGACAACTGGAATAATCAGGATTAAATGGTTTTGTTTTTCCTCTCTGCAGCATCAATCTTGGGCATGTTAAAGGAGTCTTCTTGAACTCCATGCTCTTCAATAAGCATGAGTTATTTAATAACAGCCATGTTTTGACAATTCATGAGGAACATCCCAAACAGCATTCCTGAAATCAGTGCCTAAGAACTGGATTCTAAGAGATTTGGATTCTCTTACTCTTGGAAAGACCCTAGTGCGTCACATGTCAGAAGGCAGTCGCAGAGTTGTGTTTGCAGCATCTTTTCCATACTGATCTTTAGATACCTCTGCTGCTCACTGTGATATGCCTCATCCAGACAACTCCAGGACAAATGAAAAAATATAGCAGCCTGTACTGGCTAAGCCATAGTCTTTAAATTATAAAAGGGGAGTGGGGTAGAGATTTAACCGATTGTACCTGCTTTATTTGCCTCATGCATCACTATTCCTTATCAGTAGGCAATGTAAAATGTCTTATGTTTGATCCTGGAAGATTCCTTCCACTTCTAACATTCTTTGTACAGTTAGTGTAGTGGAAGGGCTCAGTTAGCCTAAGTTCAGGGCTGGGGAACCTGCGGCCCTGGGCCCTAAGACCTGTGGCTGTCTGGGGGTGGCATACCTTCGTAGCCTGTTGAAAATCAGTACAACTTGTGCGTATCTGAAATCCCGTGGCACAAGTTTTTCTAGATTTAGCAATTCAGAGACTCTCTCTAGCCTAAAATAAGACATTGAGAAATGTGTTTCTTCCACCTTTGACTATTAATTTGTAATTTCAAATGTGTTCATTTTTATATTTCATTATACCTTATGTGAAGTGATAGCCAGGCGGTAAATGCCTCTCTCATTCTTATGCCAAAGCTGAGTGCTGCTTTGATTTTCTTGTTTTTGTCTCTTCTCCCAAAATTCAGTTGTTGAAATGAAGAAGTGGAAAAGAGTTTGCTTTTAATTTTGCTGAAGTATTTCTGTTCTTGGTATATATTACACTTGTTAGTACTGAAGAAAATACTCAGTTTAAGCTCTATACTAAAATAATCTAGCACTTCTAGTGAATAAGGATCCCCTTCATTATGAAGCACTATAGAGTACATTTATTGTACTGGTTTTTCATTTGAGAAATTTAAAAAAGATTTTAAAATAATCTAATTTTAATACTTATGTTATATAACTTTCCTTGGAGAAAACGTAAAATTATGGAATGAGCAGACATCTGAGATGATGTATGCTTACTGAGAAAATAGATTTTCCCCCCTAGCATGTGAAGTTTATTGATGAGTACAAAAATAATTTTGCAAATATAAACATATATGTATACATATACATGTGTGTATGTATACATATATACATACACAGTCCTGAAAGCCATCAGCTTCCACAATGAAGCGTTGTAGGATTTTCAGGAAAACTTGGTTGGGATGTCCTACCCCTGTCACCTGGTTGCTGACATGGGATTGCATGTGACACTTCTTGCTAATAAAACATTTGAGAGTTTCGATCTCTTCAGAATGAACCAAGGTGAGCAACCTTAAGTTGAGTTCCATGATCAGGAAAAGTATGACCAAAATATGGCTTTTATGAACTCCCAATATGTCTCCTGTTTTTTTGTCCCTATGTTTCTCTGCAGCTGCTCTTAAGGAAGAAAATTTATACCCATTCATTATCTCAGCTCTAATTCAACAAGCCAATGTTATTATTGTGAACTTTAATGGTGTATAGACATTATTTTGTCATAATGGGATCTCAGTATAATGAATTCTGTTGCTCCAAGTTAAAAATACTATCCCAGCAAATAGGTCTGTAAGCCTCAAGTTATGAGGAGAATGGCAACGTTTTTGTATAAAATTTAAAAAAAAGTTGTTATTAAACAATAGTTTTCTTTAAACAATGAAAAATGTGTGATGATCTTGCCTAAAAAAAAGAAAGTAAAGCTGTAGTCTTTAGGGTCTAATTTTTTTTCTGTATCTAACTATTGCTTCCTCTTACTACCATGACGCTAGACTTAGACCAAAGTATCTGGTACCAAAAGAAATGGTACCTGTTCAGTCTGCCTTCAGCTTTCCTGTAGCTTATCAGATCTCTGTCTGACATAATGACTATATACATCTGTGCAATAAAACCAGAGTATATCATTTTTGTTCTTTACAACTCATGAAATTCCTTTTATCCAGGATACTTCCCAGTCTTTCTCTTCCAGACATCAATTTTGAGTTGTGCCATATGCATGTTAATTATAATACCATGTGCTTCATTACAGTGTTGAAATAAAAGTTTAATAATACATTTTTGGTTTTTTAATTTTCATTATGAGGAACAAGAAGTAAACAAATACCTAGAAAAGTATTCACTGTACTGACATGTATTTACCAGCATGTCTTTGTAGTTAGATTATTTTTTAAAGCAACGTTATAAGGATCCTGTAAGGATATTCCCTATGTACATGACTTTAGGCATCTTATAAAGCACTGGAAATAATCCAATTTGTTTGCCTGGCATCTGATGTTTTGCAGTTTTTCAGTAGTCTTGGTCATGCAGCAGGGAGTGGTGCGGTAGAGATATGGGAGAGTGATAAATATTCATTGGATCAGCATCCATTAGTTATCCCCTAGTCATCAGGACTAACCCTGCATTAAAAAACATTTATTAATTAGATGTTATAGTGAATAGAAATGAGGAAAACACAATTCCTTTTTTCAAACTTATAATCCATTAGGAGGGATAAAATAAATAGAGTCAAGTGTGGCTTCCAAAAATCTAGTACTGAGATATGGGGGGAAAATACTTGATTTAGGGTCCATGCCTAGGTTTGAATAAAAATTCTGCTACTTTAAAACTGTAATCTTGGATAAGTAACTTCATTTGCCTCAATTTTTTCACAGCTCAGATGAACAATGGATGGACTGGAATGATCACTAAGACATTTTTCTAGTTCTCCAGTTCTTGATCATATATTAGACTAAACTTTACATGAAAGTGTAGTGTCCAGAAGGAGAGAAATAACTTCTACCCTTGCCAGACCATGCCTGGAATATCGATTTCAGTTTTAGGCACTTCATCTTAGAAGGAACATTTGTAAGCTGAACACATCCAGAGGAGGGCAAAGAAGATCCTTGCTGTCTTGAAATACCTAAAAGGCTGTCATGAGAAAGAATGATTAGAATTAGCCTACTTGTCCATAGGACAAGTCCATAGGATCAGTGGGTAAGAGGGAAATTTCACCTATTAAAGGGGAAAACTTCTTGTAGAACTGTCTAAAAGCAAAATAGGCTGCTTTGAGAAGTGCTAAATTATTAAGGCCACTATTAGAGGTGTTTAAGCAGAGTCCAGGTGACCATTATTGGGGTATTATGGAGAGAATTCATTCTTGGTATAGGGATTGAACCCAATTACCAGCTGATACTTACATTCTTTCCTTTGATGATTACCAATGCTTATGAGTAGTTTAAAATGACAGGGTAGAAACTGGATTTCAAGGGTTATATGTTAAGGAGTAAGTGAAATAGAATACCCGTGGACACAAGAAGACATGAATTAAAGCCCCACCTCCTGTAAGTCCTGGTTCCGTAACCCTCAGCAAATCATTTAACCTCTAGTGCCATAGACAGTCTTCCCTATACCAATGAAGCAGAGTTCTCATCCAAAAATTGATAGATAGCAAAGTCAGTAAAGAGAAAGAATAGTAATGCCACCATAGGGTAGCACTAGTCAAAAGAGTCTTATTTTTGGATTATCGACAGCAGAGAAAGAGCTAGAATTTTATTTAAAGCAAAAATAACATCTCAGTATAAATTAGACATCATATTTATGAGTACCAAAAGAATAATTTCTTTAAGACAAATGGTCTATCTAGTCTGCCCACTTTAAATAGAGTTGTACAAAGTTCATAAGAATTCTTAATGACTTAGAAATTAACTTTGGTACAGACAATATGCAGGAGTTGTTCATTTAATTATCTTCTTGTGAGATTCATGTTAAAGAATTAAATATAGAATACAACAACAGCAGAATGGTCCTTAAATATTTAAAATTCTTAAAATTATGATTTCAAAGCAGTGTAGCTCCTGGTATTCCCCCTTTTGTCTCTCTTTTGTGTGTGCTTCTAGAAAAGCTGCCCTCGATTTGAGTATGGGGCAGCATCTATTCAGAGCCGTAAGTCCACTGATGTATACTCTTTTATTTAAAGATGTAGTTCAGAGCAATACATTTAATCCAACAAGAAAATAAATAGAAAAAAAGATCATCTTGCACACACTTGGTGCACCTTTCCTACAGGTGGAGGTGAGACATGTACATGGAGAGCATGTGGCTAAGAAACAGACATAAATGGTAGAGGTGTGCCATATTTTATGTTAAAAAGTGGTACATATACATAAAGGGGTACATATCAGAAACCTTTATGACCATGTGGAAGAGACATGTCACTAAGACACATATTTGGGCAAGGCAACTCACACCTTTAATGCTACAGGGCTGCCGATATCCTTTGTTGACAGATGTCCTTTCTATTAGCACCATTTCTCTATTCTGTGTTAGATATTTGATCCCTATACGTTGTTTTCTGGGTGTCTTTATGGATCCTAACACTTCCCGATCTTTCTGACATCCTCTTCTAGGCTTAGGTCTTTGGAGTTGTCGTCTGGCTTTCTCTTTCTATCTTGATGTGGTGACTGGGAAGTCTCTCCTTGACAAGGGAAGCCTAAGTTCTTTTCATCCATATCTGAGGCCCTCTTACCCAGCTAAGAGCAGCCAGTCAGCCAGCGTCCACAGGCCAAGATTGTCTCTTCTTTGTACCACCTGTGTTTAGTGCTGATCCAAGACAACTATTTGACAGGGTTAGAAAACGACTTGTAAATGCTGTTGAATGATGCAGTGTCGTTACTCTTAACTCTTCTGGCTCACTCTACTACTACCTTTGTTGTGTATGTCTGTTGACCAAAACGACAAAACACCCTGGCTTAGGTGCTGTATTCTAATCAGTGCAAAAGCTCATTCATCTCTAAGTAATGAGATTGACTTGGGATATTATCTATTATCATTATTCTAAGTTTATAGTCACTTTACACTTGGATTTTTTTTCTGTGGAAATATAGTCCTTAAATTATTGTAGTGTACATGAAAATATGAATAAAATTTGTTTTGGGCAAAGCAACTCATGTATAGTGATAACTACATCATAAGCTATTATTGTGGGTCAATAAAATGCTGCTTTGTTATAAAATGTTGAGTTCTTGTTATCCATTCACAATGACTGGATTTGACCCGTATATCTAGCCAACCTCCCCTGCTGCATTTATCTGTATTGCTGACTCTTCAGTTCCCTGACATGGTTAATCAATAGACATGTGAACAGCCACTGCATTCAATGTTAGGGGATGTGAGAGATGCAGAGAAGAACAAATTCCCTCCCTTGGAGAGCTCACACCATCTCTGATAAGATATACACATGCAAAAAGTTTAAAACTAATAGAAAAATTTATAGATATCCAGGATCAGCAAACTATGGCTCATGGGCTGGACCTACTTTTTCATGTTTCATGAACTAAGAGTAGGGGTTTTTTTTTTTTTAAGTAAAGTTTTGTTGTATTTTAAAATGTAACAACCATCCTTATCTCATCTGACATACAAGAACAGGCCATGGACTGGATTTGGCCCTCAGGTCATATTTTTTTGCTGTCGCTTGGAATGTGATCAGAACTTTCATAAGTTAGCATGTGACTAATTACCAAATGAATATTACAAAAATCTTAGTATTCCAGAAGAGGGAAAGACTACTAAGGACTGGAATAGTTAGGGAGGGTTTAAGAAGTGATCATTTAAATTTGAAATATGGATATAGTTTGTATAGAATGAAGGTTTTCGGTACAATGGAAGAGGGCTAAAGACCTTGGTTCAAATCCCAGCTCTGCCACATACTCCCTGTGTGACTTTGGGCACATCGTTTCCCTTTCTTAAGTCTTCTTCCTCATCTGTAATATGGGGTGGGGGTACAATGTGTAGCCTCAGAAGTCCTTCCAGCCCCTAATGTATGATTCTGTAAAGGGAGGAAAGGAAACAAACAAAAAGGAGAGTGGCAGAAAAGTCTGAGGCATCTCTGGAGATCGTGAACAAAGCAATTTGACTGAAACAGGCTTTGTAAAGGCCAGTAATAGGAAATACATCTGGAACTTTAGGATAGGGTCAAATAATGAAAGTCCAAATTCCAAATTTATATCATAGTCAAGTCAAGTGATTAAGCATAAGTGTTTACTATGTTCCAGGCACTGTGCTAAGCAATAGAATAAAAATTCCAACATAAAGACTGATCAACATGTCCTCAAGGAGTGTACTTTCTAGTTGGGGAAGACAGCAAATGAAGATGAAAATGGGGTAGCAAGGGAGAAAGGAAGGTATCCAGCTCTGAAGCATGGTAGAGAAGGTCTGGAGAGTCAGGCATGCACCCTGGAGAGGAAGGAAGACATTGTAGACCAAAGTATCTTTCTTAAAATGGAGATTTTTAGAGAAACCAGCCAATCAGGAGAGGCTGCAAGGTGCAGGGTACTTCCAATATGAAAAGTAGTCATGTGGCAATAAGCCCCCAGGTTAAAAAGGTTTCTGTAACAGTAAGAGGGTGACAGTGGAGGTTTTTGAACAGGGGAAATAACCATCAAGATTTTGTTTCAGGAATGTTAATTTGGCAGTAATGTATAAAATAAATTGGAGAAAGAGGATGGAGACAAGTTGACCGGATAGGAAGCCATTTCAACAGCTAAGGCAGGATATCAAAAGGACCTAAAACAAGATGTTTCCTTTGGGAACAGAAAAGAACAGACATCTAGGATATTTCTAAGGACAAATTGACAGGATGGGTATTGTTGATTAATTCCATATAGGTTGGACATTGGAAAAGGATTATGAGGCAAAAGGAGATGAAGCTAATTAGGTCTTTGATACCTTATTTTAAAATTTTATCAGGAGTCTTCTTGTGTATTCCTCAATATCTCCTGCCCTTCAGATTTTATTGATACTGTTTCCTATCCTTTCCCACCCTTTCCTTTTTATCTAATGTGAGTGTCTGATGGAATTCTAGCAAGAAAGAAGGGTTGAGGGCAGTGTTGTAATGAATGTGGGGTATCCAACTCAGATGTCCTGCCAGGCTCATGCAACCCTTTTATACTCTTCCTTAGGGAAATATATTAGTGTTTTTAAAGGTATGTTATTAATATTTATTAAACATCCAATTATTCATGCCATGGTTCTAAGCACCATTTAAAAAGAAATACACTAGTTTGGAACCTCTAGGAGTATATACTAATATATATCTATGTACATACTAATATATAATAATATAAACATAATAATATTTAAGCCAGAGACATAGATGAAAACCCATGTGAAGGCCAAAAAAAGCATAGAAGCATTACATTAATACTACACATAAATAGATAGCAAGATATTTATGTAACATAGAAATCAAAGTGTGTTTTAGGAGGCTGAAGGCAAGTGTTAGCACATAATTGTGCTAATCAGAGAATGAAGGAAAGCCAGGTCCAAACCAGTCAGGGAAAGAGAATAAATAGCACCTCTGATTCATTCAGGAAGGCTCTGTAGAGGAAGCAGACTTTCAGGAGTTGACTAAATGATTGGAGAGAGCTTGCTGGGTGAGGGAAGACATTCTAGATATCCAGCATGGGTTTTGGAAAAGATTTAGAGCTAGAAAGGAAAGGATCACAGACTCTCAGAGTTGGAGGTACCACAGAGTATCTAGTTTAACCTGCACCCCATGAGTCCCCTCTGAAACTTAATCATCTCGCTTTTCTATAAAGTCTACCAGTGAGGGGAAACCCATTATCTTTGAAGGTGGCCCATTTCTCTTTCCCATAGCAAGCCTTGTAACATCCACCCATTGTTCTTACTCTGGATCCAAGGAGACCAAATCTAGTCCTTTGTTCTGTCTGGAAGCCTTTCAATTATGGACATCTATCATGCTCCCAGGAAGTCTTCTCTTCTACAGGCTAGACATTCCCCAAGAAGCTGTGTAGGACAGCACCCTCATTTTACAATGAAGAAGCTGGTCAGATAGAGTGAATTCCCTAAGGTCATGGAAATAGTAGGTAGGAAAGCTGGGATTTGAACCCAAGACCTATCAATTTAATTTCATTTCTCTTTCCACTATACCATATGGCCTCTGGAGAATGCTCTGTTCAAGTGTTAAGAGTTCTTAATAGACCACTTTGGTAGAGACTAAATGTGAGATCAGATGAAGAAGAGGATATTAAAACTTGATTAACAGGGGAGTAAGTTACTACTGTCACCAAATGCTAGATAGGCTATTACTATTATCAAAATTTCAGGCAAAGAAGACATTTTATTTTGTTGTGGTGGTTTGTTACAAATAATCTATGTTTTCTAAAAATTTTTGCTGTTTCAGAACCTTCAAATGCACAACCGGAGCCATCGCCCTAGCTCAGAGGTTCTTAACCTTTTTTTTGTGTCCTGGATCCCTTTGACAGTCTGGTGAAGCCTGTGAACTCTTTGTCAAGAAAATGTTTTAAAATATTTGATGAAAATTCTACATTTTTCACTTAGAGGTTAGTGAAAATAAAGATGTATTGTATTTCTCATCCAAGTTCACAGACCCCCTAAAAACTACCTATGGGGAAACCTAGGTTAAAATCTCTGCACTAAAAATTGTGTGACTGATACTATATAAGTTGTCACTGGACATCTTCTAGTACTGATTCTTGGTACCACACACAGGTGGATAATGGGGGTATAAACTAATCACTTTTCAAATCTTAAAACACTATTAAAGCTAACCCGTATTAGACTCTTATGATCACATACTAGAGAAAGGACGCTAAAAATGTTGCAGTTTCATGGTGTGTTGTGGGGTCATCTTGAAAGAATTTACAAACTCAGGCCATCTTCAATCCAAGCTAAGACATTTTGAGAATTATACCTCTCAGGAAGTGGGCTGTTTCAAGAAGGAACTATCAATTTCAGTAAGACAAGACACACAATTTTATAGAGTAAATGATGCTGATTACACAACAGAAAACATGAATATTAAAAAGACGGGTTTGTCAAGGGATTAGGAAATAACCTTGGTAGAACTGTACGTATGATTTTCCATAATGCATACAGAAAAACCCACTGGGAGGTATGTGTATGTATGATAATGATATTAAAATACTCCTCTCCACATCATAAGTTCACGTAAAGGATAGTTTTTGCTATTACTGCATAGATACCTACTTAGAGAAAGTTCCCTCTGTTGTTCTGGGGGTCCACATCCTGCTTGGGTATCCTGGGTGTGCTGCTTTCTGACTGACTGGCTATTGTTGGACTGTCTGAGACTAGATGGGTGTGGGTTGTGGTTGAGTGTATGGACACACCTGCTGTTTCTGTGACAAATATGAGGAAGTTGAGTCTGGGGGTGGGAGCAGTAACTATTGGGGCTGGGGTCTGTGGTATAATTAAAGCCAGATGGTATGTTCAAATCAGGATATGCCGGCCATTCAGTGAGGCCCATAAGGAAGTTAGAATATCAGGGCTGGGGGCAGCTTTATTAGGATTCCATAAATATCTTTGTGAAATTAGTCTAAAAGATATTTTTAAATCAAACAAACTATCAATCTTATATCAGTTTTTAAAAATAATACTAAAATGTGGAACATACATTTTGTTTTGATGACCAGTAGGCACTTACTAGGAATAAGACTCTTGGCCATAATTTGTTCTAGGATTATAGCATGCCAGTTACTTGTATTCTATCTACAACTGATCCTCTATTAAAATAGAATGAAAGGAGAAAAAGGAAGCTTACTTAGCTCCTTGGTTAATCAGTTATCAAGAGTCAGAGGTTTGGTCACCATGGAAACTAGAAGCTGATTTTGAAAGGCAAAAGAACCCTTCCTCCACTTATTTCAAGGGGATTTTTGTAGAATTATGTTTTCCTTGAAAACAAAACAGGCAAATACACCTATGCATATATTATATCATGCAGTCATCTTGTAGAGTAGAATGTGCACCTGGCTTTTAAATGGTTTAATTTTAGGGAAAATATTCAGCAGGAATTTTGAAGGCCAAGGGAAACATGCTGGAAGTTAGGCTTTAAGCTGGACTAGACTTTGGCACTTCTGGGAACAATGCCAAGAAAAATAGTCTTCTCATATGCAAACTGATGGTTTTGACATATGCTGAAGTCTGTATTCCAGGCAGCTGTCAGGGAAATATTTTCCCATCTATGACTATTTCTTCCTAAGAGAGTCTTCTTTTTTTGTGGGGAAGCTCCCTAAAATGCTAGATCCTCCTGATGTGGGTTACTTCATAGTTAGTTTCTCTGCATGAACATAATCACAAAACACAAAAAGGTTCAGTAACTGAGTCCGTTAGGTCCTGGGCCGATTGCTTAGTGCCTGATTGCAGGTACAAAACTACAAATAAAACAAAGGTCCCTTGGAGTATCTTTTTTGGTCCAAGGAAAAACATTATTTGAAAAGAGAGAAAAAAGGAAAAATAGAAAGCCTTGGTCTGTTGATATGTTAGAATAGGTACAAAAAAACGAGCATGAGCTCCTTTTGTTCTCTCTCCCTCCTTCCTTCAAAGTACTGCTGGTTGTTTATGTGGGAGGTACTGATTCATTTTATAAAAGGAAGGTTGAGCAAAAAGAAATTTCCCTTCTGTGTTTACATTTTTGTGGAGCAGTTACTCAAATAATCTTTAAAATATTTAGGCCTATGTTTATTTAGTTATAAAGATAGAGGCTGATGTGGCTGAAAGATTGATTTTTATTACCTCCTAATGGAAGATTATAATTGAAATCCTCCTTTATGATATTTAACAATTGAAAGAATTGTTTGAGTCATTATCTAGCTGAAGCAGGCACTTGAGATTCTTCACCATGAGATGAAGTTCTCATTTTTCTAGGGCTTTGAGAGGCATAAGCTGGACTCTGGACTAAGGACTGAGGTTGGGCAAACAACATAAAAGGCTTTTCATCGCTGTAGGAACAATTGTTTCATTGTCCTGTATTTTGTTTTAAGTGATGTCATTTGAAGTGAATAGAAAATTATGTATAAACAAATGTTGAGTTTAAACAATATTGGCTTACCATGTAAAGAAATCCTAGATATCCCCTCTGATATTATGCAGCTGGGTGTTGCTATAGGATTTACCACAACCTGAAAGATATTGAAATGAAACCTAGTTATGTGAGAAGAGTTATTTGTGGGTAGAGAATTTCTATCTTGATTCTCATAGTTCATCTCTGAAGCAAGAAGTCTCAGCTTCAACGCAAACATTACTGTATGCAATAATCTACCCAGCTCCCTTTTAAGAACTCAGTCACAGAATCAGAATGGCAAGAATATGTTTATACTACTTATCAATTCCCCCTAGGATAGGAAGAACCTATTACAAAATATGCCATAAAGTGGTTTTCTGTGAAGGGCTGTGTCAGCAGAGCATGTAGTTACTAAGATACCATATTAAGAGATTTGCACTTGATACCTTGGCTAGTCCATTTCAGGCTGGAAGAATTCTCCTTGTTGTCTTACCAAGAAGACTAACTCCAAAATGAATAGCATACATTCAGTGATAGGGGGTAAAATGGTATTTGCAGAATGAAATGTTTGCCATTTTATTAACATAGAATGTTCGCATACATACATAATACAAGAATTTTTTAAACACTAACACTTTGGGTTGACTTACCATCTTTTGTCCCTTAAGGGTGAATTCTTCAAGTGAGAATAAAAGCTTACTAATACTAAAGAGTTCCCTTTGGTACTCTAGAAAAATGAACCAGAGAAGTGACTTCAGGCTTCCAGAAGTAAATTGTTTCTAATTGTCTATGAAAAAGCATCATCTGGATTTCCTAATTTTTCAGTATGCAAATGCAGAGCGTAACTTTAGTGAATGACAGCTGTGGTAGAAAATTCATCACCTTGCCTCTCTGAATATATTTAGGCCAATGCTCAGACCATAGGCATACAGTCAGCCCCTAACATTTCAAGTTTTCCAGCAGAGGAAGTACTGCCAGAGCTTCTGCTCCGGTAGAATAACTTTCAAGAACTCAGGGTCATTTCCATAAGATATTAGACTAATACTTTAAGAAATAATCAGTGGAGTTATAGAAACATGAGCACACTAAGGCATTTTGGGTGGTGCTATGAATTGGTAAAACCATTTCAGAAAGCAATTTGGAATTATGCAGAATAACTAAAATATTCAAATACTTTTACCCAGAGATTCCACTGCTAAGTATATATTTGAAAAGGGAAGGAAAGAAGGGAGGGAGGGAGGGAGGGAGGGAGGGAGGGAGGAAGGAAGGAAGGAAGGGTGGGTGGATGGATGGGTGGATGGATGGATGGATGGATGGATGGATATACTTCCAGACTCTGTAACTAAGTGCTGGAGATGCAGATCCTTAAGCAACAAAAAAAAAACAAAAAACAAAAAAACAAAACAAAAAAACCCAGTAAACATTATAACAACATTGTAAGTAAAGATAATTTTAAAAGATTTTAGGACTCTGCTCAGTGCAAAGAGTAATCATAAATCCAGAAAACCAAAGATAAAAACACATCGCTCACTGGACTTACCATGAAGAATAAAATATACATTTTTGGTTGGGGCCAATGTAGACATTTGTTTCGCTAGAATATGCCTACTTATTATGAGGATTTTCTTCTTTGTTGGTGTTATTGTTCAGTGGTAGGAAGGCAGAGGGAAGTAGAGATAATAAATGCTTGTAAAATCAATTAATCGGTTAATTTAAGGAGTAGGTCAAGCCTAGGAATGGGCTATGTAGATGGAAATAACCCATTTCCAAATTTACCTCATTCCCAACTACTCTCATTCTATTGATCTCATGAACCACAGAATTTCATAGTTGGAAGATACCCCAAAGGCCATCTAGATCCAGCCGCACAAACAATTGTAACTAAACTTATAATTTAGAAACAGAAAGATTACTATAGGAGAAATGACAAGGAAAAAACTATAAGGTCACAGCAACCGGAGGTCACTTACTGTAGAGAAAGAATACCTACGCAATCCAGCATCCTTGAAGAAAATACTGAATTATGGCATGGTAAGATAATTAATGTTTATAATGATGACCTTGAGTCATCAAGGAAAGGTTAAATTATATTGAATGCCCTATTTTAAGAGGCAATTATGTATGTGATATAGAAGCATTTCCATTGAAATAATTTAATGAAAAAGTTTAGAATATTAAAGGAAAAAACCAATTATATGGAAAATCACTCACTGAAACATTTCCCAGATGATGCCTTACATGTGGTAGTCTATGTAAAGGGAGACTGCAGTATATTCAAATGAGAACTGACTCTGGAGTCAGAGAAAGTGGCTGCCAATCTTGCCTCTGATGTTTACCAGCTGTACATAACTTTGAACAAATAAATTAACTGTCCTGAGCCTCAGTTTCCTTATCTATAAAATGAAGAGGCTGAATTAGATGGACTCTGAGTTCTCTTCTAGCTCAAAATTTTTGGTCAATGATCCTAGAACCATCCCTGGTAAGCCTTGTTTTTTTTTTCATATCACATTTTACTGTAACTTAACAAAAGTTAGTTATAGTGATTGTCCAGTCTCTGAATCCCAGCAGGGATTTAAGAACTCAAGGATTGGTATGACTGCCATGTCCAGTCAGAAATCTCAGTCAAAAAAGAAACCACAGAAAGGTTACATGCCAGTTGTAGCAGTCTGTCTTCATTTCTGAAGACATCCACATTGAATGTCCCCTTACTCCCTTCATGGCATTTTTGACAGGCTTCTATCCTGATGTTCCCATGTCATCCTGTCTCTATTTTGCTCTCTATTCTCTTGCTTTGACAAGGTTTATTTCTTGGTATCAGGTTCTGATTGCTCCCCTGCTTCTGCATCCTGGTGAGAGGTAACAATCTAACTATCTGCTGGCTCTTACTCAGCCTGGGCAACAGTGAATGTCTATTGAGCCTTTCCTCCTAATGAATGGTAGATTTGACATTTGTGGGCACTCAGTAAACTGTATGGGATCCTGGAGAAAGCTGTGAATGTCTACATATAAGTAATAAGTTTTGTTTACGTGGAAAATTTTCTAAGACATTTCAGAAATTCACAGACTCAATTGAAAGGTTCTCGTTTTTCATGTTTTTAAAAAGGTTCTGCCTCTGGGATACACAGCTTTCAACATAGGTGGGTCCTCCAAAATGTGATACTGAGACACTTGCCTAAAGAAAAGATAAATGATGACCAACTCTCGTCATTAAATTTTAACCTGAATATATTAGTCAGTTTAGAATTAAACTACAAACTTCACTCATCCCATATAGATTCTCTCAAATTAGTGGAATTCAATATGGAAATGATTATTTCCTAAGGATACATAGGACAAGATGTGTCTGCTGAACAAATGCCTGGTACCTTGGTTGCATTCTATTCACAATTCTACAAGAAACTACTTAGCTGGCTTAAGGAAGTTGAATTCATCTTCCCTCTTTCAAATTATGTAGAGAGCACTAATATCCTTCTAGTTTCTGAGCTTTATACCTCCAAATTCAACCTTAACTCTTCAATCTCCCTCATACTTCTCATATTCAATAGGTTGCCAACTACTGTTGATGCTACCTAGATGAAATTTCTCACATCCACTATCCACTTTTGAGCATCCTAGTTTTGACTCTTATTACCTCTCTCCTGAACTACTCAAGAACCTCCTAATTAGATTCCTAGCTTCTAGTTTTCCCCTTTCCTTTGACAAAGTATGTCAAAGTAATCTTCTTCCAGAACAAGACTGATTACATTATTTCCATGCCCAAGAATCTTTTATGGTTCTCTAGTGTTTCCAGGACAGACCTGCACAACTTGGCGGTAGGTAGGGACAAAAATTAAAATATGCTAAATTTCTTTGGGTTGCACATAGGCTTTTAGCAGTTCACTTTCCAAGTAAAGGTATAATTAATGATTGAGCCATTTCTCAAAAACACTTTTTTTTGGTCATGACATAATCCAGAAACTGCAATCACCAAACACTTCTTTATGAAGTTACCTTCAGGAAAAGGCTTCCCACCATCAGCAATTTCTTTAGAAATATGAAAACTAACCTTAGTAGCTGCCTCATTTTCTGAATTTACTTTCTGGAAAAACCCTTGTTCCCCACTGAGATTTCCAACAATTTGGATACTTTAGTTTGTTTTTCATTGGTGTTCAATTTACTTAAGTCAGGATGTGTTGAATCAAAATGGCAATGAAGATTGTATTCCTTCAGAACAGGTATTACTTCTTGACAGACATGGCATATTTTTTCTCTCATGTAAGTAAATAAGTATCTATTTGTACACTCTGGAATAAACACTCTATGTTCTGATTTGATCTTCCATTTATTTTTATCACCCATTTTACAAAGTCACCCCCAAAACATTAATGTTAGAAGGAGAACGTCTCTACAGCAACTGCTCACACACAAACTAATGCTGAACTGAGTGTCTGATCTTGGAGAGAGTGCCAGATACTCATGTAACTTGGAGGGTAGCTGCACAGCGAGGGAGGAAAAGGAATCCTCACCTTGTTGCTCATTGCATGGTGGGTGTTAGCGGCATTGGGGCATGACTGCGCTCACTTTCTCCCTGTTCAACACTAGTAACAACCAAAAACACAGGGAAAAGATACGACTCTCACTTCTCTCAGACAAGAGATAAACTGATAATGGTTGGTTGCCACAGGACATGGGATAAACAAGAGAGAGTGTGCAGTGGCAACCTACCTGCCAAGTCACACGATAGGCATAATAGCTACTAGTGGAAGACGGGTTACAGGGGACATGGACAAAACATTCGTTATATCTTTGCTTTCTTTTACATTCTCTACATTTTTCACAGGCCACCCAAAATCCTATGCAGTCCTGTGTGTCTAGGATAACATATAAAACTCTTCTGCTTGACATTTAAAGTATTCCACAATATGACTCCAGCCTACCTTTCTAGGTTTACTGTATTCTGTTTCCCTTAGCATGCTCTACCTTAAAGCCACAATGGTCTACTTCATATTCTATCTCCTGCCTCTGTGAATCTACACAGATTACTCCCAACACTAGAATGCACCATCTGCCTCTGAGTCATCATAGGCTGCCCTGCCTCCATAGAACGTACTCTTTCATCCCCTCCACTTCTCAGAATCACAGCCTTCCTTCAAAGCTCCCCTTGGGCATAATTTCTTACAGGAAACCTTTACTGATTCATTGATCCCTTCAGTACTTAGTATTCTCTCTTCCTCCTTCTCCCCCCCCCACACACGCTCTTCCCTATTTACATAGCTTACTACCATCACCTCTACCAACCCCAGGTTCTCCTGTAGAAATTAAAATCCTTGTGGGTAGGAACTGGGTCTTGTTTACTTATCTCTAACACTTAACAATGCCTTGCATATAATAAATGCTTGCTGGATTTGACTGGCTTCCAACTGAACTTTACATGTATGACTGTGAGAGTTTGTGTAGGATGGCAGGAGCTATGCTTTTTTTTAAAGTGCTTCCAGTTGCCACATGGAAATGGCTGTTTATAAATTCCCTGTGACACATGGAGTTCTCGTTTAATTGACTGTGCTTTCATGGCTGAAGCAGGTTCAGGACCAGAGACAGCTCCTTTCCAGAGCAAGTGAGAACTTTTGGAGTTCATCTAGCTACTTAGTGAGGGGGTCACAAAGAGGAGGCCTTGGTGTCATGGCTCAATAGCTCTTAGATTTTTTTAGCTGAATAGGACTTTAAAAATCATCTTGTTTAGTCCCCTCTTTTTTTTTCCTTTTAACCTATGAGAGAAGGAATAACTTGTCTAAGGTTGCACAGGTAAGGAGTTGCAGAGTTGACATTTGAACCCAGGTCTTCTAACTTTAAAGCCAGTGTTTTTCTATTACATCATAGTTCATGTGTGTGTGTGTCTGTGTGTCTGTGTCTGTGTTGGGAATAAGAGAGATGAGGTGAAGAATGAGGGCAAGTAGCATTGATTTCACTCTATATGGAAGTGAAGAAATTTCTTTTGGATGAAATTTCAAAATACCTAGAAGTCCATAACTTTAACTTTTAGTCTTAAAATTCTTAACAATGTACATATTCAAAGCATATAACTATACAGGATAAACACAAAACTTATCAGTATAAGACTTCCATTAGGAACATTTCTTTCCCAAGCATACGTATGTTTTCCCAAATATGATTTCCCAAACCAGTGCCCAGAATCCCAGCCAGGAGCACGAAACACATGTGGTATGGACAAAGTTTTTCACAGTTAATCCTTTGTATTTTTCTGAGAACAAGACAGGTAATATTCTTGTTTGAGGAAAACAGAGTCTTTTAGTGAAACATAATTGAAGACATAAATTCTTATTTCTAAGTATCTGATATTAAAAGGTGATTCAGAATTCAATCTTTACACTTAGGGAAAAATTTCTTTTCAATCAACTGGGAAATGGTTAGTATTATATCTTTCTAGTCCATATAGTAACAATCTATGAATGTGCATGTGAGACTTTTACGGATAGAGATTTTGTGGGCAGAGGATATCAGGAGGGATAGCCAAAAAGAATAAAAGGAGTTCAGATCCAAAAAGATATTTACAGGTTAGAACTATTAGACTGAATCTAATAAGGTAGCATTTAACTGAAATGTAAAGTTCCACACTTGGAAAAACTGACCTCACAAGTTTAGGACAAAGGACTCATGTCTGGACAAAAGTTCTATTAAGAGATGTGGGTATTTTAGTTGAGTTGGGGCATTATCTCTCTAGATTATGAAATTATATCGATTATGAATCTATATCTCTGGATAATGAAAATCATTATCAATAATGTTCATTAACACTTTAATATGGATCAGTGCAACAGATTATTCATTTTCTGAAATTGACCTAAAAAAATGAGATATGTGAGATATAAATACTAAGCTAAAAAGAATTATACTGCAGAGGTGTAGGGAAATTGTACAAAAGTCAAGAAGAAAAAAGAATGAAAAAGATTCCAGATTTTACTTTTGTTCTGTCTTTTAAAGTGATTTTAATTTTTCATTAAAGATGTAATACAGGGTATATCTAAATTCTAAATTCTAAATTAGAGATGCTTTGTCTTGCATATCGCTACCAGTGTGCTCTTCTGAAAACACCATAGAAGTTATAGAATTTCAAAGTTGAATTTTAGAAATTAACTAGTTTAGCCTACTTGCAAACTTTTTCCACAGATTGGAATTAGCAACAATTGTGGAAGATTACAGGGAGGTGTTTGAGCTTAATACAAAGAGAAACTTTCTAATAATTAGAGACATACCAAAAAAAAAGAAATGGACTGCCTTGTTGGGTATGAATGTCTCATCACTCAAAATTTTCATAGGCCGTATAATTATTTATCAATAATACTGAATAAAAATTCAGACTATAATATGTAGTGAACTAGATGATCTCTAAAGTTCTTTCTAACATTAAAATTCTTTGCTCTTGTAATTCTCATAATAGTTACTATATTAACAATATGAAGGATTAAAGGGATGAAGAAACATTGTATGGAAAAGTCTGAAGGAAAAAATAATAGAAGTTTAGTATATAGATAAATAAAAGCACAAACCTTTTAAAGACTTGACTGCTTACAATGGCATATCAATAAATACTAGTCTTGATTCTATTTTCTAGCATATAATTCTAATTTCATTTAACAGCCATTAAAATATTTGAAGACAGTAATATTATTCCCTTGTCTTCTCAATTAGTTCTGTGTTTTGAAAATTGGTCAACTATAGAAAATTGTTTTGCAGAAGGCTACATGTTGTCTTCTTATGTTTTCATAAATGAAATTCTTGCTATGTAGACCATTTTGATAAAAATCTTCAATAAGTGAGCAAATTAGCATATAGGTCAGTAGTTACTATCTCCCAGATATTTTTTGGGGGGTAAAAGTTGTATTATGACCATTTCTAACCTTTTGGAATCTTACTTCTTTGAGATGATTTGAAAATTTATCCATGTTCCCTTAAAATTTATCCTGGTGTTTCAAAATTTGTGTCAAATCCAACACGTATTTTTCCCATGAATATTTCATCATCTCTAGGCATTCTTCCTGATTTCAACTTGCTAAATGTTATTGTTAATTATTGGAATCCAAATGTATTGGTTCCAATAATAGTGGATAAGAACATATACTTAGAAATAACAGTAGATCTGTTCTATTTCATGTTTATTTTGGGGACCCTCCAGTTACTTCTGCATATTCTCTAGGCATATATGGGGTGTCCAGGGAGGACTAGCTCCTCTGGCATGAGGGCTTGCCAAGCCCTTTTCAAGGCTGCTCATTCACCTTTGGTATCCATTTAATTCATCTGACTCTCAACTGTGACTCCAAGAAGCTGTAACTTGCCCAGTGGCCACACCCCAGTAAAACATCTTTGCAGACAGTCTAGACCAGACTGAAGGTAACTGACAGACCTCAAACTTCTTGGTGAGTTACAGGGATGTCTTCGTCAAGAATATGAAAACTTGCCTTGGTGGAACGGGTAGATGAGAACAATTTGTTCCAACGCCCACTAAGGTAGCTAACGCATAAAGTTTGATCAGGCATCAAAAATGTTAAGGTCAACTGCTGAATCCTGGGCCATCACTAGTTGTCTTTTGCCCTGCCTCTGGACTTTGGTGACTCTGAAAGAGGGAGTGAGACTAATGACTTTGTGCAACTCTGACAATTCATGGGAGGGAGGAGCCAAGATGGCGGATTAGAAAGATGCACGTACGCTAGCTCCAAACCCACAGCCCATATATTTCCTGCAAAAAGAGCACTGCAAGGCATGCAGAAACACAGTGGAAAAGATTTCTGTTCCAGAGAGCCCTGGAGAGCCGTCCCCAGGGATCCATCACGCTCTGGACAGTGGAGCCCACCCCTGAGCTGCCCTGACCGCGCAGCCCCAGAGGAGCAGATCCGAACAGGCTTCAGAGATGGAATCTCCGGCGGCCACAAAGGTCCCTCCGCCCACAGACGCTACAGGTCAGTGAGAGAGACTTCTGGGCTGGCCGAGAGGGGAGCGGGGTGTCTCTGTGACTTGGACCCCCTCAGGAGGCAGCAGCAGAGGCAGCGGCGGCGGCCCGCAGCAGGCAGAAGTTCAGGGCCATTACCGAAGGTCTCTGCATAAACCCCCTGAGGGAACTGAGCCTGGGACACGGCCCTGCCCCCACCCACTACATTACTGAAGGTCTCTGCATAAAGCACCGGAGGGAACTAAGCCTGGGAGAAGGCCCTGCCCCGACCCCAGCACCAGAACTTAAGCTCACATTGAATAGCAGCCTCACCTGCCGTGAAAAGCCCATTTGAATCTCAGACCCCAAGCACTAGCTGGGCGGATCTAGGCAGGAGTGGACAGGAATCTCAGAAGTCAAGTAACTGGCTGGGAAAATGCCCAGAAAAGGGAAGAAAAATAAGACTATAAAAAGCTACTTGGATGGGGTACAGATGTTCCTGCCTTTCAATTCTGATGACGAGGAACAATTCTTACCATCAGGGAAAGACGTGGAGGCTGTATCCCAGACATCCCAGGTGGATGTCTGGTGGGCTCAGGCCATGGAAGAGCTCAAAAAGGATTTTGGAAATCAAGTTAGACAGGTGGAGGAAAAACTGGGAAGAGAAATGAGAGAGATGCAAGAAAAGCATGAAAAACGGGTCAATACCTTGGTAAAGGAGACCCAAAAAAATGCTGAAGAAAATAACACCTTGAAAAATAGGCTCACTCAATTGGCAAAGAGGTTCAAAAAGCCAATGAGGGGAAGAATGCTTTCAAAAGCAGAATTAGCCAAATGGAAAAAGAGGTTCAAAAGCTCACTGAAGATTCTCTCAAAATTAGGATGGAACAGATAGAGTCTAATGACTTTCTGAGAAACCAAGAAATCACAAAACAAAACCAAAAGAATGAAAAAATGGAAGAGAATGTGAAATATCTCATGGGAAAAACAACTGACCTGGAAAATAGATCCAGGAGAGAATTTAAAAATTATGGGACTACCTGAAAGCTATGATCAAAAAAAGAGCCTAGACCTCATCTTTCATGAAATTATCAAGGAAAACTGCCCTGAGATTCTAGAACCAGAGGGCAAAATAAGTATTGAAGGAATCCATCAATCACCACCTGAAAGAGATCCAAAAAGAGAAACTGCTAGGAACATTGTGGCCAAATTCCAGAATTCCCAGGTCAAGGAGAAAATGTTGCAAGCAGCTAGAAAGAAACAATTCCAGTATTGTGGAAATACAATCAGGATAACACAAGATCTAGCAGCTTCTACATTAAGGGATCAAAGGGTGTGGAATAGGGTATTCCAGAAGTCAAAGGAACTAGGACTCAAACCAAGAATCACCTACCCAGCAAAACTGAGTATAATACTTCAGGGGAAAATATGGTCTTTCAATGAAACAGAGGACTTTCAAGCATTCTTGATGAAAAGACCAGAACTGAAAAGAAAATTTGACTTTCAAACACAAGAATGAGAAGAAGCATGAAAAAGTAAACAGCAAAGAGAAGTCATAAGGGACTTACCAAAGGTGAACTGTTTACATTCCTCTATGGAAAAACAATATTTGTAACTCTTGAAACTTTTCAGTATCTGGGTAGTTGGTGGGACCACACACACACATACACACACCACATGTACATGCATGCATGCACACACACACACATGAATGCACATACAGAGACAGCACAGAGTGAATTGAATAGGATGGGACCATGTCTTAAAAGAGATTAAGGTAAATGGTGAGAGAGAAATGTAGTGGGAGGAAAGAGGGTGAAATGGAATGGGGTAAATTATGTCTCATTCAAGAGGCAAGCAGGAGACTTTTTAGTGGAGGGAAAAAGAGGAGAGATGAGAAAAAAACAAGAAGTTTACCCTCATCACATTCGACTAACGGAAGGAATAAAATGCACACTAATTTTGGTATGAAAACCTATCTTACAATACAGGAAAGTGGAGGAGAAGGAGATAAGCAGGGTGGGGTGGGGGATGATGGAAGGGAGGGCAATGGGAGGAGGGAGCAATCTTGAAGTCAACACTCTTGGGGAGGGACGGGATCAAAACACAGAATAGAAACAATGGGGGGCAGGACAGGATGGAGGGAAATACAGTTAGTCTTACACAACATGACTATTATCGAAGTCATTTGCAAAACTACACAGATAGGGCCTATATTGAATTGCCTGCCTTCCCAAAGGGAATGGGTGGGGAGGGAGGGATGGGGAGAATTTGGAACTCAAAAGTTTTAGGAACAACTGTTTAGTATTGTTCTTGCTACTAGGAAATAAGAAATACAGTTAATGGGGAATAGAAAGTCATCTGGCCCTACAGGACAAAAGAGAAGATGGGGACAAGAGAAGGGAGGGATGATAGAAGAGAGGGCAGATTAGTGATGGGGAAAATTAGAATGCTCGATGTATTGGGGTGGGGGAGGGGATAAAAGGGGAGAAAATTTGGAACCCAAAATTTTGTGAAAATGAATGTAAAAAGTTAAATAAATAAATTTATATTAAAAAAAACAAAAAAACTCTGACAATTCATTTACAAGTCAAGAGGATATCATTAGTCCTCTGAAAATAAAAGACAAACGACCAGAACATATACTTTAGTATACTCACCTAACTTGTTGTTAGACTGATATCTTTGGAGGGTTACTTCTTATCAACTGCCTTTTAGTGTTTTATAAAGTGATAGAGTTAATACAGCTTCATCCTTTTTTCTTTTTTCCAAATAAGTATTGCATTAGGGAAGGCATTAAACAGGGAGACACTCATATGGCCTCTTAAGTTATTCATGATTTCCACAGAGGAGGTTCATCGTAAAGTGTAAATAGGAAATGGAGTCCTTATCCGTTAGAATGTTGACGTCACACTTTTGACTCATACTGAGCATTTAAACCATTATACATGATCTTTTAATTTACATCTTCCCTATCCTATCCTTATACACTTCACTTTCTTTTTTACTACAAGTTAATTATCTCTACTAAATTTTATCCTGTTATCTTCAAGCCTTTGTTCCAACTGAAATGTCTTTTTGGATCTCCATTCTGTCATCCCTGCCAGCTCCATGGTGGTCACAGACTTGATAAGCATGCCATGTATGCCTTTGTCCCAATTCGCAGAATTTCATTTCTCTAGTCCATACTATACCTGACAGGAATTGCCTTATAACAAGAACTGTGCCACCCAACTTTGGCTTGAAGACCTCTGTGATAAAGGAAACCTACTACCTTAAGACAGCCCATCAGCTTTTGGATAGCTCCAATTTTTAAGAATCAGTTCCCTTCACTGAGCATGAGTCTACCTCTTTGTAACTTTTATGAATGACTTCTGGGGCCCAGCACAGCAACAGACAACAGCCCTCAGATATTGAGACATATAGGTAACGTCCTCTTCTACAGGCAAAGCTTCCCTAGTTATTTCAGCTGATCATTAAATGGCAAGATTTCAAAGCCTTTTGTTATCCTCATTGCCTTCCTGTGAATGTTCATCTTATCAATATCCTTGCTAACATGTGGCAGCCAGCAATAACTTCATTGATTCAAAAGTGGATCCCACAGAGAGTAAGTTTCAGAGACAGGATATGAATGCAAATTTTTCTCAGTCAAATAGTGTTTATTAAGCATCTACTATATGCCAGGAACTGTGCTAAGTGGTATGGATATAAAAGGCAAAAGACAGGCCCTGTTGTCAAGGAGCTCACAGTCTAATGGGAGAGACAACATGAGAACACCCTGTGCAAACAAGATATATGCAGGATAAACTGCAGATAATTAACAGGGGGAAGGCAGTAGCATTAAGGGGAATTAGGAAGACTTCTTGAAGAAAATGGAACTTCAGTTGAGAGTTGAAATAAAGCAGGGAAGCTAGGAGTCAGAGATGATGAGCGAGAGTATTTCAGGAATAAGGGATAGCCAGAGAAAATATACAGAAACTGGAATTGTGCTAGGAATAGTAAAGAGGCCATTGTCACCAGATCAGAGTTCTTGGAGAGGGACATGAGTGGTAGGTTGTAAAAAAAATTGAGGAGGTAGGAAGGAGCCAGGTTCCGAAGGACTTTGAATGCCAAGTTTGAATGCTGAATTGATACTTGATCCTGATGGTGATAGTGAGTTGATTGAATGGGGTGAGGGGGGAGAACCCTTTGATAGTTGAATGGAAAGATGGGTTAGATTGTAAAGAAACTCAAGATAGAGATGAATCAGCAAGCTATTGAGGTAGTCCAGGTGATGAGGGCCTTTATCAGGGTAGTAACACTGTCAGAGGATAGAAGTAGTGTACACCAGAGATGTTTCAAAGGTAGAAATGACAGCACTTGGCAAATGATTGGCTATAAGAGAGTGAGCAGTTGAGTATGACACCTAGGTTGTGAGCCTGAGTGACTGACTGGGTGAGTGGAGGTACCCATAATCATATTATAATATAGCATAATAAGAGGGAATTTTAGAAGAGGGGGTATTTGGGCAAAAGATTATCAATTCAGTTTTGGACATGTTTAGCTTAAGATGTCTCCAGGTCACCCACTTTGAGATGTTCTGTAGTCAGTCTTCTTAGCTCCAGGTCCAGCATACTTTATACTACACCATCCTGCCGGAAATAAATTTACTCTAGTGATAATTCCTAACATAAGGCCTAAAACTTGGAAACACATACTCAGCAGAGGTTCTTGTCACTGTCATGAAAGAAATATCGCATAGATGCCGAGTTGAGGAAGTATTCTAGACATACTGTAGAATAACTGTGGTTATCCAGGCACCACCTGGGGCATCCTGTGACAGTCCCTGACTTTTACCTGCATCACATTTTAGCCAGGTCCAATTCTAGGAGGCTTGCCTTTCAGTAGGAGATGGAAGGCTTGCAGTCAGTAGCTTTTGCCCCTACCCTGACTCCTTCGAGGACAGTCTGTTTTGGTTCTAGAGTTCTTCCCAGCAAGGAAGGAAAGAAAAAAGGTACCCAACAGGTACTTTGCTAAATTGAATGATTATTGTAGCTCCTTCTGGCCAGAACCCATTTATGACATGTCTCTGAAAGGACAAGGTTTTTTTGTTTTGTTTTCACAGCCTCAGAAAGAATTCCTTCCTTCCTTTTTGCCTCTTTCACTGCAGCTCTGAGTGTGTTTTAGTGGATCCTATAGGAACTGCTTTTCTCTTCCATTGTTGGAGTTACTTTCTGCACCTTGAATACAAGGGAGAACCCAGAATGGTACCTTAAAACGCCAAAGTATCGATTGTCAAGCTTTCCAAGAAGTTAAAAAAATGCCCTCCTATTTCAGGGGGAGAGTACCTTTTAAGATAACATTTTATTGTTCTGATGCCCTTAGTGTGAGACTAATTTTCCATTACAAAGTAAAAAAAATAAACATTTTTAAAAATCAGATTTTCCTAGAGTTTAAATCCATTTTCAGGGTGTTCATATATTCTTGTGAATGCCATTTTTAATAAAGCATACTCATATTTTTGCCTTCTTTTACTTCTAGAGAGTCTTAATCCAGAGAAGATGCTGAGAGAAAGGTGCCATTGAGCACTGATTATATTGATCACAGAAAAATCAGAATAATGGGCCTATTGATCCACAGACCTAAGATATTCACAAATGTTTTTTTTTCTTCTTCAAAATATAAGTACATACAAGGTCATGAGAAAAGCCATAATTCTTTTTGGCTTCTTAGAACACAAAGAAATTCATCTATGGGGCTTCTGGTATTTTCTATCCAAGTCAATCATTGGAGGAAAATTATGCTTCTTTGTGAATCCATACATGCAAATCTACAGCTTCATTGTGCTCACATAGACTTCTGGTCACCTCCAGGGGACAGGAACAGCTGCTGCTACTGAGCCTGCGGAGCCCGGTGGCAGGAGAAAGGGCCCTGAAGCGTTGCTGAGAGGGCTTGTGGATGGGAGAGAGATTGCTCCAGTTGGGAGAGCCCCTGGGGGAAATGGAAAATAAACTGCGTTCATTAGCCAATCAGGCCATGTACCTCCTTGTGATGTGAGGTCAGTGGGCCAGGGGTGACCAAAGCCTGGACTGATTCTCACTGGCTACCTGCCACCCTCTGGATTTAAAGACCTGCTCCTCCATCCTCAGTTGACCTTTGCCCTTCCTCCTGACAGCTGGGAGCCGGGGCCTCCCTCTGTACCTCTGCCCTCCTCTCTCAGTTCGTGATGAGTGATCATCCCTAGCATCCTCATTGGAGGCCCTGTAGCAGTGGGTCCTGACTTTGCATTTGGCCTTTTGTACCCATGCCTTGAAATTATATTCATGGTTGATTTTTGCTCTTAGAAACTGAGCGCTATCCAAGTAATGTGCTCAGCCCCACCGCCCCTTGGGGCAAGGATGAGTTTTAATGCCCTTTACAAAATTGCTTCCAATAAGATGCTCCTTTATTGTGTCTCAATGGTGTGCTGCAGCATAAGGCTCTGCTCTCTTCTTTTTCTTACATTTGGACATATATTAGAGGAGGAAAAAAACTCCTTTAATCTCTTCTTTGCTGACTAAGACCTTAGTTACCAATTTATCTCCAAGTGGAAATTAGTCCAAATCAATTTGCTCCAGGGAATAATAACTCAGAGTTACTAAGGACGTTTGTAGGGGTCCCTTTTCCCTGACAATACCTTAGACTGATGAACAACAGGGAATTTAGCTTACCTGTTAAAGTGATCAATATTGGTAGAATTTCTTAAGTTCTGATAATGCATAAATTGTTCTTTAATTGAAGTGTGCCAGTATGAAATAAAGGAAGATAGCCCTCTCCAAAAAAAAAAAAATAGGTGCATTTCTATAGCTTGAGAACTATCTGGTAAATTAGAACAAATTTCTTTTACTGTATTTTTTTCCTAGGGGAAGCAAGTTTTCTTTAGATGAAGATTTAAAGCTTCATCAGTATTCTAAGGACAGGCACTTCTAAATTCTTTGTGAGAAGATGAAAGCATGACTTCCATTGCTTACCAATCTAGTGTACCAACATCTCACCTCAGAGAAATGGATCATTTAATTCGACCTTTGGTTGCTCAATTCAACAGAGATTTCCAATGCCCAGAAGAACTAGAGTTAAACTGCTAATAATTACCAACCGAGCCATTTCCTAGTTCTAACTCACCTGCCCTCTTTTGATTTGGGAATAAGATACTTGAAACAGGACTTTGGGCGATGCACAAATATAGGGCAGGTGAGGAGGAGGAGAATATTAATCAGATGAAAACCAGTAAAAGGTTCTTGTCTAAATCCACCACTCTGTATTTGCTGAAAATGCTGTGTGATTAAGTATGATTGGCAGTGTTTGCTCAAGGGACACCCTGAGGCTTAGAATGTGCACCCAGGGGATCCGCTGGAAAGAGTGCAGAACACCTGCCAGGGAAGAGCGGGATGAAATCTGGTGGTGGAACAATTAAACCTTCCTCCAGCCTGCACTGACTGACACATCAAGAAAAGTAAAGTGTCCAAGAAAGGGAAACACTGCAACCTATTTCGTTAATGTTTGTTGTCATGCTAAAGAACTTACTACAGTTGCTGTCATTCATAGAACAAAATATGCTTGACATTGGTGGAGATAGCAATATTATTATTTTACATTACCATATTATTTATAATGAATATGATTAAGTATGTATAAATAGACTCCAACTTTGGCTAGTTGATATGGACTAAAAATTACATCAGTTACATATGTGGCAATAAATTTTTCTTCTATTTAATGCAAAACATTTTCACCCCAGTTATTTGGAAATATACTGCCCTTTGATTATAGTCAGAGTTTGTTTTTATTGTTCAGAGATGGTAATTTACCCCCAACAAAATGCTGGTTTCCAGAGGAAGCATGTATAATAGGAACAGAACAAAGGCTTGAATATTGGATCCTAAATTCCAATCCCATCAGTTTCTACCTTGGGAGGAACTAAAACTCTCTGTACCTTGTTTCTCTACTTACCAATTGATTAATATACTTGTTTTGAGAATTAATGAAAATATTAAAAGAGAATCTAAACTGCTTTTAGTGAACAATAGTTAAAGGAACCGTGGAAAGAGTATTTTCAGAAATTTTATCCTGGACTGAAAATATATTATCATAAAATCTATTTCCAATTATAACTCAAGGATATTTTAGAGACAGTGTCTCATTCAAGACCTTTTCTAAAAATCCCTCAAACACCCTCCAGATTGGGATAATCTTACTTAATTCTTTCTTAAAATCTCCTTTAGGATAATGACATTTAGAGTTGGAAGGAAACATAGAGATGATCTCATAAAATTCCCTCTTTCATAGATCTAACTCTGAGAGGTTAAGGGACTTGCCCCAGGTTGCCCAGGTTAATTTTAGTATTGGAATTGAAATTTTAACCAAAATCCTCTGATTCCAAATTCAGGCCCTCTTTCCACTCTACCACTGCAAATGGCAATAATTATCTTTAGTTTATCACTGATGAAATGAAGGCACAGAAAAGTCACATAAATAGTATAATTCAGCAATTTCATCACAGATTGTCTGGTAATATACTACTAGACATTATGAAAAGGAAGAAGTGAGAGGAAGAAAACTCTAATTTCAAGGATAATCTTATAAAATAAGACCCAGACCAGTACCCAGTAAACAGCTATTACAATTAAATGTGAACTAACGCTATTCAGATAGGAATGACTTCCTGAAAAAGGTGAATTCTGGGTAGATCAAGCCAATATAAAAAACTGTAACAAATAACTAAATTAATTTTTGTATTTAATGGTGTACCAACCAAATTACCAAAGGATTATTTATATAATAAGAATATTGTAGAGATAATCAACTTTTAAAGACTTAGAAATGATCAAATAATGTTCCAAAGGGTTCATGATAAAACATGCTATCTACTTCCAGATAGAGACCTGGTGAACTCAGAGTACAAATTGAAGAATATTTTCTTTTCTTTCTTAATTTTTTCTTCCTTGTTTTCTGGAACATGGTTGTTGCAGGAATTTGTTTTTGCATTACTATATGTATTTGTTATGAGTTTTGTTTTTCCTGCCTACACAATGGATGGGACAGAGGAAGGCGGGGAGGAGAAAAGTTAGAACTGAAAATAAAATTGAGTAAAAAAACCAATAATAAGGAATTTGGGAAAAGGGGAGAATTGAGGTAAAGATAATGATTTTAGCTTTGGACACAGTGAGCTTACGATGTCTATAGGACATCCAGTTCAAGATATTCAATAGAAGATAAATGATGTGAGTCTGGATAGTCAGCAGAAAGATTAAGTCTGGATAAGTCGATGAGAATCATCAGCGTAGCTTTGATAATTGAAACCATGAGAGCTGATGAGATCACCACGTGAAATAAGAGTCAGAAGAGAAGAAGATCCAGGACAGAGTGTGATACCCAGAGTTAGCAGATGTGTCTCAAGTAAAAGAGACTGAGAAAAGCATTTAGATAGGTAAGAGGAGAACAGTTCCTATGTAGTCATACTTCCATTTTCTGTACAATTCATTTTAAAGTCTAAGTTGGTTAATAAAGTCACATTGATCTCTTTAGACAAGTCCCTTTTCCCCACCTCATTGAAAAATTTCCCATATGTCATAATAATTTCATTCTTCCTTGGCTGTCTTTCCTTACAATTTTATATTCTTTGGAATCCTACTTACATTTTCTTTGAAGATTTTGAAATCTATTTTCCCAAAATATTTTGCCAACTTTGTCCATATTTTCTGTACTTCTCCAGCACAGACTCTTGGATAAAGTGGCCATTTATCCCCAGGATTCCATCATTTCTACCCCAGCAGCCAACCAATTTTTCCATGGTAGTGAGAATCAGATCCAGGATAGCGTTTCCCTTTGTTATGTTGCCTTTTGAAAGATGAAATTATCACTCAAAACAAAGTCAAGGGCAAGTCATGTCATTATTTCTCTGATGCCATGGTCTTCTTTGGCAATGACGGATGAACATACCTATCATTGGGACCAGCTAGAAGTTACGTGTTCTGCTTTTGTCAGAGAGTTTGAACAGGTTTACGTCATTAAAATCTCCAGCTACTAAAGTATCCTATTTCTTTGACAGGCCTTTGTTGTGTTTTCCAAACTCTTTATCTGTTTCCTCTTTTTGTGCTGGTGTTCTCCAGGTGGCTAGTTTAGTCTAATTAGGAAATCCCACCGGATTCTCCCTGTGTTGTTCTTCTCCAGTATATTCTTCCTCATGCTGTCCCCTCCCAGTTCCTGTATTTCTTTACATCAGCCTATGTATTTAACATATAATGTAATCCCCCTTCTATCCCATACTCACTTCTTTTAACTATTCTGTTTTCTTTTCAATAAGACCTACATATCAAGAGCCGTGATCCAGTCATGAATTTCATCCCACCATGCCTCAGTGATACCTATGAGATCAAATTAGCCTCCTTGCATTAGAATTTCTATTTCCTCTGGTTTGTTGCATAAGTATCGGGCATTTCTGGGTAGACTTATGAGGCCATGATTTTTGTTAGGGTTCTTTTCTTGAATTTTGTCATCTATGAATTTCTGGGTGCCTATGCTACTATTCTTATTCCTTTTTTATATTTAATATTTATGCTGTCTAACTCAAGGGAATCTACATAGCCTCTCTCTCTCTCTCTCTCTCTCTCTCTCTCTCTCTCTCTCTCTCTCTCTCTCTCTCTCTCTCTCTCTCTCTCTCTCTCTCTCTCTCTCTCTCTCTCTCTCTCTTCACACCCACACACATCTTTAATTGTTTAAAACCCTTTCAGTTTTGCAAGTCATCTGGAAAATATATTCTTACCAGCTTATCTTTTGTGTACTCTATCACACATGAATGTACTATATGAAAAGGAAACCTGGAACTTAAGAAGACAACATTGAGAAGAGCTGTTGTTATACCAATGAATGACAAAAGGAAGAAAAAACTGCTAATAGTAACATAGCTTCTGCATTTAAAATCATTCTTATGGAATATTGCTGTGCTGTAAGAAATGATGAGCTGGTCAATTTTAGGAAAATAATGGAGAATAAAAATAAGCAGAACCAAGAGAACATTGTATACCGTAAGAGCAATACTGTTCAAAGAACAACTATGAATGACCAAGTTATTCTGAGTATTATAAATATTCAAATCAATTGCAAATGACTTATGAAGGAAGATTTTATCCACTCCAGAGAAAGAACTGATAAACAGAAGTATGAATAGTATGGTTTTACATACATTTTTATATCTGTGTCAAATAGGGACCTTCTCTAGTGTGGAGGTGGAGAGGGAGGGAGAGATACAGTTCAGAATTTAAAATATTAGAGAAAAATTATATTTAAAAATAAAATCATTCTTGTTATATTGATTTAAATCTAACAATATACTTATTTATATATTCATATTTGGTTATTACATAGTAAAAGATATACAAGAAGGTCTAGTGGATAGAGAGATGGCCTCAAAGCCAGGAAGGCATACAACCAGCTTCAGAAACATACTGGTTATGTGACTTTGGTCAAATCACTTTAATTCTCATTGCTCTAGTCAGCTCTCTGAAATGAAGTTGCAAAAAGAATGACAGCCTGAATTGGTAGAGGGAGTTTCCCTATCTGGAATGCCCTTTTGTTGATAAAATCATAGGTCTAGTCTCTATCCCCTAACCCTTTCTTTTCTTTCTTTTTTTTTACAGACAATAAACAATCAAAAAGATTTCATCACAAAAAGAATAGAATACTGTATATGGTTTTTAACATATGTTGTTCAACATAATGTCTGTATCCCCTTCTGAACTTTCTTAGTCTGTATTCTTTTAATGGTTGTATCCAAAAATATATATCTTTTTCTGCAATCTGAGTCCATCATCTTTCTAAAAAACAATCATCTTGAGTTCTCTGGAGTCATCATGGTTGTCCATTGCGTTAACCAGAGTTCTTTTGCCTTTCAAAGTTATTTTCACTTACTTCTTTGTAGTCATTATATAAATTATTCAGAAGACATCATTTTGAATGCATAGGGAGAAATTGGTTTTTAAGATATCTAAAGGAATAAAAGATACTAATGAAAATGAAAAAAAAACTGAAAATGGTATTTTTTTAAATGGCAAACTAGATAGATGATAGAAAAACTGTCATCTAAGCTTACTTCAATGCCTCTATAAAATCTTTGTGAGAATGGTTTATGGTATCCTTTAACAGATATACTTTCACCATTTTCTATATCAAATCACATTTTCATAATCACACAACTGAAAGAATATACAGAAAAGAAGATACTTTTGTATTTAATATTTTTTTAATTAACAGTATACCAAAACAAGTCTTAAAAACTAAGACTCTCCTCCAGCAGGGTATCTCCCATAGATATATGAAGGTCAGATAAGAATCCTTAACAAATGGAATTAAAGAATTAAAATTAAAAATTTGTCAGCAAAGGAGACTTTTCGCTGAAGATATATTTTGCTGTCATAGAGAATTCCCTGGGCAGAGAACTGGGTTCAGCCTACATGACCAGGTCATCCAGAAACTCTTGTTTTGAACAACTTTATGTTCAAAATGACAATTTTGCACTTTACACACGCCACCTAACTTGAGCCTTATAATCTTGTCAGGAAGGCATTGCTGTGCTCATTTTACAGATGAGGTCCCTAAGGCTAGGAGAGGTTAAATGAATTTCCCAGGGTCACACAGCTAGTATTGAAGCAGAATTCAAATCTTCATGCCCTCTGATTCTAAGTTTTTTTGTTACATGATTTTGCATCCCAGGTTTCATGAAGCCCCAGAATACTCCAACTTCCCCTCAATGAGATAGCGCCAAAAGATTGATATCTTCTTTAGAAAACTGCTGCTTCCCTTTCCTAAAGCTATCATTGATTCTAGGGCTTTTTCCTAGAAGGCAGTGTTATTGCTACTTTATGAGACTGCCTGGGTTAACATTCTTGGAGGCTCATCAACATCTTTTTGTTCTCTTTGTTAGTAAAGCCCATGGATAAAAGAGGGTCTCTCAGGGGCCAGTCATGACTGTTCTCTATTTTACTAGCCTGCTATCTCTCAACTGTCCCTCTTTTTAAGACTAGGAATAAATTCGTTTCAACTTTCATTATGTACTTGGCAGTTAGTAGTTATGAAAGGCAAATCACCATGCATTCAAGGATAAGCCTAAAAAAGAAACTTAGCAACATTTGGGAATAAGACAAAGATGATAACTAGTGTTCTATATTCCTGAAAGTCTCTGTCTCCCATGAACATGTACCATGGTACTTCAGGTACTTCATCATGGGAGGCATTTACTACGGAGGAAAAAATACTCTTCTCATTTCTCTGATTGTTAAATTTTTATCTGTTCTTTAAATCCAACCAAATGTCACCTCCTCTGGAAGACTTTCTCAGTATGTTCAAGCCTTCTCTGCACTGCCACTTTTCCCCCTTCCCACCCTACCTTGCACTTTGCGTATGACATTCTTCTGTGGCTTTCATTCTTCTAACATGTAATATTTATTGATTAATTTTATTATAATGTATTACTTTATATTATTTGTATTTGTGCTATATTATCTCTACTAGACTATAAGCTACATGAGGGCTGGAACATGCTTCTTATCAAAATTTAATATCTTTTCCAACACCTGATATAGGGATCTGTAACAGATGACAATAAATATTTGTTGAACTGAACTGAATTGAACTGAACTGGAGAAGAGATTGGTTGATGAAAGGGAGATCAATTCAGAGACTAATGAGTTAGTTCAGGCAATGATAGAAGTAGGAATGAAGAGAAGATGTGTATTATTTCTGTAAGTGTATTATTCCAGGAAAATCATTAGAATCATAGTGAATAATTTAGCTTCTTTTAAGGGAAGAAATCTAAAAGCGAAGATAAGTGATTTGACAGATTTTTAGAGGAGTATAGAGACTGCAGGAATTTCTTAATCATCATACAGAACAGCAAGACCCACTTGTCTTGATGAATCATATGATTTCAGCTATAAACAACTTGAAGTAAACTAACATACAATACTCATCTTTTGGCATTTGGTGATGTTTTTTCATAAACACATTGAATCTTGAGGAATAAATTTCCTTGACTTGTTTAACAATATTAGTGTTACTCCAAATGTTATTCTATCATTCACTCAATAGGCTTTCTTTTGGAAAAAAACCCCACAACTTATTCCCTCAATGCTCTTTATCCAGCCTTCCTAGATTTCCAGGAATCTTTCAGATATAGAATACTAAAATAAATGTGATTTTTCTTTTTGACTTGAAAGAATACAACCCTTTCAACATACTTCCATCCATGTGCATTTCCTATTTTAATTGAGTATTTCTTTCATTAGTTAATAGAATAATTGATATATCATTGGGGTCATAATCTCTTCCATGTGAGACACCCCTCCTCCATGGTGCAAATCACAACCTATCTATCCTCAGAATCTCAGAGTACGAAAGGACCTGAGAACCATCCATCCCAACTCATAACTGAACAATAATCGTATGACATATACAAGAACTTATCATAAACTTTTTATTTGAGGATTTCTAGTCATAAGAAATCCATCACTTCCCAAAACAGTCCATTCAAATTTCAGATAGTTTAGCTAGGAAATTTTTCTCTTTTTACAATTTCCACCCATTGTTCTTAGTTGTATCTCCCATTGACTTTGGAGGTCAAGCAGAACAATGATAATCTATCATTTATGTGAAAGCTGTTCAGCTACTTGAAAAAAAATTAAACTGGCATAGTGGATAAAGTAACTGACCTGGAGTCAGGAAGTCCTGAGTTCAAATCTATCCTCAGACAGCTGCGTGACCCTGGACAAGTCACTTAACCTCTGTTTGCTGCAGTTACCTAAACTGAAAAATGGGAATAGTAATATCTACCTCATAGGGTTGTTGTGAGGATCCAACAAGTTAATATTTGTCAAGCTGCTTAATAAATGAAGGAGTTAGACTCCATATCTTCTGATGTCCCCTTGAGTTCTGTGTTCTTAGGATCTTAGGTCTTCATCAACTTGATTACTGTCTTTGTGACACTCTTTAGTTTATTATTTCAGTGCTCAAAAGTGACTGCAGTACTCACATATGATCTAACCAGGACACGCAGTGTGCCTTCCTAGTCCTGATCCCAGCAACTCAATGCAACCTAAAATCATACCTACGTTCTTGGCTGCCATGTCACACTTTGGGCTTGTCTTGAACTGTAAGTCAATTACAACTTCACGGTGTTCTTCCAGGCTGACTGAGCCACTGCCTTGCTGTATGAGTAATAGGAAACAAAGACAAGAAGTACACTTTTTTCTTTTTCTTTTCAGTGAGCTGCCCCTCCTTTAAAGTCTTTCATACTCTTCCTCCTTCTTTCTTCACTTATCTTCTCAACCCCAAGTCCATTCCATTTGCTCTGGGACCCAATGGCCCTTAGCTCTGTGCTATGCCTTGCACACAACACTAACTCTCCCAACTCCAGGCACTATCGCTGACTGAGCCCCGCCTCCCCCCATGCCTCTTTCTCCTCATCTCTGCCTCTTGGCTTCCCTGGCTACCTGCAGGTCTCAGCTGATGTCCTGCTTTCTATAAGAAACCCATCCCAATTCTCCTTAATTTTAGTGCCTTCCTTCTCAGACTACCCCCAATTTATTGTGTGTGTGTGTATCTCCTGTTTGTACATAGTTTGCATGTTGTCACAGTCATTAGACTGTGAGCTACTTGAGAGTGGAACTGGCTATTTTGCCTTTCTTTGTTTCCCCAGAGTTTAGCCCAGTGATTGATGCATAGTAGGTGCTTAATAAATTATCACCTGTTGATAAGTACTAGAGATTCTGTTGCATGTTTAACATGATACCACATTGGGGAAAATACCACTACTCTTTTCTATTTGTCTTTATAAGATTTTATATATTTTGGAAACAGAGAGGTAGATTTCAGTTTGCTAGAAGGAAAGACTTCCTAATGTAAGGAAAATTGATCAGAGCCCTTTGATTCCCTAAGCGTCAGAGTCTCAGAAGCTGGCATTCTAGTCAGAGAATGGAAATGTTCTGGGCAACACAAACCTTAGGGGTTGCTTTGTGAGACAGCTGGTGGCACAGAACATAGAGCACTGGGTCTGAAGTTCAGAAGAACTGAGTTCAAATCCAGCTTCAGCCACTTACTAGTTATGTTACCCAGTTTCTTCAACTATAAAATAGAGATCATCATAGTACCTATTGAGCAGGATTGTTGTGTAGACCAAATGAGTTAATATTTGTAAAAAGTACTTAGCACAATATTGTTTATTCTTCATTTCAAATAGGACCATGACATCATGGAGGTCATACCCTGATATGCAAGTAATTTGGATACAGATGAAGGAGGTCTGTGCAAAGTCACCAGCCTCACTTTCTCCTCTGGAGTCACCTGGGACCAGTGACAATATATAGATCAGGACAACTGGAGATGTTCCTCAATGAAATTGGGAGCCCTTTGTGTTTTTAAGCTAAAGTCTTTGGCAGGTTTCGGTTTGACTGAGGCCACGCCCATTCAGTGATTAAAGTTAGGCAAGAAATGAAGCAGAGAATGACCTCTATTATCTAGTCAAAAAAAAAAAAATCAATCTGAGAGAGGAAGACCCTCAGGGTCTGGCCAAAACAGAAACAATTGCTATTTACACTCACTCAGAGACAGTTGGGGCCCAAACAATAATCAAGTGGGACTTGGCCCGGCACCTATTGTTGGCCTATCACGAATGTAAATTTTGATCTTTTAATCACTGTAGACTTTTTTTCTTAAAGACTGGCCTTAAGCACAGTGACTTGTACATAGGTACTATATAAAAACATATTCCCTCCTGCCCTATTCCTTTATGGGTGAACTTCCCTCTCTGGTTAAAAGAGTAGGAGAAATGGATGACATGGAGAAACAAAGGACATAAACGTTGCTAAACCCGGTCAGAGTAGTTCTGATCTTACGGGATATTGCTTATTCAGCAACCCTAAAATGTTATAGACTTTGAGGGGGTGGGGGGTTGATTGAGCTGAGTGTTATATGTGTTTTGTGTTTCTGTTTGTGGGCTTTAGTGAATCCTTTGTGTCTTCTGCATTTTCTGCCAGGTACTCCATACCTGATGTGCATTGAGTGTATAGGACTGAAGGTCACTAATGCCCACAGTTGGTAAAACCTAAACATGAGCTATGCGTGGGCTATTTTTGGAGATTTCCTGGAGTCAATTTCAGGCAGGGACAATTAGCCAACAAATAAGTAACTTTTTTTTGTCATCCATCATGTTTGGACCTGGTCCATGTGAGACCAGAGTCTTGAAGAAGCCCTGAGTAATGGGTTACACTAATAATTAAATCTGGCCAAAAGTAGAGTGAAATGCCTTGGCCATCATTAAAGATCTTTGGGTAGAGAATGACCAAAGACATTGAAAAGGCCTTTCTTGTTCTGTCATGGGTTGGGATTGATAATCTACGAGACCTTTTCTAGTTCTGAGATTCTATGATGTTCCTCTATTATCTGCAGTAGAGGTGTCAAATATTTAATGATAGCATGTGGTTTTCTAAGTCAATATGCAGACCATAAGGATATTTATGTATGGTTTAGTGACCCCTGTTTCCCTGAGTTGAACACCACTGATCCACACTATTCCTTATTTTTTCACCAAAGGCCCTTCTTGGAGAAGAAGTCACACTGGTTACATCAAGTAAGTTTAACTCATTTTGATTTAATTCAATTCAACACATATTTATTAAGCCTCTATGTTGTTCTATGAGCAAGATGTTTAGCATCAACCAAAAAAAAATGTTAATTCAATCATCGTAATTCAATACAAATAGCTTGCCCAAATTACAGGCTGTTCAAATATTGGTCCTTTATATTGAATTCATTCTGTGTAATTTATTGTAGAATGTACTTCCCAAAAATTGATTCAAATTATACAATTTTGAAAAATTGATCTTACTAGGGAGTAAGAAAGCATGCCTATATGTTGTTTATAGATATTCCTAAAATAAAAATTTAGGCAATAAGTGCCATTTTCTCTATTCGGTAAGTATTATTAATTTTTACCACATGCAGATTACTGTCCTGGGTGCCAGAGGTACAAGACAAAAATTAATCCCAGCTATCCAGAAATGTACATGCTAAGGAGAAGCAGGCACTATATGCAACATCTACAATTCTAAGACATGCAAGATAATCTGAGGAAGGAGAAAGCATTAATCAAGAAGGAGAATTAGGAATGGGTTCCCACAAACCTGTCTGGTTTAAACCTGGAAAGAAATGCAAGATTCTAATACATGGAGGTGAAAAGGGACTACATTCCATCCTTCAAAATGATTTATGGGGAGGGAGTGGAGTCAAGATGATGGAGAAGAGGCAAGGACTTGCCTGAACTCTCCCAAATTCTCATACAAACAACTTTAAATAGCACTTCAAAATGAATTCTAAAATGGAAGAAATCACAATAGGACAAGATGAAATAATTTTTCAGCTCAAAACAAGTTAGAAGAACAGTAGAAAAGATCTGTGGCACCAGGGTATGAGTGGAGTACAGTCCAATCCAGGCAATGCCCAGGCAAGCCAGCAGCAGGCCTTGGGGTCAACTGAATCAACAGCAGCTCCCAGAGCTCTTAGCTCTTAGGTAAGGGGATCAGAGAGCTGGTCAGAGGGAGATTACATGGGTCCCTTTGCTAGTACTGGGTGCAGGACTCTTTTGCATTGCCAATATTCAGATCTTGGACACAGTTGTGTATTGTAGTCCCAGGGTGAGGAAGAGCACTAGAACATCAGAGCTTGTAGCTTCAGGAGATCTGGAATCCTGGTCACAGCTCCAGGGCAGAAAAAAGTGCTTATGATCACTCACAGACCAGAGCACCAGCCAGGAGAGTAGTAAATGCACCTCTTTTTATACCACGTTGGAAGAACTGAAAACTTACAGATTCCCAGAATTAGCTCTGAAAATAGCTGCACAAAAAAATCTGAAACTTAGGACAGTGATTCCTCCACCCCCAGAACAAAGCCAAACTTTAACATAAAGTTAAAAGTCAAGAAACAGAGTAAACAACACAAAAAAAAGAACCTGACCATAGAAAGTTACTGTGGTGACAGGGAAGATCAAAACACAGAGTCAGAAGATGAAAACAAAGTCAAAGCTGCTACATCCAAAGCCTCAAGAAAAAATGTGAATTGGTCTGAGGTCCAAAAAAAATTCTTGAAAGAGCTCAAAAAGAAATTTTAAAATCAAATAAAAGAAACAGAGTAAAAATTGGGAGAAGAAATGAGAGCGATGCAAGAAAATTATGAAGAAGAGTCAATAGCTTGGTTAAAAAAAAAGGCATAACAAAATACTAAAGAAAATAATGCTTTAAAAAAACAGAATACGCCTAGTGGTAAAAGAGGCACAAAAATCCAGTGAAGAGAACTTCTTAAAAAGCAGAATTGGCCAACTGGAAAATAAAATACAAAACTCAACTAAGAAAATAATTTCTTAGAAATTAGAATTGCATAAGCAGGAGCTAACGACTCCATGAGATAAGAAATGATAAAACAAAATCAAAAGAATGACAAAACAGAAGAAAATGTGAAATATCTCATAGGAAAAACAACTGACCTGGAAAATAGGCCCAGGAGTGATAATTTAAGAATGATTTAGACCTAAAGGTTGATATCATAAGTAAAGTAGGAGAGCAGGGGAAAATGTATCTGTCAGATGTGGGGATAAGGGGAGAGTCAGATTGTAGAAGGCCTAGAATGCCTAGGTCAGGAATTTAAACTCTATTTTATTAAAAAAGCACCATCTTAAGGAAGAAAAGAAGGGCAGATAAAAGAGAACAGTGTTCAGAAGCTTAACAGACTTTAGAGGAAAGACAGGATAAAAAAAGAGAAACAGAAGGATAAACAGAAGAAAATAGAATAGAGGGAAATACACAGTAATCATAATTGTGAATGTGAAAGGGATGAACTTATCCATAAAACAGAAGTGTATAGCAGAATGAATTAGAAACCAGAATCCAAAAATATGTTGCTCATAAGAAACACAATTAAAACAGAGAGAGATGCAGATTTAAAATAAGAGGTTGGAGTAAATCTATTATGCTTCAGCTAGACTAAAAAAGGCAGGGGTAGCAATCATGATTTCAGACAAAGCAAAACCAAATAGACCTTATTAAAAGAGATAAGTAGGGAAATTCCATCTTGCTAAAAGGTGCCATAGACAATGAAGTAATATCAATACTAAATATATTTGTACCAAATGCCATAGCATCCCGTTTCTTAAAGGAGAAGTTAGATGAACTAGAGGAGAACATAATAAAAGTGTATTAGTGGGAGACCTCAACTTTACCCTCTCAGAGCTTAGTAAATTTAACCATAAAATAAATAAGAAAGAAATAAAGGAAATAAAATGGATAACATGAAATTAAAAATGTTTTGCACAAATAAAGCCAATGCAGTCAAAATTAAAAGGAAAACAGCAAATTGGGTACAATTTTTTACAGAAAATTTCTCTGATAAAGGTCTCACTTTTCAAATATATAGGGAACAGAACCAAATTTATAAAAAATATGAGCTATTTACCAACTTATAAATTGTCAAAGGATATGAACAGGCAGTTTTCAGAAGAAGAAATCAAAGCTATCAATAGTCATATGACAAAATTTTATATATCATTTTATATATCTCTATATAGAGAGAAATTCAAATTAAAACAACTCTGAGATACCACCTCATGCCTATCTAATTGACTAATAAGATGGAAAAAGAAAATGACAAATGCTGGAGGGGATGTGGAAAAATTGGGACATCAATGCACTGTTGACAGAGTTGTGAACCAGTATGACCATTCTGGAGAATAATTTGGAACTATGTCCAAAGGACTATCACACTGTCCATACCTTCTGAGAAAGGGAAAAGGATCAAATGTACAAAAATATTTATAGCAGTTCTTTTTATGGTGGCTAAGAATTGGAAATCGAAGGGATACCCATTAATTAGGGAATGATTAAACAAGTTGTGGTATATAAGTGTGGGTATATATATTTTAAATTAAGAGGAGTATAATAAAAAATTCCAAGACAGAAAGCATTGGTGGGCTTAAATACTATTGTGCTATAAGAAATGATGAAAAAGATGTTTTCAGAAAAACCTAGGAAGACCTATATGAACTGAGGCAAAATGAAGTAGGCAGAACCGGAAGTACATTATACACAATAATAGCAGTACTATAATGTTGATTAATTGTGAAAGACATAGCCACCCTGATCAAGAAATGGACTCAAGACCATTTCAAAGTACTCATGATTAAAAATGCTTTCCATCTCCAGAGTACTGATAAATTAAAAGCAGATTAAAGGATAACTTATTAACTTTCTTTTTCTTGGTGTGTGTGTATGTGTATTTTCTTTTGCAACATGGCTAATAATATAAAAATGTTTTGTGCAACTTCACATTTATAATCAATATCATATTGTGTGCCTTCTTAAAGGGATTAGGGAAGGATGGAAGCGAGGAACTTGGAACTCACACTTTTTGAAAATGAATGTTAAATTTTTTAAAATATATAATTACATTTAGGAAGCATTCAATAAAATTAAAAGAAAAGAAAAGAAAATGAATAAAAATATATTTTAAAATATATTTCAATATTAAACTAAAGTGATTCATGACTATGTGTTAAGATTTACAACACTTTAGTCAGGAAAATGGGGATCATCTATGAGTTCAGTAAGTATATTGGTTAACCTGTTCAAAAACATGGTATAAGTGTAAGCAAGGTGAGATTTTTGTTGTTTTCTTTTTGGAGTTCAGTTTCCTAGGCTCTGGCAAAATTGTAAACATTTGAAGAATAACCTTGGTAATTCACAGCTATGCTGAGTCATGTGAGTTGTGATGCCTTCTGACTTGGAACCTATTAGTTGAAAGCTATGTATACTGGTAGATTGGTGTTTTTCTTTGGGGGCTCCCTCATGAGAAGGACATTTTGATTCCCTGGACCAAACTCTGGGTAACTGTTTGTTAAGAGTCTCCACTTTCCCCCCCACTAACTCAGATGTTAGTGTTTTCCTTATCCAGTGATGTATGTAGGTGGTTGTATTACTTTGTTCAGACAGTTGAAACCCTGTCTGTTGAATCTCTGTGCTAATCTCCCTACTTGTGTTTTCTATACTCATTTCTTTCTACTTACCTGTAATTAAAGTAAGATTGTTGACCCCTTTGTTGTCTTTCTTTTAGAAAATCAGATCAAAGAACCTGTGCTAGCAGGCCATCCTGGGTATGCTAGGGTGCTTGCTAATACACATGGGGAGTGGGAGGTTGTGAGAATAGAATGCTGACCTCAGGGAAGAGCAAGTTGGTTAAATATAGAGTGTGGGGGGAAAGTAATGAATTTGAGAAGGTAGATCAGAACCAAACTGTGAAAGGTTTTAGTGCTATCAGAGGATTTGTCTTTTATGTGAGGGGTAATAGGGGGCCAGCAAAGCATCCTGAGGAGAGTGACATGGTAAGACCTAGGCTTTAGGAAAATTGTCTTGGCAGCTATGTAGGGAATGGAAATAGTGACTAGAAGTGCCAAACCTTCTTCTGAGGGCATCTAAAAAGCAAAATGGATTGGTATGTATCTTCCATCTTTTCCCTTCTCCCACTCATCTCTTATGATTACAAGCAGAAAGATGGTTAAAGGGAGGGTTAGAGACAAGAATAAAAAATGGACAAAAGGGGTTTAGTTAATATTTAGACTAGCTTCTAAAGATATCTTGAGGTTTATGAGCAAGATTTCTTAAGGACTATGCATTAAGCGAAAATCACTCTGGCTGTCATTTATTGGCCAACAATAGGTCCCAGCCAAGACTGTTGGGCCCTTATGGCTCAAAAAGAGTATAAATAGCAATTATTTCTGTTTTGACCAGAAACCCTGAAGATCTTTCTCTCCCAGATTGATGTTTTTTTTTTTTAAACTGGGTGAAAGAGGCCATTCTCTGCCTCATTTGTCACCTAGCATTAATCACTGAATGGGTATTGCCTTAGTCAAATAGAGACATGTTAAAAACTTTAGCTTAAAAACACAAAGATCTCCAGGGTCATCTCCAGTCATTCTGATTTTTATCTTGCCACTGGTCCCAGATGACTTAGGAGGAGAAAGTGAGGCTGGTAACTGCATGGTCCTACCTCACTTAATTCTAATTCACTTGTGTGTCCTGGTGTCACCTCCCTCATGTCATGGTCCTCTTCAAGAAAGAAGGATAAGAAATAGACAAGATGTGTTATTCTGAGGAATTATGGTTGTCCTGGAAAGGTTTCCACATCTGAAGCAATGAACTACTCATAATCTAAGGGCTTAGAAAAATAATAACTTTACTTTAAAAAAAATGTGTATGTTAACCCATAGGTGAGAGCAGGTCAAGTGGTGAAAGTCAGGTATTAAGGAGAAGAAAATAGGTTACAAGGAGGTCCTGTGAAGCCCCGGAAACCTTTTACTAAATTCCTTTATATACTCTTCGACCAAAAGTCCTATACCTTGGTTTCGTATAAATCTAACTGGATACAAACTGCCTGGGTTTGTACATAACTTCCTCACTCAAAATACCATTTCAGGTGGTAATTAACCCAAGCTGCCTATGTTTGCATCATCGGTGGCCCAAAACACCAGTTTGCTGAATATATATAGTGAAAGGAGATAAAAACAAAGTTATACAAATAACTGTAAACCTAATGCTATGTAGATATGGTTTATTTTTTCTGTCTGTCCTTTCGCTTTCCCCTTTTGTCCTGTTCTCAAAATAGCTCCATGCTCCCAGCCTCTCATCCTTAACCTGCCAACTACACTTTCCATCTCTAGTCCAGCCCCTCAGTCTCAGAATCAAACCCTAATAAAAGTAGGGCAATGTTCTAAGTATGAAATATCACAAGGGTGTACCCTAGATTGGTTGTTAAAAGGTAAAGGCAGTGATGTACAGGAAACCATAAAACGTGAGAGACTCTGTGTCTAAATAGAAGCAAACATATGGCATCTATATGCGTCAGCCATACATTTCAGTCCAGGTATTTTGTACATTTTATTCCATGTGCATTATGGGTTTTTTTACATAATAGTTCCAAGACTGTATATTTTAACACTGTATCCTATAAATCAGACCCGCCTAAGCAGTTCTGCATTTATGCATACTCAGCTGGTGCCTCCAACCAAGTTCAGGGCAGTGATCAGATTAGCATACTCTTGTCTCACTCTGTAGGATGTCATTTACCTGATGCTCATGGGGATGGAAACCTACAGTGAAAGGCAGAGATCATACAACTCTGGTACACGTAGAACTGCCTCTCCTTAACTCCCTATTTCTTTGAACAGTATAAAAAATGTTAGCCAGTAGCAGTCTTGAAGGCAACTTTTTGTTTGGGCTGCTGGGGAAAGGCACATTTCCACCTTCCCCAGCTGATGGGTACATAAAAAGTAGTTAGAATTATATTTTGTGATTATTAGATCCACAGACCTAGAGACAGCAGGGCTGTGGCTCTGAGAACAGCAGTGAAATGGTTTGCTTACATGAAGAGCAAGGCTGTTTCATTTTCTGAGCTTTGGCTCAGAAAAGCATCTTGACCTGTCCTGTTCCGCTGATGAGTGCCACTAAACTTCTAGAAAAATGGGATAATGTAGTTACTGTAATTTTCAGGTCCCATGGAGTCAGTAAGAACTCCTGATTCAAGGGGACTTAATTGTGTGGCACATTTGAAAATAAATAAATAAATAAATAAATAAATAAATAAATATATATATATATATATATATATATATATATATATATATATATATATATATATATATACTGTTAATGACTGCAGGGAATATGTAGATTATTTATATGAATAATTATTTAAAAGGGAGAATATGGAAATTAAATGCACTTAGTGCATTGGTAAGGACAGAATCTCTCTCCATAATCCAAATGATTATTAGGATATATAAATGTAATTTTTTTTCCCTTATTACATGGTGGAGATGTAATACTACTACTCCTTCCCCATTGTTTTCTGTGAGAATCCACCTATGAAGTCATTATAGATGTCAGTGGCTGTTCTTCATGACACTGCTCTCTTCTGGTCCTCCCCCTAATTATCTGACCATTTCTTCTCAATCTTTGCTGAATTTTCTTCCAGGGTCATGCTCACTAATTGTGGATATTCTTCCCACCCCCCCCCTTTATATTATTTGTGGTCTCCCACAAATCAGCTCCCACTGATTCAATTGGCATCTCTATGAAGATGATTTTCAAATATATCTATTCATTCCTATCCTCTTTTCTGACTTTTGGATTCACATTTCTAACCCTCTATTGGACACCTTCGACTGGATGCCATATAGACATCTTAAACTCACTATGTCCAAAACTGAACTCATTATCCTTCCCCCAAAACTCTTCTCTTTCCTCCCAATCAGCTGGTCCTGCAACCTAAGTGTCGTTCTAAGTCTCTATCATCCCCATTCCCCCCATTTGTTTTCAAGGCTTGCCAATTATTCCTTCCTAGTATATCTTGAATATACTCCCTTCTCTCCTCTGACATTGCTACTATCCTGACCCAAACATTCATCCCCTCATACCTGGAGAACTGCAATACCCTGCTGGTGTTCTGCCTGTCCCAAGTTTCACTCCACTCTAGTCCAGCCTTCACTCGACTGTCAAAGTGATCCTCCTAAAGTACGTCACTCCTCTAATCAATAAACTCCAGTGTTTCTTTATCACCCCAAGATTGGTGTAAATGCCCATCGTAACCTGCCTCTCCCATCTTTCCAGTCATCTTACATTTTTAAAGTCCCCTATATACTCTTTGGCCTAGTGACATCTCCTGACTCAGAGTATTTTACTGGCTTTTTTGCCTCCTTGTCTCTAGTTTCCCTAGCTTTCTTCAAGTCCCAGCTAAAATCCTACCTTTAGTAAGAAGCCTTTCCTGATCCCCCCTAATTCTATTGCCTTCCCTCTGCCAAATTTTTCCAATTTATCCTGTATATAACTTATTTGTACATAGTGGTTTGCATGTTGTCTCTCCCATTAGATTTTGAGCTCCTTGACAGCCCAGACTGTCTTTTACGTTTCTTTGTAGTCCTACTGCTTAGCACAGTGTCTGGTATGTAGTAAGCATTTACTGGCTGACTGATAATGAGAAAATATGATTTAAGAACTTGTACATGAGAATTAAATGCATTTAGACAGTGCATCAAGAAAAAACAGAATCCTCCTTTAAGTAAAGGCTGACATTCCTAAATTGGATTTTTTGAAAAATGTTTTTTTACTTGTTTGTACCTCTACATTTTTATCTGTAGGAATATATCTTTGAAGTTATTTCAGAAGTCTATGGGAAAATATGATTTAATATGCATCATTTCATATGCTACTTTAAATTTTTTTCTAATGCATAAAGCAAGGACAAACTGTAATGACAAATAACAACAATTCTGTTTTCACTTGGATATGCCACATTTAACCCATGAATTTTAAAATGATTTATATACACTGTATTAACATGCACAACCCTCTAGTCAGGAGAAAGGGGCTGTCTATGAGTTCAATAAGTATACATTATCTCAAGATGGCATAAAACATCCGAGGATAAAATAGATGGAGAAATGTGGTTTTGAACCCTCACGAAATTTTTGAAATCATACATTCCTTAAGTTGGTTGGGACCTCAGAGGTCATCCAATCAAACTTCGTTGGGTGCCTTCTGCAAGGTATAAGGGAAGTGTGTATACACCCTGATCTTAATCTGCTGTGGTTGTTTGTCCATTTTTAAAGAGGACTAGTGCATCAGAGATGATATCTTGACTTGTGTATGAATTGGATTTGTCAGGCAGAGTTGTACAAAGTTGTCAGCCTCACTCCCTTCCAGAGTCACTGATGTTCAAGATAACTAGTGATGACCTGGGATGCAGCAGATGACCTTAGCATCTTTGATATCTGATCAGACTCAAACTCTAAGTGTTCCACTGTGTCTGCTTCAGCCACCTTCATGACTTTTGGAACAAATTGTTCTTATCTGCCCATTCTACTGGGGAAGTTTTCATATGCTTGGGGAAGACAACCACCTCACTCGCTGACATGCTTGAGACCTGTAGATTACCCTCAATCTGGTTTGTCCTATCCTCTGAGATGGTGGCCACTGAGCATGCTACAGCTTCTTGGAGCCACGGGTGAGAGTTGGATGAATCAGATAGACACCAAAGGTGGATGGACATCCCTGAAAAGTGCTTAGCAAGCCCTTGTACCAGAGGTACTGGTCTTCCTGAAGACCCAATACACCCCATGTTGAACTCCAGTGTGACAGTAAAAAAAGGAGAGGAGAGGAAGACTGGACCAGACACAGTATTGAATAGGGAAGAAGGAGAATGTCCTGTGTGTTGATAGGTAACAGTCACCAGGATCAGGAATGGGTGATAGATTTCAGTAGTATGAACCTCAATTCAATCCAAAGGATGTTTATTAAGAGCCTACTATGTGCCAGGTATTGTACTAAGAGCAGGGGATACAATTAATAGAAAAAAAAGACAATCCCTCCCCACAAAGAGTTTACAATCTAAAGGGGGAGGCAACACATTAAAGGAGGCAGGAAAGCGAAAGGAAGAAGGGAAGGACACCAGGTGGTGCTGGAAGCAAAACTAGGCAAGGCAGCACATGCAAACTGGAGTGGGCTATTGCAAGGAGTAAAGAACTTCAACAGAATAAAATTATTCCAATTAGTACTCAATTAATCAGTGAAAGCACACAATATGAAGTCAGGTATTTCCTAAATCTCTTTGCCTTCTTTGTGACAACACAAAGTGCCATTTATGTGTACTCTCGTGACACTGATCACATATTGCCTTATATTTTAGTTATTTAGGTACATATCTTATGTTCCCTACATTTTGAGTGACTTACAATCATTGTCATATTATGGTATGTCATTGTATTACATCATTGTAACCTTCCTTACCTTAATACTAAGTATTATTATGTTACATTACATTATATTATATTATACTTTGTACAGTCAGTATGTGAATTTAGTAAGGAAGCAATCCCTTCTGATAATCATGATGACCAGTCAGTCAACCAGCACCTGGAATGTGCTTCACATGGCATGTTCCTGGTCAGATCCTGTCCTCAGTGTCCACAGATCTTGGTCTGTCTCCCTAGGCCTGAACTAGAAGATAACTCACTGTGACTTTCTTAGATTTCCTGATCATAATTCTGAGTGATGTGCCTTCTGGACCTTTGTGGAGTCAGTTTAGTGAGGGAAGTTGTACTTCTTTCTGCTGTTCTACCATCTTGACTCCACGCCTTGGTGATGATTTTAATGACAACTTAGATTTATACACTGCTTAACAATATTATTTCCTCACAATATCCCTGTGAGAAAGGTAATGTGAGTATTTGAATTCCTATTTTTAAAGATGTGAAAACTGCCTCAGAGAGGGTGGGGCATTTAGCTACTTGTAAGTAGCAAAGTAGCTATAAACAGCTACTTGAACTCAAGCTGTCTTACTAAAACTCCAATACTTTTCTACAAAACTATACTGCCTCTGACATGAAGGAGATAAAAAATCAGAACTGTGCATTTACTCCACTTTCTCACTGACTCACGTTTTCAAATATGTGTCACTTTATGAACCCTTATCATGTGTGAGAGATGAAATTTCACATATAATAAATTAATTTTCTGTTATGATATATAGAAAGTTGGAGAGACATAATTTCTGGATAATTAATCATATTATTAATCATGCTAGAAATAATTAATAAAAGGGCTCAGTGACACTCTTAAATGCCAATGACCCCTCATGGAACCCACTCAGCACTTATATGTCCTTGGAAGAGTGGGTGTTCCTGAGGGTAGCAATCAACTCTGATTGGGAGACAAATAGTGAGAGAGAATGAATATTATAATGAGAGGTGGACCTATTCTAAAGAGGGGCTGGGGTAGGCAGTGGGGAACATGACTTTGATCATGATTTACCCCTAAATCACCCCCAGCCTAGCTCAATCTAATAAAGAATTTTATCCCTATCCAAACGAGGATAGAACTGAACAGCCTTCTCAGCCTGGGTGGGGTCTGCCAGGATTGAGAAGAAAGTTAATCCATTCTCATTATCAGCAATGCCTTTCAGGTGCTGGCTTGGCCTGGTTGTTGTTGTTGGTTATGTTTGTCCTTGTTCTAGAAGGGGACCTTGACATCAAAATGGTCATATGACTTTCAAATGAATTAGATTTAAGTGAGGCAGGGCTGGGCAAGGTCACCAGCCTCACTTTCTTCCAGAGCCATCTGGGTTCAGTGGCCAGATATTCATCAGGATGACTGGAGATCAACAACCTGGCCTTGTGCTAGAGAATAAAGTTTCAGAGAAGAATAAATCCTGGGGCTCCCCACTGTTAACCATCAGTTATTTAATAATCATTTTGTGACTCTTTAAAGGTGGGACTGAATCTATAATACAAAAACAATGCTTAAATAATATCCTTTAAACTATTTTCCCTACTTATAGTCTCACTCAACCCAACTTTCATACTATTATCTAAGTATTCTTCCTAATTAATAAGTCCAAATATATCTCTTCCCTACTTTAAAAAAAAAATCCTCAATGGTTCCTCATTGTCTGCTGGATAAGATACAAGTTCCTTAGTGTGGCATTCAAGGGCCTCCATAATCTTGTTCCCATCTACTTTTCTATCCTTTTGTACTATTTCCTTTTATGCACTCTATCTTCCAGCCAAAGGAGATTGCTAGATGTTCCTAGATCTTGCCTATACTCTCCTGCCTCAGTGAATTTGGGCATTTACTCTCTGCCAATTGAGATTCCTTGCTTCCTCCAAGGCTACTACCTCCATGATGTTTTTATCCAAACTCCTTCTCTTCTCAAGTGATCCATCCTTCTGGAATCTCTCCTGCCCCTCCATTACTCATTCTAACTTCTGTTTTTATTATTCACATGGGGTTCGGCAGAAAACGTGCTACATCTGGAGTCAGAGGGCTTTGGTAGGATCAAATCTATGCTATGCTGTACTTTTATGATACTAAATAAATTATTGAACCTCTCTAAGTCTTAAATTTCCTATTCTAGAAAATGGAGGAACTAGAGCCTAGAGTGGTAACCTGGACTTGTAATCTTACAGACTAGGGAGGCAGAAAATGGTCGATGCCTTGAGTTCAGGACTCATGAGCTGTAGTTGCTATGCCCAAATCCCACTTTGGTCAGATAAAGAGCAGGTCAAAGCCATTAATAATCAATAGAGGAATCAACCCATGAATAGTCCTTCTACTTCCAGATTGGGAAACATAAAGAGACCCAGTGACAATAGTAGCAGCAACAACATAAGATTTCTATAGTGCTCACATTTGATCCTCACAACAAAGCTTGGATGATAGGTGCTATTACAATTCCATTATACAGATGAAGAAACTAAGGCTAAGTGACTCTCCAGGGCCACATAGCTACTGTCTGAGGTCAGATTTGAACTCAAGTCTTTCTGACACCAGGGCTGGCTCTTTATCCACTATAGTTAATTTATAAATGAGGGGTTTGTACTGTGTGGTCTCTAAGGTTTCTTACAGCTCTAAATCTATGGTCATGTGTCCTTTCTATTACAGAGAACAGAGCATGTCAACTTTCACTTTCATATCCATAATACCTAGATCACTGCCTTCTGTAAGTCATAATAAATATGTTGATTAAAGCAAACATTTAACTGTGTTTATTGCAGAAATCATTATTTATGATGCTTATAATCCAATTTTCATCTACAACTTAAATCCCTTTATGTTTAGTTCTCTAAATAACAGAAAGTTGGAAAAATTATACTAATCTTTTTTTTGAAATTTATTTATTTTTAGTTTCCACAAGATTCTGAGTTCCAAATTTTCTCCCTATCTCTCCCCTTCCCTCACCCTAAGACATCATGCATTCTGATTACCCCTTCCCCCAATCTTCCCTTCCTTCCCTTATTCCCATTTCTATTTTCTTGTAGGGCAAGACAGATTTCTATACCCCATTATTTGTATTTCTTATTTCCCAGCTGCATGTAAAATTGATTTTTAACATTCATTTTTAAAACTTTGTGTTCCAACTTCTCTCCCTCCCTCTCTCCCCAGCTATCCCCATTGAGAAGGCGAGCAATTCAATATAGGTTGTACATGTGCAGTTATGCGAAAGACTTCCATAAAAGTCATGTTGTGAAAGATTAACTATATTTCCTTCCATTCTATCCTGCCCCCCATTTATTCTGTTCTCTCTTTTCACTTTGTACCTCCCCAAAAGTGTGTCCCCTTGTCCTCTACTTTCCTGTAGTGTAAGATAGATTTTCTTTTTTTTTTTAATAAATTTATTAAACTTTTTACATTCATTTTCACAAAATTTTGGGTTCCAAATTTTCTCCCTATTTGTCCCCTCCCCCCACCCCAATACACCGAGCATTCTAATTTCCCCTATCACGAATCTGCCCTCTCTTCTATCATCCTTCCCTTCCCTTGACCCCATCTTCTCTTTTGTCCTGTAGGGCCAGATAACTTTCTATTCCCCATTACCTGTATTTATTTCCTAGTAGCAAGAAGAATACTCAACAGTTGTCCCTAAAACTTTGAGTTCCAACTTCTCCCCATCCCTCCCTCCCCACCCATTCCCTTTGGGAAGGCAGGCAATTCAATATAGGCCATATCTGTGTAGTTTTGCAAATGACTTCGATAATAGTCGTGTTGGGTAAGACTAACTATATTTCCCTCCATCCTATCCTGCCCCCCATTGTGTGTGTATGTATGTATGTATGTGTGTGGTCCCACCAACTACCCAGATACTGAAAAGTTTCAAGAGTTACAAATATTGTCTTTCCATGTAGGAATGTAAACAGTTCACCTTTGGTAAGTCCCTTATGACTTCTCTTTGCTGTTTACTTTTTCATGCTTCTTCTCATTCTTGTGTTTGAAAGTCAAATTTTCTTTTCAGTTCTGGTCTTTTCATCAAGAATGCTTGAAAGTCCTCTGTTTCATTGAAAGACCATATTTTCCCCTGAAGTATTATACTCAGTTTTGCTGGGTAGGTGATTCTTGGTTTGAGTCCTAGTTCCTTTGCCTTCTGGAATATCCTATTCCACACCCTTCGATCCCTTAATGTAGAAGCTGCTAGATCTTGAGTTATCCTGATTGTATTTCTGCAATACTGGAATTGTTTCTTCTAGCTGCTTGCAATATTTTCTCCTGGACCTGGGAATTCTGGAATTTGGCCACAATGTTCCTAGGAGTTTCTCTTTTTGGATCTCTTTCAGGCAGTGATCAGTGGATTCCTTCAATACTTATTTTGCCCTCTGGTTCTAGAATGTCAGGGCAGTTTTCCTCGATAATTTCATGAAAGATGACCTCTAGGCTCTTTTTTTGATCATGGCTTTCAGGTAGTCCCATAATTTTTAAATTGCCTCTCCTGGATCTATTTTCCAGGTCAGTTGTTTTTCCAGTGAGATATTTCACATTATCTTCCATTTTTTCATTCTTTTGGTTTTGTTTTGTGATTTCTTGGTTTCTCAGAAAGTCATTAACCTTCATCTGTTCCATTCTAATTTTGAGAGAACTATTATCTTCAGTGAACTTTTGAACCTCTTTCTATTTGGCTAATTCTGCTTTTGAAAGCATTCTTCTCCTCATTGGCTTTTTGAACCTCTTTTGCCAATTGAGTGAGCCTATTTTTCAAGGTGTTATTTTCTTCAGCATTTTTTTGGGTCTCCTTTAGCAGGGTATTGACCCGTTTTTCATGCTTTTTTTGCATCTCTCTCATTTCTCTTCCCAGTTTTTCCTCCACCTGTCTAACTTGATTTTCAGAATCCTTTTTGAGCTCTTCCATGGCCTGAGCCCATTGGATATCTATTTTGGACGTTTGGGATACAGAGGCCTTAACTTCTGTGTCTTTCCCTGATGGTAAGCATTGTTCTTCCTCGTCAGAAAGAAAAGGAGGAAATATCTGTTCACCAAAAAAGTAACCTGCTATGGTCTGATTTTTTTTCCCTTTTCTGGGCATTTCCCCAGCCAGTTACTTGACTTCTGAGATTCCTCTCCACCCCTGCCTCACTAATGCTTGGGGTCTGAGATTCAAATACTGCTTCCCAGCCTCAGGGCTTTCAGCGGGGGCGGGGCTGCTATTCAGTGTAAGATTAAATTCAGGTTCTCAGGTGGGGGCAGGGCCACCTCACAGGGCTCAGTTCCATCAGGGGTTTTATGTGGAGACCATTAACAATGGATCTGAGGTCCTGTCTGCTTTGGGAGCTCCAGTCAGCTGCTTCCCCCACTGCTTCCTCCCAAGGGAGCCTGAGTTATGGAGACACCCCACTCACCTCTCGGATGGCCAGATAGGGTTTCTCACTGACCTGTAGCGCCTGTGGGTTGAGGGACCTTTGCAGCTGCCAGAGGTTCCATCCCTGAAGCCTGTTTGGATCTGCTCCTCTCAGGGCTGCAAGGCCAAGGCAGGGCTGGGCTCCGCTCCAGGTCCAGTGCGTGACAGACCCTCGGTGTCAGTTTTTCAGGGCTCTCTGGAACAGAAATCTCCTCCACTCTGTTGCTGCGCGGCTTCCACTGCTCCAGAATTTGTTGGGAGTTCTTTTTACAGGTAATTTATGGGCTGTGGGTTTGGAGCTAGCATATGTGAATCTTTCTACTCCACCATCTTGGCTCCTCCCCCCAAGGCAGATTTTCATACCAAATTGAGTGTGCATATTTTCCCTCCTTAAGCCAAAATGTGATGAGAGTAAACTTCACTTTTTCCCCTGTAACCTCCTCTCTTTTCCCCTCCATTGTAAAAGCTTTTTCTTACCTCTTTTATGTGAGATAATTTGCCCCCTTTCTCCCTTTCTTCTTCCAATATATTTCTCTCTCAACCCTTAATTTTATTTTTTATATCATCCCTTCCTATTCAACTCACCCTATACCCTTCATCTTTATATATATAATCCCTTCAACTACCCAAATAGTAAGAAAAGTCTCAAGAGTTACAAATATTATCTTTCCATATAAGAATGTGAACAGTTCAACTTTTGTAAGTCCCTTATGGTTTCTCTTTTCTGTTTGCCTTTTCATGCTTCTCTTGATTCTTGTGTTTGAAAGTCAGATTTTCTATTCAGCTCTGGTCTTTTCATCAGAAATGTTTGAAAGTCCTCTTTTTCATTGAATGACCATTTTTTTTTCCCCTGAAGTATTATACTTAGTTTTGCAGGGTAGGTGATTGTTGGTTTTAGTTCTAGATCTTTTGACTTCTGGAATATCATATTCCAAGTCCTTTGATCCCTTAATGTAGAAGCTGCTAGATCTTATGTTGTCCTGATTGTATTTCCACAGTACTCGAATTGCTTTTTTCTGGCAGCTCACTTCTCCTTGGCCTGGAAAGTCTGGAATTTGGCTACAATATTCCTAGGAGTTTTTCTTTTTGCATCTCTTTCAGGAGATGATTGATGGATTCTTTCAATATTGATTTTACCCTTTGGTTCTAGAATATTAGGGCAGTTTTCCTTGATAATTTAATAAAAGATAATGTCTAGGCTCTTTTTCTTATCGTAGCTTTCAGGTAGTCCCATAATTTCTAAATTATCTCTCCTGGATCTATTTTCCAGATCAGTTGTGTTTCCAATGAGATATTTCACATTGTCTGCTATTTTTCATTCCTTTGGTTTTGTTTTATAATTTTTTGATTTTTCATAAAGTCATTAACATCCATCTGCTCCATTCTAATCTTTAAGGAATTACTTTCTTCAGTGAGCTTTTGGATCTCCTTTTCAATCTGTACAATTCTGCTTTTTAGGGCATTCTGCTCCTCATTGGCTTTTTGGACCTCTTTTGCCATTTGGGTTAGTCTATTTTTTGAAGTGTTACATTCTTCAGCATTTTTCTGGATCTCCTTTAGCAAGCAGTTGACTCATTTTTCATGCTTTTCTTTCATCACTCTCATTTCTCTTCCCAATTTTTTCTCTACTTCTCTTATTTGATTTTCAATATCCTTTTTGAGCTCTTCGGTGGCCTGAGACCAATTCATATTTTCCTTCGAGGTTTTTGATGGAGGAGCTTTGATTTTGTTTTCTTCTGTTTGCATGCTTTGATCTTCCTTGGCACCAAAGTAAGATTCTATAGTCTGATTCTTTTTCTGGTTTTTGCTCATTTCCCCAGCCATTTACTTGACTTTTGAGCTCTTTGTCAAGGTAGTTCTCTACTTCCAGTAGGGGTGGGAGGTGTACTGTCAGCTGCTCAATCCCACCACAGTCTGTGAGCCTAGAGCTGCAGAAATGGTGGCTGCAGCTGCTACTGTGGCTGTTGTGGGTTCCTCCATCTCCTCCCCCCTCTGCCACCCTGGAGTAAGAGGCTGGACCACTCCACTCTCCTGCATTGGTCCCACAGGCTTTTACCACTGTCTTTCCAATTCATCCTCAGCATTTTGGGGTCCTGAAGTCTGGAAACCACCCCAAGTACAAGAGATTCAGTCTTCCTAAGGTCTACTTAGGTCCCATGTGTGCACTTGGTGGCCCTCACTGGATTGTGCTCTGTTCCCAGCGAAGCATGATAGACACTTACCGGTGACCTTCTATCTTGGACTGGAGATTTGCTTCACTCCATCATTCTGTGGGTCCTGCAGCTCCAGAATTTGTTTAAAGCCATTTTTTACAAGTATTTGGTTGGGCTTGGGGACAGTGTTCTCGAAAGTCCATGCTGTTACTGCGCGGTCCTAAGCCATCTCCATTCTTCCTGATAACTATCAGACCACTGGACCCAGATGACACAGGAAAAGAAAGTGAGGCTGGTGACCTTGGACAGCCCTCCCTCACTCAAATCAAAGTCAACTGCTAGTCATGTCATCATCTTGATGTCATGGTCCTCTTCAAGAAGGAAGGACAAACACAACAACCACAACACACATACATACCTACACACACACTGCAAATGGTGGAAGGAAATCTGAGACAGGAGAAGATTTGTGTGTATTTAAAGGGTTGTTTGTGAAGGTTGACTCTGCCCCCAATTGCACTAATCTTTCTGAAAGATCTTTCTCCCTCCTTCCCTCTCTCTATTCTCTTTTTTCTTTCTTTTCTCTCTCCCTCCTCTTTCCCTCTCTCCTTCTGTTATCTCTCTCTCCTTCATCTCTGTTCTCTCTCATTTCAATGATTACCTCATCATTAAAGACTCACAAACAATTGTTAGATAAAATATATTGCACAGAAGTGGGACCTTAGGTGTTAATTTGCTGGAATGCTCTGACCTTCCTTGGAGTTGGATGTCATGGATTTGGATTCTGACTCTGCTCCATTTAACTATGTGACCTTAAGGAAGACATTGAACTCCTTGGGCCTCAGTTTCCTGTAAAATGTAGGGGGAAGGAGTGTCGACTAAATAGTCCTTGAGATTTCCTTCCGGCTCCAGGCTTACAGTCGTACTGGGGACAGACTGAAATGTATCTTTAATCTCTTTAATTTTCCCCTCCAGCATCTGCTTTATTCTCCTTCTGTGTCTCATGTTTGAGAACCTTGCTCTCAGTTACCTACCAACTAACATCAGCTAAGATAGTAGCTTTCTTAAAATTTTACTTCTTCCCAGAATATTTACATTTTAATAGTGAAGACTGAAGGGCCTTCAAGAATTAGGTTTGAGGTTCTCAAACCCTCTGGGAGAAGTAGTTTAGATAAATTATCATATCAGAGATACAGTCTGAGATCACCATAGACTTAACTCTGTGTGTGTGTGTGTATGTGTGTGTGTGTAGAAACACACCTACACACATATTTTAAAGACCCTTGGAATGTATCATAAAACTCAACAATGATGAAACAAAACACTATTTACCTCCTCAAAATCCTTCTCTTCCCTATTTCTATAGAGGGCACCAATATTCTTCTGGTCAGCAAGCTTCAAAACCTCATGGTGTCATTTTCAATTCATCATTCTCATCTATTTTACATATCTAATCAGTAGCCAGACCTTACCGACTCTTTCTCTGCGATATCACTCAAATCTCTCTCCTTCTTTCCACTTAAATAGCCGTCATGTTAGTTCAGTTCCTTTTTACCTTTTGTTTGGACAATTGCACTAGCCTCCTAGCTGGTTCCCCTGCCTCAAATCTCCTTACTTTAATCTATCTGTCGCAAAGCTGCAGAAATTATTTTTCTAATGTCCCGTTCTGATAAACACCACTCTACCACTCAACAAATTCTAGTGGTTATCTATGACTATATGGTCAAATGAAAACTGATGATTTTGGCATTGAAAACCCTTCAGAAACTGACCTCAACCTACCTTTATTATATAAAACTTATCTGAGAAGACATAACCCTCCATTTTTCTATGAGAAGATATCTCTGAAGTTATAGAAGTTAATGGCTCTGACACCATGGTCTCCCTCTTCTTCCTCAGTTTTCATGACACTTGTCTCCTGGCTCTCCTCTTACCTATCTGACCACTCTTTCTCAGTATCCTTTGCTGGATCTTCATGTAGGTCACATCCACTATCCATGGGCATCCCCCTTCCCAGGGCTCTGTCCTGAATCATCTTCTCTTCTCTTACATTATTTCACTTCACAATCTCATTGGCTGCCAATGAAACAATTTTCCTCTCCATGCTGATGGTCTTGTTACTGCCCTCCTCGTTTACAATTTGGTCTTTATAGAAGGACCTGGTCTCTCATGACTATGACCACTCTTCTCTGCTCTAGAATTGCCACCTGGAATTGGGTGATGGTCAACAGAGCTGCCAAATGGTATTTGATCTTGTGTGCAATGCTAACATATGTATTCCCTGGGATCTCTTTTGACCAGGTGTTCAGTCCTTTTACTGTTCCTGGATACTGCTGCTGCCCCACAGCCCATAACAAGTGCTACTTATACCCTCATGCTCCACTTCAGCCCCCATTCTAGCCTCTCTCCTAAGCTGCCTTGGATGGAAAAATGACTCACTCTGACTTTTTTTGGAGTCTTTCCTACTCAAACTTCTGTTTTGTGGGGTTTTTTTGGTGATTTTCGAGGGGAGGTTTTGGAAAAGGTTTAATAAGTGTGTCCTTTCCCCTTACCATTTGATTCTACCCTCCTTTAGCATCAGTTCATACAAGTCTTTCCATGTTTCCTTGAAACCATCTCCATCAGTTTTTAAAATATGTAATATTTCATTTCTCTCTCAATGACATATTAAACAATTTTTTAAAAATTTAAGGTTGAAATTCTACTCCTCTCCCCCTCCCTGAGATGGTTTATACATGTACAATCATATAAAACATGTCCATGTTAGTCATTTTGTACATGAAGACTTGAATAAAAAAGAAAGAAGGGAAAGAAAGAGAAAAATAGCATGCTTCATACTGTATTCAGATAGTATCCGTTCTTTCTGTGGAGGCAGATAGTGTACTTCGCCATTAGTCCTTTGGGAGTGTCACGGATCATTGTATTGCTGAGAATAACTAAGGCATTCACAGTGCTTCATCAGATAATATGGCTGTTATGTATAGAACATTTTCCTGGTTCTGGTCACTTCATTTTACATCAGTTCATGTTAGTCTTTCCAGATTTTTCTGAAATCATCCTGGTTATCATTTCTTATAGCACAATAATATTTCATCACAATCATATGCCATAGCTTGTTTAGCCATTCTCTTGTTGAGGGGTATCCTCTGGATTTCCAATTCTTTGCCACCACAAAAAGATCTTCTACAAATAGTTTTGTTCAAATAAGTCCTTTTCTCTTTTTGGGGATGTTTTTGGGAAATAGACCTAGCTGGATCAAAGAGTATGTACAGTATGTACAGTTTTATAGCCCTTTGGACATAGTTCCAAATTGCTCTCCAAAATGACTGGATCAGTTTAGAACTCCACCAACAGTGCCTTAGTGTCCCAGTTTTCTCACATACCTTCCAACATTTGTAATTTTTCTTTTTTGCCATATTAACCAATCTGATAGGTGTGTGGTAGTACCTCAAAGTTGTTTTTATTTGTATGTCTCTAATCACTAGTTATTTAGAACATTTTTTTTCTGTATGACTATAGATAGTTTTGATTTCTTTGTCTGAAAATTGCCTGGTCATATCCTTTGACCATTTGTCAATGGGGTAATGACTTGTATTTTTTATAAATTTGGCTCAGCTCTCTAAACATTTGAGAAATGAGGCCTTTATCGGAGATACTTGTTGCAAATTATCCCCCCAGTTTTCTGCTATCCTTTTCATTTTGGTTGCATTTGGTTTTGTTTGTGCATCCTTCACAATTCTTGGAGCAAGATAGTATTCCATCCCATTTATACAACCATAAATTGTTTAGCATCATCCAACCTATAGATACCTCTCAGAATCCTATTCCTTGCCATCTCATAAAGTGCTATAAATATTTTGTACTTTCTTGGAATTTTGTTTTCCTTCTCTTAATCAACCTTCTCCCCCTCTAATTTCCTCTCTCCTTTTCCCCATTTTCCCTCCTATTTCCCTGTTGAGTGAAACGTATGTCTCTCTCTATGTGTTTTCTTCTTTACTTTAACCAGTTCAGATGAGAGTGAGGCTGAAGTGTCAGCGGCTCCTTCCTCCCTTCCTCCTTGTTTGTATTAATGAATACTTGTTCAACCCTATTATGTAAGATATTTTTTCCTATCCATTTTCTTCTTCCCCACCCACCCAGAATAGTCCTTTCCCCTTCTTCTCTTAATATCATCACAACATAACAGAACCACTCCCAGGCTGTGACCTGTGATAATGATAGGGTTCAGAGAGGATATATGTATCACTTCCCTGTATCTAAGTATGAGCAGTTTATCCTTGTTTAATCCCTTATGTGTATTCATTTGTGTTAACCTTTTTTATATTTCTCTTAACTCTGGGGTTTGAACCTCAAAGTTTCTACACAGCTCTGGTCTTTTCATAAGGAATGTTTGAAAGTCCTCTATTTCATTAAAAATCCATTTTTCTCCTGTAGGATTATATTCAGTTTTGCTGAGCAAGTATTTCTTGGCTATATGTCTATATATAGCTTTTGCCTTCTGCGGTATTGTATTCCAATCTCTCTACTCCTTTATGATGGTGGCTGTTAAATTGTGTGTGATGCTGACTGTGACAGCTTGATACTTAAATTCTTTCTTTCTGGCTGCTTGTAGGACATTTTCTTCAACATGGAAGATCTGGGTTTTGGCTACGATGATCCTGGGAGTTTTCATTTGGGTTTTTTTTTTTTCCCCAGAGACAATAGGTGGAATTTTTCTATTTCTACTTTGCATTTTGGTTCTCATCTCTACATTTCTCTTTTGGTCATGGCATTCAGGTAGCCCAATAACTTTTAATTTTTTTTTCTCCTTGATCTGTTTTTCAGGTTAGTTTCTTTTTTCTATAAGATCCCTTACATATTCTATTTTTTTCAGCCTTTTGACTTTATTTTAATATTCTTATTGTTTATGGAGTCTTTGACTTCTATTGGTTCCATTCTGATTTTCAGAGAGTTTGTTGTTTGGACAAGGTTTTGTACCTTTTATACCAAGCTATTAATTCCCTTTTCAGTTTTTCTTCCATAGCTCTCATTTCTTTTCCAATTTTTTCCTCTAGGACTTTCATTCCATTTATAGAAACCTTTTTAACACTTTGAAAAAAAAAATCCTTGCTTCATCTCTTCCAGGCATTCTTCCAGACTCACTGTATTTTCCTTTGAGGCTTTGTCTGTAGATGTTTTGGAGTCCTTCTTATCTTCTGGGTTTGTGTCTTGAGTTTCCATGCCACTATAATAGCTTTTTATGATGAGATTCTTTTTTTCTTTTGCTCATTTCTCCAGCCTGCTTCCTGATTTTGGACATGATATTAGAACTGGGTTCTAGGCCCTTCTAGATTAACAAGTCCTATTGCTGCTTTCTTGGGAGTATTGAATATTGTTCCACTCCTACTTTTAAGGCAGAGGCTGGGAAACTGCAAGCTTCCATTGTTCCCAAAGTAGTCTGATCCAGGGCAAATTCTGATTTCTGCTTGCTGCTTTGAGCTCTGTGAAGTTCTTGGCATGGGTCTGGGGCTTAGGAGCAGTAGAATGCTACTGGACTCAGCCCCTATAATTCAGCTGGAAGACTCTGTTGGTTCAGGGTGGCAGAACTATAGACTCCCCTTTGGTCTGGATTTCCTGTCTTGGTTATTCCTCTGCAGACTGGGTTAGATACTAGAACTAAGACACTACTCATCTGTGTCTAAATCATGTTGCAGCTTCTTGCTTCTGGATTTCCTCCTTTCTAGGTACATTGTTCAGGCCTGCCCTACAGGTGACTACTACCCTTGGCATAAGTCCCCTTCTCAAACCACCCTGGATCTGAGACCCAGAATTGACTAGTAGGCAAAAACACTGACAATTGGCACCTGTCCCCATAATGGTGCCTCAATATAGATGTGGGACTTTCTTTTGCCTTGGCACATGGGTTCCAGAGAGCTCTACACATGTTGTACCCTGACTCCATCTCCAGAGTCTGTAGACCTCTCTGTCTCCCTATGGTGACCTGAGCTGGACAGATGACTTACTATGACTTTTTCAGGATTTCCCCATCAGAATTTAGTTTGGTACATTTTCTAGGTCTGTTTGGAGAAGTATTGTGAAGAGGGGAGCTCTGCCAAACTGATCCTTGATACCCTGCTATCTTGGCTCCACTGAGTAATGAAGAATGAATTAAGTGATGTCTTCTTGACCCATTTTTCAGTTGAGTTGTTTTTGATGGCAAATTCCTCTATATAATATGCTTCTAATTTTTCAGATCTATAACTTTTGTTCTCATCTTTCTTGTTTCCTCCATTCTGTTTTGCAGGGAGTCTAGTTATTTGGTAATGTTTTCTACCTTCTGTTCTTAGTTATTTGTTCTACTTTCATTTTTTTCTCTTTCAAGAATTCTAATTTGGATTTTAATTTGTTTTTATCTTTCATTTCATTTCTTCCAGACGCTCTTGGAGTCCTTTTGGCCAAGGCAATCTTTTTGCTGAACCTCTACTTGTTCTTATTGTTGAATTATTCTCTTATTTTAAGTTATTTTTTTAATTCTCTTAACCCATAGTATTCTTCATTGTGTTCTAAGTTTTCTCCTATTTATTAATGTCTCTAGTCTTAGTTCCTAGTTTGGAACTTTATGCCAGACTGCCTCTTCTCATGGGCAATCCCTGCTTGATCCTGTCACTTTGTAGTCTAAATTCAGGAGCTTCTGGCAGTTCTAAAGTAGTGCTACTTTCTATTCTCCATCCCAATATATATGGCCTTAGCCCATCTTTTCCATTCATTATCCTCAGTTGAGAGTTGTCTGTGTCTCCAGTTATGACCCTGACACACATAAGATAGGTGCTGACCACTGCTCTGGTTTCAGGCCTCCTGCAAGGACCCCTTGGTCCCATCTTCTACTATGTCTTTGAGTACTTCAAGGTGTGTGTTACTTGCTGTATTCTCCCTGTATAGTGACCTATCATGGTTTTCTGATAGAGCATGGCTGAGCTCCACTAGTTTCAGGCCTATTTTTGAGAGCTCGTGTTGACTTCCCACAACCCTGACACCCTGTTCATATGTCTTGCATCCTTTCAGCTTTCTTGTGACTTTTCTAGTGTGTTCCCCATCAAGATGTGCATAGGTTTCAGGTCCTGTATACCAGGGTTGAAATTGGCCTCTGTCTCTCTTGGCATATCCATTTGCTAATCACCTAAAGGCTTCCAAGTGATTTCTTGTGTTAGCCTGGTCTGGAAAGAAGAGTTTGCTGCTCTTTGTCCTTGGTATTCTTGATCATTGCTCCATTTGGTACCATTTTAGACTTTTGATGGAGTGTTTTTGGGGAGAAGTGGGCTTCCTAGGACTTTCACATATCCATCTTAACTGGAAGTCTCAGAATTCATTTTATTAAGCACCATTTCAAATTCCACTTAACTCATTGGGTATTGAGGGGTCCAAAAAAAGCTGACAACCACTCTTATTGGTGTAGGCAATTATGTGTATCATTATGTGTATATTTGTTATACTCTGAAAATTTAACATTTGTTGTGTTACTAACATTGTGGTTCCAGAATCCAGTTTTCAGTGGGGAACCTAAACATAAGACTTTATCCTTAAAATTTGTTCCTGTAACCTCCCAGTTGGAGGGGAGGGAGAGATTCCCTCTTGGCTTAGGTGAATTTCTCAGTGGAGAATATTTTCTCCTAATTTCCCAATTGCAGATGTCACCTATGCCTGATCTCTTGTGAAGATGTGAGTCTTGGAAGACCACTGTGTCAGAGATGCAGCTTAGGTTGTTTAGATCAGATTTGTCACAGACTTCCTTTAATTCAGAAGTGTCTGTACGGTGCAGGGTCCAGAATGCTGGGCCTAGAGTCAGAAAGAGCCGAGTTCAAATGCAACCTCAGATACTTACTAGCCGTGTGACCCTAAGCAAGTCACTTATACTTTGTTTGCTTCATTTTCCTTAGCTATAAAATGGGGATAATATTCGCACCTATGTCTCTGGGATTGTTCAGAGGATCAAATGCAGTAATATTTGTAAAGTACTCAGCACACAGTCATGGCACGTGGTATGTGTTCTATAAATGCTATTATTATTATTAATCCTACACCAAAAATTGACATGTCATCCCTCAGGAGAGTACTAACCATAGAAAAAATACACAAGACTTGAGGGGATGGGGGAAGGGGAATAATTACACCGTATTGTAATTTAATCAAACTCTTTTTCCAGTTGCCTCCAAGCTGGGAGTGAAACAGTGCCATGCCCTTGTTAGGGATGCTTCCTAGGGAGTCCAAACATTGGATCCATACCCATTCCAAACCCTGGAATTCAGACCTAGAGATAGATGTTGCTTCTGGAACAACCAAATCTACTGACTGGTTTCATGATTAGCCAGTTTATCCCCCTGCCAGCAGCAGTAGTTTTTCCTCTTATTTAGATCTCCCAGTTCCACACCACCCCTTCATGTCAGAAATGACAACAGCAACATAGCTCAGTTTTATCTAGGCATGGTGATATTAAGTCCAAAGGAATGAATTGTTAATTGTAGTTTTTCAGCCACTGACAGGCAGTGGGACCAGTGCCAGGCCTAGGCAAAATGCTGAAGGTTTTAATCAGTCTTTCCAGTCTTTCTATATTTTTCTGTGTCCTCTCAACCCCCACATGAGGCACCAAGAGTCATTCCATTATCAAAACATTCTCTGAAGAAAGGATTTTCTATCTGCAATTTACACCTTAGTGTGAATTTGTTATAGAATAAGAGAATCATATGATCTCACCTTTCTACTGCCTTTGGACTTTTAGCTCCTTCCCAAGGCCATACTTACTGGCAAAAGTTCACTCTGTCTAACATAAGGGTTCTTAACATAAGAGCACAATTTTCAAAGTTGACCTGGATGAGAAATCTAGAGATGTATATGATGGTGAATATATTAATGGGAATTTAGGCACAGAAGGTGACATGGAGTTTAAAGAGAACATAAGGGGAAGTTAAACAAACAAACAAAAAACCTAAAACCACCTTGTAGGGATGCCAAGTGAATTCTCACTGAGTGTTTTTGCTTTGGGTGAATTAAAGGAGAATTCTATTTGGATCAGCTAGAATGTGGTAGGATGAAGAGATGAGAAAGTGCTTAAGGTCATAGTTAGTGGTAGATATCTGAGTAATTTTGGGCTGTTAGAAGATAGTTTCTTCTCGAGGAGAATGTAAAAATCATGTCAAGGAGTGTTTTCCTGGCACCCACAACACAGCCCAGTCATGTCAGGAACCCCATGAAAGTCTGTTGAATGCTGAAAAGCAGGCAATGCATTAGCAACGATTTAATAATTTCTTTGAATGATTCCTGGGAAATTTAAAGGAAATGACATCAGATCTCTTAAATTTATTTTTCTCAGGTCCCTTTTGCAAATTCCCTGGTTAATTTTATTTCTTCAAGGAGGCATTACTTAAAGCCATAAAACTTGAATCAAGGCTTTCCCCCTGCTTAGTGGGTTATTCTCTGGCATAGTTAAGCCCTCTTGGAAACTGCATTAACTCTTTCAGGACATTAGAGTACTCTTTGATAAACTATTACTTCCATTGTCTAAATAATTGCATTTTAATTCCACAAATAAGCCACCTCTGGAAGCTGCATTTATTCTTTCAGGCCACCAGGGTGCATTTACTATCCCAAACTATTTAATTGCCAAATGACAGCAACCTAGATTCCTGAAAGAGTTAACACTACTTTGATAAATAACTAATTTATTTCTAGTGAGAATTTGGATCAAGGAGAGGCTAAGCGTTTAATTGGCTACATTCTCTGTATACAGCAGGTCATGGGGCTCTTTCCACACTTGGAGGAGTTATTTGAGACAGCTGGGACAAAGCTAATAACTGTAGCCCAGAAAAATCCTAAAGTCTATGTATGTAGGGATGGAATTGTGATTACTTGAGCATTTTGTGCGAAAGAATATTTTCCTAGTCCTTGATTAGAGTAAACGAGACACCATCTGTATTTTCTGCATACAGGTTTGTAGGTTTAATGTATCTCCATGCTTCTGCCCTCCCCAAGGTGTTGGATACAGGTTTAATATTTTGCATTTAGACAAGTCGGTTAGCTCATTCTGCTATCTTTACAGCTGCTGAGATTCGGACGCAACGATTAAGAGTACTTGCTGAACATGTAAGACGCATGTGTTGAGCTCTTTCATAACTAACAACAAGTTTAAGGATGTTACATAGTTTCATTAGTTACGGTGAGTCAGAAGCTACAGAGTAATTGAAGATGGCAAGTTCAGCTCAGCAGGCAAGCGACAAATGATAACCTTTTTCATTTGAAGGATGTAAGCATGAGGGAGAAATAAAACCTATTTATGGTAGTCGCAGGGGAGAAGGCTGAAAGTGATGAAGTTGGTCTAACTGGACTCATATTCAGGTTGAAAACTGAAGCCAAACTGTAGAAGAGATTCTGCACTCTCTGGACTTTTTTTTCTTTTTTGGACAAAGCTATCATCATCAGGGATGATGGGGAGGATTCCCGGGAACCGGATGGGTTCAAGATTAGATCATAGGGGCTTTTCCATTGTCCAGGAACTCATTTCTGCTTTGAGGTTTCCAATAGAAAACAGTGACCCATCAGTCTTGTGTTTGGTGTTACATTAAGATCTGAAGAGGATGTCAGCATTTCTAGTGTTAGGTGACAACTTCGGGCGCGTCGGGGATGGTGTGTAATATATGTGCACGTCTGGCTCCATCAACCCCGTGGGACAAGCAAGGGGTAGGGGCAGCCTCCTAGGAGATGGCTGCAGTTTCTGGTCTGTAGTGATCCGGCAATCCCTAGGGAAATGGGGGTGGGGTAGAAAAGGATGGAAGAAGTCCTTGCGTAAAAAGTGGAGAGGGGTGACAGGGTTGGAGCAAATAACCTCAGAGAGAGGGAAACAATCCTAGAGGTGAATTGGAAGTAATGGCTGAACTAAAGATCGGAGGGGGAATCGTGGTGGAAGAAACTACTGTTCCCTTCTTGCCCACTTACAGCTTGTCACTCACACCTTTGTGCCCCACCCCCTATTTGGGGCGCTGACACTGCTCCCGGCCCCTTCCTCTCTGCCCCCCACCTTGCAGCCTTGTCCTCAGCCTTCAAACACCATCAAGTATCGTTCCCCTACCCTCCCTTAACTAATGACTGTTCCTCCTTTTGAGCCCCCCCCCACGCCCGTCAAGGTGTCACCCAAGTAGTTGCGCCCAGAACAGCCCTTCGCACCCCGCGGCTCAGCTCCTGGGGGACCTGGAAAAGGTCTGGGTGGAGCGGTCAAGTGGGAGGTGGTGGGGACTGACGATCACTAAGACCGGAGGGAGCCCTGGTAGGGTGTGAAGCCACCCAACCCCAGGGTGGGGAAGGCGAGGAGGGCGGGGGCCTCAGGCGCGTGCCCGAAGGAGCGAGGGGGAGGAGGAAAGGGGAGGGGTGTGTGCGGAGAGGGAGAGAAGAAAAGGGAGCGCGCTCGCTGCCGCCGCCCTCCTCTGGAGAAAAGCTGGAGAGTGCAGAGCTAGGCTGCTGCGAAGAGCCGCATTTCAATGAGGACGGGCTAATGCAAATCACTGCAATAAGGGCAGAAGCCGAAAACGCGGAGCCCGAGCAGCTGCTGCAGCCCAGCCTCACCACCGCTAGCACCAGCACCGGCACCGGTCCCTCAGCCGCCTCCTCCTCCACCACCACCACCTCCACCAGCAACAGTAGCATCACCCAGGCGAGGACAGGAGCCGCGGAGGGGCCAGGAGACAGAACTGTTAACAAAGACACTTGGCAGCGTCTCTCTGCGGACCGGGTGAGTGCGATTGCCATAAGGAGAAGGGGAAAAAAGGAAGCGCGTGCCTGAGCCATTTCTGCAGAGCCCCGGGGGCGACCCAGCAGACCCCTCGCCCCCCACCCCGCAGAGTCCCCGGGTTGTGGCTGGTTAGGAAGGAGACCCTTCCAGGGGTAGCTCCTCGGGCCTGGGCTGGCAGCCTTCCGGCGAGTCAGTCTCCTCCTCCAGACTGTTCCTAGAAAGGCGGCTGCCCATGCAGCCCAGCCCTGCCCAGCCCAGCCCGGGGGCATTGTGTGGGCTCGGGCCCCTGGGCCGTGGGTACCGGAGTCTTTTGTCTAGTGGTAGGTGCCACTAGGTTTTAAAAGGGAGAAACTGGGCTAGGGAGCGGGAGACTGCATTTTGCGCTCCTTAGCCGCACGTTTCTAGCGAGGATGGAAGGAAAGGGGCAGGGATGGCTAGGCAGAAGGTGTTTGTCATTGTCAGAGTCAGCTGTGGAGCGGGGAACAACTCTGTTTGTCGCCGGCTGAGTGGTGGGGCCAGGCCTTTATTGTGTGAGGGTTTTGACCGTGTGATGGTGAGGTTTGTGCACCTGAAAGGGGTGGCCGGCTTCATTTTGGGTCGGGCTGTAATTCCATTTGCTTGTGTAGTCAGTCCTTCCAGGGACGGCGAGGCAGCATCATGTACAGATTAGCGCCCGCAGTGTTAAAAGCATGCAGGGAGGAAATGGCATTTTCTTCCTAGAGAGAGCAGAGGCTGGAAGACACAACCCCTGCATTGGCCCACAAAAGAGACAGCTTTTGAAGACAGGATTTGAACAGGGTCGCTGCTGGATATTCTAATGAGAGAAAAGGTCTAATCCTGTATGCAGATTTTGCATATATCGCACCTTTGAATGCTTGCATCTAACAAATTCCAGGCACACACACTGATTGCACTGCAGGGGTGCGTATGAGTAGAGGAGGTTTTGTATGTTTCCACACAATCAGTCACCTTTCTTTGGAACCAAGAAAAGTAGGGCAGTGTTTTATGAAACATCACATGTGTGCACACTAGGATGGGTCTTAAAATAAGATTTATATGCTATTAAACAATAGAAATTATTTTCATTCTGAATTTAGAGGATATAATGTATACATATAAACATATGGTATCTATGTGTACAGTATATTTACAATACTTAAAAAATATATGAGTACTTTTATTCCATGCCTTTCCAAAATTCACCTGCAGTGTCATCTTTCAGTAGAATGGGTGAGGTGTGTGTGTGTGTGTGTGTGTGTGTGAAGACTGCAATTGGAATCCATCTGCTAGTACAAGGGAAGACTTCTTAAAATGGTGAGAAATCTCAAAGAGAACAATCAAAGATTCCTAATTCTTGAAATGGTAACCTTGTAGGAAAAGCTTTGTGTTAAGAGGAAACCTCTTTTCCTCTGACACCTCAAGTTTCTCTCCCAGAGGTGTCTAAGATTATTCATCTCTGTTTTTCACAGTGCCTAGTGCTTGTGTTTCCTAGCTAGTAGATGAATGAATGAGAAAGACAGAAGATATTTTATGTTCACAGCCAAGTGAACATTCACAACACATTCTTTACTTTGAGATACAGACACAAACTTCATGAATAGGAAAGCCAGGCTAAATCTAGGAGGGCTTAGCCTATCTGATATACCTCATAGGTGTTCTAGATTGGGTTTAGGTTTGGAGTGGATTCCTATAATTTTTGGTGGTTGGTTAGGAGGGCCTAGTGCTTTGGTTTGGGATGGGCTATTTGGTTTTTTGTTTTTTACTCTAGTTAATTATAGTCAAGAAGCATTTATTAAATGCCTACTGGGTACCAAGTGCTGTGCTAAACACTGGGGGTACAAAGAAAGGCAAAAAAAAAACAAAACAGTCCTTGTTCTCAAAGAGCTCACAGTCTGATGGGGAGATAGCATGCAAACAACTGTGTACAAAATACCTATGGACATAGGATACATTGAGTTTGAGAGGGAAGGCACCAAGATTATGGGGAATTAGGAAAAGCTTCTTTCAGGGGCTAAAATTTTAGCAAGGACTTGAAATAAGACAGAAGGGAAAAAATTCCAGGTTTGGGGGACAGGCAGAGAGAGCACTTGGAGTTGAGAGAGTGTTATGTATGAAGAATAACAAGGAGACTGTATGGATTGTATGTGTAGTGTATGTGTGGAGTGTGAGGAGACTGGAAAGATAGGAGGGTGCCAGGTTATGGGGGGCTTTAGTAGTCATAGTTACAGCTTTGAAAATGATCAGGTTTTAATTTGTGAGGCATATCTATTGATTGCCACTTGAACTGAAGGAGAGGAGAGTCTCTAAGAGAGAAGATGGTGAGATAAAAGATATAGTCCATGGACTAGAGCAGGGAAATGTTCTTAACCTAGGATCTGAAAATTTAAAAAAAATTGGTGATTATTTAAATATAAATGGCCTTTTGGGGGGTAATCTTACTTATTTTATTTTATATATTTAAAAGCATTAAACTAAAAAGAGGTCTGTAGGTATAACCAGATTACCAAAAGAGTTTGGGATGCAAAAAAAAAAAAGAAAAAAAAGGTTAAGCTCTCCCGGACTAGACAAATTTAGGCTTTATGTGGGGGGAGGAAGGGGGGGTAGTCAGTGTGGTATAATGGACTGACAGCTAACCTCAAAGCCAAGCAACCCTGGGTTTGAGTCTCACCTCTATCACATGCTGGTTATGTGACCCTGGACAATTCACTTAATCTCTCAGTGCTCTAGGCAGCTCTCTAAGGGGCAGAGATAATGCCAATCTGAATAGGTAGAGAGAATTTTTCTGATTAGGTAGTTCCTATCTAATATTCCAATTCTCAGATCAATGTAGTGGCTATCAAACAGATTTATTAGTGCAATCTTAGTTAATCTTTTCCCTCCTATTAAAAGAATTCTTTTTTTTTAAATTTGCTTTAGACTTTTTAAAAATGATTCTTATACTTTTTTGTCTACAGGTGTGGTTCAAGCTGATGAGTGATAATTCTGTCTAGTAAAACATAAGCTCTTTGGAGGCAGGGACCATTTTCATTTCTACCTTTGTATCCCCAGTACAATCCCTGACACATAGTAGGGGCTCAATAGGTATTTGTTGAATTGAGTTGAACTGCCCTCCCAAATGATAAACTTGTTGGACTCCCTGGTTGGGCACTATACAATACAGCTTCTGTAGTATTGCAGCTGATTTTAAATATAAATTTAGGAGCGACCCCCTGGAGGTGGGAGAATTACAACTGGCTCAAAACAAAACAAAACCCACAAAGCAGATTGGATCTTGGCTTCAGCTTTAGAACTGTGGGGAATGTTGGTTTTGTGAAGAGCCTGATGAGCTGGTTTCTTGGCATGAGTATTGGCAGTATTTCCTTCCCCCGCCCCTTTAGAATGAAAAAACAAGAGATCTGGCTTTTAAAAAATATATAACAGGATATTCCATGTCCCACAATGAATAGCCAGTCATCCAGCTCTTGTCCTTAATACTTGTCTAAAATGACACTATCTGATATTTTCTTTGAAGTGACTCTATTTATAAATCAGTTGTTGATTTTTATAACTGGGAATGATGTAACTTCTTTCTTCTATATGAGAGTTAGAAGTTATAAGCTATACTGTGTTCTCAGAAGGTAAGAGATCTTTTCTTCCAAGTGGAAGAATGTGTTGCTCCCATGATAGCTCACAATTTTCTCATACCTTGAATTGTCTGAATTAGGAGTATTTTAAAAAGCCCACACTCACCATGCTTATAAGGGCCAGCCTTACCTTTAAGGGGTCTGGTTGATCAATGACAGAATGAATGTCTCTTTCACTTGCCCTATGAGATCAATCATTTATTCATATTAATAGTAACCATAGATCTTTTCCAATTTTACTTTTTTCAAAGTGCTTTGTATTAATTGCCTTTTGTTTGTGGGGTCATAGGCTCCTATATCTAGAACAGGAAGGGATCGTAGAGGCTATCTCCTTTAATTTCATTTTATAGTGGAGGAAACTGAGGCCCAGAGATCACATGTTTGTAGTATCACATGGCAGGATCTGAGCCAAGTCCTCTGACTCCACAGTCAGCATTTTTCTCGATGTAATGTTTAACTCTTGTAAATTGCTATTTTAACTTGACTCATTCAAGTTTTCTGACTGTCAGAAGAAGGGTAGGGTAAACTAAAAGCCATACTATATTTGACATTATGAATAGGTGGCTACTTTGGTGGTATGAGTGGCACTGGGAAGGCCACTTATCCAAGAGTATATTCACCCTATTTTATGTCAAGGTGCCTAAAATTTGAATTAGTTCTTTTGGGTCATGAAAGCTTTAGGCTTTCAAGATTCCCATATTAAAATTCAAATACTCAGGGAAAGATAATATCTTAAGCTATCTATTATTCAGTAATACTTTAGTGAATATTGAGGTAGAATTATTTTCTTTTGAGGCAGATCTGCCGATATATGTCAGGACAGGTACCCTGAGAAAGTAGTAGGGCTGGAGAAGGGAACTGAAAGGGAAGGTGGTGTGGACTTCAGTAACCCTCTGTTTCAAAAAATGGAACAAATCCTTTTCCTCTTAATACTACTCTGATTAGAAACAAACAAAAAAAAGAAGAAACAACTATGTTTAGAAATGCATTTTTATTCATTCAAATTGTACAATGAATGCCCCTCCATAGAAGAAATTGAATTTGTTAGGTTAAAACCAATGTCAAGTTTTGAATATAAAGAAGTTAATTTTGGTTAGATCTGTGTGCATATATATGTGTGTGTAGTATAGGAAAGGGAGAGAGAGAGAGAGAGAGAGAGAGAGAGAGAGAGAGAGAGAGAGAGAGAGAGAGAGAGAGAGAGAGAGAGACCTCCAAATTGTGTTTCTCTAGCTTACCTTTAGGAATTTCTCATCATGTGACCTGCATTCAGTATCATATAGACCCTTTTTATACTTGACTATGAAACCTTCCTTCTTTTTTGTCCTCCACCAAAATATAAAGTTTCAGCTCTTAAGATGGAGATTCAGATTCTTTCTTCATTCACGAAGCCATCCTAAACAATGTTAGTAATTTCTAACAGTATTTCTAACAGTTTTATTGTCTCCACCTGAGCCTGTAGCTAGACCTCAGTGCTTATTGATTCATTGAAAATGACAGTGTGTATTTCTGTGTTTATTTTTCTTACCCTTAGATTCCATTTTGAACATGTCTTTTGGGAGAGATATGGAGCTGGAACACTTTGATGAGCGGGATAAAGCGCAAAGATATGGCAGAGGGTCTAGGGTAAATGGCCTGCCCAGTCCGACCCATAGTGCCCACTGCAGCTTTTACCGAACCCGCACTCTGCAGACCCTCAGCTCGGAGAAGAAAGCGAAGAAAGTCCGTTTCTATCGTAATGGAGACCGCTACTTCAAAGGGATCGTATATGCCATCTCCCCAGACCGATTTAGGTCTTTTGAGGCTCTGCTGGCTGATCTGACCAGAACTCTGTCTGACAATGTGAATTTGCCCCAGGGAGTGAGAACAATCTACACCATCGATGGACTCAAGAAGATTTCCACCTTGGACCAACTAGTTGAAGGTCAGCATTGAAGTAGAGAAACAAAAAGTTATAGTAGGTGTTAAATTGCCAGATGGTGTTCTGTTTGCTCTGACATGATATTTATGTTGATTCTTGGCCCAAGTAGCAGGTGATAGTGAACTCCAGAAATCTTGTGTCATCTTTTTCCCCTCACTCAAAGTATCTTTCTTATCCATTTTTATGACCCCGGACAAGTCATTTAATCATTTTTGGGACCTCAGTTTCCTCATCTGGAACATAGTGATAATAGCACATCAAAGGATGTTTGTAAGTATCACAGGAGATAATTTATGTAACACATTTTGCCAACTTTAAAGAACTATATAAAAGCTAGCTATTATTCTGTATAATTTACCAAGTACTTTCTTCACACTAGTTCTATAAGAAAGATCTCTTATCATCCTCACATTACAGATGAGGAAACTGAGGCCCCAAAAAGGTAAGTGACATATGGCAGAGCTAGTACTGGACATCAAGTCTTCCAACTCCCAGAGAGTACTATGTCTCCTTTAGTGTTGTTTTCTCTTTTATTTAAGGGATGTTGCCCTTAGGGAGTAGAGGAACTTTACTTATCTCTGCTATCAGAAGATTTATTTAAAGTCCTTAAAAACTAATATTTTGTCTTTAAAGTTGATTGGAGAGGTGAGTCAGTGGAGGTTGGATTTGTGGTGTCAGGTTTTTTTTTAACTTCTTTTGGGAGGTATATACTTATAAGTAAAGTACATGGGCTCCTGTCTGTTATTTCAAAAGCAGGGAGAAGGATCTTAGACTGTTCCTCTTCTCTCCAGCATGTTTTGTGGATAATGTGGCAAATCTGTTTCAAGGGGGACAACACTTTTCACTTCATTAGAAATAAGGCAAATAATTTTTATTGGAGAAAGAGTAAAAACTTGAATTTACGCTAAGATACACATGCTAATGGTTCCTTTCCTGATGGGTTCTGAAATGGTTTCCAGTAATACAGGCCAGAAAAAACACAGAAAGGGAAGGCTAGCAGTATTGAAGATTTCTGTTTTTATTAGGGTTACACTTGTTCTCTGTAGAAACTTTCCTTAGCTGCTCAGTCTCTTAATCATTTTGAGTGCATCCTAAAAACTGAAAATTTTGACCTCATGTTATAGGGCATCCCTGTGGCAGAATGCCCATTAATTTCTCCCTTCTCTGGTTTCTACCTTGAGGCTAGTTCAGGTGGTATAAAGTTTCCCTTTCAGTGCACCCTAGGGATTTCTTGTTGCTTCTGCCTCCTCCTCATATACTGCCCTGATCACTGGGCAGAACACTGCTTTCTTCCTTTGTAACTGGAGAACATGTATTGAACCTAGCGTCCACGCCATTCCAGTGTGCTGACTTCTTGTTTCTATCCCTGCTTTCCTCTCCTTTTATCTCTTCACAGAATGCCAAGCAGGTCACTAGTGTGTCTAGACTTTCTAGGCTTCAGGGAGTGAGAAAGAACTTGGGGTTTGGTTTTTCCTTGGCTTTATTTATTTATTTATGGATTCAGGATCCCCTTTCAGTGAGCAGTCATGCTGCCAAAATGTTTCTTGGCTTGCATATGTCTGGCCCTATTCTTTTTATTCAGACTTTGGTGTTTCCAGTAAATTAAAGGAGAAGAATCAACATAACATCTTTTTTTGGGGTACCTGAGAAAATGCATTTATTCTCTCTATATAGTGCAAGCAGATGGAGAACACCACTTTTAATGTATTTGTACATATATGTATATCCTGTTAAACATTTAAAATAGAAGTATCGTTAAATTCTTAAAGGAATGATCATGTATTGCACTAAGTCAAATATAAGAGGTTTTCTATATAAATATGTCGATGTAGGAAAAAGGTACTAAAAATTCCAAGTCTATTCCAGGACAGCAGAGAATTCATGATTGTTCTAGGGTTTTGTGGGTTGAACCTTTGTATGCCATAGTTTTCCCACCCAGGGTTGACTTTCCTATGCAAAGCAGGCCAGAAAAATTGCTGTGATTTAACCCCTTAGGAAGAATTTCAACTCTAGAAAATAGCAGACATTGATGAGTGGTTCTGAAGAATTTCCCTTCTTCCCTTCAAATGACCGTATAACCAGTGCTTTCTCTGACCCTGTTTCCAGTCTGTCAAGTGATTATTATTCTGAGAGGTTCATGAATCAGATCAAAAACATCTTTTAATATTATGACCTTTTCCTAGAAAAGAGACTATTTACCTTCTTTTCATTCAGAGTCCCAGTTAGATCCACCTAGATTATTACCATGTTCGGTTCTGGAACATCATAGTACGGAAGGACGTTGATGAGCTGAGAAGCAGAGGTGACAGACCTTCAGTCTATAGCTTCTGCTACTACTTAGAGGTTGTTGGTGGTCCTTTTCTTCTCAAAGAGGACCATGACATCAGGGAGCTGATAACATGACATGGTAGTGAATTGGCTTCAAGTGAGGAAGCTGTGCAAAGTCACCAGCCCCACTTTCTCCTCCAGAGTCATCTGGGTCTAGTGGCAAGATACAGATCAGGACAACTGGAGATGGATCTCCCATGCCATATAAGAACTAGTTGAAAGAACTGGGGATATTCTGCCTGGAGAAGAGAAGACTGGAAATGTGGATGGAGTGGAGGGTAGTACATAATTGTTGTCTTCAGGTTCTTGAAAGGCTGTGGAATAAGAATTGGATTTATTCTTCCTTGGCCTTGGAGAGGGGACCTCAGAGAGATGAACTGAAGTTCTAAAGAGATTTAGGCTAGGTATCAGGGATGACTTTCTGAGAATTGGACCCACCCAAAAGTGGAATGAACTGCTTTAGGAGGTAGGTTATTCTCCTTGGAGGTCTTCAGCTAAGGGCTTGATGATTACAGAATGTCTTGTAGTAGGATTCTTTTGGGGATATGTGTTGAACTAGAGAGTTGCTGAGGTCCTTTCTAACTCTGAAATTCTGTGATTCTTGGATTCTTTTTGCAAAAAGACCAATAAGTATGTGCTTTTAGCATAAACCAACCCCAAGTATTTTTCTATGACACTTATGAAAGTTGTATAATAATACCTATTTCTTTCTCCTATATAACAGATGTTTATAACAATGAACTAATTCCAGGAGTAGAGTTTCCAAAGCATACTGATGCTTCTTTCACAAAATCTTTTTTCTTTCCAGTCCTCCGATTGTGCTTCTCTCATCAGGTAGCTTGTGTTACCTACCATTTGAAATCCTTGGTTGAATGGTGCATTGTGCTCTGCTAGCTGGTAATATAAAAAAAAATTTAAGACAATAAAACAGTATTTTCTTGTAATTAAATTGCTCTTTGCATCACAGAAGTTTACCTATTGGCAATTGGTGCTTTTTTCCTTAAAAATCAAACTTTATTTCAGTTTTAACAGATTTTCTTAATTTATAACACCAACAATTAGCAAGCAGCTGTGGCTAATGTTGAACTAGCTGGAAATTCATTCAGATTTGCTTCTTGCCCAATTACATTCCTGCTTAGTCTGTTAAAATGCAAATTATTGCTTCATATTCATTATTAGGATCATCGTTCTCCCTATACATACTAATTTTATGTCAACTTCAGCACATATCATTGGCTTTTCATTTTTCTTTTCTTTCAGTCTCCCAATTTGATGATGTTTATGTTGCAAATTTAATCCTTTCAGAAAGAGTGAATGACAGGTGCATTTGTCTAGTAATGTCTTTCTGGGTGTATACACTTATATGATCCATTCCCTACCCCCCCATCAGAGGTTCTTATTTATAGCGACATATGTGACAATATAGGAGTGACTTCACTATTGCCAGGTATCATCCTGATTTGTTCTGTCTTTACTTGTCTCTTCATTTCTAGCTGTGAACAGAAATGGCCTTTTACTGTACAGATTTCTTTGAACAGTTCATTGGTGGGAATTTTTATGAGTGAGCTCCCTTAGAATTAGGTGTGGAGAGGGAGATTTAGACTGTTGGTCCAGTAAGGAAGATTGCATATTAGTTCCACTTCTGTTGCTGATTCACTTGGAGACTTTGGACAAACATTCTAAAATGATGCCCCACCTGCCTATTTCCTTCCCGAAAATGTAACGGTAGTAAATAAGGGAATATTAATGTAAGAACTTTGAACCATTGGGGGAAAGGTACTATGTAAGTCCATCTTAACAAACAGTTTTAAAGTAGCTATTATTTGCAGAGTACTGAAGAGCATTGCTAGGCAATGGGAGAGATTCATAGACAACTAAATCACTTTTTTACCCTCATCCAGAGTCTTATCTGGATGCAGTCCTATATTGCCTCTCTTTTACCACAAAATTTCTAAAGCCTAAAAACCTAAAACCTACATTCATTACCTCTACTTACTTAGCTCTCACTTACTCTAATTCCTTGAAATTTTGCTCCTGGTCCCATCACTTGACAAACACTCCCTCTGGTTAAGATCATGATCACTTCTTACATTAAATGGCTTCTAACCAAGATTAATAGTGATCTCTTAATTACTAACTCCTGTGAACTTTTCTCAATCTCTGTCCTTCTCAACCTATCTGTAGTATTTGGCACTATTGACCACCCTCTCTTTTGGGATACATTTTCTTCTCTGGGTTTTCATAGACTCATAGGTACAGAGCTGGGAGGGACCTCAGTGCTAGCTAATCCAACCTTCTCATTTTATTATTGAGGAAATGGAAATGATTTGCCCTGGCCACATGGGTAGTGAAAAGTAATACTGAGATTGGAACTAGGTCCCTCTGACACAGCGAATACAGTGCTCTACACCTCTGTCTGACACTTTTCTGTCTTGGTTTTTTTCTTCTTTGCATGAAAAATCCTTCTTGATGCCTCCTACAGGCATCCATGTCCCGACTCCTTTGTGTGAGTGTGCCACTAAGCTATTACTGTCCCTCTCCTCTTTTCTTTCAACATCTACACAAGCTCATTTGGTGATTTTATTAGATCCCGTGGATCCATGACCATTTCTATTCAGATGACTCCCAAGTCTATATATCCAGCATATTTCTAACTACCTCCTAGATGTTTCCACCTGGATATTCTCTATCTTAAGTTAAACATGTCCAAAACTAAATATCTTTTTGCCTGAATCTACCCTTCCTCCTAAACTCCCTGTTTCTGTCAAATGTAATACCAGTTCACAGTCACTTAAATTCACAATCTAGGAGTCCTCTTTTTAATTCCCATTTACCCATCCATATTCAAGAATTTGTTAAGTCTTGTCAGTTTTGTACCCTTGGTATGTCTTGCCTCTGTCCCTTTCCCATTACTCACAAAATCCTCTGGTTCAGACCCTGATCACTTCTTACTGCATTACCCCTACTCTTTCTTCTTCAATCAGTCCCCAACACAGCTGCCAGCCACCTAGTCCTAAAGCCACAGTTCTGACCATGCTACTCACCTACTTAAGAAATTTGAGTGACTCTCTATTGTCCCCTCCTTTTCTCATTTAAAACCTTTTTCAGGATGGTTCCAGAGTGTTTGGTGTTCACGTGTGGTCCATTAATTTTTTTAACCTGTTTAACATTGTATCACATTGGGCAACATACTTAATCTGCCAGAATTGAAAATGGAAAGTGTTTCTTTTTTACCTTAGGAGAGGAGGGTGAGGTGTGATAATGATTCCATTGGTGAAAATAAGGTCATTTAGGAGGTTCCTTTTTTCTCCTGCCTTTTATTTTTATTTTATTTTACATTAGTTTATTTCTTATGTTTATTTATAACAATGAATGGATTCCAGGAGTAGATTTACATACTCCTGGAGGAGGATGTTGGTCATCTAAACAAATTAAACATACTTTTCCTTTTAGTTATTCTCTACCCTTAATACTCTTTAGTCTCTATCATTTTTATTCTTCCCATTTATGGTTCCCATTTATGACTTCTTTTCTATTCTCATTGCTATAATCCTACTCCAAGCTCTTTCGTTCATCTCATAATTATTTATTAAGTTTCAGCTATGTTTCCAACATTCTTCTTGGCACTGGGCATACAAAGACAAAAAACCTTCCATTCCTCATGTAACTTATATACAACTGAAGAAAAATAGTGTGTGTACAGGTAAAGAGAAAAAATAAGTACAGAGTAATTGGACAAAAGAGGAAGGCCCTTATAAACTCATTTTTTTTAATGGAGAGATATGGACCTGCTGACAGTACAGTTAGGGTGATTTCATTGACTGGCAAGACCTAAAGAGCAGTCATGAAAATCTCAGTGTCTGCTTGAAACTTGGTCCCTAATGGAATACTCGGGTGTTGGTGTTTGGTGTGGAGTTGACTTAGATGAAGGCATATGTTACATTTACCAAAATGCAGCTGTCACACAGAAAGGATCCAAAAAGAACTTGACAGACCGGAGCATTAGGCTGGATGGATTTAATAAGGTGAAATTTCATAGCGATAAATATAAAGATTTACATTTGGTGTAAAAAAACCTTCAACATCTTGGAGTTAAAAGGCTCTTCAGAACTTGTTTCATTCAGCTTGTACCTAGCTACCTCGCAAATGCAAGTTGCTGGAGACACAGCTAGAGACAAATATAAGTTGCTTGGAGACACTTTGAAAAGATCTGAGGGTTTTAGTGGACTATCAGCTCTACGTAAGTCAGAAATATGGCATCCAAAAAAACAAAAACAAATCCCCAATGTAATATTTCACTGTATTAAGAGACATAGGATTTTGAGAACTATAGAAGGTTTTTTTTTTTTTGGCTATTGTTCAGTCATATTGTCAAATCCAACTTTTTGTGATACCTTTTGGGATTTTCTTGGCAAAGCTACTGGAGTTGTTTGCCCTTTCCTTCTCCAGATCACTTTATAGATAAGGAAACTCAGGAAAACAGGATTAATTGACTTGCCAAGGGTCACACAGCTGGGAGGTTCTGAGGCCAGATTTGAACTCAGGAAGATGAATCTTCCTGATTCCAGGCTCTGTACTGTATCAGCTTTGCCACCTAGCTGCCCTTTATAAGAGGGATAGTCCTGTCCTACTATGAGAAGAGAGTGGGCATTTATGTAGCACATACTATGTTCCAGGTACTAGGCTAAGTGCTTTACAAATATTTTTTATTTGATCTAGCACACTGCACCACTATATCCAGGTTACATCTGCAGTTTTGTGTTCAGTTCTGAGTGCCTCCTTTCTAGGATAGGGAGAGGGAGACAAGGAAGAAAGGGATTAAGCAGTTTTTATGTACCTACCATGTGCTAGTTGGCCACAGGTTGCCTATCCCTGGTAGAGGAAGGCTATCAGCTTGGTGGAGGATCTCAAGATCATTCCTTATGATGATCTAGTGATAAAAGTGAAGATATTTAGGGTAGGTTGGTAGGTTTGGTACCTTTCTTTAAACATTTCACACTGAAAAATAATTAGATGTTTTCCTCTAGGCCTTCATCAGGCCACAGGGAACAAAGGGTAGAAATTTGAGAGGCAGATATGGACTTGACTTACAAAAAGTAATGGGTAGGACTTTGGAGACCATGTTTTAGTTGTTTTGTTCTAGGTCTCTCACTACCTTGTAGATGGTTTTGGTCAAGTTTCTTTATCACTTTGAACTGAAAGCCATGTAGTACAATAGTGAGATCACTGATCTTGAAGCCAGAGGACATGGGTTTGAATCAAAGCTTATTAATTACTGCCTATGTAGCTTTGGGTGGCAGGTTGTTCAGGTTTTGGGCAAGTTGCCCAGGTTTCTTCACCCTTCAAATTAGCAGGTTGGACTTGCTGTGTTTATCTTTTTCAGTTGTGTCCAACTCTTCATAACCCCATTTGAGGTTTTCTTGGTTTGCCATTGCCTTCTCCAACTCATCTGACAGATGAGGAAACCAAGGCAAATAAGGTTAATTGACTTGCCCAGAATCACACAGCTAGTAAGTGACAGGCCGAATTTGGACTCAAGTCTTACGGACTTAAGGCCCAGTGCTCTATCCGCTGCACCATTTAGCTGTCCAGAAGGTTGGCCTGCATGTTCCCTAGGATGCCTTCTAACTCTGACTTAATGATTCTTTGATTCTTGCTAAACCTTCAGTGTTCGTTTTATGTGTTTTGACATTCAAAGTCTACCGAAATATATTCCCTACCTACCCTTCTGTTCTTTCTCATGTTCCTGAATATGAACTCTTTGATTTGTCTGAATTTGGCTACTTACTGCCATCCAGATTCTCCCCTCCCCCCAAAAGGAAATATATATTATTTTACCTCCAGGGCTTTTCTCAAAGCATCCTCTTGCACATGAAAATCCCATTACAGTCACATACCTCTTGAAGTTTTATCCATCCTTTCAAAGGTCATTTCAAGTCTTACCTTCTCTGAACACCCCAGGGGTGACCTGTTGCTCTCTAAGAACTCATCTAAAATATCATGCCCCTTGGTTAACACTTAACCATTGTCTCCCTTGTGTTACTATTTTTTATGTGCTTTTGTCTGCTTGGCAGTAGAAGATGCATGATTGTAGGATCAGGGGGCCTGAGACTGAATCCTAACTCAGCTGTTTGACCTTGACCTTGACCAAGGCCAGTTGCTACTATAAGATGGTCTTCTCCTCTGTAAAATGGAGTTAATAACCCATGTGTTACTTAACTCACATGCTTATTGTTGAATAAGTGCTTTAGAAACCTTAGAGTACAAGTTGAATACAACTGAGATTTTGTAGTAACTCATGATCAGAGAGCCTGAGTTTGGTTCCCATTGATGATGCTTACTACCTGTATCATCTTGGGCAGCTTAAACTCCTTTTGACCTCCATTTCCCTGTCTATAAAATGAGGACACTGGACTATATGGCTTCTAAAGTCCCATCCTGCTCTAAATCTTTGATAATATGAGTCCCAACTAGGTTCCAAGGTCTTTGGGGGAAGGAGACCTGTCTTATACTTCTTTGTATCCCCATAACATCTGGTGGTGCCTTGCATATTGTTGGAGCTCAACAAATACTAGATAATTGATAGCCATCTTTGAGAATGCAGATGCATTAAAAGAATTGAAAGTTCTTCGGATTTTGCTATTGTTCAGTTGTTTCAGTCATCTCCAGCTCTTAGTGACTCCGTTTAGGGTTTTCTTAGCAAAGATACGGGAGTGGTTTGCTATTTCCTTCTCCAGCTTATTTTACACATGAAGAAACTGAGACAGGCCTCTGTCAGGTGACTTGCCCAGAGTCACATACATAGCTAGGAAGTGTCTGAGCCCAGATTTGAACCTGGGAAGATGAGTCTTCCTGACTCTAGACCCTGTACTGTATCCACTGCACTATCTAGCAGTGCTCTTTCAGTACAGCCATCTTTTTATATTTTCTAATCCACATATCCGTGGATACTGTTCCAAGTTGCATTGTCAGCTATCTGCACGGAGGAGAAGCAGATTAACAAAGGGAATTGGATGATCCCATTTCTGTCCTCTTTGTCTCCTTTTGCTCTTACTTTGCTACAACTGGAAGTTTCGTGCAGGAACGTTAATTAGAATGGTGGTGAAGGTAGGGTGGGAGGAGAGTTTCATTTCATTTCAATTTTTTTTTGTTCATTATAACTTCAGGAGACACAAAGGATAAAACTGAAAAATCTACCATTCCCTGATCCCTTCTTCCTTGCTCATTCTTTTACTCCTTCAAATAACTGGTGGCTTGATGCTTCTAGTCACAGTGGGAGGTTATGCCTTAGGTTGTATGGCTGATTATCCTTCTTCATTGACATTTCTTTCTGGTAACTCATCATGTTCATGAGGCATCCATAACCCTGCCTTTTTCTCAGTCTTAGGACATGGGGTAGTTCAGTTAAGACTTAACTAACTTTAAAAATAAAATGCTTGATGGTATTTTCTGAATGGTTTCTAATTTGTTTTCCAATCCCACCCCCTACCCCATGCAAAGAGATTAAAGTTCCTTCCCTTGAAGGCCAATTGCTATATAATGATAATGATAACAGTAATGATCATTCCCAGTACTTTTGTCTGCAACAATCCTGTGGGGATCGGGAGTTGAAAAGGACCTCATAGGTCAACTGATACAGCTCCCTCATTTTATATATGAAGAAATTTAGACCCGGAAAGGGGTGAGGTGAGTTCTTCAAGGTAAGATGAGGTGTCAGAATTGGAATCCAGCTCCTTTAACTTCAAATCTAGATACTGCACATATTACCTCTATTTGACAAGTGAAGAAACTGAGGATCAAAGAGATCTTGTGACTTTTTCCCAATGGCCACACAGTTAATGATTGTGGAAGTTGGGTCTCCTGAATCCATAAGAATCCAGAGAATCAGGATATGGTCTTTTAGAGGTTGTCTACTCCATTTTTTCCCCTTGAAGCAAGACTGCTTTTAAACTGCAAAGTTATCATATTTTTTAAGATTTCCAGGTAAGGAAAATCCATAAACCACCTTGGGGAATCTTCCTGGTGTTTAGCCGTGCAATCAAAATGTCCTTCCTAAATCAGGGCATTCCCAGGCATGCTGTGATTAAGTGTGCACTCTTTGTAGGCTAGGTGTGCTCAGAAGGCACTTTACGATTTTTCTGTAGACCGCACTCTCTCATATTGTTCACCTCAGGGTTCCTTTTTTCAGAATTTTTACTGTGGGATGGCAGAGACTTGAATATTTAGTTCTCTCCTAGATCTTAACCTAACCATGAAATAACAGTCAAATATGGTTGTTAGATTTTGCATTGAAGTGGTTTCTATGCTAGAAAAAAGTAAAATTCATCCCAGACTACTCTTTTAAAATAACCTCAACATGACATATTTTGAATTTATAGATAAAAGTAAAATAAGGACCTGACTGCAACCTCCAAAGGAAGGAATTTTCAGACTAGAGAATGTCACATTAGATATCATGGCTTGCTGGGAAAATGTGATGTTGTAAGTTAGCCCTGCCTTTATTAGAGTAGATGGCAAAATTTGAGCTGCAGGTGTGACATTGAAGGCAAGTAGATCTTGGGATCAGAAAGGGACCCCATAGCTTCCCCGGTGGACACAGCAATATTATATCCAGAATGCCATCATATTGGCCACCATATTGATTTCTTCTTTATTGGAAGATTTTAACTTAGCTTTATGGGAGGCACTTTTTTAGGGGAGGCTATTTTTTTTTTATTTTGTAAATGATGAAAAAGGGCACTGCATTTGGAAGGTCTTGGTTTAGATTCTTGCTGTGTGGTCTATGACCGTTAACAAGGCACAACTTCTCTGGCATCTCATTTTCCCATCTTTAAATGAGCTTTAATAGGAGATCTCTAAAGTCCCTTCAAGACTGAAATGATTTAATTATAACTCAACTCACAGTGTTGTGTCCTTTATGATTTATAAAGGATTTTCCTCACAACAACTTTGGGAGCAATTATAATTCCCACTTAACAAGGGAGAAAACTGAGACTCATGGAACATAACAGAATTGTCCAAAGTAACACAATTAATGAATGACACGACTAGAACTGGACCCAGTTCAGTCTAGGAAGTCTTTATTAAGTTGAAGACGTGGTGCTTGGTTCTGGGAATGAAAAGACAAAAGGTAAATGATCCCTGCACCAAGGAGCTTACATTCATTCTAGCGTGAGTCAGAAGGATTCAACATGTAGAGATAAATATATGCAATATATACTTAAATAAATACTTATTGGACTGGACTGGCTCCAGTTCTAGCCGTGTCATTTATTTATTGTGTTACTTTGGGCAATTCAGTCATGTTCTGTGAGCCTCAGTTTTCTCACTTGTTAAGTGGGCAAGACCTTACACCATTTGCCAATATGAAGTCACAATGGATACATGACCTTGACTTAAAAAAAAAGATTTTATAAGAAAAGTAGAAGAACATAGAACATTTTACTTATCAGACTTGTGGATAGGTGAATAATTTATGACTGAACAAGAGATAGAGAACAAAGTTAGGTGTAAAATGGATAATTTGGATTATATTAAAGTTTTTGTACAAATAAAACAAATGCAGTCAAGATCAGAGGGAAAGCAGAAAATAAGAGGAAAATTTTTATAGAAAGTTTATTAGATAAAGGTCTCATATCTAAAATATATAAAGAACTTTGTCAAGTCTTTGAGAATATGAATCATTTCTCATTTGATAAATGGTCAAAGGATATGAATAGGCAGTTTTCCAATGAAGAAAACAATTTACAGTCATATAAAATGCTCTAAATTATTATTCTTCGAGAAATACAAATTAAAACAACCTTGAGATAATCATTTTACACCTACCAGACTGACTAAGATGATAGAAGGGAAAAGTGACAAATATTGGAGAGGATGTGGAAAAATTGAGACTAATTCATTGTTGGTGGAATTTTGAACTGATTTTAGAGAGTGTCAAGATATTAGGAAAGACCCTGTTTTCCAAAACAGTTGAACTACCTATACCCTTTGACCCAGTAGTATTAATGCTTGGTCTGTTTCCAAAGATGATTAGGGAGAAAAGGAAAAGAACCTATATGTTCTAAAATGTTCCCTTTGTTGTGACAAAGAACCGGAAATTGCCGGGATGCCCATTGGGGAATGACCGAACAAGTTGTGGTATTTGATTATGATGAATTACTACTATGATATAAGAAATGATGAACGCAGTGATCTTAAAAAGAACATGGAAAGACTTGTGTGACATAATGAAGAGTAAATGAGTACAATCAAGAGAACATTGTATACGGTGACAGCAATATTGTTTTGAAAAAGACTTTGAGCAAATTAGTTATTTTGACTTCTATAAATACCCAAATTAATTGTAAAGGACATAAAAAGAAAGATGTTAACTGCATCCAGAGAAAGAAATGATAAATAGAAATATGTATAGAATAATTTTACCTACATATAACTAGTGTCTAATGGTAGTCATCTCTAGGGAGGATGAAGGGGAGAAAAGAAAAAATTTACATGATAGTTTTGTTGCATATTTGAAAGGAATAACAAATTGTGCATAGTATATTTGCAGTTTCATATGCAATCATCTTTTTTACTGTATTGTGTTATGGAAATGCTTGTTTTATTCCATAGATTAAAAATTAATGAAAAAAATTTTAAAAAGTTGTGTGGAACAGTGATATCAAACTCAAATAGAAATGGCTACTCCATATTTTGACTTAGAAAACCACAAATAGGCATTATCTGTTATATCGTATTTTAATTAAAAATTTTCCCATTACTTTTTAATCTACTTGGGAGTTTTATGGGCCTCAAATTTGACACCTATGGGTGGTAGGTAGATTGGATAATCCAAGAGAGGGGTGATGAAGGCCAGAACTAGGGTAGTAAAAGTGTGAATGGGAAGAAGGAATTGACAGAATTTGGAAACAGGAGTCGGAAGAGGAGGGGATGAAGAAATCAACAGGTAAAGTCAAGAAATGTTTATTATGTGCTAACTGTGTCCAGTGTTTTGTCCTTCATTCTCAAAGAGGACCATGACATCAGAAAGATGATGACATGACTTGCATTTGAATTGGATTTGAATGAGGGAGGGCTGTGCAAAGACAGCAGCTTCACTTTCTCCTCCAGAGCCATCTGGGTCTAGTGACCAGATATAGATCAGGTCACTACTGGGGATGTCTCAGGATGCAGTGGGAGACCTTGGCCTTTTTAAGATAAGGTTTGAGTGTAGCAGTGTCCATGTGGCAAATGTCCTAGCTATTGAGGTAAGCACTGTGAATACTGAAGATAATACTGAATACAGGCAGAAAGTCTCTGCCCTCAAGGTGCTTGTATTACAATGGGGGATAGACAGATATGAAAGGATGGCAGAGTAAGTCCAGGGAGTCAGGAGAAGAACGCAGAAAGAAAGGAAAACATGACTGGCCTGGACTTTTCCATTCAAATGAAGTTTCTGGAAGGAAGAAGAGCAGAGTTTGAGAGAGCCAGAACTAGAGTGGACTTCCAGGATGAGGAGGCTTCTGTGGTATGGTAGAGAAAGTGCTCCAAAGGAGGAATTAAGATATGATTGGCCTGGGATCTTTCCTTAAAAAGTACATTCTGGGAGGAACCCTGCATTCAGACAAAGGGGCAAAGAGTCCCAATGAAGAGAGGTGAGAATGTAGGGTAACTCCAGGATTGCAAACCTGGATAACTAATTTTGTACTCAACAGAATTAGGGAAGTTTGGAGGATGAATGGGTTTGGAGGGGAAGGTAATAAGATCTCTTTTGGATGTATTGAATTTAGATTTCCCTAGGGCATTTAGTTGGAGATGTCTAACAGATAGCTGGTAATGTACTGATTCTCAGGTGAGAGACTAAGGCTGGATATGTGGATCTGGGAGTCATATTCACAGAGATGATAATTGAATCCCAGAGCACTGATGAGATGACTGAATCAGAGAGTGGAAAATGAGAAGAAGAGCTCTTCCATCTTTACATCTGTGCCATTATGGTTTTCATGATTGGAAGATGGGGCATGGATGACTACTCTGAAGAAGTCACAGAGAGGATGATATTCGGGAGAGCAAAGACAGCATCATGGAAACCCAGAAAGAAGTATTCTAGAGAACGTGGTGATATGCAGTACATATTGCAAGAAGGTAAAGGAAGATAATGAATGAAAAATGCCATTGGATTTAGTAATTAATTATCCTTGGTTACTTTGGAGAGAACAGTTTTGGTGAATTGATGTGACTGAAGCCAGATTGTACAGATTTGAGAAGTAGAAGGTAGAGGAGTTAGATTCAATGAGTGTAGATAGAGCCTTTTCTAGTCTGTGAAAGGGTGCAGAGATTAATACTTCTACTAAACAGTAGGATGATAGCTTGACATACTGACAATGTTGCATGATATTTTTTTAAATTAAGGATTGAGCATTTTTGGAAGCTGTAAGGAAGAAGTTCAGTAGATAGGGAGCAACTGAAATTATGGGGAAGGTCTTGGGATAAAGGACAAAAAATGAAGGGGATGGTTGAGTAATAAGAGTTATCTCTTTCTCATTAACCAGGGCAAAGGTGAGCATGCAGGGTTATGTGGAGGAATGTTAAGTAAGACATAGAATTAGGGAAGAGGAAGTTCACGACATATGGCTTCTATCATATATCCCTTGCTGAAAGAAGGTAGCCGGGGAAAGGGCAGAGTGGCATAGGAGGCCTGAGAAAGAAGAGATTGGAAACAGCAGCTATGGGAAGTGTCGTAAGCAGTCAGGAAAGAACAGAAGCTGGATGAATGAGATCCCATTTGAGATTAGATAACTTAAATTTCTAATGGCTCCAACAGTGTAGTTGTGATGTCCTTAGCCATATTCACCAGTAGGGAAAGAGCAGAGAAATCAGGTGGTGATGGTGAGTGGGAGTTCACCCAGAGTTTGGGGTTTGGTATAAGGCATGAATGATGATAGGACAAGGGGACAAGGGATTCTAAAGTTTATGACATGGTATCTAATTGAACCGGTTAACTGTAGGGTAAGGATGGCACAGGAAGGTGAGGTCAGAGCAGGAGTTGGGAGCAGAGGGGGTACAGTAACTGGAGTCTCCCTAAGAATGAAGAATGGGTAGAAGGAATAACTGAGAAAGGTGGAATGATAGGACCTTGTGGTCAGAGAGAGGAATGAGACCATCACAGAGGTAGAAAGTATAGCAGGTCTTGACTGTTAAGTCAATGTTCTTTTCACTATACAAATGGGAAAATTTTCTTTATAGAAATTTTATTTAAAGCTATTTTTTCTGGAGCATGCCTAATTTATGTTTGGTAAAAGATGAGCCACTCAAGCATTTTCTTAAAGTATCATGGGTTGTTTGCAAGAAGAGACACTTTTGACACCTTTACCAATATCCTGACATATTTGTAGATGTATATGTAGAATTCTTTTTGCTGTGAAATCCTCAAAATGTCTCAGTTTTCCAGGGCAGAAACAATCTCATTTTGATATTTTGGATGTTGTAAGGTTGGAACTCACCTCACTTTAATGGTTGATTTTATCTTATTATTGACTCTAAAATTTTTATCTTTTTATAATTGTCTTTTAAATGAAATAGGAATTCAGACAGATGTTCCCTCTTATGCTCTCACCATTCAATTTTTTTAAAAATCCCATTTATTTTAAATCCTAGTAGCAGATCGTTCTTAACATTGGATTTTTTGCTTTTTATCCATTACAGGCTGGTAGGGAAGCAGTAAGATAGGTGTTTTGTTTTTCTATCTCTATCATAACTGAGAAGATTGTCTGTTAGCGGTTTGAAGACTACTTAAGGATTTTTGTACTCTCTTTATCTTTGAAGGAACAGATTAAAAAAATTTTTTTGGCGGAGAGATGGAGGAATTCTAACAAGCAGTGTGTTTTAACCCCCACATAGAATGAACATTGCAATTGGTTAAAGAAAAAGCTGTATGTCAGCTTTCTTCCATTCAAAATTACTTGATTTAGAGGTGCTGTTATACTTGAACCAATGCTGTAGACATGCAAGTTATCAGATAGAACTTAGAGTAGCTTAGGTTAAGTAAAAAGCAGCGTTGAAATGATACCTCTGAATGTGACATTTTTTCTCTCATATAGTACTCTATAGTACTATTATACAGTACTATATTATCCCTCCCAGGGGATAATTAAATGATTTGTAATGACTGTCTGATTTCATTTTTATATTTTTAAAAATTTGCTTCTAATTCACATATCAAATGTCTAAGCTTCTGTGAAATAAAAGATGATGGTCTTGTGCTGGTGGATTTAGCTACATTTTTAAAAAATGAAGATTTTTTTTGTTGAAGGATGAGCTACTGCCAATTGGCCATTTGGGAAGGCAAGGCTATGGAGTTTTTGTGTACAGACAGATCATATAATTCCTGTCCTATAGAAGTTTAGAGTCACTGATGCATTATTTAAACCTGTGGGATGAAAAATGATAAGAAGTGGAGGTGTTCCCATTTGTATTTTGTCACTTTCCTGAAATGTCACTGTTATGTTGTCCTATTTCAGGCCGTATATAGATATCATTGGGGGGCCCTCTGCCACTCTTGATTGCAGTTTCTCTCCATGACAGTAGGCAGTCTTCACAGTTTCTTTCATCAAAAACATTGCTGTAATCATTATTTCCACCATACCCGCCATGATTAAGCCTCTTCAAACCCAGCTAGACTTGTCCTTAGTTTACCTTCAGGCCAATACAGAAAGTCTTCCTTGTTTGGGAAGACTTGCCACCCATTACTAGAGTCTTTGAGAAACTATGGTCAACTTGACACAAATATAAAGTCATGGACTAGACTTCTATTTAATGGATGCTTTTCCTTCAGTACATTCGGTGTATAATATGTGAAACCAAGATCCCCTGATCAAATTACTTTTTAATGAGCATAATTTAACTCCTAAAAGAGAAAAACTGACTTGGGAAATGTACCCTTCTACTTGGTACCAGCTTCCCTTTTGATACCCAATTTTGGTTCATTAAAGGAGGAATTATGTTTTTGTCGTAGATTCATTTGCATTCTCAATGTCTCGTACTTTGCATTGCACATAACAGTCAGTCAGTGCCAAAAGCATTTATTAATCTTATACTGTATGCCAAGCATGATGCTAAGTGCTGGGGGTACAAAGAAAAGCAGAAGAATAGCATAGCATAGTAGGCACTTTTGTTGGCTTGAATTGAAATATGGGCAACAGAGCAGAAAGATCTGGTTTGAATTGCTGCTAATAGGCATATTTTAACAATAATATAATAATGACATTTGCTAGAATTCCATATGGTCTTTTGACACTTGAGGCTTTACAAAGGGTCTTTTGTCTGTTACTGCATTTGATCACCATGGTAACCTTGTGCGGTAGGTCGAGCAAATAGTAATATTCTCCTCTGACAGATGAAGACACTGAGATATGGAGAGATTAAATGATTTGTCTCAAGTCACATAGCTATTTGGTGCCAAAGCCAGGGCTAGCACCAGGTTTTCCAACTCTGAACTCAGGTCCTTCACTCCATTTACTCTGTTTATCTCTGAAACCTTGGTTTTAATCTAAAATCCTCACACATAGCCTCACAAGTCCAGGTACATCCTCGAAAAAAGGAATACAACCAGGATGCATGACAATCTCTGGGTGATTAGAAAAGATTGGCTTAGAGGCTATAAGAGAGAGAGACAGAGACAGAGAGAGAGAGACAGAGAGAGAGAGAGACACAGAGAGAGACAGAGAGACAGAGACAGAGAGAGTTACTGTTACCTAGGGAAACATTTTTACCAGTTTAAAAAAGATGTCTTACTTTTGGAACTTATTTATATAAACCAATTGTTTCTTGAAAATGAATGCCTGTAACAATTTCTAAATCATTTTAAACCCCTGGTTAGTCATTTATTTATTTACTATGAAATACTTGTTCTGTGACCTTGGATAGTCAAACTATTAATTTAAAAATATTGGAGAGGGACATAGAAAAAATAAAAGAACCCTGTTGGATTTGAAATAGATCATTTTATCAGTAATTATTTAAATCTTTCACTCTTTTTACCTATTAAATTTATATAATGGGTAAAGATTTTTCTCTAGTAGCATGGGGGGAAAAGGTTATTTTAAAACCTACTTACTTTTGAAATTTCACCTTTAAGAAATTTATGTTCTGGGTTAATTTTATTATGTAGTTTTCTTTTTAAAACCTGTGTTTGTTTTCTTTTTACTTTTAAAAAATATATTGGCCTTCTCTTTAATTGCTTATTACCGGTTAAGTTCAACTTCTTTGCCAAAAACTCTAGTTTTGAAAAGCAGAATTTTGTTAATGTCTGTCTGACCCTTAGAGTAGTAACAATTTCTGAATTTGTATTTTTTAAAGATACAGTTTTGGTAGTAGTAGTCATCCCCAAATATTCATATATTAATCCGCAAGTATTTATTCAATATCCTCTATGTGCCCAAGACTGTGTACATAATCATTGAGAAAGGAAGGAATGATTCCTCTGTTTATATGAGAATTTAAGAATAGACTTCAAACATGAGATAAATTTACATGCATGTATGTAATCATTTTTCTTTAAAACCATGTGCTAACGAATATAATTATTTCATTTAAGAAGCTGTTATTTGATAATGAAATTGTCTCAAATATAGCAACTGCCTCTTTATTCTATACTTCTTTGAGATTTAAAGCTTTGAAGTGATTGTCATCAAATGTGTAGAGCATTTTCTTCTTTGGATGGGATTTGTAAGCATTTTGTTTCTGAAATCAACATCAGATATTTTGATAATACTGTCACCATTTTGAAAAGACAAAAGTTAAAGCCATATTATGCATTGTTAGATTTATCCATTTTCCTTCTCTCACAGGTAACCTTAGATCCTACTCTACTGAGAAAACTGAACATGGGAACTCCCCCATCTATCTGTCTCTCCACCTCATAGTTCTTGTCTTCTCACATTTTTTGTTATTTCATTCCAGTCTTAGAGAATGAGGTAGACTTTCTCCTTGTTCAAACTAGCAACTCTTTTTTTCTGTACTCAGCTGTACTTTCATCTTCCGAAAGCACAAGTCTGACCCTATCACCCCAGCCCCCATTCACTAAATTGTAGTGGCTCCAATCTCCCTCATGATCAAACATAAAGACCTATTTCTGTTATTCAAAGCCCTTCATAATCTGGCCCCTTCTTGTATTTCCAGTCTTCTCAAGCCTTGTTCATATAGTTGGTGAACTAAAGACACTGACCTCCTTGCTATTTTTCTAACAAGACACCCATTCTCCCAATTCTGTGCATTTTACTAGTTATCACCCATTCTCTTCCTCCTCATTTTCATCCTGACTTCCCTGTCTTCTTTCAGATTCCAACTAAAATCTCATGTTGTGAAAGCCTTTCCTGATCTCTGTTAATACCAGTGCCTTCGCTCTATTACCTCTGATTTATGCTCTGTGTAGCTTGTTTGTACACTTTCTCCCCCACTGGATTGTGAGCTCCCTGAGGGCAGGAATATCTTTTGCCTTTTATTGTATCCTAGTGCTTAGTATGGTGCCTGGCACAGAGTAGGTGCTTACTGAATAGTTATTGACTCACTGACTGTACCCTTGATGACAGCTCCTCATTCTCCTCTGGCCAGTTTCTCCTAAAGCTTACATTTTAAGAAAAATGTCCAGTTGAGTCACGTTTAGCTTCCTCTCTGAGCTTCCCCTGACTTCAGACTTTCTCCTCCTTGTCCTGATGTAGGTAGGTAACTTCTCCTACATCTCCACCTTTCAGTTTCCTTTTATACATTGAATGTAAGCTGCTTGATATCACTGTCTCTTTGTTCACATTTATATTTACAGAACTTTGCATAGTACCTGGCATATGGTGAACACTCAATACATTCTTGTTTCCTTGACTTGGTATCCTCAGTCTCTGTTACCTCCCTCACCTCATCGTCATACTTACCCTCTTTCCCCATTGGTTTTCAGCTGCTTGAAGAATGTTGGGCTGTGAGTAAGTAACTTGCTGCTGCCTTATAAGATCTGACTCAGGATGAGACAAATTAATGGTTTTCAAGGCTTTGTTCCCCCTCTCTGTCCCTTCTCCACAAACCTCCCCTTTGCCTCCCACTTCCATTTTTCCCCTTGGACACAGTTCATGACTTCCTGCCCTGGCCCTCTTGTTGAGTTGCTTTCATGAGCTTGGCTTTGACCTCAGCCAGACTTTCTGTCTCCTCTTTCCCCTCTCCACCACACCTCCCTCAGGCCTGTTAATCTGTTAATTGTCCTTTGAATTTTGCTTGGCCCTCATTCTCTCACTCGCCTACCAGTGACTGATAACTGGCTACAAACACGTTTAGATTTCTCTAGTGTTAAAAAAGCATTTACTTTATCTTGTTAAAATTTTCATGCAACATCCCCTTTTCTCTGTTACCAGAATTCTAATAAGAATACTAGGGCCTCCCCTCTGTTCTCACACTCTCATCACTACTTTCTCTGGAAAATTTTACAATTTGCCCTCTGTCTCCTTTTGAAGCCGCTTCGTTTGAGCAGCAGTGGTGAAGCGTTCGTTGTAGGAAAAGTCCAGGTTTTTCAGGGTCCACATTTTGTCTCTGCTGCTTATTAGTTTTGAGACCTTGGGTGAATAACTCGACTCTTCTGTGTCTGCATGTCAGTAAAAAGAAGAATATAGTATTACCTATTTCATACATTGTTAGGATCAAAGGAGACCATGTAAAATGCCTTGTAAACATTTAAATACCCTATAATGTAATCTGCTCTCCAGGTATGATAGAGAGCAGACCACATATGAGAGTTTACTGTTAGGAGTAGTATAAGAGAGCCCTGAACTCTGAATTGGAATCCCAGGTCCCTAACTTTGAGTATGCAGTTGGGCCAATCTAAGCCTGTTTCCTCATCTGTTAAATGGGGGTGGTCATACTATAATAGCACTTATCCTATAGATCTTACAGGGCTGTTGTGATAAAAGTGTTGAGGAAAATCTCAGAGCACTATAGAAAAAGGAATAGTCTGTTTCTGATGGCCAGATCCAATGGCTTCTCATTCCTCATCATCTTTAACTTTTCCTTAGCAGCTCACAAGGATAGACCATGTTTTCTCTCTTGATAGCTTTCTCCTCCTTTGGGCTTCTATGAAAATCAGATCAGGTAGGTTTCTTTGACTGTTCCTTTTCTGTCTTCTTCATTAGTGCTTTCTGCCATCCCTTAGGTTTGAAGGGCCCTGGTAGTTCAGTTCCTGCTGTGGAACCCTTAGGATTTCCAGACCTCTTCTTTCGTCCTACAGCTGAACTCTCTTATGTGTGCTGTCTACTTTCATTAGAACATGATCTGTCTCATTTTTCTATTTGTATCAATAGCAGTTAGGCCAGTGGTTGGCATACAATAAATATTTAATAATTTTCATTCATTCACTAGATTGAATGATCCTTGAGGGCAGAAGCTATCATTTTTCGTCTTCATATCACCTGGCACAGAGCCTTATGTGTAATAGCCACTATAGAAATGCTTTTAAGTTGATATTAATCCAGCCATCGACTGAGGCAGAATAGAGGTGACCATCTTATCTTCCCTGATTATTGACCATTAAACCACACTTTCTTTTCTTTAAATTTTACAGCTGGCTCTTACCTATAGTAAGAGAATAAAGAGAAAAGAATGAAATCAGTTTGTGTTTATCAGATAAATGGATTAACCATTTTTTTTTTTACTTTCTTTTTCTAGGAGAGAGTTATGTATGTGGTTCAATAGAACCCTTCAAAAAATTGGAGTATACCAAGAACGTAAATCCTAACTGGTCAGTAAATGTCAAGACAACCTCTGCTTCCCGTACGGTGTCTTCGCTTGCCACTGCCAAAGGCAGCCCCTCAGATGTGAGGGAGAACAAGGATTTCATTCGGCCCAAGCTAGTCACTATCATCAGAAGTGGTGTGAAACCACGTAAAGCTGTTCGAATTCTGCTTAACAAGAAGACCGCCCATTCATTTGAGCAAGTTCTCACTGATATCACTGATGCCATCAAACTGGATTCAGGAGTGGTTAAGCGCCTGTATACCCTAGATGGGAAGCAGGTAAGATGCTTTTGGAAATGTATTTTCTCTCAAATTCCCAAAGTTTAAAAGATGAGATGCGAGACTAGGTGGGTATGTAGAAAATATTTTATTGTTTAAGTTGTTTTGCTCTGAAGCATTCTGAAGAACTGACCTTATACAGTTTAACAGAATTGACCATTTGAAAAATAAAGTAAAACTGAATATGGATAGAATTTAAATAATCATATATAAAATGCAAAATATAGACAAATATAAATGATATATGTTTATATATGTATGTTTATGCACAAATGTATACATATATCAATACATATATGTATATATTTATAATTTTAATACTATCAATCATACCCTCTCCAGGGGTCTGCTGGAGCCAGATCATATTGGTTCAGGAGCCAATTGTTAAAATTTTCAGTGTGAACATTTACTAGATTGAATGTTCTTTGAGGGCAGAAATTGGAAACGCTACAAACCAACTTGATTTATATTTTGTTATCTGTCTACACTTAAGAAAGTGATGGAGAAAATGTTAAATAAACATATGTTGTGCAGATGTACTTTTTTTCCCACCTGAGAGCTGGTTGAAAACATTTACCAGGACACTCCGTCTATTTTGCTGGGAGGTAATATGTCATGAGGTCCAAGCATGGAAGTGACTCCAAAGCATAACAGTAGGCAGGAGACTGCATTGCATTTCATTTATTTGATTCAGATTAGGTATCAAGTCTCTGTACCTGGGTAAATTCCAATTGTTAAAATGTTAAAGATTCTAAACACAGACCTAAAGAGTGAAGAGCTTCTGATTGACTGAAGTTAAAAGGTATGTTTTTATATACTATAAATTTTGTATTTCAAAAGATTGCAGTATAAAAATAATAGGTATTTTTTTATTTCATATATATGCTAATGTTACTTGACTTGAAGTCATGGACTTGGTAATAAGATTTTATGATAACTTAAGGAATTGTACTACATGATCTCCCATCTACTTTTCATAAAGTTTCTACTAATACTAAAATTATAAAGTAATATAAGCCAACAGAAACTCCCATAGAATAGGATGCAGAAATTCTAAGAAATTAGTTTTCTTTTGAAAAAATTTAAATTAGGGCTTTCTAACCAATTTGGGGGTTATATAGTTAATGTCTAAGTATCCTTTGAAAAATAATACATTTTGCCATGGTGATTTAGAGTATTTACATGAATAATGCAAATTAAAAGCCAAACTATCGATCCAAATTAAAAGCCAATTTCTATTTACCTCCCATACTTCTAAGACTATGGATTGATTGAAATAAGTTTACAAGCATATTTAACTAAGGTTGTCTGAATTTTCAAATGATTTGTGACCTTTCTGCTTGCCTTATATTTTTTTTCCTAACCATGATCTGATAAGTAAATATGTATAAAGAAGCTGATTGATTATTTTTCCATGGCTGTTGATCTAGGTTCCAGGGATCCATAGACTGAATATCATCAATATATCAATGAGTGTTCAACAAGACTTTTGCTGGCATTCAGACATATTGAATTATAAGATACATAACATAGGGAGTTTTGTGAATTCTTGGTAATGAGAACAATTGTTTTCTTTCATCTAAAGTTTCTTGTATTTGATATCTTTTCTTGGCAGGCTCATTTGATCACTGAATAAGTGAATAGAAATTACAGGATCTATAAGTTGCATATTTACAAATGTATACCCTCACTTTTGTTTACTACACTTTGCTACTCTTGATGACATGAATGTTCTCTTCTGCCACTTTTTTAAAAAAAGAAGCATTTTAGTTCTTTTGACTTCTTGTTGCTAATGCTTTCTTACTTCAAAAATTCAAGTTACTTCCAGACATTTTAATTCTAGCACCATTTTGTAAGGTGGATAATTGGCCAGTATAATTATCTTTTTTGTACTGGTGGTAGGTAACTCATGGTACTGAAAGGATAAGCTATCTTATTTTTAGTATAGTTTATTTCCTATTTTATTTTTAGTATAGTTTATTTCAATGACAAATTAATTTACATCTGTACACTTTATTAATAACACCAGCACTCCAAAGGGAAATATATCAGGTAAATGTATATGTATGTAATAGCAGTAAAACAAATATTCAAGAAACCAAAACAAAATTTATAATGGGCATAACATTTAGAATCTCAAATGCTCAAGTGTTCTGTAGTTTTATTTTTCCATTTGCCAAGAGTAAATACCTTTGAATGACCTAACTTTTTAAAATGACTTCTCCTTATTCCCCATCTTAATTCATGACCTTTTCGAAGGTAACATCACCTTGTAACTCTCTAGGGTCTTCTCAAATCTCTGCATATTGAGTGTAAAGGAGATTTAAAGTACTCCGATTGGAGTCCTCCCTCCAGCTTATAATGGATTTTTGTTTGTTTATACTACAAGGTGTTTTCTGGAATAAGTATTAAGATTTTGACTCCCTTCCCCCTCTTCTTCAGGATCTACTTGGACTATAGGTATCACAGTGGCTGCTATCTTGTAGCCAAGCACACATTTTTCAAGATTTTCATGGTGAATAGATGTATCCCAAGAAGACCACTGAGATTTTTTTTAAACTCTCTTCTCCCATAATTGAAGTCTTCAAAGCCATTCTATTGATACTATGTTTTGTTTCTCAAAAATTAATAGTGGTGTTATGTTATGCCCCCTTGATAGGAGTTTCTGATGAGTATTGAGAAACTGTAGCAGAGTCGGAGACTAAGATAGGAAGATTTTTCTACTCTGGTGCCCAGAAAGAGCAAACCTACTTTTTCATTGACCATGGGAGGCTTTCATATGGCTTTTGGGAAAAGACAAATCTGCTCACATAAGCAGTTTGCTGAAGTGGCAACTGTGGACAGTCTTGGCATCATTTTAAGCAGTGGCGAGAATAAATTGCCTTTTTTCTTGAGGTTCCCCTCAGAGTTATGCTCCTTCATGTCCAATAAGACATTGGCAGCTTCCGTAACCAATTGTCTTTTGGTACCCACCTTTTACTTTAGCGAAGCTCAACTCTCAATTGAGTAGCATCCTCAAGTGTCCTTCCCTCTCTCCTTTTTTATTTTAATAGTTGACACTGGTAGAGCAATTTTAGGTTTTCAAAATGTTTTGCATACATAAACAGATTTGAACTGGACTGTTAGTTATTTTCAAAAAAAAATCACATGAACCTAAAGGATTAACTCATGAAGAATTTCTACGAGTTGAATTTTTTATAGAATCTGTGGAGGTGAAAGTTTTTGGTAGTGGCCATATCAATTTGGTCAAATTGTGTTATAACATTTAGGTCTTACATAAATGACCGGGGAAGTCAATTCAACAAACATTTATTAAGCAAGTCCTGCATAAAAAGTCCTATATTGCTTGCTGAGAGACAGAAAAAAATAGATAAGCCATTATCCTCTCACCTCCAGGAGTATCTGATTAGTGATAAGCAAAATGGCACATTACTATTACTCCAGTCGGCATGAACCCTTGGAGAACCTGTTTGCTCTGGGATCCCTGACAGCAATGTTGTTAATATCTGTTGCTGGAGCAGCTAGGTGCTACAATGGATACAGTGCAGGGCCCAGAGTCAAGACTCATCTTTCTGAGTTTACATCTGACCTCAGACACTAACTAGCTATGGGACCCTGGGTAAGTCACTTAGCCTTGTTTTCCTCAGTTTCCTTTTCTGTAAAATACATTGGAGAAGGAAATGGCAAACCATTCCAGTATCTCTGCCAAGAAAATTCCAAATGGTCTCATGAAGAGTTGGACATGACTGAAAATGGCCGAACAACAATTTCTATTTGTTTGACACCATGACTATAGTTGATCATATACATGGAGCTGAAAATTTAGTTAGAGATAATGACATATCATTTCCAGTTCACTCTCCTTCTAGCAGTTCAAGAGCAAGCAATGGAAGGAGGACTGTGGTAGTATTTCCCTTCTCACTGACCTGGTACCTTGCAAAAAGAAAGGTCATTTCTCTAGCTAAGGGCTACTTTCCCCAGTTTCTTTCTTTTTATATTGGTTAAAGAATCTGAATATCAAGGTGGTTTTTTTTCCCTTGCCTCTCCCCTACATCCCCCCCACCTCAGTCAAGCTTTAGCCTTAGTACTTTCTCTGCTGGTTGCACAAGCAATCTGCCAAAAAACCTCTTTGCCCAGATGGCATTTGCAGTGTGATTATTTTTCTTAAATGATTAAAGTCAATTCAAACTGTACATGATTGCTAGAAAGAAACCATGGCACATCTTCTAACTTCTAACAACATGGACAGGGGCATCTGTGGTCTTTTTGGGGAGTGAAAAATCCTGCTGTTTTGAGCCACTAAATCTTCCAAATCTGTGATTATTGGATCTTTCCTTATAAACGTAAAGAGCAACAAATCTCTAAGCAGCCTAACCCAAGAAAGTACCTTAGTGTGAGGATCACTGATAAAGCTCTCCACAAGTTATTTTTTTTAAACAAAGCTATAAGAAAGTAGGTCTTCATCTCTTCTTACTTATCCTCTTTTTTGGGCAAAAGTCTGATCAGATATGTATTTTTGTCTGAGAGATATTTATTTATACATACGACCATGTCCTTTACTCACCCATACTAATCTACAGAAGGAAGACACAAGCTGTCATATTGAGAAGTGCAAGAATTTAAAATCTTTAGTTTTGAGAAAACCAAATCAGGTTATCTTTTATAGCAGTGGCTGTGGGTGCAATCATGAAATATGATAGATAATTTAAATTACATGAAATTGAAAAGCTTCTCCAAGAACAAAATGAACATAACTGGGATAAGAAGGGAAATGGCTGACTGGAAGTAAAACATCTTTTTCATATGGGGTAGTAGTACAGATCTAGGAGACCAAAAGCCATTCCCCAATAAATAAATGGTCAATGATATGAACAAATAGTTCTCAAAAGGAGAACTGACCACTATGGACAATCACGTGAAAGACAATTGCAGGTCACTGAGAATAGAAATACGAACAACTCCAAGGTTTCACTTCATACCAAGGAAATTGCCAGAGAAGACAAAGAGAAATAATCAGAGTTGGAGAATTTGTGGAAAGTCGGGTGTTGGTCCAACCAAACTGGAAAGTAATTTGGAGCTGAGCTAAAAAAGAAACTAAAATGTCCATTCTCATTGACCTTGAGATCTCACTGCTAGGAAAATGCCCTGAAGAGTAAAATGATTTTTTTTAATGATCCCACAGACACCAAAATCTTCATAGTAATACTTTTTGCAGTATCAAAGGAATGAAAACAAATTAGTTGCTTGTCATTTGGGGAATGGCTAAAGAGACTGTCTGCGAATAGTTACAATAATATTGCATTGTAAGTAAACAGTGAATATGAGGAATACAGGAAAAATTACATAAATGGATGAAAAATGAGATGAGGTGACCCAGGAAAACAATATACAGGATGATTGCAGTGACGGAAAAGTAGAGAGCAGCAGTAAAACAGTAGAAACAAAATGCTGTATAATTATAATAATCAAGCTTGACTCTCCCTTCCCCCCTGTTCTCTCTCAGTACGTATACTTTTGATTCTTCAGTAATTGTGGTCTTCTGTGATTCATAGTGATAATGCATCGCTGGAAGAATACTAGTGACAAAAAGATGGGATTTGGTCTCAGGAAGCAGCTTGCAGATTGCTGAAAGGGCTATATAATTTCCCAAATGGAATCAAACTTATTCTCTTTTTCCTATTCATTTCTGGACCCATCTCATTGTCTGTCTTCAGTGTCTGTTCAGTATACGTGCTGAATTGCCAAATTATATCAAAGCTTGGACATTCCTCATCCATTTGGGATTTTTCTGTATGAATCGTTAGGCTGAACTCTTGTGAATGGTTGTGAATCTTATTAAGGAGTTTCTATAGTGTTCTGGGTCTTGATGAAAGGAGCTCAGTGTCATTCACAAACAGTATCCTCTGTATGACATCGTCGTTTATACAGAATTTCTTTTTGGATTCTGCATTACATGAAAGTAGTAGACACCTTTGACAAGCATTCATCTCTTTGTTTTGTGAATCACTTGATAGTAACAGTCAGTACCTATCGATTGTATCTGGTATGCAGTCTGTATCATAGCATGTGAGAGCTTTCAAGTCTATATTTTATTCTTTGAAACCAAATTATCTTTTATAAAGAATAAGCATAATAGATTCTTGTATTTTTTTTTGCATGTTTCAGTCAGATGTATGGTTGTGAAAGTGTGGACTGCAGTAGAATAAAATATAGAAAAACTTCCATATTCCTGACTCAATATATCAGCAAGTGTTTCTGATCTGTGCCCAGTTCAGGTCAATAGACTGTAAGGTTGTGTGTGACACTGGAACAAAATGAGATAGTCATAGGTCATTCAACATTTTAACAAAATGAGATTTACTTAGCACAGCAGGAGACAGATATTCAACAATGATGTGCTTTGAGAACACTTCAAATTGATTCTGCTGAGCAAAACTCTCTTGTCTGAGTTGCCCATCATTTTCCACCAGTCTGGTCTCAGAGAGTACTTGGAGCTCTTTCTGGCTGTTTTGTAATCAAGAAATGATGTCAACAGCTTGAGCCTTTATTCCCCTGAGCCATTTATGTCTCAAGGATTGTCTCAGTAACTTTTCAGGAAAAAATAGCCTAGCTTGCATGAGGGCAGTGGTTAGGAAATTGATCTCACAGAAGCAAGGATGTCCTTGGTGTCTGTGTATGTTATATTCGTAAAGATTTCATAAATGTAGGAAAATAGTATAGTTATTTATGTAGTTTCAATTGCCTTTTCAGTTTTTGCAGAATTTTTTTAAGTTTAGTATATTCTCATTTCAGAATTCCTGAGAAATTGGTTTTTTAATACTATCAGAAATTCTAGTGCTATCTTTATTTATATTTATTTATTATAATATATTATATTTACATATATATAATGTAACAATAATGTATTATATTTATTTGTAATTTATTATTGCTTTTATTGTTGTAAAAGCTCGTATTTGTAGAGCATTTTATGATTTGCCGGTACTTTCAAAACCAAAAAAGCAGTTGACAGTACATAATTTACTACAATTCTGTGAGGTAGACAGTGGAAGTAATATCCTCCATTTTACAGATTAAGAAACTGGGAAGACTTACAGAGGTATGATAATCATGAAATAGTTTAATAGTAAGACCCTTGAAAGTAGCCACTACATCTCTTGCATTGTATGTATAATATATATGTTTCCATACATATTGTATATGTTGCCATACATCTTGTATTTTTACCTTTAAAATCATTCTTATGATGTGCAAAAAGAATCTATAAATGATATTGTTTCAGAATAGATACTTTTAGGTTGTGTTAGATTTTTAACAAATAAAACACATTATAATTAGTGATCAGCTACCTTTTATAGCTATTGATAAGGTGAGAATTCTCAGCAAGGGATAGGTATTAATGATCACAAAATATGAGATAAAGTAAAGTAAAAAGTAAAAAGGAGTGGCTAGGTGGTGCAGTGAATAGAGTGCAAGGTCTGGAGTCAGGAAGACTCATCTTCATGAGTTTAAATCTGGCCTCAGACCCTTAATAGCAGTGTGATCCTGGGTAAGTCACTTAAGTCAGTTTGCCTCAGTTTCCTTATAAATAAAATAAGCTGGAGAGGGAAACAGCAAACCACTCCAGTATCTTTGCCAAGAAAACCCCAAATGGGATTACAAAGAATCAGACACAACTGAAAACAACTGTACAACAACAAAAAACTTTTACATGAACAAAATGAGTGTAGCTATGATAAGATTGGGGAAGTCATTGACTGAAGGGAAAACCTGTGCTTTAGATATGTTTGATAAGGGTCTGATATTTAAGTTCCATGTTTCTGTTCTCTAAATGGATCAAAGCTATTAAGCAATGGATATAATAATAGCTCATATTTATATAGAGCTTTAAGGTTTGCAGATTGCTTTTTCCTGTTGTCTGACATGAATGGAATATAAAGTAGTAAAAATCAAAAAAGATAATAATTGTAAAGCACTTAGCACAGTTCTTGGTACATAGTAAGTTCCATAGAAATATTAGTTAATATTATTGTTGTTATTAACTATTTCTAAAATCACATGAAATCACAAATAAGAAAAATTCCTGTCAAAACAGTTCTGAAATTTTAACACTTGCCCAACAAATTGGCAAAAAGACCACAGATTGAAATAGCATTGAAGGGACTGCGGAAAGTCGATCCTTTCACTGTTGGTGGCACTGTGAATTGGTCATACCATTCCGGAAAGCAATTGGGAATCATGCTTGAACAGTGACTAAAATGCCCTTACCCTTTTTATCCAGAGATCTCTTTACTTTGTATATTCCACAGGGAGTCTAAGACAAAAACAAAGGTCCCAGGTAGAGCCAATATTCGTAACAACTTGTTTCGTGGTAGGAGAAAAAAAAGAAATGTACATGCTCATAAACCAACAGTACTATATGAGTATAAAGAAATATTATTGTTCCATGAAAAATGACAAGGTTGAATTCAGAAGAGCATGGAAAGACTCACGAACTTATATGAAGCAGAATAAACTAATCAGAACCAGGTAAACTCTTATAAGCAATGTCTACAACACTAAAATAGAACAAAAAAGACTGGAGGGAGGGGAAAGGGGCTGAATGACTAAGCTTGACCCCTGAAAAGACCTGAGAAAATGCACTTCCCTCATCTCTTTGTGGAAATGACATATGAAGATCCGATAATACTACATGTGCTGTCAGATGTGACTAACGTGTTTATTGGCTTTCCAAATGCCTTTTTTCTCTTCATTTTAAATCTTTGTTACAATTGATGCCTTGCTAAGTAGAGAAGAAACGGATACTTTTTTGGGGGAAAAAAGTGATGTAGAAGTAAAAGGTGTAATTGTAAAGTTTGAACAAAAGAAAATAGACCACATTTACATTTCACTGAAGTAATGTAAATTACTTTACTAATTTAAAGTCAATGTAAACATTTTGGTCTGGTAGATCTGGCAAATATTATTCCCCTTTTTGGAGGCAAGTAAACTGAGGCTCTAAAAGTAATTGACTTGCCCACTATTCCATGACTAGAAAGTGGGTGATCCCTTAGCTATAAGATTATAAATTTAATGTGTATTTCCTTACGTTTTGTGATTTTTCAAACATCTTCAATCAAAAAATGAATTGTTAAGATATCATTCTTCTGAAACTTGATTATGATAAGAATCTATAAATGGTATTGTTTCAGAATAGATACTTTTAGATTGTTAGATTTTGACAAATAAAACACCTTAAAATTAGTGCTCAGCTACCTTTCACAGCGATTGATAATATAGTAAGTTGGAGAAAGGAGAGTTTGCCCATGAGGAAATTAAAAATGCGGGGCTCTTTGTTTAGACCTTTTCCATTACTGAATGTAGGGGTTTTGGTTATTGTGGAATTGTAACGTTACATGTCATGGAAGTGCATATGACCCCTTTCAGAGCTGCTTGACACACTGTTGCTTTTTACATAAATTACTTTTAATTTATGTGACTGTCAAAGTGAAATTGAATTTTCCCTCAAAATATGGCACATATTCAGATTTTCATATGGCATTAAAGATCTTAACTGAGTCTTAATAATTGGTAGAAGTATTTTATCTGCTTTCAAATAAAATGCAACTTAAACTAGTTCTGTCATAGATCTGAGAAACGGAAATTTTCACTGTGATTTAATGTTCTACTTTAGGTAATATCTCCTATAGGTATATAGGCCTTTGGTCCCATACCTGTCTTGTGGTAACGTATGTTCGTCCTTTGTTGCTGAAGAAGACCATGCCATCAGAAAAATAATGACGTGACCTGCACTTGACTTTGTTTTGAATGAGGGAGGGCTGTGCAGGTCACCAGCCTCAATTCTCCTCCAGAGTCATCTGAATCCAGTGACCAGATATTCATCGGGATGACTGAAGATGACCCAGAATGAGGCAATTGGGGTTAAGTGACTTGCCCAAGGTCACATAACTAGTGAGTGTCAAGTGTCTGAGGTGAGATTTGAACTTGAGTCCTCCTGACTCCTGCACTGATGCTCTATCCACTGCAGCACCTAGCTGCCCTGTCTTGTAGTAATAGCTACTTCATCAATATCAAGGAGGTTAACAGCATGGTACAATGGAAATTGTGTTTCATTTGGAGTCAAAAAATCTGAGTTCAGATATTTGCTCTGATCTTAGAATCTGTGTGAGTGTTGGTAATTTTAATTAACTTCCCTGTTCCTCAGTTTATTCACCTGGAAAGTGAGAGGAATGGACTACATGATATTCTGAAGTCCCTTGTAGCACCAAATCAGTGATCTCTTCAAGAATTCCATTCATGTAATGTTGGCTTCCCTGACAGTGTACATTGTGATGTGTAGTATATTTTATGGAATTGACTTGTTGGTTGTGAGTTGTTTTCAGTTATTTCTGACTTTTGTGACTCCATTTGGAGCTTTTTTGACAAAGATAATGGAATATTTTGCCATTTCCTTCTCCAGCTCATTTTGCAGATGAGGAACCTGAGGATTAAGTGATTTGCCCATGGTCAAATAGCTATTGTCTGAGGTCAGATTTGAACTCAGGAAGATGAGTCTTCCTGATTTCAGGCCCAACACTCTGTCTACTGTGCCCTCCTTTCCATCCAAATTGGCTACTAAATGAATTTCTGTAAAATGAATCCTATCATCCTATTGTCTTTGATCACATATATTTTTTTATAGAAATTTCCAGTGGTTTCAGTTGAAAATTTCTTTATTGAAAATATAATGATGGCAAAATTCCCCATGCTGTGCTGGATCTTAGAGTACTGTGAAGGATTTTTATCTGAATTCTTTAACTTTGAGAGATTGCCCTTAGCCTTTTAACTTCTTCCTTGTTTAAACATGCCAGAGGAAACAAGGTGAAAATCTGTGTTTATGTGTGTGTGTGTGTGTGTGTGCGTGTTTTATATGAAATCATATGCTGTATACTGAGGCAAGGCATTGGGAGTGACTAGGAAGGGAGACCTGGAAATACCTCTTGTAGGATTTGAGCTGAGCCTTGAAGGAGGCCAGGGAAGTCAGTAGGTGGAGATGAGGTGAAGAGCATTTCAGTCATGGAGTTGTCATTTGTCCTTCATTCTCAGAATGGACCATGACATCCAGCCTCTGCAAAGGCGTGGAGTTGGGAGATAAAGTTATATGCAAGGCAAGCACAGCTGTATCATAGAGTATACAGAAGAAAGAAAAAGTGTAAGAAAACTGGAAAAGTGGGAAAGGACCAGGTTATCAAGGGTTTTAAAAGCCAAAGGAGATTTTTACATTTGGCTCTGGGGTAGACAATACAATTTGAGTAGGAAGCGATATAATCAGAGCTATGCCTAAGGAAAATCATTTTGGCAGTTGAGTGAAGAATAGATTAGAGTGCGGAGAGACAGGGAGAACATGGTGGGCTAGACATCATTTAGAAGTTTATTGCAGTGGTCCAAGTGTGAGGTGAGGAGAACCTGCACCAGAGTGGGGATTGTGTAAGTGGCTAAAGGATGTGTATAGGAGACATTATGAAGGTGGAAACGGCAACACTTGGCCGTTGATTAGATGTGTTGTTTGAGTGACAAGAAGGAGTTGGAGACGACCCTGAGAGGATTGACCCTATGTAACTGGGAGAATGGTGGTGCTCTCAACAGCAATAGAAAATTTGGATAGAGAGAGAGGTTTTTTTTCTTTCCTTCCTTTTTTTTTCTCTTTTGGAGGGGGTGGGAATGGTAAAATAATAAGCTCTTGTTTGACATGTTGAGCTTAAAATGTCTTTGGCACATCCAGTTTGAGATACCCAAAAAGGCAATTGGTTATAAGGGACTGGGCTCAGGAGAGAAGTTAGGGTTAGATGTATAAATCTGGAAATCTTCTGCAACGAGATAATTGAATTCATGGGAGCTGATGAGATCACTAAACCAGATAGTTTAGAGCAGAGTCAGCAAGTTATAGACCAAGGGCCAATTGGCCTGCTTCCTGTTTTTATATGGTCCATGAGTTAAGAATGGTTTTCACATTTTAAAATAAAGTTTTATTGTTTTTTAAAATGAAAAAATAATTCTTAGCTCTTTGACCATACAAAATTGGGCAGTGACCTGAATTTGGCTTGTAGGCCATATTTCTCTGACCCCTGGTATCTAACATTTTTTATGTCGTAAAAATTATGTCTTTTGGACATTTGTCTTATATCCTTATGTCTTTTGGAAATCTTAGCGAAATCTGTGGACTCCTTCAAAATAATGTTTTTAAGTGCATAAAGTAGAATATATGGCCTCGTAAAGAAATTCAATTATATTAAAGTACACTTCTAAAAATATAAAGTAAAACAAGGTCGTGGTACTCCAGTTTTCTTAAACTCCTGGATAGAACTATGGGAGATATCTGCATTTGGCAGGTATAGTTGGTGGTCATTTTTGTCTGTTTTGGATCTAGTAAAGAGATTGAGAAAGAGTAGTTAGACAAGTAGGAGAAGAAGAGGGAGGTGTGCAGTGTCATAAAAACTTAGAATCCAGAAGAAGAAACTGATTGATAATTTCAAGTACTGCAAAATAGGTCCGGTAGTTTGAAGGTGAAGAAAAGGTCATTTTAAATGTGACAATTAAGAGGTCACCGGTAACTTTGGAGAGAACAGTTTCAGTTGTATGATTAGGTTATAATCCAGACTATAAAGGGCCCAGAAGTAAGACAGGAGGAAGTATGAGGAAAGGGGGTTCAGAAAATTATAGATTTAGAAGAGAAAGGAACCTAATGGTCCAACCCTCTAATTTTACAGATGAACAGTAATATCTTGAAATATTGTTATTTGTACAATATCTTATAGGTATTAAGTAACAGAGGTAGGATCTGAACCCAGGTCTTCTGCTTTTAAACCCAGTGTTCTCACCATTGTACCACACTGCCTTTTGTTTGAAGCATGTTAACTTTTGATATGTCTGTGGATATGTCCAGTAGGTCACCTTAGGATGCCAGAGGGAAGACTGACTATGTCTACTAGTGGGATCTTGATAGCATCTAGTCTCTTCTCCATGCATCAGCTCTTCCTTCTTCATGAAAGTAGCAGTGACCATAAATGATCTCACCAACCATCTTTGTAGCATGAAAAGTGTTAAAAGTGAACCTCAGATCAAGTGGAGGAAAGCAGAGACATTATTTGAGAGCCTCAAATTAATCTTCTGAGTCAAGACAATTGCTGTTAATCTTCCCACCCCTGGCCAGACTTTCTAGTGAATAAGGAAAATTAATCAATAACTCTCGACTGTTTTTTTATATGGCTTTGGCGACTGGCTGATAAGAAGTTTCGGAGTGAAAGGCATTTGCCTGGCTAATTATTCACAATTCCCCAAGTCTAGCAGTTGAAGGAGTGTAATGACATTACAGTGACATATATTGCAACAGACTTTTTAGATTACTTTTAAGGCTTTTGAACCTAAAGTGACTAGAAGGACACTTTTAAAATGAAATTGGACTTTCAAAATCTTTTTTTTTATGTCTGTGCCATTTTTTAAAGCATGTTTTCCATAGTAGTAAATTAGATAGGATTATCTTTGTATAGCTTGAAGAAAATGCTTTGTACATTGGGCAGTAAAATGATGTGAGATGCATGATTTGGGATTATCCAGTGTTAGCAAGAGAAGTAAGGAAGTATTAAGAGAGTATCTAGCAGTATATTATGCTTAGCACAATGCCTGGCACATGACAGACACACTTAATAACTGTTTTTTGACTAACTGATTTAATGACTTTAAAGTTGCCAGTCTCAGGTCAACCCTACTCCTAGAATACGGAAAGAATTTTCAGACATGCTTGCTGGGCTCTTTTCAGTGCTTCTAGAAAGACTGGAAAATATGGCAGGGACTGAAGTACTGGAGGTGAGGAAAAGAATCTGATACCATCTCAGGTTTTGTTAATAGAGGTTTTAGTGCCCCAAACGAGGGAGCTAATAGTACTGATTTACTCTGCTTTGGTCAGATCATACCGGAATCATATTTTGTTCAGTTATAGAAACATAGATTTTTTTTAAAAAAAAAGATAATTTTTTTAGAAAAACTTGTTTTTTCTTTCTTTTTTTTAAAGAAAAAACTGAGATTTTTTTTTAGTTCATTTTAGAACTGGAAGGGGCCTTAGAACCCTTTAGTGCCCTCATTCTACAGATGAGGAAACTGAGGTACAGAGAAGTCATGTGACTGACCCAAGGTCCCACAAACAACTCATAAGTGTCTGAGATAGAATTTAAACCCATGTCTTTCTGACTCCATGTCCAGCATCCTCGACCATTTTCACCATCATATTTTAAGACGGACATTGATAAACCTCTTCTCCAGTTCAGTGAAGATGGTGAGAAGATTAAAGAATATGTTATGTCAGGGTTAGTTGAAACAGACTGAGATTGTTGGCTTTCAGTGTTGAGAAGACATATACAAAGATGGTTAGCTTCTAGTAGGGTTGTCACATATGGAGCAGGGGTTGCACTTGTGTGTTCTACTTGACCTCAGAGGTCAGAAATAGGAGAAATGAGGGGAAGTTCTAGAAAGACAGATTTTGGCTTAAAGTAAGGAAATACAGCCAATGATTAGACCTTTCCAAAAATGGACCAGTATCCCTCAAAAGGTAGTGAGTTCCCTGATAATGGAGGCTCCAAAGAAGGGTATCTGTTCCTCAAATGGGAATGCAATGGAAGGGATTGAGCTATCAGTTGGAAAAGATGATCCCTTAGGTTTTTTTTTCCAATTCTGAGATGCTTTTATATTCTTTTTCTTTAAGAAAGGCTGACTCTTGTGTATTCTTTTGTCACACTGTCCCACTGTGGATACTTATTTGGTGGTTGGTATGTAGCTTTAGTGTGCTTGGAAGTTCACTGTAAGTTATGACTCTTGTTAGGAGTTTTGGTATCACTAATACCTGGAAAAAATAATTCTTTTTTTTCCAATTAATAACTTGGTACAGTCATGGATGAATACCATTCTAAACTTATGCAAGAAAAAATGTTTTTTTTCAAAATGTCTGAAAAAATAGACTTAACAGTGTGTCTATATAATCTATATATTAACAGTTATTAATACCAGAAAGTTTGAGCTTTAATATATTGGTGGAAAATCAGTCATCAGATCTCTTTTGATAATATCTTTAAGTGACTCTCATTGAGTTCTGGACCTCTGATTTGATTGGCATAGGGAACTCTTGATGAGGAAAGTCCTTCTACCAATGGACAAAGGGACCTTCTCTGTAATCTATAATCTTAGAGAATTGCCAAAGCACTGAGAGATTAAGTGATTTGCCCAGGTCCATACAGCCAATATGTGTTAGAGGCAAAGCTTGAACCTGAGGTCTTTCTGACTGTAGGGTTGACTCTGTAAACTATGCCATGATGCCTCTCAGAGTTCTAGACAGCCTGAGAATTTGCTCTCCTGGGCTGTCCTGGTCAAGAGCATGTCTTATGATATTCATTTGTGAGGTTGAAATAGCATTTGTATATTTGTCTTATGTCTTACAGTAAAGTGTAAGCTACCTAAGGGAAGGGGGACTATGTCTTATTCATTTTCATGTGTCACAGTATCTAATAGTTTTTGCATGATAATTTCCCAATAAAGCCAATAGTCAATCAGTCAAGCATTTATTGAGGACTTACTATGTGGCAGGCACTGCGGCAGGTTGCTGGAGATATAAAGAAAGGTAAGGTCTCTGCCCTCAGGGGTCTTACATTTTAATGGGGGAGATGTAAATAATTGTGTAGATATCTACATATTTTCATAATTATTAGAGCAGGATGGGACCTTAGAAATAATCTAATCTCTTTCACTTTCATTGAGGGAACTGAAGCCAAGCTAGCTTAAGTTATTTGTCAAACATCGTGACTTGTGAACTCAGGTGGATACTGGAGCACCCCAGGTTGTTTTCTGACTCCAGTTCCCATGTTTTGTTAGTCAGTCAACAAGAATTTACTTAAGTGATGGGCACTGTATAAAGCACTTTTTCCACTAAATTATGCTACCACTACTAGATTTGAAGTGGCAGATAAGAGATGTTTTAAGTTAAAGGACTATAAGTGACCATCTCTATGGTCTATATGGAAAATGCTAAACCAAATCATCCTAGAAAAATGAAGATTAGTAGGCTATTCCAGGTTTCCAGAATGGAAAACACATTTATATGACCATTGCCAAGATGATAGAATGGAACTATTGATTCCTTTGAATGACACCAGAAAGGAAAGTAATAAAAACAATGGAGAAATTCAACAAAAGAATGTAAGCCTCCCTCTTTTTTTTGAAGGGAGAGAATATGACAGAATCTCAAAGATGTAAAGGATTGTAGAGGCTATCTTTTCCAAGTAATATAATACATAACAAAGGACAAAAAATAAGTAGCTAAGAATACCATGCAGTATTCGGATGATTCAGAGATGTGCCTGAGAGCCTGAGTATGGCACCTGTTACATGGCTGTGAGACTTAGACTTGTCATCGATATAAATTTTCATTTTTTGAGCAATTTCATTAACACTATCTTTATGCCAGAATTAACATCAGGGGGTGAAATAGGATGATCGGCGACGATATTCTGGAAAGTAGCCAATTCATTAGCATAGCATTTGTGCTCACTGCAATTCAGCTCCCTTGGGCTGACTATATATGGAAAATGGATGATGGCTGGATATGGAATTAGCTCCTGTACAGTGAACAAAAATGCTGTCCCTCGAAGAACAGGCTGAAAACCTTTGTAGGAGCTTATGAAAGTAAAACTGAAGGAAGTACAGTGGGGATATTGGTCCTTCTTGGAAGATCAATTGATGGTTCCATCAGAGGAATTTTCTTACGATGATGCCTTGGCCTGTTAGGCTTGATGTGGGAAGAGTAGATTAATTTATCTAATAAGTGGATAGTCTGCAAGTGTATGCGCTGTGAAAGGGCTTTGGTTTTTGGGAGCACTCTCATACCCATGCATAGCCAAAACAACACTAGCATGATCTGAGGATAGCAAGCATACTTATCTCATATGTACTTTTGTTGACATTTCATAAGAGTTCTAATGACCTTTGTGTACTCCTTTTAAAAATAACCTTATTGCAACCTTTTTTAAACATGATATTTTTCTTTAGTTTCAATTCCAAACATTGAACCCTCCTGTATGACAGGGGGAAAACAAACAAAAAAAAAACAACCGATAAAGTGATCGTGGTTAACAATGTATTGGACATTCTGGCCCCTCTAGACTCCCACCTTTACTGAGAGAAGGGAGGATTGTGTCATTATCTGTTCTCCAAGACTAAAATTAATCATCCCAATTACCCAGAGTTCAACATTTTTAAGCTTTCTTTTTATTTACATTATTGTAGTCTTTTTGTATATTATTCCCTGGTTCTACTTTCCTCACTCTGTATCAGTTCATATAAATCCATATTTCTCTTAATTTCCCGTACTGCTTTATAATATTCCATTATATTCATTTATGGATCACTTTGTTCAGGTATTCCCTACTTAGTGATTTTCTGTAGAACTGAGGTCTGTGCTAAAGAAAAATGGTTGTAGATTTGTCCTTATTGTCTGACCACGTATTCTGTCCTCAAGAGAGTGAAATTGACTCACATAAATCTCTCTCCATTCCTCATACACAACCCTCCATCTCCTGACTTGGAGTTTTCACTAGCCGCCCTCCATTCCTGGATCATTTGCCCTCCTTGTCTCTGTCTCCTGGCTTCCTTCAAGTTAAAGTCCCACCTTCTACAAGAAATCATTCCCAGTCCTCCTTAACCTCTGTGCCTTCTTCTGGACACTCCCCAATTTGTCTTGTATACAGCCGGGTGTTTTCATATAGTCTCCCCATTAGACCGAGGGATCCTTGAGAACAGGGACTTTTTGCCCTTCCTGTTATCCTCAATGCATTATTATGATCTGTTATGTCTTCTTCTTGATAAATTTAGCATTTAAATTTACATTAGGAATTTCTTGTTCCTTTCTTTATGTTTCCTGGCTACTTGGTGACCTAAGACAGTGTTTGATAAGAATATATACACATTTAGAAAATTTATTGCATTTTGTATCAATTAATTGAACTTTGAGAAAAGAACGAGTCTCTGGAGATAATTTACTATTGCCTGTGCAATCTTTTGAGTTGAAACAAATGTCTTATACGTTATTTTAATATGCATACTTCCCAGGGGCTATAAGTGGTCATGAAAAAATCCAACTCTGAAATCTGCTATATAAGCGGAATCAATTTGCATTGTGGTCTTCTGTTGTGCCATATTGAATCAAGAGTTTATGTGAATTTTATTCATACACTTAGGACTTTAAATATTTTAATTGCCTTTTAAGATTGAGATTATGTGGTGTTATTTTGTTATTGGAAGGTTTAGCATAATTTCTATGAGTATGATAGGGTAAGAGTTTTCATGTCTCCAAGGTATAACTTATGGTTTTCAAAAATCTGCTCTGTGGCCCAAAGTACATAAAAATAACTCGACAAGCATAGCTATACCCTCATTTTCTATCCTTATTTTTAAGGCAGAAGTGGGTACTTCTAACATATTATTAGAAAATATAACTTAATCTTAAGAAATAATGCCTTCATATCTTGAGAGATCAAAGAGTATTTTGTTAGTTAATAAAATCTTGCTTTTTAGAGGGTCAGAGTAATATTAAAAGCCTGCTTTTAATTATAATATTTTTTTCCTCTGGCTATCCAGAAATATAGCCCATGTCCATGGAGTTTTAAAAATATTCTAGGCTTGTACATAATTATAGACACTGATTCCTTCCCATAAACATTTTCCAGTGAGGACCTGCAGATTTCTGAGAAAGGACATGACCGGTCAGATATGTGGTTTAGGAAGATCAGCAGTGTTATCAAGAAGCAGGAGAAATGATCAAAGTGGCGGGAGAAAATCCCTATTTTTCTTTTTATTTAAAATAATTTCTTTTTAGTTTTCAACATTCACTTCCGTAAGATTTTGAATTTTAAGTTTTCTCCCCCACCCCTCTTTCCTTCTACCCAAGATGATGTGCATTCTGATATAGGCTCAGCATATTAAATATATTTTCACATTAGTCACGTTGTAAAGAAGAATTAGAATCAATGGGAGGGACTGCAAGAAAGAAGAAACAAAAAAAGGAGAGCAAATAGTTTGCTTCAATCTGCATTTCTGACTCCATATTTCTTTTTCTGGATGTGGATAGCATTTTCCATCACAAGTCTTTTGGAATTGTCTTAGAAGATCCCTGTTTTTTCTTACCTTTTTTTAATAATATATAGTTACATATTAGCTGTCTCCATTATAACCTTAATAATCTCCTTTGATGGGCCATCTACTTCCTCCTATTAAGTATGGGTATTGCCCAGGGCTTTTTACTTGGACTGTTTCTCCTTTCTCTTGACATTTTAACTTTTGGTAAGCTCTCCTGTTTCCATGGCTGGAATGTTGATGAATCTCAACCTCTGTGCAGAAGATTTCAACTGTAAATTTAGTCCACTGTCTTCCTAAACACTAATTGTCCTTTTCCAGTTGCTTGTAGGGTATCTCTACCTGTGCTATCTCAAATAAACCTAAGCAGAACTGAATCCATCATTATTCTCTCTCTCCCTCTCCTACTTGCTCACCTCAATTTCTCTTATTTCTCTTAATGCATTCATCCTAATCTAGGTAGTAACTTTGATTATTTCCTCCATCTGTTCCCTCCCCCAACAGGTTCAGTCATTGAACAAACATTGAGAGCCTTCTATGTGACAGGCAGTGTTCAGAGTGCTAGAGATACAGAGAAAGGTTAGAAAAAATCCAGTTCTCCATCTCAAGTCTCTCACAGTCCGATGAGGAAGACAACATGTCAGCAACTCTGTATAAACAGGCTATATATAGGACAAACAGGAAATAATCAACAGAAGGAGGGCACTAGAATTCAGAGAGAAGACTGAATGCTGTTTGTAGAAGGGAGGATTTTACCTGGGACTTGAATGAAACCAGAGAAGCCATGAGGCAGAGATGAGGAAGGCATTCCAGGCATGAGGGACAACCAGGGCTCTCAGCCAGAGTTGGAAGATGGAGTTTCTGGTTTGAGTAAAAGCAACGAAGCCAATGTCAGTGGATTGAATAGTATGTTAGAGCAATGAGATGTAAGAAGCCTGGAAAGTTGTAGGACAGGTTATGAAGGACTTTTCAGAAGATTTTTCATTTGATCCTGGAGGTGATGAGTTTATTAAGAAGATTGTGAGGGTGACATGGTAAGATCACTTCAACAACTGAATGGTGAATAGACTGGGGAGATTTGAGGCAGGGAGACCATCCAGAAGGTTATTGAAATAGTCAAGGTCGGAGTTGATAAAGACTTGCCCCAGACTGGTGTCAGTGTCAGAAAAGAGAAGGGAGCATATATGAGAGATGTTCCAAACATCAACAGTTCATGGCAGCAGATTGGATATGAAGGGTGAGGTGAAGAGATTAAAAAGTTAAGGTTGACACCTAAATTGTGTGTTTGGGAGGATGTTGGTGCCCTTGTTAGCAATAGGGAAGTTTGGAAGTGGGGATGGTGTGGGGAAAATAAAATGAGATCAGTTTTGGACATACTGGGTTTAAGGTACCTACAGGGTTTCCTGCTCAAGATGTCTAATAGGACGCTAGAGACGCAAGGCTTGAGGTCAGCAATTGAGGTTAGGGCTGAATAAATATACTTGAGAATCATCAACAGAAGATCCATGGGAGCTGATGAGAATAACAAATGAAATAATATAAAAGGAGAAGAGAAGAAACGCTAGGACAGAGTGCTTTGGGACACTCACAGTTAGTGAGAGAGACCTGGAGGAAGATCTAGCAAAGGAAAAGGCAAATGAGCATTTAGATAGATAGAAGGAGAAGCAAGAGTGAGTAATGTCCTGAAAAGCTAGAGAAAATAGCATATCAAGGAACGGAGGGTGATTGATAGTGTCGAAGGGTACAGAGAGATTGAGATGGATGATGATTGAGAAAAGGTCAGTACATCTGACATTTAAGAGATTGTTAGTAACTTTGGAGGAAGCAGTTTCAGTTGAATGAGTTTGGAAGCAAGACAGAAGAGAGAAAGAGATGAAGGTGGGAGTCAGATTGAAGAGAGAGAGACAGAGAGAGAGAGAGAGAGAGAGAGAGAGAGGGAGGGAGGAAAGGAAGTTGAAGCATAGATTGTAGGCAGACTTTTCAAGGAGTTTAGCCACAAAAGGAGGAGAGACATGGGACAATAGCTTGTGGGAATAGGGTGAAACAAATGAGGGTTTTTTTTGAGGATAGAACATGTTTTGTTGGTAGAAGAGAAGCAGCCAGTAGACAGGGAGATATTGAAGATAAGTGAGAAAGTAAGAATGATGGAGAGGAGAGTATGCTAGAGAAAATGGCATAGAGTGGGATCGCTTGGGCAAGTAGAGGAGTTTGCCTTGATAAGGAAAGGGACCACCCCTTCATGTGAGATGGGGTGAAAAGGAGGTAGTGTCTATTTGGGTGATATGAGATTAAGAGGAGAGTAAAAGGAACTCTTGGCAAATGTCCTCAGGCTTTTCTTTGAAATATGAGGCAAGGTTCTTAGCTGTGAGGATGGGGAAGATGGGGAGCCATGGAAGATTTGAGGAGGGATGAAAGAGTTGATCTGCTGTGGTGAGTGGGATAGTGAGTCAGTTAAGGAGGTGTCAAAGAATTGCCTTTGAGTAAGTAGCGAGGACCCAGTTAATGTTACATGGTTTTGTGATTTTCTTCACTCAGCAGCATATGTATAGGAGCTAAGGCAGTAGACAGTGTGGGTAATCCAAGGCAGGGGATTGTGAGGGTAGGACCCGAGATCAACTGTACAATCAAAAGACAAGGGGCTCAAAAGAAGACAACATAGAATTCTTTCTTTAAGGCCCAAGTCAAGTGTTTAGCCATAAGTAGTATGACTGGGGATTTGACCCAGAGTACAGGGCACCAAAATTTAATGGTTGTTGAGGGTATTTACGCTCCTTCGGCTGAGCTTAGTACCTAGTCAGCAACAATTTTCAGACTTGGAAATGATCTGATAGCATTTCTTCTCCTTCATGACCTTTCTTTATGTCTTTGGCTTAATCTTGGCCTCAGTTCTTCCATCCCAGAATCAATCTTGCAGTGTGCTGGGGACCATTTCCTCATGGAGCCTTCTATTACCCTAAGGGTTTTTTCCATTCCTCAACACTCAGCTGAATTTGTGTAAAAAATTTGATCAGAGGGCACATATATCTTGTGTTGCTTGCCTTGGTCCCCAAAATTACCAGTTTATAATTCTTCTCATGAGCTGCCTCCTCTATGGAATCTTTGTCTGCCTCAACTGAAAACAATCTGTCTCCTCAAATTTTCCGATAGCCCTTAGAGTAGAGGAAAGATATATCCCACACTTTCCCATTCTGTTTTCTATATGATTCTTTGTATGCAGCTTGACAAGATGTCAAATTCCACAAGAACAGTTTCCTTGTACCCCAGTTTGCCCATGAGAGGTACTTAAATGTTGAATTGAATCAAATCTGGATGTGGATCATCGTATCACTCCATCAGCAGTAACTATTTATGAAATGGCTGCTGTGTCCCAGGCGCTATGCTGTGCTTTGAGAATACAGATGTGGCTGGGATTGTATTTGCGCTACTTTCTAAGATGATGTAATCCATTGTATATAAGATGTCCCACCTTCATGAAAGCATTAGGACCCCTAAGGAAATGCAAATATGCTCATATTTTCTCATGTCCTTTGTAGGGACCCAGTGTAAGGGAATGCTTCTATGAACTATTTTTTTTCTATTGTGGGTAATCATTTTTTGGTATTATATCAGGTCTGAAAATTAAGGGGGGGAAGATTAATTATCCTAATTCTTTACTGGATTTTATACATAAAATATTGTATATTTGGTTCTTACTTTGGGGTTTTTTACCTTGTGTTTTATATCTCAGACTGTGCCTATGATATATGTCATTCATATATATCATATATCATATCACCATGTTAGAACCTATTCTAAAAACTAGGATTTTTGTACATTAGAGTTAACTACATTGAATCCAAGAGGACTTAGTACAACTGGATGGTTTATATTCACATAAATCGATATTTCTGAAAAAGGATGGATGATCCATGTGCTTATAAGATGATAGATTTAGAGTCAAAAATAGCCTTAGAAGTCATTTAACTCCCTGTCTCCCTTGTTGAAAAAGTGGTAAAACGGAGTTCCAGAGAACTTCCATTTCAATGTGCTTGGAAAGACCACTAAGCCTACTAAGAATTAGAGGCAGGTTTTACATTGGAGCGGAAAGAACATCCATGAACAAGTTGGCTGTCCATCCTGATCTGTCCTGATGTTCCCTGGGGATTGAACTTTTTAAGTCATTAAAGTGTAGGATCTCTGAAACTCCGCTTTAGCAGGAGATCTCTGAGCCTTGAGAGCTTAGATGCACATGTTGTTTATGCAGCAGCTGGCTGGAAAGTCAAATCAGATCTTGGTTTGAATAATTTTTAATTATTTTGATTTAAGCAATAATGTTTGTGAAGCTCCCAGGAACAGGAAGACATTGGGGCTGAAGGTGGGGGGGGGGTGGGGGGATAGAATGAAAGGATGATTTCTGTCATTGCCATTCTTTTATGTCTATTGTTATTAGCCTTTGATAATTAAAGAGGAGATTGTTTTTATTGACAGCACATGCCAGTCTTCTAGAGAATTGTTTGGTTTTATTATGCACAGATTTGCATTTTTACTTGCTACCCTTTCATCATGAAAAAAATGACTAATTATGTACCTAATTGAATGCTTGACTATACAAGGAGAACTAAATAGATAAGATGTTATTGATGCTTATACTCTCTCCCCCTCTCCTTTTCTTAATATTTCCTCTTCTTTTCTTTTTTCCTCTTGGTGTGAACCTTTATTTCTTCCGTCACTGTCTGAACTGTTGGTTTGGTTTGGTTTTTTTCCACCTCCGGGCAAATGTTCAGAATGCCCGATAATGAACGAATGTTATGGCTGAATATTTCAAAAAGGCAAAATATTCAAATGCCTACTTTTTATATACAATTTAAATCTATTTTAGAATAACCTGTTCACTTTTGTAGCCCAGAGTCCCCAAACAGACTGACACTGTGAACTCTGGGTCAAGAGGCAGAAGATAGAGCACTGGCCATGGAGCCAAGAAGACCTGAGTTCAGATTTGACCTCAGACGTTTAATAGCTGTGTGACTTCAACAAGGTACTTAACCTTCTTTGCCTTAGTTTCCTCATCTGTAAAATGGGAATGATAACAGAACCTACCTCCCAGGGTTATTGTGGAGATTAGATGATTAAAGTGCCTGGCACATAGTAAATGCTATATAAATATTAGCTATTATTATTCTTGCCCAAGACCATACAATCAGTAAGTATTAGAACCAGGGGCCAGCTAGATGGTGCAGTGGATAGAGCACAAGTTCAGGAGTCAGGAGGACTTGAGTTCAAATCTCACCTCAGACCTTGACACTCATTAGCTGTGTGACTTTGGGCAAGTCACTTAACCCCGAATGCCTCATCCTGGGTCATCTCCAGTCATCCTGATGAATATATCTGGTCACTGGATTCAGATGACTCTGGAGGAGAAGTGAGGCTGGTGACCTGCACAGCCCTCCCTCATGCAAAAACAAAGTCAAGTGCAAGTTGCATCATCATTTCTCTGATGGCATAGTCTTCTTTGGCAATGAAGGACGAACATACACACGCATTAGAACCAGGATTTAAATTTGGTCTTTTTGACTATAAAGTCTAGTATTCTTTCCACTATGACACATTCCTTTTTTGAACAAAAGTTTACATAAAATCCTACTTTCATTTCCTGGAAAGAGGCTGTTGGTCAGGTTCTTTGTCTTATCACCCATGCTCATTTGGATTCTATTCTAATAGCATCTTGAATGCTAAGCACAAGTGTGATATATGTACATTATGTATGTATGTCTATATTAGAAGACTACTAACATCTGATTTTAATAATAGAAATGGAAGCTTGACTAGGTGACTCAAAAAAATTTAAACTATAATGAAAACTATTAAACTAGGTATTTTCTATGTCATTTTTCACAGAAATATTTTTATCAGGTAATATCTGCAACTGACTGCAATGGCTTTCCAGTGCCTGACCTTAAGATAATGAAAGATATCAAATGTTCTCTCTCGGATTCAGTGACCTAGTATTTCTGAATAAGTAATACTATGTTTTGGGTACTGTCAGTCTGAAAGGAAACGGTGTCATCTTTATCATGCCTAATAGGCTTTTTAATTAACCTGCCAATTCTGACGGCAATAGAATCATTGTCATTTTACAAGTGAATTATTTGAGCACTTCTTTCTTGACTGTTCAGCTTCTCCAGTTGGATGAATCTATTACATATTTAAGATGTTCTTTTATTAGGACAGATAAGCAGTCATTTCAGAAACATCCATGGGCCTCTTCTTTTCATTGGTTTAAACCGGTGCTGAGTCTAGGGACCTCTTGATGATAAGAGCTCTATTTACCAATAGCTTTAATTCCATCAGCATGTCAGTAAGACTTTACTGTTTCATTTTATTATAAATGACTAGGAGTTGTTTTATTCCACCTCAGAAAGTTTTTCCTGTATAAGGCCCACATTAGTTGAGTGAAGGTCATGCCTTTTCTATCCCTAGATCAGGAATTCTTAACCTTTTTTGTGGTATGCATTCCTTTGACCATCTATTGAAGTCTATAAATGTTTCTTAAAACAATATTTTTAAATAAAAGAAGAAAATATTAAATTTCAGTCGGGATCAATAGAAATGAAGATGTAACTTCTGTTCCCATCCCAAGTTCATAAGTTCCCTGAAATATATCTATGGACCTATTAGAGGTTTGCTTCAAATTCTATGTCAGAAACTTCCTAGCTGTGTGATCTTGGACAAGTCGTTTACCTCAGTTTCCTCAGCTGTAAAATGGAATAATAATAGCACCTACCTCTTAGGCTTCTTGTGAGGGTCCATTGAGGACTTAGCGTGATAGTATATAATAATAATAGCAATAGTAATAAAATAGGTATTCCTGGCATATAGTGTGCTCTATATAAATGTAAGGTGTTATCATTGTTGTCAGATATTGTGCCGATATAAATTGTGGGAGATAGATTTTTGTCTTAGAATCTTTTATATCAGTGAAATCACAAGTTCACTGCAACGTAAAAATGTGGAATCGTAGACTCTCAGGGTTGGAAGGGTTCTCAGAAGTCGTCTGTGTTCTACCTGTATGTGAACAGGAGTCCTCTCCATAGCATCCCTTGACTAATAGTCATTAACTCCATGAGACTAATAAACTTTCTGTAGAAAAAATAACAGAATTGAGAATATTGCTTCCAGTTTTATATGAAAGCATAGACTAGCCATTGATTTCCTTGACCTGAAGTCTTTCCTGACTCTTGTCCATTCTCCATACAGCTGTCAGAGTGCTTTTCCTTAAGTACTGATTTAGTCATGTCTCATTCCCCTACTGAAACATCAGTGATTCTTTACTTATTCTCTCTAGGATAAAATATAAATTCCTGTGTTTGGTTTTTAAGGCCCTTCATAACCTGGCTTCAACCTGTCTTTTCAGGCTCATTTTATATTACTGTCCTTGCCATATTCTGTAGTTCCCCCCACACCTCCAAATGATCCATTAAAAGCAAAATCTTACATGTCATCAGTCAGTGATGTGCCCCTTTTGTGAGAACTGATTGTCAGATTTTCAGCGTGAGTATTTATTGCTTGGATATTGGAAAATGCTACAAATCAGGCACTGATTTGTTGTTTTCTTGATTATCAAGTTTAAGAAAGTAATGAAGAAAGTTTTAATAATGCCATTTGAATTTAAGAGTATGCCATTTGTATATATATTATTTTTTTCCTCCCAGAAAAACTAGTAGGTAAATATTTACCAGTATGCTGCCACCTGTGGTAAAAGAATGAAAGCTAGCTACAGAAGAAATGCCTAAAGTCCAAGTCATGTTAACATTTTCACCATGCCACATTGTCTTTTTGACCTGCAGGAACATTTTTCATTTTTTCTACTCTGTTTAAAAAAAAAAAGAAAGGTGTTTTGCCTTGTATTTGACCTAAAATGGGGTTCTTTACTCCTTGTTCTTTTCTACACAGTAATAAAAAATCTGACATGCATTAATGACCAAATAATTTACTTGGAAGTCACTCAGTTAGCTTTTATTAAGCATTCTTTTAATGATGCATTAGCAGTGCCCAGTGCCGACAATACAGCCAGAAAGAATAAACAGTCCTTACCCTTAAGGAGCTTACATTCTAATGGGTGAGACAATATGTAAGGTAGAGTGAAAAGAGTACAGACTTGAGAACCAGTGGTTTGGGGCTCAGATCCTACTTCTGACGCTTGCCACTTGTGTAACCTTAGGCAAGTCACAATCTCCTTCGGGTCATAACCTCCCTTGGGCTCAGTTCCTCATCTGTAAAATGATGTCCCTTCTAGCTCTAAATCTGTGATCCTAAGTACACATGTAAGTATATGTGCATATATGCACAAAGTTGCATATGTATACTTAGATGTAGACATATATATACACACATATATACATATATATGCTTACACATATTCACTTGTGTGCACAAAGGTAAGTAAATACAAAGTTGGGAAAGGAAGGTGTTAATAGTTAGAGGAGATCACAGAAGCTTCACGGAGAAGGTTTATATGAGCTTTGTCTTCAAAATAGAGGGGATTCTGGAATGAAATATAAGAGAGAGGGGCATTTCAGGCTTGGAGGATTTCCATTGCAAAGGGGCTGAGGTGGGAGATGGAGCCATGGAGAAAAGGCCAGTTTGTTTGGAAGGAGAGCAATGTACTGTATGATGATGCTGGAAAAAGATGAGTTGTGTCTAAGGGGTGAAGGGCTTTAAAATGTAACTGAAAAATTTTTGTTTTATCCTCAAGGCAACGAATTAGGGAATCACTGCAGTTTGAGTGCAGGGAATGACAGGGCCAGATTTCTTCTTAAAGGAAATTACTTTGGCAGCTGCATGTAGGATGAGTTGGAGTCAAGGCAGACTTGAGGGTAGGGGCATTACTGATGAGGCTGTTGGATTCATTTAGGCGAGCAGTAGTGAGGGCCTGCCCTAAGATGGCAGCTGTGTGAGTAGAGAACAGGAATCAGATGTGAGAGATGTGGAAATAGAAACACCAGGTTTTGGCAACTGACTGGATATGTGGGATGAGAGTTCTGAACCTGAGAGACTGGAAAGATTTGCTGCCTTCAGTAGAAATAAGGAAAATTGGAAGGGGTGTGGGTTTTGGGGAAAAGATAATAAGCTCTCTTCTAGACCACTTGAGTTTGAAATGTTCAATAGGTAATGTGGGACTGAAGCTCAAGGGATATATTTATAGGTCTGTGAGTAATCTGCAGAGATATAATTGAACTCTTGGGAGTTTATGATGTCACCAAGAGAGGGAGAGAGAAGAGATGAAGGCTCAGGACAAAGCCTTGGGCAACACCGAAGGGAGAATGACATGGAGGGGGGCGCAGCAAAGGAGTCTCTAATAACTAGCCAGTCCAAAAGGCAAAAGAAAATAAATAACCAGAGAGGAGGAAATATCCCAAACCCAGAGAGGAGGAAATATCCCAAAGGATAAATGCGCTCAACAGTGTCAAATACAGCAGACAGGTTGAGAAGGATAAAGGCTAGGAGAAGGTCATCAAATTTGTGGATTAAAAGATCATTGGTAACTTTGGAAAAAGCAGTTTCTGTTGTGATGAGATCAGAAGCCAGATTACAAGGGCCTGAAGAGCGTTGTAAGAGGAGAGAAAGTGGAGGCAGGCCATGGAGGATACTCTTCCTAGGAGTTTGAGAAAGGGAGCAGAGATATAGGATGATAGTGTAGATATACAAAAGGTGGTTTGTTTGTTTTTTAATGGATATGGAATACTTCTGAGAGATACTTAGAGTGACAAGTCATGCGTAGTAAATAGATTGTATTATGACTCTTAGGTTACCTGTAATATTTGTTGTATACCTGTACCTTTTCCCTCTGCTGAGCTTTATTTGTCGGTTCATTTTTCTGTTTAGATAAATATAAATCTGTTTTCTATGCCTGGCTGACCTTAGTTTCTATAAGTGATGTGAATAACAGTTTATCCATGGTTTTGTCATTCATTGTATATTTTGATGCATTATTTTGGTCTCTTTTGACCTTGTATGATTAATTGGCTGTTGCAGCTTATAACTACCACAAACCTCTGAGCCACTGAATGACTCCGGTTTTGCATATCCTGTGCGCAAATATAAATAATGTATCTTTTTTTTTTTTTTTAGGAAAAGTTAATATTTTTGCTTCATTTGTGTAAAACAGTGCCTGTTCTTCATTGTTTCATAAGATAGCGGGTCATTTTAAATAGCAAAATAGATGAATCTGTAGAATCAGGAAGTTGAACTATAACTACTGAGGTCTAGTATGGATTTCTAGATTCTGACATAGTTAAGAACACTCAAATGTCATAAAGCTCTTATCCCCCTCAATGTCAATTTAATCCCTACCTCCCCTCCACAACTTTTTCCAAAGAGAGATTAAAAATATTTGGGGGACATCTTGTTCCCCAAAGAATATCAGTAGCCATGGGAAATCTTATTTCAGAAAGAAATATCAATTGATATTTTATAGTGAGAATGTTTAAAGAAAGTTAACAGAGGTTCCAAAAAAGAAAAAGGAAAAGGTTATTTTTAAAGGGGAGAGGGGCATGAAGGAATTCTAGATTTGGTTTAAAGTCAGTGCTAGGCTATTAGAAGTAGCTGGTCTTGGCATCAGAGCAACTTTCACTACCATATTTTTTTCATCATCCTGGACAAGTTGCCTTTCACTGGGTTTCAGGTTTTCCCTCTATAAAACAAAGGGATATGACTGACCTGATGATCCCTAAGGTGCCTTTTGGCATCTTATGAGCCTATAAATTATAGCTTTTTTGTTTAGGTAATTTGTGACTGAGGTTAAGTACAAGTTGCTCATAATAATGGGGAACTGGGTAGCACAATGAATAGGGCACCAGAACCAGGAAGATCAGAGTTTAAATGTGGCCTCAGATACTTACTAGCTGTGTGACCTTAGGCAAGTCATTTAATTCCTGTTTGCTTCTGTTTCCTCATCTCTAAAATGGGGATAACAATGGCACGTACCTCCCAGGGTTGTTGTGAGAATCAAATGAGATAATGACTGTAAAATACTTAGCACAGGGTCCGGTACATAGCAAGTATTAGATAAATGTTAGTTATTATTATTGTTAGTTATATAATGTAATGTAAATGTTAGCTGTTATTGTTATTAATATTATATTACTAGCAAGCCATCTTTAATGCTTCGGATTTTAAAATGTTATTTTAGACTTATTTTATAGCTTATTCATTTATGTTTCTCTAAAGGGCCTCCTTTTTAAGAAGGCCAATTTAACAAAATGCTCTTTGATTATAATTTGTATTTGAGTCCTACGATGATGTACATTCAAGTTTTCCTATAGCATCTTAGGCTATGGATGGGCTTTTCAGATAACATCTACAACTTACCTGATACAGTCAATTCCCTCTACAACTCATGGAGTAAATGATCATATAGCCCAGCTGAACACTTTTAAAGATGTGTAGCTTGGTACCTGTTGAGACGCTACCTGACGTATTGGACAGTTTTAATTATTGAATGGTTCTTATTTAGATTGGCTGGAAATCCATTTCCTTGTACCTCCTGCCTCTTGGTCCTATGTCTCTTGATTCTAGAACAAATTTGATTATAGGGGCATAAACTGAGAACTTAGAAGGAACCTTAGATATCCTCTACCCCCGTTCATTGAGACTTGGATAGCAACTTGAAGAATATTTGAATTAGAAGGAACCTGAGATAACCTTATTCTTTCATAGGTAAGGAAACCAGAGGCTAAAAAAAGTTAACTGTCTTATTTAACTAGAAAGTGTTAGAGTATGTGGAGCCTGCAGTTCTGAACAGGAAGACTGAAAGCAAATTAAACTTCCAGTAAACTAGAATCCCGATATAATGTTGTGGATGTTTCAGAACTTGAATCACTTAGGTCTAACCCAGTTAGAGATATGTTTGAAGTTTGTCATTTACTTCTTGTGTGACAGTGGACAAGTCACTTAACTTTTCCTCATCCGTAGAATTAGAGGAATGAAAATGGCTCAGTGGTTAGTCTGAAGTTCAAATCCTGCCTCAGACACTTACCAGGGTCAGTTGTGTGACCCTGGATACTTAACCCCGTCTCCCTCAGTCTTTTCATCTGAAAAATGGAGACAATAATAGCACCTAGCATTCTAGGATTGTTATGAAGATCAAGTGAGATAATATTTGTAAAATATTTTATAAAACTTAAAGTGCTATATGTTAGCTGTTAATAAATATACAATAATTATTATAATAATTACACAATTATTATATGTGATATAATTATTGTATAATATAATTACTATATATTGTCATAGTTATTATAATAATAATATTATTAACCACTTATTGCCAAGAGCTGAGTGCTGAGGACATAAATATATAAAAGTTAAAATAATCCTTGCCTTTAAGAATCTTAAATTTAAAAATGCCTGTACACACAAGGGAATGGTAGCCAGGGGTAGGCATTTTGAGTTAGAAAGTTACAGGGTTAGTGACTTGGGTAATTGAGAGTAAAGTGCCACCCAATTCCCCCCCATCCAAGAAAAGAGGTAGAGACGAGAGTGCGGGCAGGAATACAGAGGGTGCTGTATGACAAGGTTGCTGATGATGCTGGGTAGAGAGGTGAACATGACCAGGTTCTACCTAAAATAGATAAGGCAATCATCAGTCAGGATAGTGATGGACCCAAAGATGGAAGTTCTGAAAATAAAAGATTACTCTCCAAGTCCTTTTCCATTTTGAATCTCTGATCCCATGATCTTAAAACACTTAGCTGTATTTAACATAAGCCACTGTCTACATACATCCCTTCTCCCTCCTAGTTGAACATTTGATTTTTTTTTTAAATTTAAGCATTAGACTTTGCTTTTGTCTTTACAAAAATTTCATCTTAGTTTAACTGAAACCCTGTTTCAGCTTTTTGAGATCTTTTTGAATTCTGATTCCATCATCTCGTATGTTATCTGTCCCTCTCAGGGTTATGTCATCTGCATTTTTATTTGATTAAACATGCCATCTCTGTCCTTTGCCTGTAGCATATCACTCAGAACCTTAGGCTGATACTGATTTGTTAATAAGCACTGTTTGAGTTCAGTCCTTCAAGTCAGTTACAAATTGACCTAGCTCTACGATCTCCATTTTGTCAAGAGACTTTTGTCAGTTACCTTATTGAAATCTACGTCCATGTCTACAGAATGATAATCTACTAATCATCACTTGCTATCTCAGTAGACATCAACTATAGTCACAGTGTTCTTTGTCATACCTGCTGTGAGGATACATTATTAGGCATTTTATGATGTATGATACCAAGGTGCAAATACTTTGTTTTTCATTTTGTCTTTGTGTCTCTAGCTTCTAGCACAGGGACTTTCACATCATGGACCCTGGGTTTTCTGGAAGACTAATAAAACAGATTCTTGATATCTATTCCCTGAAAGGACAATATAGCACATTTGCAGAATATAGAATAATTGAAAATGCATGAACTGTTGAGCTTTAATCTGAACGGATGAAAATTTGATAATCCTCTCCAGAAGAACTAGAGCTCTGATTAGATACCAACTGAGACAACAGCTTTGAACTATATGCATTTCCAACTGGGCAGTCAAAGAAGAATCTCTGATTTCTTTCCAACGTTTTCTTCACTATTGTACTAGAGTAAATAAGATTTGTCTGGCTTTGTGTTTTTAACGTTGGATTGAAATCAAATTAGGTTAACAGTGAGTGGCTTAAGATACAATGTTTGAGATCTCTGATGTAATGTGGTATGGTATGATATGTGTGTATTATATATAAACACAGATTATAAATTAAGAAGGGTGTACCATATCTCATAACCCCAAATAATGTCATTAATAACATCCTCTATACTCTTTGATCTATAGAATCAGTCCTCTACAGGTGTGAACTAGCTGTAAGCAATGCCTCGATTCCTCAGTTGAGTCAATCAATCAAAGGCATACACAATTTGGAAGGAATGAAGTGCTTTTGAGTCACTAGATAAAATCAAATGATGACATAGGAATTGTATTGGGTTTAGTTGGAAGGTAACTTCTAGGCCTGTGTATAATTGGTGTATATCAGAAGAGGGATTCCTGCCTTCAATCTCTTGAATGCCCCCTTTCACCTCTACTTAAGGGCAACAAAAGGGTGGGAGATTAGCCGAGAGGGAGTATCATACTGTACTTCCACATGTTTTGACCAGTGGACAACCTTATTAACTGGGAAAGGTAGGAAGATTCTAATTTCCAGGAGGGGGAACATACAATGAAGGTAGCAAGGTAGATTGAGGCCAGATTGTAAAGAGCTTTAAAAGCTAAATAGAGAAGTTTACGTTTGATCTTAGAGGCAGTAGGGAGTCATTTAGTATACTTCTTAAAATTTATGATAAACCAAGTCTTTAACGTGGGAGGGAAGGAGAATATTACAAATATCCAATGGACGATAATTATTTTTAGGGGAGTAACATTTTGTTGCTCTTTGTATTTTATTTCTCTTGAGTAGATATATTGTTATCAGGTTATATTACTTCCCCAAAGTAGTGTAAGGAATTCCTATGATGCCGCACCATTTGGAAGAGTTTCTAAAAGTGTCAAATCTGGCATGCCTCATCTATTATGAAACTTTAATCTTAGTATATGGATGATTTATTAGCCATGAATGCAACTTGACGATGAGGTGTCTACTCCAGGGTGCTACTCCTGAAGACTGTGCCCCCAAAATCACACAGGATAGGTTTGGGTCTGAATCACTGGAGGGAATTACCCATGTTAATAATGTGATGAGATAATAGTTCCGTAGGAATATAGTATGTAACTCATAAACACATAAGGCTTCATAGAAGAGGAAGGATTTTAGAAATACTTTTTCAGGTGTTCATGATATACGGATCTAATTTTAAGTAGGCAAAATATTAAGAAAAAGTGTTAAGTTATGGTGATGGTGATAATATATATCATTATGATATAATGATATAAAGATAATATATAATGATGACAAATATCTAATGTTTATATTGACCTTACTATGTACCAGACACTACACTAAGAGCTTTATAATTATTATCTCATTTGTTTCTCATAACAATCCTGAGAGGTAGGAGTTGTTGTTATCCCCTTTTTATAGATAAGTAAACTGAGGAAGACAGAGGTTAAGTGAAGTCACTTGAGCTAATGAGTGTCTGAGGCCATGTTTGAACTCAGATCTTGACTACAGGTCCATCCTCTACATAGCAGTGCCACATACTGCCAGCAGTGTTACTGCATTCATTACTTTAATAGTTTAAATCAGAGTTATTGTTGATATGTTTTTGCTTTCTCTTCTAAACATATATGAATGACTTGCTAATATTAAGATAAAGTCTATGTTGGAGAAAGTATTTCAGAAGAATGCCTTTAAGTACAAAACTAGTGCTGATCCTAGTTTAGCCTAGACCAGACGGGTCTGACACTTGGCCCATAAAGCCAAACCAGAATAAAATGTAATCGGTAAATATCTAACAACATAAATAAAAGTAAACTTTAAAAAATTGATGTTACCTTTTAAAGCCAAGCTAATATGTGGCTCACAGGAATCCTTATGTATAGTTTCAGCGACCCAATTTATATCTGAATTTTACCGCTCTGGTCTGGAACATGAGACAACATTAGAGTGAGACTTCAGTTTGTGTTAAATGGGTAGAAAAACATCTTCCCTTGGAATTGAGCTTTAAATGGAGAGACATATATATGTGTTTGTGTGTATATACACATACATTTATATACATGCATATATGTATATAATGGTGAAATATAGTTGTGATTGAAATTCAGCAAAGGTAGACTGAGACATGTATTCTCTGAGCAAGGTAACAGATTATTAAGTGTCTGCCTCAGTTAACCAAAAGATCCCTAAGAGGAGACACAGGCTCCTTTTTATAAAAGAGCAGGGTAGATGAGGAAAAAATACAATTGATTATAGGGTTGACAGTATCATGGGGATGAGGACAACGTGATTGATTGAAAAGTGGAAATGAGGGACTAGCAGCAACCCCTTCCTCCCCTACTGTGACTTGTAAAAGTTTGTTGCTTGGGGCCTTCTGCAAATTTGGAGATAGTAGATTGGTCTTCTTTGGACAGCAAACCCAGTATCCTTGAAGGTGGTGTAAAGATACTAGAATAGACTCCCCGGTGTCCACCCACATTCCCCAAGGATAACACATTTCCTTGAAGTAAGAATAGAACAGCGGTTAGCAAGGGAACTGGATTTCTAAACTTAACGCATTATAGATGGACTGAACTTCTGAAATACGTTCAGAGACAAAGAACCATGACTTAGGCAGTTATAAGACAAAATCAGTTAATTATAAATAAGATAAAAATGCAGAATCAATTAAATTTTCTCTCTCTTCTCTATGTATATATTATGTGTGTATACATACATCTGTATGTATACAAATATATACATATTTAGATACATACGGTTATTAATGCTTAAAACTACACTAAGACTTTTGGGACACCCTCTATATGCACATAAACATAGCTTCTGCTACCTTTTTCGAAGTCTTTTTTTCTAGAGAGTAAGAACACTCTTGGAGCCTGACTAAATAGACACAGAAATTTTCAGTTAGTATACTGGCCACATCTCTTTTACCCGAGGGATTAATTCTCATCCCCAGAATACTTCCTCTCAACACCTGAGTTCAGCTAAGGTGTGCCTCTAGATAGCCTGGAGGATTACCATTGTCTAGACAAAAGCAGACCCTAGAGGATTTGTGATCTTGTGTTTTCAGCATTACCTAAGCACATTTGAGTGACTGCTTAAATAATGCTGTCATTCTAACACTGGTCAGAAGTTGCTTCAATGGCATGGGGTTGGGGGGGAGATGAAGCAGTCACAGAAGCCACTGACAGGTCTGAGGATAGGTAGGGGTTCAGGGGCGCAGAATGGAAAGTAGTAGTGGGAGAGAAACATAAAAAGGTTGTAACTAACTAGAGAAAGATTATTCTTTTATATCAACTGCAGGAAAGTTTAGTTAGGGTAGATTTTTTTTTATTTTATTTTATTATTTAATTTTATATTTATATATTTGTTTGAGATGGAGGCCTCCTTTCTTTATTGAACATCCATCCAGTTTTTAAAAGATGGTCCAGTGTACCATTTGCCCAACACAGACTAAAATTGATTTCAACTCGATTGCTACATCTCCTCCAGTTTGCTGCCCAGCCCTGTAGATTGTCATAAATTTCTGAAGTCCTGATAACATGCGCTTTCTTATAAAGAAGCATGTGACAGTTCTGGGAGCTAGTGCCCTGAGCCTCTTTAGTAGAAGACCGAGACTGACTCTTAGTCCTCATGAGCTTTTTCATTTTCTCTTTGCACTTTTTCCTTTCCAGATAACTTTCATTAACTGTACAAAATACAGGACTGGATTCTATTTTAAATTCAACTGATGATATTTAGTATGTGAGCAGTATTTTCCTTAATATAAAAGATAATCCATTAAAGTGTATCAATAGATCAATACTATGACAAATTATGAGATTTCATACTAAATCATGAAATATCAACTAGGTGATGCAGTAGATAGAGTGCCTGAGCCTGGAATCAGGAAGAGTTATCTGGCCTCAGACCCTTGCTAGCTGTGTGACCCTGGAGTAGTCACTTAACCCCATTTGTCTCAATTTCCTCATCTGTCAAATGAGCTAGAGAAGGAAATGGTAAACCAGTCCAGGATCTGTGCCAAGAAAACCCCAATTGGGGTCAAGAAGAGTTGGACACAACTCAAAATGCCTGAACATGAGCAAATCATGAGATAGGCACAAAATTAAGCGTAGCTACTAAAGGTAACTAGCAGTGGATTTTTATCCTATACTCTAGACTTTTTTAGAGGGACAAGTAGTTTAGTGTAAAGAGTCATGGATTTGGAGTCAAATAAACTTGAATTTCAATCCCAGCTCAGTGGCTTTCTACCTGTGACTTCAGAGCATGTCACAATCTATCTAGACTTCTGTAAAATGGGGGGATTGGACTAGATATTTCCTAAGTCCTTTCTAGTTCTCAACCCTATGATGTCATGATGTGGGAAAGGGAATCAGCATTTATATTAACCTACCATGTGCCAGGCACTGTGCTATGCACTTGACAAGTATTATTTCATTTGGTCCTAACAAAGGCCATGGGAGATAGTGGCTATTTTATCCCTGTCTGACAGTTGAGGAAACTGAGGCAGTCAGAGGTTAAGTGACTTGCTGAGGGTCACCCAGAGAGTGAGTTTCTGAGGTCAGATTTGAATTCAAGTAATAAGATTAACAAAATAATAAGAAAAGCAACAATTAGCATTTATGTAACTACTTTGTACCAGGCATTGTGTTAAAGCCCATTACAATTACTATCTCATTTGAGCCTCATAACCCTCCTGGGAGGTTATTATCTGCATTTTAGAAGTTGAGGAAACTGAGGCAAACAGAGGTTAAGTGACATGCCCAGGGTCACCTACCTATTGTCTGAGACAAAATTTAAACTCAGGCCCAGTCCCCTATCCACCGTTCCCCCTAGCTGCCATGGATTTAAAGGGGTCTTCTAATGTTAAAGAATTTTTTCCCCAAACATATTTCCTTTACCTCTTTTGTTGCAGATTTGTTCAAAAGTAGTAAAAATGAATATGGTTAAATTATGTAGTATGTGAGGTTGAAGGGTGGGCTAACAGAAGTATTAACATATCTAAAATTTTGGTATACTGAAGTCTTTGATATTAAGAATTCATCCAAAGTAATTAGTTGATAATAGTTTGTTTTCTTTTATTAGTCTTTTGGGAGGGGCATATTCTGAAAATAGTATCTGGAGTTTCATAGTCTTATGTAAATACATTTTTTCTGTTTGAATGGAATGATATTTTAATTTGATTTTCAATAACACGATGGCATTGTTTATAAATGTATGTTGAAGATAAGAGTTTTTTTTTGAAAGCTGCGGTAGGTGCCAGAAAGCAAGTTATGGTCAAGATCACCTTGAATGGTTGTCTTGTCACTTTGACATGAGTATTGTGAGATGCTTTCTTAAAAGATGTATTTCATGTCAGCAGCCTGCTCTACAAAGAACTCCTGAATGAACAATGACAGAATGATTGCTGCTTTCACCAGTCTAATTAATTTCTCATGAAGTGCATGTCTTCAGGATAAATCTTGAAATAGAATAAGTTTTTTAGGCTAAAGGTACTTTTTCTTTATTGTTCATTTGTGTGAGGACTTGTTAGGGCACCTTCTGACTTCAAAGTTTGTGTGTGTGTGTGTGTGTGTGTGTGTGTGTGTGTGTGTTCTTGTCTTTTCCATTCTGCACCAGTTCACAAATGTAGAAGACACATAAGGTCCTGGAGTTGCTTCAGGGTTTGGCTGGGCTCTCCAGTACATTAGTTGTACAGAATATTAAACATCTAGCTAGAATTCCTTGTGTTCCTATTTCTAGATCGTAGAGTCCATAATTCTCTGGGGTGATGAAGATGGAAGAAGACACTAACATTTGTGTGGTATAAACCCTATGTGTACCTTTGCTGCCAGCCTTTTCCTTAGTGTGTCTAATTCTCTCAAATGATTTTCACCAAATTGACATTTGCTGACAAGCCTGTACATGTTTTGAAAATGCCACAGGAAGTCTTTTACTTTGATTTTTGATAGAACTAGATCATATATCTGTTTGCCTTCATGTGTTTTGGAATAGTCAACAGAAATGAAAAAAATATTTTCTGACTTGATACAGATTTTCTGAGAAGAGGGAAATAGCCTCAATTGGAAAATTTTCACTTTCTTCCTAATACATGTAGTAGTTGTTTTAAATATTTACTTGTTTTTTATATTTATGAGGTAGGATCTGATTTATAGACATAAAATGATACTTTGCCATGTGTGTATTTTTATATTACATTTTCAAAAGTTGATTTGTTAGTAATGTTGCTGAATAGCTCTTCCATAGACTTGATTTTAATTTGAAGCCTTACTTCATTCTGGTTGTAGTCCTATCCTTTTGACTTGTATTTTTAAAGAAAGTTTTGTTTTTCCATTACAAATATTTACAGATTGTTCATACTATAAGAGAAGTCTCATAACAAAGTGAAATAGTAAAGTAAAACTAATAATACAGTGACCTCATCTAAAAGTGCAGGCAACATTTCATTTTTATAGCCCCCCCCCACCCGCTGTTTTGAAAAAAAACTGACAGAAATCTATGTTTTTTTCCTCTCACCCCAAAAACATAGTGGGGGAAGAGAAGAAAAATTTCTTGTGACAAATACGCACTGTCAAGCAAAACAAATTCCCTCAATGAATTTATGAAAAAAATGTCTCCCTTGTACCCTCAATCTATCACCTGTCTATCATGGATAGCATGTTTCATCATTTTCCTGAAATCTTGCTTTATTACTAATAATTCTTCCTGATGTTCTCCTTGATGAGTTGTTTTTAGGTCTTAGGTAAAAGAATTTTGTGGTTTGGCTTTAAGTGAGTTGAACAGAAACTGGAAAACATTGTGGTAGAGGAGATCCTGGCCCAGGTTTTAGGTTTGACTCAGTGACCTCTGAGATCCCTTCATACTCAGAAATTCTAGGATTCTGCTTACGAGAAGCAAATGAAAAAAAGAGTTTAAAATTCTAAATTTCTAGTCCTGGGTAGCCAGAATATCATTAAGCAATATGAAATAAGGCTTCTTCAACTTTACTTCATAAATGAGATAGGGTAAAACATACTCACAGAAAAAGGGATTAGTTTGTTTTGGATAAATTTTCTTGGTTTGACTCAGTTGTACAGTTCCATTTCATATTTTGAAGTTTGCCAAGAAGCTGACTGCAACTGAATAAAACTATTTTTCTTACAATTTACTCATGTCCTATATTTTTGGCAGATGTTAACCAATTGAAGAGAATATTAAATAATATTTTTGAGGTTTGCAGTATTCATGTTTATATTATTGCTTGGATACTAATATACTAGGCAATGAACATTTTATCACAACTAATTAAATTTTAATTAACATCATCTGGATGGTGTATGAAGCTCCATTGTTCGATAGGCTGAGTCTGCCAGATTGGAGACTAGAGGTGAATTGGCTAGGGACACATCTTTCTACTTAATGTCATGATGGTTAAAAAAAAAAAGTTATAGAAGTTCTTAGCATGTGGTATATTTAAAAACAGATTATCTAGTGTTTTCCAAGAAGCAGTGTGACCCTCCTGGACAGCCAACACAATGCTTTGCACTCAATAAATGCTTAAGAAATTAAATTCCAGAATATGGGCACAAGAATTTGTATTTGTGATCATTTGTGACAAAATATAGTTATAGTAATGGATCTTCTAACCTAACACTTAGCATTTAGTTCTTTTTTATGCCTGTTAATTCTTTATAGGTAATCTAGCCTGAGGATGAACGGATGGGTCATTGTTTCTAATATAATGACTTTTAAAACATCAAGTTGGAATGTGCAACAAAAACATTTCATAGAGAGAATGTGGTCAGAGTTATCTGATTAGGACACAGGAGACTTTGGATTTAAAAATTAAAACCTGATTATTTGGGTGTGGTCAGTCTATTTTCACTAGCTGTGGTTCTGACTCATCAGGAGCATGCCAGGGCTGCTGACAACTGCCTTTTCTTTCATTGTTTCCAGGCCTTTTCATTAGAATTCCCTGCTGTCTATAGGAAAGCACTGGAAAACTGGTTACTAATAGAACTGAAGGGGACCCCTGGAGATATCTGGTCTAGTTTCTTGTCTTTTTTTGGTCAAGATTTGTGATTTCATTAGTGTAAGGAGCACCTAGCGAGGAAATTCCCTCTACCAATATAGATTGGCATTTGCTCTGCAACTTACTGTTTTCTAGAGTTACCTGGAACTGAGAACCCAAGTGACTTGTTCACTGTCATACAAGCTATTATTTGTCAGAGGCAAGATTGAACCTAGGTTTTACTGACTCTGAGGCTAGCCCTTTGTTCACTACGAAACCTTGCTTTTCTGCCTATATTCAAGCAAATGGATACCCGAATCAGCAACAGCTTTCTTTGATGGCTGTTGGTATCAAAGTTTGTAAACTGTATGTGTATTTCTTTTCTGGCTTCTAATGTGGAGAACCAGAAACAGCTGTTAAAATAATTCAACAGTAATTAAGTTTATTAAGCATTTACTATGTCTGAAGTGCTATGCTACGTTCTGGGTGTACAAAGAGAGAGAAAAAATGGCCTAGTTCATGGCCTCAGAGAGTTTATAAATGCTGTTAGGAAGGACAGGACACATGCTCAGACAGCTATAATAGAAATGAGAATATGATTAAGCTCACAGGAAGAGAAAAGGAAGTTTTAGCTTGAGGGATTTCAATAAACGATTTCTTCTAGCTGGAAAGCCCAAGGAAGACTTCTCAGGGTACTTGAACTGGGTCTTGAAAGAAGAAACAAGTTTCATTGGGCAGAAATGGAGACAGTTCCTGGCATTGAGGACAACAGTTGCAAATGCACAGACCTGGGAAAAGGATAGAAGGAGATTGGCAAATGGGGAAGAGACTAGTTTGGTTGGAACACTGAGTTGAGTGAGAAATGAGTCTGGGAAAGGCAAGTTATATACAGATGGTAGAGGACCTTGAAAGTGAAGCTGATGAGCTTGTATCTTATGAAATGGACAATGGGGAAGCATTGCAGATTTTTTAATGGAAAGATGACATGGTCATATCTGTGTTTCAGGAAGGTTGTTTTCAGAGCAGTATGGAGGATGGATTGGTCAGTGGTCTAGGCCAGTTGTCTCTAAGGTGGGGCCTATGGCCTGATACCAAAGAGTATGTGGTTGGAAGTTGGAAAGATGAGTCACATTCTAATCTGCCCTCCACAGCCATTCCTAAAGCTTGTCTCCTACACAACCACAGCCACCCTTATCCTCCAATATTGCTTCAATCAGCCTCTCCCTCAGCTATGCAATTCTAAACTTTCTCCTTCTGAGCTGGACCTCAACCCCTCAGGGAAGCTTTAACCTGATATTCATGTCCCCACAGCAGCAACCACGCATGTGACTGTGAGAAAATCCAGTCCCTTCATATAACCCACATTCGCTCCTCAGCATACTTACTCTCTTATCTCCAGAAGGAATCTGTGGCTCTTGACGGGGGGGCCCCTTGGAGCCAGCTTGGTCTCCATTTACCTATTCCTTTTGGGTGGAACCTAATAAGTAGGCAGGGATGAATACAGATCTCATCATGTTCTTTCCCCCAACAAAAACCTACCCCTTTCCCATATTCTCTGTTATTTGCTCAAATGCTACCTGGACTCACAAGGTCTTTTTCACCTTCGGCTTTTCTTCCTCATGCCCATAGCTAGAAAGTTGTCACATCTTGTCATTTCTACCTTTATAGTGTCTCTTGCATTAGTTTCCTTCTCTCAGCTTACTCCAACAGCTACCTCCCTGGCTTAGGACCCAATAATCTTGGTCTCCCTGCCTTAACATTTCCACTTTTTCCAATTCAGTTTCTTCACAGCTACCGAAGTGATTTCCCTAAAATGCACATCTGACCATTTCACTCCCCTTCTCAGTCTTTACTCTAGGATTAAATATCATGTCATCTCTTTCTTATCCTTTAAACATTTCTATTTTGTGTAAATTTTATAATATAATGATTTTGTATAGAAGTATTTCTGTCATTTGTAAATGAATAAATATACTCATCTTGGGGGTGCATGTTTAAAAATCATTTAAAGATGAGGTTGTAAAATAACAAAAAATAGTCAATAAACATTAAGTGTTTCTTATGTGTCATGCACTGTGCTAGACCCTGGAGATACAAAGAAAGGCAAGAGGCAATTTCCAGCTCTCAAAGGGCTCACAATCTTATCGTTGAGAAAACATACAAACAGATGTGTACACGTAATACATTTACTAGATAAAATGGAGGTAATCAACAGAAAGAGGAAGACACTAGAATTAAAGGAGATTGGGAAAGGGTTTTAGCTCGTAATTGAAGGAAGCCAGGAGGTGAAAGTGAGGAGGGGAGAGCATTCTAGGCATCAAAGGAAGTCAATGAAAATGCTACGAGTCTTGTCTTGGCAACAGATCGAATGGATATGAAAGGAGAGTGTTGATCTAAGCAATAAGAAAGGAGGGTCTGCACTAGGATGGGAAGTCTGCATTGGGAGTGGAAAGGAGAATAGGTCATAGACTATTTTAGAGGCAGAATTGACAGGAATTGGAAACTGATATGGAAGGTTAGTGAGAGGAAAGGATTGAAGAGCTTGTAAACTAGAAGAGAGAACTTGAAAGAGCAGAACTTCTATAGAAGTTAAGGAAGTTAGAAAGAGGAATGGGACAGGGCTTTATAACTGAGAAGAATGATAAAGAAAAGCATCCTGTGCCAGATGGTGCTTGAGCTGAGGTTATAGGAGACTGAGTCAAGGAGGAAGAACATTCCAGGTGTTGGGGAGAGTTTGTGCAAACGCATTGGGGAAAGAGATTGAAGAACAGTGAGTAGGCCAACTTGGTTGCACTGGAGAGTGGGTGAAAGGCTAAATAATGTGAAATGAGCTAGGCTGCAGCCAGATTGCAAAGCCAGATTTACAGTTGGATGAAATGATAAAGGAACACTGATCTTTGCTCTGCTGGATTCCAGTATAAATTTATTCCTCCTGTTTATTTTCTAAATTTGTGACACTTAGATGAACACATTTTTTAACTTGTAATATTTTCCTTTTCTGTTTCTTTAGATGGTCGGGCTTTTTTTGGTATGTGATTGTGCAAGTTATTTTCTGCCTAGGACAATAGGGTAGAATTTCCAAAAAGTAAAAACCTCCCTAAGATGCCATCTCTGTGGGAAGGGCACCTGTTTTAAAAGGCCCCACGTTTTCTTGGCTGGAGTTTTAAATTAGGACTGTTAATTTGCATTTCAAAGCCACCTGTTAGTCAGCTTTGCTTTTGAACTGTGGGTGGTCTCCTTAAGCACACTTGATTTTTAAAAGACTCAAGAATACATTTTCTGCTTCATTAGAGCTTTTGATAACCTTGATCCAAAAAGGCTATTACATAATCCAGTGAAGGATGGAATTGTACACTCAAGACTTCTTGTTTTTATAAAATGATGACTTTGCAATGTTGGTCTATGATAATGAATTGATTACAGAAGGCTAGCAAATTCTTAAGTTTGGTGCTGGGGCTTTCAGCTGTATTGTTGTTCTCATATATATTAAGAGATTTTATATATACATATGTAATATATGTGAGATTATATTTTGTATATGTATATATAAAATATACATATAAAATAATAATATACATATAAAAATATACATATATACATAACTATATGTATACATAAAATATACATAGATAATATATCTCAAATATGTATATATTTCAGCTATATTGTTATTCCCATGTATAATTTACTTTTTGTACTGTTTTCTCTTAAATTTATGTCATTTATTAACTTTACAGTGTTATATTAAGTTAAATGCAGATGCTCATTTCCTAGAGGTAAGTGATATGGCATTTCATACTAAGGTTAAAGCCTGTTCATAAAATAGATAAGCAGACTCAAAGATGGAGAAGACATGTTTCGTGTAGAAGAGGGCAATAAAAGTAAAATATCAGCAAAAAGTTTCTCTTTGTAAAGATTATATGTGAATTTGTGGCTCAGATAAAATAGAACTTATTCAATCAGGCCATACATTTCAAAAGGAAACTTTATAAGGAAAAGGGTTTGTGGGGTTTTTCTTTGTTTTGTTTTGTTTGGCTCTATTTTGGAGAAGGGAGATAAAGAACATTTCTACACCAAGAATACAGAGGGAATTGAGTGCTTGGTGGAAAAAAAAAGTCTGGTGTTGAACCATTGTCCTTAATAGAAACTGAAACAAACTAAAAATCAGAATACAAGAATTAAAATAAATCTTAGGAGTCATGTAGTTCAGTCTCTTCCTTTACTGGACACTTTGAGTAGTTGCTACCTATTTAAAAGGCATCTCATTTTTGGAGAGCATTTATTGTCCTTCTTTTGAACCAAAATCTCTCTTCTTTAACCTCTACCCACTGGTCTTAGTTCTGCCCTCTAGAGCTAGAATACTCATCATTTCTCATGTCTGTCCTCTTGAACTTTGAAGGCTCCTTGGTTTAATCAACATGAACATAGCCTCTCCCAGTGTATAAATCCATATTTTGTCAATCTGTGCGACTCTTCTCAATCTCTGTCTGTCCCCAGGAGAAGAGCTTCCCAACATGCTGAAAGCCTTCCTCTTTTAAGTATAAGGAGTACCACCTGATCAGTCTATTTATTGTTTCTTCTTTTTTTGATATATGGCCCTTCCTAATTCTAACTCTCTTAGATGACATTCCTTTTCTGCATTTCTTACAGGTTATTTGTGCTACACATGTTTATATTTACCCTGTGGTTATTTGAACTACGCATACTTTTGAAAACTTGGTATCCCATAAATCAGAGCCATATCACTTGGGGAATGTTAGTGTGAAAGATAAAGGTTTTTGCAACAGTGAGCAGCTTGGGATCATGAGAACAGCTTTAAACAATTACCCAGATGCAATTTCTGGCCCCAACTACATGACTTGTTGATTTTTTTTCTTGAAAAAGTATTTTATTGTACAATATCTATGAGCAGCACCAGAAAAATGACTTACATATATAATACAGAATACTACTGCTTCCCTAAGGATCTAATGGTTTTTCATGATGTGATGGAGTTCTTGGGCCCTCAAAGGCCATGCTAGCAGAATCCAAGCTCTAGCCATAACAAGCTAAAAAGGCTCCAAGAATGGGTCCAGAAGCACACTGTGTGTCTGTTGCTTAGAGGAAAGACTAGCTAAGCTGAGAGACAAAATGCTAGAAGGTTGACCATTATATGCATTTTTTAGGGGTGGGGGGACAGTGAGGAGGGGAGAAGAGGGTACATCAATTTATGAAAACATCTACTAAGGCTTGTGTAGGGGTTGATTTGTGATCTGCATCAGCAGAGGGGAGACCCCCACAAATGAAGTTTTGAATCTTTGAGGTACAAAACATAATTAAGGTATAAGGCTAACCAAATTATGTTTATTGAAGGCCAACATGCATGCAACAGTGAGAGCCAAACTGTGGAGTCACACGTGACTTATCCTCAGTATACACAATGTTATTATGAGGTAGCACATGATAATTTTTTGAATTGTACAAAGTCTGAGAGATCGAGTTAATCCTCAGCGTTGCCAAAGGAAGCCAATCAAAGAACTCAAGACTTTATACCACTGGAACATTTCTATATGGGCAGTGTAGGATATTTGTGAATCTTCCAAGAATTTGGATCATTTTCACTTAGGCACAAAGGGCTGTTCACCATGATCCCACAGAGTATACAATGCTGATTGTGGTTTTGCAAGGATTGTCCAGTCGAAGGTAACAAGGCAATGCGCAATGACTGGCTCAGTTCTCTTTGCTTTGCCTGAAGTTTCTCTGGTGACCTTGCCACTTCCCCTGCATAGTTATGACCCCAGAAAGTGGTAAGGGTCTTCAAGAAGGCAGATCTTAGGCTCCAGCCCATATGTGGCTGGTTTGTTGGTTTTTGAGTCAACTTGATATAGAGATTAGCAGAGACGTGTCTCCTACACTAACTGGCTATCTAACTACTCTATGCCTCATTTTCCCCATATATAAAAATGCAAGTAATAATATCTGTAGAATTTACCTCACAGGATTTTTGTGAGGTTTAAATGAGATTATGTAGGTAAAATGCTTATCTGACAAAGGTCAAATATTGTTACTAGCATAGGAACTCTTGAAATTTCCACGAGAGCTTTTTAAATATGAACGCTTAGTCTTCTTTTGAGGGCTGACCATGACCTGTTCTATTGACTTTTTTTAAAATCTAGCATGGTTTTTAAAACCCTCGCTATCCCTGGTTGCCTTTCTCTAAACAAGATCCATTTTGTCAATATTCCTTCTGAAATGTGGTGCTCAGAACTGAATAATATACTACAGATGTAGCCTGACAGGCTCAGAGAATTGTAGGACTGTTACCACTCTTGTTCTAGAAGCTATAATTTTTTTTCTAACAAACTCTGAGATTGATTTTTCTTTTTTTGGAGACCACATCAATTTACTGACTTACTCTGAGTTTTCAGTCCAATAAATGCTCATAACTATTTTTTGAACATGAACTTCTGTCAAGTACAAGATAGGGAAAACTGGTTTGTTGAAGTTGATTTTTTAATTTTAATCTTATTAAATTTCATCTTGTTGGTTTGGGCCCAGTTGAAATGGTACATTCTAGGGAGTATGCATACCTCAGTTCAGATGAAATATAGAATAAATGCAAATATGCAATATGAAATAAAGCTTTGAAAGTAGGGAGGTCCAAGAGTATGAAGGGCATTGAATATTGGGTAGAAAAGTTTAAACTTTGCTTGGCAGGCAACAGGAAAGACATTTTTGAGCAGAGAAATAATGTGTTAAATCCAACTTGATTTTATTTCATCAGCACCTTCCTATGGTATCCTTGCTTCAATTTTACGGTTATAAAAATCTTGTTTTTTTCCAGTTGGATTGTAAGCACCTCAGGTACATGTACCTCATCATCTCCTTTTTTATTTTATCAAAATAGTTAACAGAGTTACATACATAGTTAGTGCTCAATAAATCTTTGTTGAATTGAACCAAATGGCACAACTGTGGAAAAAACAGAAATAATATACATTGGATTCCTTATACCCAGCAGGTGATCTCTCATTTCCACAACTTTGTATTGGCTCTCCCCTTTGCCTATGATGTACTCCCATTTCACCTCTGCCAAAGACAATCTCTAGTTTCCTTTAAAGCTAACTGCTACATAACTCTTCTCTCTCTCTCTCTCTCTCTCTCTCTCTCTCTCTCTCTCTCTCTCTCTCTCTCTCTCTCTCTCTCTCTCTCTCTCTCTCTCCCCCCCTCCCTCTCTCGCTCTCTCCCCCTCCACGAGTATCTCCCCTGTCGTACATCCAGCTGATGCAGCTCTATTTTATGTAAACCTGTATGTATGTACATTTTGTCTCCCCACAACCTACTCAGGAAGAGGGACTGTTTTATTTTTGTGTTTATATCACCAGCACGATACCTAATAGTGCTCTCCCTCCCAGAATGTCTTGTGTTTAACTGCTCTGTATATATTTATATTTATTAACTTCATATTTATATTGTGTATTTTGGTAAATACTTCTTGGTTTCCCATTAGAATATAAGTTTCTCAAGAACCGAGATTGTTTCATTGTTTGTATTTTTATGCCCAGCACTCAGCATACGATATACTTAGTGACTGATTCATATTTGGTCAAACAACTGTTAACAAAAGAGCATTAATGAATCAGTGTCCATTTGGAAAAAGGTTTTTTGTGATGTACTCCACTCTCTGACCCTTTTCCAAATAACATTCTTATTAATTTTTGAATAAAGGCAAGGATAGCAGACATGAAATTTTTAGGTAATAAAGCAGAGGGGGAATTGGTAATACATTGGATTATCATTTATATTTAAAATATCCCAACAGGTGACGGTGAGAGGCAACAGCCTGGAAAGTAGGTTGTATTTGGAGTCAGAGGACCTGGGTTTGAATCTAGGCTCTGCCACTTACTAGTACATGGTTTTGTGCAAGTTGTTTCACTTGTCTGACCTTATATGTCCCTCATCTATAAATTCAGTAGGTTGGATTTGTTAGCCTCTAAGACCCCATCCAACTTTAAAAACAAGCTCTTAGGGGGTAAAAATAACACCTCTGTTTTTGGGGAGTTTTTTGAGATTGACAACGTTCTTTCCTCACAGCAGCCCAGTTAGGTTGGTAGAAAAAACAAGTACAAATATCATGGAATTTGAACATACAAGCCTTTATTTCAGCTTAAAAATGTGTGTAAGATCAAGATGAGATATTTGTCCTGACCGGAATTCATTTGAAAAAAGACCTGGTGGTTTTAGTTTACCAGTTTACTCAGTATGAGTAGGAGGGTGCAGAATTAAATGGGAAGAGGATTGCTTTGGGGAAATTGTGCAGTTCTTTTAATGACTCCAAACTTTTCCTTCAAAAATGATCCATATTTTTAGCATCAATTCTTTCTGGTTATGTTATGTGTTTAAGCATCATAGGGTGTTATGGATTCTGTGAAGTACTGATTTGAGGGACACTGAAAAGAGCAGTGGAAAAAAACATGATGGAGTTGAGTAGGCTATATAGCATATTGCCAACTAAAAATTGCATGAGGAGTGATATAAAAGATGATGTCAGAGAGATGTATAATGGGAAGAGATGTTTGGGCTGATTATAAGGTAAGAATAAGGAGAATTGATGGACATATGATAGAAGAGAGTAGACTACAACTCCAAGAATTGGGCAAAAGAAACGGAATGAAGCAACAAGGTCAAAACTGGCACTCTATCAATTGCATCACCTTGCTGCTCCTTTCCAAAGTATGATTCTACATTTCTTGTGTTTTTCTGTTGTATCTGGTGTGCTAATATTGAAACAGTAGGTTGTCAACAAATAGATTTTCAAGAATGGTAGACAAATCAACACAAAATGGAGTATAGGAAGAGAGATGTTAGTACTGATTAAATAGTTTTTCAAAAAAAGTAAACAGTTTGAAATGTTGTGTGTGTGTGGAAATGTTCTTTTTTGTCTTTATATATTTAAGTTCAAAATTAACTTCAAATTTAAAACTGGAACCAAAAAAAAAGAATGATAACCCTAACCCCTTCACAAAAAAAAAACCCAAAACAAAAGAGGCATTGTGGGGAGCACAATTTCAATAGAATACAAAGCTTTTTCCTGGTTATTTTGAATAAATGAATAAATAACAAATGAATGAAAATCAATTTGTTAATTGGTAAAAAAAGAGAGATGGACATTTAGGTGTCAGATTTATTTGGGATTCAGATTTTGTTTTGTTTTTAGAAATATGAGCAAACCATTAATAAGCAACATGTCTAAACTGAGATTCGTTTAGTTGGACATACCTTGAAGCCAAAGATCATTTTTGAAATTTTATATAAGAGCCAGTGTGGAGTAAAAACAGTAAGAACACTGGCTGTGCAGTTAGGAGAGCTAAGTTTGAACTGCAACTGACATTTAGTTCTGTGACCCTATGAAAGTCAATTAATATAATTAGCATCATAGATGTAGATTTGGAAAGAACCTCAGAGAGATTGTGTAACCCAATCCCTTTATTTTCCAGGTGAGAAAACTGAGGTCTCAAGAAGTTAATTGACTTACCCAGGGTTACAAATGCAGGAATCATCAGAGATGGTATTTGATGCACCAATGGTGCATCACTTCTTTGAGCCTGTTTCCCAATCTGTAAAATGGAAATGCTAATACTTTCACTTCCTCAGTGAATTTACAGGCATATCATTTTCCATTGCTGGATTTCATGAAGGTCCTTGACAGAGTTTCTCATGATATGTTTGTTGTGAGGAAAATGCTTTATAAATCCTAAAAAGTCCTGAACAGATGTGAGTTATTTCTTATTCTTATTATCATCCCATCATATCACTCCTTTCCTCTCCAAGAACACTGTGCTGCAGGAAAACTGGATTATTTGCAAATACATGCAGCAGATGAATTTTTCACTTTGGCCTTTTGTCATACTTTCCCTTTCTCTGGTATCTTCTCCATTCTCATCTAATTTATTTCCTACTCATCCTTTAAAACCTAACTCCAATGCTGGCTTCTTCACAAAGCCTTCCTTGACCTATCCAGACAGTAATAAAACTTCTCCTTAAACTCATGTAACACTTGGCTCACACCTCCAATATACTTCTCAGTTTTTTTTTCACTAGAGTTAATTTTAGATATGTCATATTCTTCTCCCCATCCAACCCCCTGGTGGAAAGTTTTATGAAGCCAGGGAATGATTTTCTCTAAATCCTGTATTATTTAAAACTTAAAATCTGATCTAGCCTGGTATAGCACACACAGTAATAAATATTTGTTGTGTTTAAATGAATTGTTAATGTCAATACAAAATACTACTTAGGAAAAGGGGTAGCGGTCTCTTGAGAAAGATAAATGACTTATCTTTCGTTTTTCCAGTATGCTCAACAGGTAACCTCACCTCTCCTGCATCCTAGAAGTCTTTGAGAGAAGACAGTAGGAATTGTTGGATAATTCTTGCTCTTTGCCTTCATTCCCCAAAACAAGGAAGAAATGAGTAGGGTGGGAGTTAGGGGAGATAGCTTGGCAGGGATGAGGAGAGAGTATATTTTTGTCTCATCGACTCATTGGAAGAAAAGTGCTTTGTAATGTACCACATAAATTCAAAATCCTTATTATTACAGGATATAAACACAACCTAAAAGATGACATGAATGTAGGAATGTAGAAATGAATGAAAGGCAACAGGTTAACTTGACAGGTATTAATGGAAGAATAAAAAGAGATAAAAGACTTTAAAGAGGGATAGTCTCGAAGCCAAAAGTGGATGTTGAGAAGAAGGGATGAGGTCGAAGACGTCTGTAGCACCATAGCAGATGATTTTGGCAGCAGCCTATTGTGTTTCACTAAGGGGCATGATGAAGGATTGGACTTTTATTCTTTCCTGAGGTATACTTCAGGGCTTCAAGGAGGTGTGATTTCATGAGTGTAGATACTCCTCAACTACTGCCGTTTGTACCTCTAGCCGTGGCCAAGTACATGACCTGCTCTGCTCTGGTCAAAAGAGTTCATGCGTTCCCCTGTTGGCCAGTTCTTTGTGAATTTAGCTAGTTGGACATTCAGGTGACAGACATTTGATGCCAAGTAAAGCCTTTCTGGTTTGGTAGGACATGGCAGAGTTTCTGTTTTGTTGGCTTAGCCTTTGACAACCTAGGATGACTTATGTGCCAATGTAAGATATTGGAGGAGGACTTTAGAGGAGGTAATTATACATAGCAATTGTTTCAGTCAGTGTTAAGCAGCAATTTATTTTTCAATGAAACTTGAATCAGAGGACAATTTCCAGTCATTTCTCTAGCCAATTTAGTTTTCTTTTCACTACCCCATTTTGAGAAAAAGGAAATAGCTTTGGAAATTTGAAAAAAAGAAAAGAGCTAGGTTAAGATTTTCAAGAATTTCTTGCAAAGGAGATGTTTTTCCCTCTTCTGTAAGTGTGTGTGTATGGAGCAAGGGAACTATGGGTGTGGACCATATTTTGCAGATGAGTTTGACATAATTTGTTTTGCTAAATTGTGTCCCTTCTTTTTTGTTCTTTGTTATAGAAAGTATCAATAATTTATTTAAAAAGGACAGGGCTTATCCATATATATACCTAACAGTATGATATAAGGTTCCCTGCAACACTATGAAATTAGTGATCGGATAATCTATATTCTATAGGAGTTTTACTTTAAAAGCCCAACTTTTCAAAGATTTTCCAGAAACATAAATAATATCAGTGTATTATATGTATTTCTTCACAATTTTCTGTGCCTGCCCTAGCATCCCTTACCCAATATATAGCAGATCACAATTATTATATAATAGTGGAGACAAGATCTTTTATGAAGATATAGAAGTCACATAGCTTTAAACTATGACATGGTTGGAATGAACATCTTTATAGGAGATTCTAATGTGTACCTCATAACCTAACCTTTAAGACCATTTTTTAAAAAGAGTTGCATTTGACTGAATGTAGTACAACCTATTCTTTCTTTCTATCCTGAAATATCTTGAACACCCTGAAATGGTAAACTGAGAAGAGGTGGTAATTTGAAATGGTAAAATATTAATTTTTTCCTTTACATTGAAACACCCTATATTTTTATCACTTCCCTGGCAGGAATTCATCAGCAGGGATAAGAATAGCTTTACCTTCTGAAGTATTTTATGTTGTCTGTAAGGTTGCTTTGTTTCATAGTTTTATAAATTAGGCTTTCAGGTTTCCATGGAAACCCAGTTGTCTGCTTTGGTTGCCAAGGAACTGCCTTTGCAACACAAAGCACAGGGAACTGAGAGACTGCATGAGACAGTGATTTCATTCTTGGCTGTGATAGACAGTGCAAGGCTTGGTCTTCCATAAAGTGTGCCCTCCATCTTGACTAGAAGCAGGAAGAGTTCCTGTGGCTTTTTCTTCCCTTTTGTTACCCAGAAAACTATCAAAGCTAAGGGCCCCTAGAAAAGCTGACAATTGTACATTATCTTAGAGGACCTGAATCCTTAACTCTGCTCCTGCAGTCATTTGGTTACAACTTATTATTCAGTTAAAAGGACCCTTATTGCTATGATTACAAGATAGCACATAAATGGTAACATTACTCTTTATTAAATTTAACTCAGAGCAGTATCAGAGGCAAGCCAACTGTTCCTATCGTGAATAATTGTGGCAACAGGACACTTGTTGGACTGTGTCTGAGATGTATTAAGTCTAATGTTCTTGTGCAAATAGCTAGAGATTGCATTACTCTGACCCGTAGCACAACGAAAAGGTTATTCAGATACTGAGCTTTTTCTGTCTACCACAGTAGCTACTCTGGGCTGTATTCAAGGGCTGAAGTTCAATTAGAAAATGATTCATTTGGGACTTGGCAAAAGGTACAGAGTCAGTCAGGTGCAAGATTAATTTTGGGCATTTTTGCCCTAGCTGAAAAGCTTCTTGTTCTTGATGACTTAAGTTCCCCTGACTCAAGGTGCTGGTACACAGAAGACAGCCATGCAGAACTCTGGTCAGAGATAGGGAGTTCCCAATTTTGAAGGGAATTTCCATAGGCCAGGTAATGGCTCTGTGCAAGCTGTGCACACTTGAAATTGACAGAGAAGGCATGCCAAAGCATTGGGGTAGTCCAGATAGGGAATGAGCTATTTAATGAAAAGCCATAAATGATCAATCCATTGATAAGCGCTTATTAAGTGCTTACTATGTGGTACAATGTGCTAAAACCATGGGGGTACAAAGAAAGAAAAAGGAAATAATTAGTCAGGCGGGCATTGGTGAACCCACAACGTTTCTTTAGGACAACAGAAATTAACCTCATCTAAATAGGATGGATCTTAAAATGTAAAGCTTACATGGACAATATTTTTTTTTGAGAATTAAAAAATTAATAAGAACATTTTTCTTCCCTCATCTTTTCCACTCTCAAATTAATGCTTCATTTAATATCAATTTCATTATCATTTTTATGGAAGAAGAATATACTCTTAATTGTGGAATATAGTAATTAAAACATGCATATATAATACTCTTTGTAAAAGAGAGAAAAATGAATGTCCGTTTCCTTATCCTTTTCTAAATATGTTAAGGCTTTGATCACAGATTATTCTGGTTTCATTAATATAAAAATATCCCCAAAATGTATATATTAAAATGAAACTATTCCACTAACTAGTTGCATAATTTGGGGTAAGTCACTCTACCTCCTTTTCTTTATTTATTTGTAAATAGGGTACTATATACTGACATTCCAGCTCTACTGTTCTATGACTTAGACAATATATGTACCAGAAAACTAAACTCATTTGAGGTCTAAGTCACTAGAGTGGTACCCTAAGAATGAAGAAATGTTAATACACTTTTAAATTTCTGGGAGTGAATTAGTTGAGAATTTCAGATGGAGTGATTTAATAAATATTATTTTATGAAGCACTGCTGCATTTATTTTTCTTGCATCTTAACTTCTCCAAAAGTGACCTGAAACAGTCTTAATGCAAATACTGACTTGCATATTTAGTTCCATCAGAAACACTTTATTTTTTGTGGAGGCTGAGTCACCTACACTATGTGTAATATCTTATATGGGGGTAAAATAAGTATATACCTTATCATCCTGCAAATGCAACATGCCACTGAATAGCAGGGTCCCTGAAGTCCTCCTGCAAAACATGAAAGAAATAATAGATCACCAACCCTAAACAGAAAACCAAGAGGAAAAGGGGAATAAGGTCAGTCAGCTAATAAAACTTCCTAATTAAGCACAGTATTAAAAAGTAGTCAAGGTGTGGAATCATAGTTTTATGACTGTAAGAGAACTTAGAGATCATTCTAGACCAACCCTTTGCCCCTTAGACTTAAGGAAACAAGCCATGTATGTGAAGGAAAAGGGACAGCAAAATGCAGTGAAACAGTGCTGAATTTTGGAGTTAGAGGACCTAAGATTGAATCCCAGCTCTAAGTGACATAGACTTGGGAAAATCACGTAATGTCTTTAAGCCTCAGTTTCCTCAGCTGTAAAATGGGAAGGTTGGAGTAGATGATCTCAGAAGTTTCTTTAGCCCTAGCTCCTCTGAATCTAGGTTTCCAGATTCCTGTTTCACTGGAACCACTGCTACTTGATTATACCTAATTCAGCCTCACCCAAGACTTTTTACAACGAGGGAAACTCCTTCCATTACATGATAACTTTGGCGTGCTTTATTACTCTTGAGGTTTTAGAACTACTATTTGTATTTGTTTAATGCTTTGCAGTTTTCCAAAGTATTGTCGTGTGCCTACATCCTCATAACCTTCCTTATGGTAAAAAAAGGAAAGAATATTGGCCCCTATTTTGGAGAAACTCGGAGGCAGAAGGGGTAAGTGACTTAGTCATAGGATCATAAATTTTCATGGAGCCCAAAGGGACTTTAGAAATGAAAAAATAAGGAAGTAAATTGGCTCACCCAAAATCAAACAGCAAATTAGTGCCAGAAGCAGGTTGTCAACCCAGGATCCCTGACACCCAGTCAAGTGGTCCTTCCTCTCCTTATGGCAATGTTATTCCTGTGAGTTCAACTAATTAGTGGTAGAGTCAGATCTAAAATCCTGTGACTTGAGTATTTGTTGGGGATAAGGTAGAATGATAAGGCCCTGCTAACATCTGCAAAATTAAAACCTCAAAGTTCCACTAATTTTTTTCTCCCTATATTCATATCTAATACTTAGAGCCTTGGGTAAAAAACATAAGCCATTTTAATTAATGAGGTAATATTCTGCTTGGGGAAGGAGCAGTGAGTACTGGAATTTATTCTTGGACTCCCATTTTTCCCTTTTACTCATATTTTAAGGTAGTAAATTATTTAACCCCTGAAAGTAAATCACCTCTTTATCTACTGTAAGAAATGTTGTAAGGAAAATGTTTTACAAATTGTAATGAATCGTGTAAATTTGAGCTATTTTTGTTATTTTTCAGGATTTTTTTAAACTTAAGAAACAGAATTATGTTTAAGAATAATGTTGATTAATGTATTAGGAATAATATATTATTAAGAATAATGTATTAATAATGCACTATTCTTAAACATACTTATGTAGTATATTAAGAATAATATATTAATAATGAGTCCAAGAATAATATATTATTCCTAAGGGCAGCTAAGTGCCAGGCCCAAAGTCAAGAAGACTTATCTTCCAAGTTCAAATCTGACCTCAGACCCTACTAGCTGTACAAGCCTGAGCAGGTCACTAAACCTTCATTGTCTCAGTTCCTCAGCTGCAAAATGAATTGGAGAAGGAAATGGCAAACCATTCCACTGTCTTTGCCAAGAAAACCCCAAATGGGGTCACAAAGAGTTGGACACGAGTCCAACAATTAAACCACATTATTCCTAAAATGCTATTTCCCGGGTTGAACTGCAGTGTGGCATAGTTTGCAGAAGCCCCTACCACACTGATTGAACTGGCATAAATCATCGAACCACCAAAGCCCAAGTCGTCTCGCTAAGACTCAAGTTACAGATGAGTTCCCCATCTGTATGGGTGACTGGAGTTTTCACTTAGAGACATCCCTACATCAGTCAATTCAGAGATTTGGACCAAAACACAACAATGACTTTATGCTGTTTGCATGCTCGTTTCTCTCCTGTGTCTTTCCTAAGCTTCTGTTTGGTCTCCTTCAGCTAAATGCTCAATATTGTCCCAGGATTGAGCATCATAGTCAAAAAATGTTAGGTATAGAAAAGATCCTCAGGATAATCTGGCACAACATTCTTATCCTGTAGATGAGGAAAATGGAGATGCAGAATGGTTAGATAACTTTCCTGTGATAAAGCAGATTAATAAATGGTGAAGATGAAACAGAACTTAGGTCTGTCTGCCTAGTCCAATGCTCTTTTCTCTGCCAAAATTACTTTTTTGTCGAATGCTTATAATTAGAAATAATGCTTTAAAAATATGGCCACCTCTTTAGCACAAAGTGTCTGTACTTTGATATGGAGGTTTCAGGGAAACTGAATACCATTGTGCTGGATCTTATTTTATTAGAGAACTATTTTAGTACTTTTTTCTAGGACTCATACTTGTGCTGTTGTAGGGAGTGGGAATCACTGAGTTTGGAAACTAGTGAGCTCGGTGATGCTGTAAAGTATTGTCTGAAAAGGTCGCAGTGGAGAGCATATTTAATTTGGTTGCTTTTTTCCAAGACCCTCTCCTGAAAGCACTTTTTTGTCTTGGCAGATTTCAGGGCTGATTAGGTCACTTAGTTATTGCATAATTAGGGGATTGCAAAAGAACTGTGGAAATCTGTGCAAAAGAATGATCTCCTTGGAGTTTTGGCAAAGAAAAGGCTCCAGAACAGAAGAAGAAAACGAAAGACTTGGATTTTTTAGCTTTTCAAAAAGTACTACAAATGTTCTGTATAGAAATCACCAAAGGCTCAATTCAGGCATTTCAAGAGCATGGTAGTTGGAGAATACTGAATGGTCTATGGCTTTATGGAAAGAGTTTAGGATTGATTTATGTCTTTCCTTATTTACAACATGTATTGAGGACAAGAAAACAAAACTCACCAAAGCCAAAAGTGCCGGGAGCCTTAAAAGCATTATAAGAAGTCACAGAGAAATTTATCTTGGTTGCTGCACAGGACAAAATTAGCTTTTGTAGTATTAAACAAGCATGATGCTTCCACCAGATTGGTGTTATTTTTTCAAGTTCTGTGATAGAAAATTGGTCTTTGAAAGCCATTGTTTTAAGATTCAAGTTGAATTGTGAATATATTTCTACACTGATTGCATTTTGATGAGGGGGTCTTCAATTTGATTATACCTGGTGGCTTTCTGGCCTTTTACTTTGCATTATTAAGTAGGGATTTTAATATTAAGAAGTAGCTATGGCTTGCTCTATTTTCAGTCTAATTCCCAGACTGTTCTTAAGAACAAATGTTTTATAGCAGTCCCAGAAATTTGTAAAATATGTGGGTGTTTTTAACAGAATTCAAGCGTTTATTAAGTACCTACAATATGTGCAAGGCACTGTATCGTATTGTAGTCTATGTGGGTAGCATCCTTTACTCTAGAAGTGTGTTTTGGAGGTAATGGTTGTTAAATACCACATTTGGTGACTTTGCCTAAAATTAAGGTATAACTTTAGAGAACCAGAGTGGAAATAACAATAGGAAGAGAGAGGTCTGACATGTTCATTCCCATTGCTTATATGACGGGATATTCCATTGTGAAAGGTATTTGGATACCTTTTCCCCTTTTTTAGTGCTTTAAATTTCCAACACTCTAAAATGATAGTTTTAATGGCCCAGAAAATAAACATGAACATAATTGATAGCAGTTATATTTGCATATATTGTTGCAATTAATGAAAAAAATGGTATTGAAAATGTGAATCACCTATTGTAGTAGTAGTCAACATACATTGATTTAAGTACTTACTTTGTATCAGGCAGTATATGAAACACTGGTAAAGAAAGACAGAAAGCAGACCTTGCACTCAAGAAGTGTACATCCCAATAGGGGAGCTATGTAAATAACTAGATACACGCAAGACATATGTAGAGAAGGTGAATATAGATTTGCTACTAAAAAGTAGTCCTTAAGATTGTTTTTTGTAAGACTATAATGAACTCTAACCAAAACAAAACTATCTTTGACCTATCTTCTAGCTAGAATCTTTACTCAACTGGAATATATTTGTATCATGCCTCCTTAGGTACCAGAAAGGAAATTTCTTGATTGAGGGCCATAGTTCAATGTTATTTTCCTCTGAAAATCCTATTCTCTTCCTAGTATCACCCAAAAAACCCAACCAAAACCCCCCAGTTCTCTATGAATTCCAAACTAATGCTCAGTAACTTTTTTTCCCTTCTTTAGTATTGCATACTCCACTAACACTGAATACTCTACTAACACATCTTCCATATTGTACCAATAACTGCATGTTTTAACAAAATTCCTTGGTAGACTGCAATGGTAAAGACAAAGATACAGTATGTAATAAGCTCTCTTAAGGGGGAAAGAACATTTTTTTGTATTTATTTCCCTAGAAATTAGAACAGTGCTTGCCACATAGTATAGAATTAATGCATTTATTTCCATTTATTCATGTGTCCTTAATTTTCTCTCATTGTTACAATAATAGTTGAAGGTCTAGATATTAAAATGCCAGGCCCTTCAAAAATAGAAGCAGTTACTCAGGACTTCTGTTTCATTATTTGTTCCTTTGCTCTCAACTGGAAGTTAAAGGGCCAGAGATATTAGTCATACCCTTTTTGTCTGCTATCTCAAATCAATTTCTTATAGATCAGAGTGAGATAGATTCTGTCTCATCTGCAGTGGAGTGGTACTTTGTGATGAGGAAGTGAGCGTTCACGGTTCACAATTGTATGTAATTCTTTCTGGGGGATTGCTCAACTGAAATGTATTTGATGCTTAAAGCTTTGAGAATTTCTGGGCCATTAGAACTATCATTTTAGTTTATCCAGGCGATGTAGCCTCTAGCCACAGATCTAGATCTTAACAAGAACTTCCTGTCTAGTCTGTTTCAAACCATGCTGATGATGTCATCTTGCTGTTACTGAGGCAGCTGCTTGTCTTGAACTGATTTATCAGTTTTCCTGTCTCTTGATTGTTCCCAATTAACTCTAGGTATGGAAGAAGGGGTGAGCTGAATTCCGAGGTATTAAGGAAACAGTATAACACGATTCATAAAACCAGTTGGAGTGTTATTTTGGCCACAGTCTCAAATGAAAAGCTGTATGTTAGCCTTGCAGTTTTTAAAAAGTGCGACTTCTGAAAAACTATGCTAGTGAAAAAGTTCTAGAAAATAAGGAGTTTATTATATTCAAGGAGTCAAGAAATGCTTTGAGAACAGAGATGATTTCATTTTTTTTGTCTTTGGATCCTCATCTCAGTACCTGGCATGTAGATGATATTTTACAAATGTTTATTCATCAATTAGCTAGATATTAGGAAAGTCAACTCACTTTGCCTTTGGTTCTCTTTGAAACTTTTCTGAGATTTCTCTCTGCGACCAAGGTTCTGAGACATGATGTGAAAAGTTAAGTGCTGCCCAGTCCGGTTCCTTTCTGGCCAATGATGAAAATGCTTAAACTAAACAGTTGTAGCCAGCTCCTTAGAGGAGAAAGCTCATAATTTCCAAAGTCGTGTTCCTCCCCTTCACCAAAAACAAACCAAAAAAAAAGTGTCAGGATCAAGGTACAGCTGAGAAATCAAGAACAGCAATAAACTCTTTTTCTTTATTTCAGAAATTTTGGTGTAATTGAAATTCCAACTTGAGCTTACCCATTTATCTTAATTTGAGGTTAGAGAAAGGAGGGAGAGAGAAGAAATCAATAAAGAATAATAAGGAGGGATTACAGTTAGTTGAACAAATCCACCTCTACTTGCTTGGAATTTTCCTTTGACCTCCTATGAGTATGCTAACTTTTAGTGAGGGAACCCCTGATCTAGAACATTTCCATTTGGGGCAGGTGTATAGTCACCTGCTAAAGGATTTGAAATAGCTTATTGTTGGACTTGGGATGATGTTTCTTTTATTAATAACATTTTTAATCAGTAACCTGGATGATGAAAACCATAATGAACATTAGAATCATTTAGCATCCACGTGAATGGTGAGTGTACTGTGCTGTCTAGACTGGTACAGGTTATATTGAAACAGATATGGCCTCTGTTCCTGTGGAGGATACTGGGTGCACTGGGGCAGATAGTGATGTGAAGGACAGACAAACTTGAACACTGGACAAAGAGATAAAGCACTTCCAGTGTTTATAGATGTTAGTTCAAGGTTGCCTGTAGTTAGGAATGTTCAAAGTGACATTAACGAAGTAGAGAAAAGATTTTTCAGAAAGGGGGATGACCCTCATGAAAAAAATACAAGGAATGTCAGGTTTCCATCTTAAGCTTCTTACTGACTTTTCCAATCTCTAGTGGTAACTTTATTTTTCTAACCCCCAAAATAAGTTGTCCCCACACCACTTTGCACTCATTTGATTCATTATACTTGAAATATTTGGTGCCTGCTTGGCTCAATGAATAGAATCCTAGATCTAAAGTCAGGAAGACCACAATTCAACCAGTCTCCAGACACATACTAGCTGTGTGACCTTGGGCATGTCACTTAGCTCCATTTGTCTCAGTTTCCTCATCTGTTAAATGAGCTGGAGAAACCAGTGGCAGATCACTCCAGTATCTTTGCCAATAAAACCCCAGATGAGGTCATGAAGAGTGAGACGTGAGTGAAATAACTGAGCAACCATAACAGGGATATATTAGGGAGGGTCAGGGATGAAAATAGTAGGGACTTTATAGAGAAAGTAGAACTGGAGATAGTCCTTGGAAGAGTGATTAAATAGTAGTTTATAAAAAATTAATTTTGAGGTCAGAATTTTTTTTAATTGAATAGTTTGAGAAAATGAAGAAAGAAGGTGTTTCATGCAGTAATAAAACATTTTCAAAGAAATAGGTAAGTACAACCTGTGCAGAGGACAATGAAGACCACCAAAGCTGAGTAGTGGTAGATAGGATTACCTAAATATAAACATTATGGAAATCTATGAGGAACAGCTGAGAGTTTTCTATCTAATATTAATGGGCATTGGGTTCTATGTATGTAGATTCAGAGTCATAGAGAATTACTTTGCAAGAACCAACAAAGTAATTAGTTACGACTATCTGAATCTACGTATATAGATCGTTAATGAGCAAAACATAATGATACAATTATAATACAAAGGAAGAAGGATAAAACATTTCAACATTTCATCATAACTTTATAATATTTTATGAACTTTATGATAAAAACTTTATGAATATCAACATATATATTTTGTCTTTATTTGTGTACAAGTTGTAACCTCTCTGTCCTGAGTATCAGTAAAATATGAGTTCCTTGAGGATAGGGACTGTTTTGTTTTCTGTTTTTGTATCATTTTAGTACCTAGCATGGTACTTGGCACATAACAGACATTTACTAAATGTTTGTAGAATTGCACTGAGTTGAAGTAATTCATGAATAGTAATTGTAGATACAGATATTACTCAACCAGCACCTGAATTGGCAGGAAGGCCTGTGAAAAGAGGGAACCTTTTTCCCTTGGGAGACATTTCTTTTTTATAATATTTTTCAGGCATAAATGTGAGTAGTGTAGTATTGTTTGGGAGTCCAGAATTTAAATGTGGGTCAGTGTCTTGGAGTCATTAATTTCAATTATGATGCTGCCTTTATTATCTTTTTTTCATATAGTAGGGCTTGAAAACCCTATTACTTTCTAATTGAATTTTTAAGTTGCCACCATACAGCATGAACATTAGCTGTTCCTCACAGTTGAAATGGGTCTCATCTTTGCTTTCAACTTCATATCCCATACCAACTGACATACAGACTTTGCTTGACAAAACTCAACCAATGAACCCACAAGGTGGACTTGTCCTTGCTAGCAAACCCAGAGCTTCAATCGCCATCATGAGAAAGAGCCTCAATGAGAAATCTTGAAATAATGGACAATGTCTAGTTATAATTAATAAGATCGCAGATATACAGAGGTTGTCCTATGGATACTTATTTATATAACATTTTATGTAAGCATGTTTTTCCAGTTGGAACCAGAACCTAAAAACCCTCAAATCAGACATCAGTCCAGTCACTCACCTCCAGGTTCCCAGTAGTACTGTTCTACTATTTTGGTCTTTCCTTGTCTTTGCACAGTACCAAGAAATCCAGTTTATTATTCCATAGAGAAATCTTAATATTTTGCACAGCATTTAAATAGCACCTTTCTCCCATGAAGCTCAAAGCACTTTACAAAACAGTGTTCAGGGAAATCCTCACAATGCCTATAAAAAAGTTAGCAATACCATAAATGCAATCAAGATCTTTTTTTGCCCATAACAAACAAGTTTTCTCCACCAGACCCCAGAGGCCAATTGAAGGTTCAAAAAAAAGAGAGATCTGAGCATAGAAGAAAATAGGTTATATTGACTTGAGGAGACTTAGCTGACTCAAATATAAGTAGCCCGGTAAAGCTGTAAATGAATATGGGAAGTGAGGGATGGAAAATGATCATTAGGGAAAAATAGATACACAGATAGATCAAAGCGCAGTTGGATCCAATTAAGTGAGTCCCTTTGGTTCCATTTGGCTCTGACAGTTTCAAATGTGTAATCCTCTAACCCACAAATAACGGGCAAGGGGTGAACTGATGGACCTGTCTTTGGCAAGTGGGACTACAAGGTTTTAGAATAAGAAGGAAAAAAGCACTTTTTTTTCCTTCTGTTTTATAGGTAGTCATGCAATTTTAAGAAAGAATATTCCATGTTAGTCAATTGTATTTTCATGATAGAAGCTTTTTTAAATGAATGCTTTATCTGGAATATTTTTAGCCATTTCAATTTATTTCAAAGTAATTTCAACTTATAGATGAAATATCAGTATATATTTTGCTGTGTACATCTCCACAAAAAATTACAAGAGGCTCTGGTTAGCATGGATACAGTTTATTTTGTTACGGTATTGAGCAAAAAAAAAAGGAGTATATGTCTGGTCATTTCCCCCAAGGAGTAGATGAAGCTGTGTGATGCTGCTTAAATTATATATAGGGTACAATTTTGGACCTCTTTTTGTTAGAGATATCTTTCTTGCCATGTCTACAAGTACACCACAGAAATGCAACCTAATAAAACATGAATTTTAAAAAGGTATAAGTTAAATGAGAAACAACATACTACTCTCTTCCTTCCTTTCCCTCTCCACAAGAAGCCAAATTTAAAAAGTGTGAAAGAATATCAGATAGGCTGTTATTATGGAGTTTGCAATGTGAGAGAACTGTCTTGGGTACTGAGAGGTTAATTGACTTACCCATCGTTAGTAGATGTCAGATTGATTCGAGAAGACCTGGGTTCAATTTCCAAGGCTCTCTTTCCATTGTGTGACACTGCCTCCAAATAAATACAAACAAATCATTTTCAAAAATCATTTTCAATTTCCTGATATCCTCATGTGACACTACTATTTATGAGTTTAGAACTGGAAATCATTGATATGATGTAATTTGGCTCCCCCAAAAAATTAGGGGAAGGAGAAACTGGATAGATTGTCAAATTTTCTCAACATGAGTAATTATATTGACTAAGTCTATTGTTTGCTCAAAGGAAAGTCTAGTTAATACTACAGAGAACACTAGCAAATCAATAGAGAAAGTTGTATGGATCCCCTACTCTCCAATTCAGTTAGCATTTAGTGCCATCATATTAAGAATATTAGGAAATAATATTCAAATAATAATCTCCAGTAGTTTGGTTAGACACTGTAAGGAATTATAAGAATAGTACATAGTTACATAGAACTTAACAATTCATAAAATCCTTTCTTTACAACAACTGTGGGAGGAAGTTTGTAAGAATGTTTGTATTCAATGTTTCAAATAAGAAATAAAGATGTCTTAATCACAGTCTGGGGTTCTTTCCATAATAACTATGCTTTAGTTATTAAATACTTGATTCTAAATCGACATCTAGCTAGAGGAACACAAAGACTGCTGAGATTACATAAAAACCTAGATTTAGCTACTTGAGAGTTTTTTTTTTTATTTTACATTTTACAAGTAGAGAAAGTGAAGCCCTAATTAAGTTTACTGATTTGCTATAGGTCATATAAATACTAAAGGGATTTGAACTCATGTTCTCTGACTCCAAATCTAATTCTCTTTCTACTGTACCATACTGTCTGATGAAAATTAGGTAATGTTTTAAATATTTAAATATTTTATTTTGTAAGATACCTTTTTTCTCACCAAGGGAATATGAATGGAGGCATCCATATTCTTGCTGTTACTGGTTATCAAAATGTATTGAAATGTTTTTAAGAATATAATCTATATATTTAATATAAGAATATAAACTGTATTTTAAGAATTATAGTATGGAGGAGGTATTAACCACACAGGCCTTTCTTTCCTACTACTATTAGAACATATCTAGAATAGGATGACTACTTAACCTGCGGTCCATGAATTTGTTTTTTAAAAAATTTTTCGATATATTCCATTGGTTTCAACTATAATCCTATGTTTGATTTTGTGCATTTGAAACCATTCTGGGGAGGGGTCTTTAAACTTCACCAAGTCAGATCAAGTCAGCAAGCATTTATTAAGCTTACTATATTACTATATGCCTGGCACTGTGGTAAGCACCGAGAGTACACATACAAGTAGAAAGCCAGTTCATGTGCTCAAGAAGCTTATGCTCTAATGGGGGAAAATGGCACATAAAAGATAGGGAGACCTGGTGGAGAAAGTCTGGAGGGTGGGGAGTAGAGCCCAGAGAAGAATGAAGACTTGGCAGTAAGGGAGGGACCAGGAACTTTGAGGGGTGAAGTGAGGAAGGATGTTGTGGTAAGAAGAGCATAGCAGAGTAAGTGTTTGTGCTTTGTGTTTGTGCCAGACACGAGGTTTCTTACAGATATTATCTCATGTGATGATCATAACAATCTTGCAAGATAGGTACTATTATTATGGAAACTGAGGCAAACATAAATTGACTTGCCTGGGGTCACAGAGTTAGGGAGTGTCAGAGACCAGATCTGAACTCAGGTCTTTCTGATTCTAGGCACAGTCTTCTAGCCATTGTGCCATGAGCTGCCCAAGGGGATAAGTAAACTTACAGGATGAGGAGGCCACAGCAGGAGAGTTAACTTCCAGGGTAAGAAGAGTGCTGTATATAGTGAAGAGACTCTGTAAAGTAAGGAATGGAGTCCACTGTGGAATGAAGACCTAGCACTTTCCTTAAAAGGGAGGCCAAAGAGCTCTGTGGTTCCCAACATGATCGATAACCCGTAATGTAGAGTTTGGAGTCTGAGACCAAAAGAGCAGCTGCTTGTTAATGGAACAGTTTGGCTGCCAAGAATCACCTTTGCACATGGAGACCATCTCTTACCTGTTTTCTCCTCTGTAAAATTGGGGATAACTCTTAAACCTCTTTTGAAATAAGAGCAGAGCATGAAATATGATAGTAATTTTGAGTCTTTAAGAAGAAAATTGCTTCAAAAAAAGTTATCATTATTTCTGCCCCCCTCTCAGACCAGCTAATATAAGTTGTGGCACTGAAAGCAGTCATCTGGTTTGCTTTCTTTGTGTTGAGAGACATCAGCCCACAACTTTCAGTAGGAGTTAATGTGAAGGGAGGGAATCTTGCTCCCTTACGCTGGCCTCCCCAAGGTTCATTTAAAAAGAGGTCAGTCTTTCCATATCTCCAGTTATGTTCATACACATTTACCCACATTGATCGAAAGGAATGAAGAGGTAGTATACAAAGGGAGTTATTGGTTTTATTGCTATTGCTACCTTTATGAGTTTCAATGAAGTGGCTCAAATAATCTTTGGATACATTTTAACATGAAAAAATCAAACATGTCACCTAGAATCAGGTAATGTTTTACAGCCCAAGAACCTCCTTCATGATGGCAGTTAAAGTAAATACAAGGCAGTACTTGGCTTTTGTACTAGGACTTCAAGGTCATAAAATTATTGATGCTACCTTCTTGAGTCTGTCCTCTAATGTTAATATTAGTAATTCTTTGCAGCTATGTCACCTCTGATGAGCATACCAGCCATGTGGTACAAATATTGAACAGAACAGGGCTGAGGAAGAGATGTGTGGGGTATTCTATTAATGAATTCCCAAGCTGAAAGTGATAATTAATTGATACTGTTTGAGTTTCATAAGTCAAATTCAAAATCCACCTACTTGAACTGTCATCTATTGTTCCATCTTGTCCATTGGGATATCATGAGGGTCTGTTTCAAATGCCTTTTATAATCCACGTGTTCTGTCCCTGCAGCATTACCCTGATTGATCAGTCTGGTATTTTGGATCAGTGATTTCATCATGGGGGACATTCCCTGCACTGATGCAGGTTGAAATCCTTCCACATGAATACATTCCATGTGATCTGTGTTTTCCCATAAATCCTTAGTAGAGCATTTATTCAAATTAGTGGATGCCTTATTACCCCTCAGAGGTACCAGTGTACTACTTGGTTTGGCCATTTGCTGTGTCTCTTTCCATTACATAGAGTAGTCTACCTTTTTTCTGTTTAATCATATTCTCAGTAGTTCCTCCAGTACTGTATCTCTTCTGACTGGATGCAAACTCCTTAGGAGTAGAGATTTTTCTTTCTTAATTTTTTTTCTTTTTTGTCTTACAGTTATTAGCATCTAGTAGTGCCTGGGACATAACAGGTTCTTAATAATGTATTGTTGATTGATTCTTGGATACAAGTGACATTGAAGTATTACATGGAGCAGGTTTCTGTTTGATTTAAGAAAAGTTTCCTAACAGAGCTATCTGAATGTGGAATCAAATGCCTCAGGTGACTGTGAATTCTCTGTCATTAGAGGTCTCCAAATAGGCACTTGACCACTTGTCAGGAATGTTTTAATATTATATGGGTTGGACTCGTTGGTCTCTGAGGTCCTTTTCAACTCTGATCTTGTATGCATGTATGTGTGACATAACTGTTGAAGTTTAGCAATTGGTTGGGTGCTATAGAGTTTAGAAATTCTTAATGGAAGAATGAAAACTTCAATTGAAACTTGATTTTTGATAGGCAGAATAGGAGAAGAAATTTTAGACAATTCTGTCATCAGCAAAGGAAAAGGATCCTCAAAATAGGAAAAATGGGAGAAAAACAATTGAGAAATTTAAACTTAGGGTTTCTTAAGAGAACTTAAGAAAAAGCCCCTAACTAATCTAAACGTAATCAAGTTAGCTAGCCTATATGAACTGCACCCCAGAGTGCTGAACAAACTTGAAAATGTGAACTAATACTTCCTAATTCTAGTCCCAAAGGCAAAGATTCCACTGAAGGTAAAGAAATCAAAATTCAGAGAGTACCACACACAGAGTTGACATTTTGTCCAAACTCAAACTGCTTCCGAGAAGCTTGAATCTTTTTCTTCTGGAAACTTGCATATCAAGTCAGTGAGCATTTATTAAATGCCTTCTGTGTACATGTCCTTTCCCTTAGCTAATGACCTGAGTAGTCCTGGGTAGCTCTTAACCAACTCCTGCTGATACACATCCCCTGCCCTGGTTCAGCTACATAAGATAACCCAGGAATCTTGTCTTCAGTTGTATGTACCATGTGCTAGAGGAGACATTGAGATGCTAGGAGACAGAGAGTAACCAAAATGAAGAGTGGACCCCAAATCATGTTGTATAATGAACGGCTTAAGGAAACTGTAGTTGTTAACTTTCCCTTAGGTACAGGGGCATGAATGACATGATCTGTTTTCAAATATGTGAAGGGTTTAGGAGGAAATTTAGGTTTATTTTTCCCCATGGGGCAGCCCTAGGGTCTGTGGATGGAGGCTGCAGAAAGCTATAACGAGTGTGATGAGTTTTTGCCACCCAGCTCTGCAATATCACTGATATCTCAGGTAGTCAATTTGGGTATAAAAAGGGGACGTTAAAGACCACTCTTTGTTCATATCTGGGATGCTGAGAATCTATGTTAGGTCAATATAAAGGAGCTTCCTAACCCTTCAAGATGTCTAAAAATGGAATGGGCTCTTTGGGGATATTGTATGTTCCATCTCATTGGACATCTGTTTATATCTTAAACTGGAAGATCATTCAACGGAGATGTTTTGAGGAGAATTTGTGATTCATGTAAAGGGTTAAATCTGGTCACCTCAGAATTCCTTTTTGAATTCTAGTGAGTAAAGATGTAGATAACCTTATGGGCAGCATCACAGACTGTGCTTTCTTTTATCCTTCCAAGAATGTAAACATTTTTCATTATCTTTTTACTTTTTTCTAAATGAATTTTGCAAAGTGAACTTTAATATTACTCTTCCATTGTGGGGAAGTAACTTAAAGTGAAAGAAACCCTCGTGTATAATATCAGTCAACCATTAAATGTATATTAAGCACCTAATATGTTCCTGTTACTGTGCCTCCTATCCCCATATACACATACATGAAAATTGCCTCCCATTTATAGAGAAAGGAATAAGCACTTTATATAGTTCCTATTATACTGTATGCACTGTGCTAAGTGCTCTAAAAATATAATTTCATTTGATCATCCCAAGTGCCAGGTAGGTACTATCATTAGCTGAATTTTGTGGTTGAGGAGACTGAGGCAAACTGCCCTTACACTGAGTCACACAGCTAATATGTGTCTGAGGCCAGATTTGAACTCAGGTTTTCTTCACTTTAGGCTCAGTGCTCTATCCACTGTATTACCTGGCATTTCTAGGTGTAGGAAGAGAGAGGTATGGGTCAAATGATCCTCCTTTAAATCATCAATATTAATTTAAGTGAAGACCAACAGATGGTTGCCACTGCCCATTAGATGATGGTTAGAGAGTGATAATATGACTCCATTGGTATAGGTAACTTCCAGATAAGGAACTTGCCTCTACCAATGTAGATCACCACTTTCTCTACATCTTATAGTCTTAGAGAGTTGTATAGACCATTGAGTTATTAAATTACTTGTCATATGAGAGTATATGTCAAAGGTGGGACTTGAACTCAGGTCTTCCTGGTTCTGAGACCAGCTCTCTAATCCAGTATCTGAAGCTACTTCTTGTTAGGTGATGAGCATTAAACATGAGCATGATGCTGAGTGTCAGAGTATAGCTAAATGAGACCCAAAAAAGACCTTGCTGTTGTATTCAGAAAGCTATAACGAGTGTGATGAGTTTTTGCCACCCAGCTCTGCAATATCACTGATATCTCAGGTAGTCAATTTGGGTATAAAAAGGGGACGTTAAAGACCACTCTTTGTTCATATCTGGGATGCTGAGAATCTAGTAACTTCTTGATTTGACTAGAAACCTTTAAATCAAAACCCCAAATAATGTCAGAGAACTATCTCTTAATCTTAAACCCAGTGTGGTTTGGCAAGATCTAAGGAAGCTATAGTGAAGAGGAAGCTTAATTTTCTGTTCCCACCACTGATATCAAAGGATTAAATGTGACACAAGGATTGATGACCGTGTGGTATCTGAGTCTATTATTTTCCTGGTTGAGTGCAGCAGATAAAATGAATACTGATATTCTTGGATTCTGAGAACACCAAAAGAGGACTTCAAAAGTGATTTTTGCCCTTTCCCTTTACCCCCGTAGTTCAGAAACAAGAAAAATATATGAAGGCCACAGAAAGAAAAAGGGAGTGTCCATCGCTTCTTTCACTTTAGCTGACAGGGAAAGGAGAAGAGGAATCACTTGATTCATTAATGAAGGTATTCTTTTCTCCATACCAGAATAATAGAATATTTATGAGGAATAAAATCTAGAATAAAGCATATTGTGGCATTCATACATTGCTGAAGGATGCTTTGAAAGCAAACCATATGAGGATGACCCAAAGGAAATGAGTGTTTAGCAAAGATAGGGCATGATAGCTGTGGTATGGGTAAGGGGTTAGACTTATTCGGTAGCCTTGTCCTTGTCCCCCTCCATTGCACCCACTGAGAGCAAAAGAAAGGCCAATGATTGGTAGTTACAGAGAAACAAAAGGTATTTCCTTTCCGGGAGAGAGGGTGACACGGGTTGTTGCATGAACTCTGAGGAGTGTTACCTGTCTTAATCAGTTTCATTTCTAGTTCAAGAGCTAGAATAGTGTTACCGAGGCTAAGAGGAGAAAGAAAAGCCCACAGAGTTCCCTCTGCTCTCACATATTAAATATTTATTTCCCTATTGTATCATCTATATCAATGACAGGCAGTGACCAAACACAGGAAGAGAATGGCTGTATTAAAGACTTCATGCCTCCCATGGTACTCCCTAATCATTGGCAATCAGGGAATTTAGAGTAATAGGAACAATTCACAATTACGTAGTACTTGAAACTTGAATTTCCTTACTATTCATTCTCCCAACTGGGAGCCCTGAATTAGGAAGCAAAAGCTCTGGATTCCAGTTTTGATTCTTTCTGAGTAGCTGTGTAGTCTTGGGAGACTCCATTTCTTTGTCTACAAAATGGGCATCATGAATAAGTGCTACTATGTATCTCCCGGGATTGTCTTAGGAAAGGCCTTTGTACTTTGTATCGTTACCAAAATGAAGATGTTAATGTAGCTCTGGTCGTTAGCATTTTCCTCCTTGTGGACAAGAATTCTTTGGTGCCATGCCACGTTAAACTGGCCAATTTATCTAAAAGAAGGGTGGTTGCTAATTGAGCTGCCTCCCTACCACTCTGGAAGTAGATAGCTTCCAGAAGGTATAAAGTGGATTTGTGGTTGAGCTATTCACTAGTTGTCTTTGTCCTTCATTTTTGAAGAGGATAATGATAATATAATAAGAGGAAATGATGATAATGATGCCTAACATTATATATGGCAGAATGCCTTACAAATGTTATCTCATTCGACCCTCACCACAACCTGGGAGATATGTGCTATTATTATGTCCATTTTACAGTTGAGGAAACTGAGGCAGACAAAAGTTGTGACTTGTTTAGAATCACAGAACTGGTGCCTAAGTCCAGATCTGACCTCAGTTCCTCCTGATTCCAAGCCCACTTATGCCACCTGAGTTCAAAAAAGAAAAACTCCATTCAAGAAAGAGGTAACTTGATGAACTACAGAGAAGGAAGGACACGGAGGTGAGGGCACTGGGTTAGAGTCTGAGTGTCGGCACTTTTAATCTATAGGTCCTTAGGTAATTTGGTCCCTTCTCTCCCTCTCAACTTCATCTATAAAATGAAGGGATTTGGTTAGATGGATCTTTAAATTCTCCCCAGCTCTAATTCTATGACTTTAGGAACTAGGTCTCCACGGTAGGTTTTTTAAAGTTCCAGTGGTGTTTATCACCAGCTATCGCCTTTGTTGACAGCAATGAGCAGGTTTGGATTATATTTCGAGTCACCTGGGTGTCTGGCTTCTTAAACATCTCTGAACCTCGAGCTGGCAATCAGATGTTCATTATCAGTCTTTTACCTCATGCTTTTTGGGTTGGGGAGGGGGGGAGGGGGGCGACACACTGTGAATCGTTTTGCTCTGTTCCAAGTGTTCTTTTTTTTAATTTTAATTTTATCAGTAAACATAGCTTTCTAGATGACAATCTCTCTAATGAGAAAAAGTATTGAAATTCAGAAAGCTGCTGTTTACAGAAAAAGGAGTATTGTACTTTTTTGCCTAGGGAGAGGTGAGGCTAAACAGTACCTTAGTGTTCATTCTCAAAACTAATTTGATTTTTTACTACTCTCTTACATGATGCCATTTTCCTGCCTCAATTTGGGTCATTTCAGAGGAAAATCAATAGCATCCTTACTGGATGCAATTAAGTGCATAGGAAGGCAAAGAGTAATGAATTCCAGAAAATTGCTGTTATAGTCATCAACAAATGATTTTAGGGGGGTAGCTCTATGAATTATACTGTGGTCAGCACTTAGCACAGTGTCTGGCACATAGTAGGCACCTAATGTTTATTGACTGAATGTTAACAATGGGGTAGGGATGGTTTCCAGAATATAGAGCAAATATTGTCCCTGACCTTGAGGACTTGAATTTATAAAGTTTTCAGTCATTTTTTCAGTTACATCTGACTCTTTATGACCTCATTTGGGGTTTACTTTGACAGAGATACAGGAGTGGTTTGCCATTTCCTTCTCCAGCTCATTTTACAGATGAAGAAACTAAGGCAAACAGGGTTAAATGGCTTGCCCAGAGTCACACAGCTGGTAAGTGTATGAGGTTAGATTTGAACTCAGGAAAATGAATCTTGTCCACTGTACCACTTAGCTGGCCATACATACAAGAATGATAAAATACAATACAAAAAAAATATTTAAATGTGTGTATATTGTAATGTATATATTTATATCTTCATGTAAATACTTTGTATACAGAGTGCAATTAGGTGTCGTAGTTGCTACAATGCCAGACTTGGAGTGAGAAAGCCTCAGGCTCAAATACAACTTCAGACATTTACTAACTATATCACCCTAGATAAATCATTAAATCTAATTCCTCAGCTTCTTTATCATTAAAATAGGGATAATAACCATGCTTACCTCCTAGGGTTGTTGTGAGGATAAAATTGGATATTTTGCAAATCTTAAAGCCCCATTTTTTATGCCACATAGTTTATGTACATATAAATACATTTGTATATACAGTTTGTTCTAAGGTCTGGAACTGCGATTAAAATGCAGGCTTATTGTGAGTAGCCATTGCCTCAGTTTCTATTTCTAGCCCCTTCTCCTCATGAAATATCTGACATGTAATACATACTTAATAAATACCTGTTGATTGATTTTATTTCATTGGTGTGAGGAATTTCCAGTATGAAAATTTAGTGAAAGCTTCCTCTATTTGAAGCAGACCTGCAATATTTCTGTGTCTTGTAATCAGTAGTTTAGAGGCTCTGAGAAATGATCTGCCCTGGGTCCCAGAGCTGGAAAAGTGTCACAAGCGGGAATTGAGCCCAGGTTTTGATCAGATGTCTTTTGTCAGGTTGAGAGAGAGAGAGGAAGAGTGTGTATGTGCATGTGTGTGCATGTGTATGTGTGTATTTGTGTATGTGTGTGTGTGAGAGAGAGAGAGAGACAGACAGACACAGAGAGAGACAGATCTCACCTGAATTCCCTTTAAAGGGGTCTTACTTGATTAACGTAGATCAACAACTGTTCAGTGATTAACAGCCTTTGAGCAGGCACTCTTAACCTAGGATCTATAAACTTGATTTTAAGAACATTTTGATCAAAGTACTTCAATACTGCCTTTGTAGTCCTATGTATATTATTTTATGCTTTTCAGATACTATTCTTAAAGTGGCCCATGGGATTTACTATACTTCAAAAGGTGGCTATGACAAACATAGATTAAGAACCCCTCGTTTTAGAGGATTGTCTTAGGTCCATTTTGTGTTAGATGTGGGCTCCAACCCAGGTCTTCCTGTTTATTGGCTGATTCTTTATCTACTATGTCATACTGGGCCTCATGTATAGATATAAGCATATCTTTCTGTGATTAAATACAACTACCCAAACAGTAATTCAAAAGGACCTTGTATATGTACATTTGTACATGCATGTACAGCTCTTACATAACTTTTATCTTTTTTTTAGATCAGATTCCTTTGTCAGTCCAGTGAATCCTTTTTAGTGATGTTTTCAAATGCATTAGTGAAATATAAAATACATCAAATTACAAAGCAAAATATAGAATATTTATATAAATATAGATGCAAAGCATTTATAAATACAATTATCAAATTATTAAAAACCAAACCAGATCAGGTTCATGACCTGCAGCCTAAGAATCCCAGTGATTAGTGATTGGTGAAGCTGGCTGCTCTTTAGTTCTTTCCATTTTGTTTATCCTTCTAGCTTTGAGGGAGCCCTTGTGACCCAAACATAAAGATAAATGAAGACGAGGCAATGCCGATTACATACGTAAAATGGAAGTATTCAAATCACAGACTTAGAAATTTATGGAAAAATACTCTTTTAAAAAGGAGGAAGGCAAGAAAAAATTACTTAATTTTATATACTTAAAAAGAATAGCATGTTGAACATAGTATATTGGCAGTTTCATGTGCAAATTATCTTTTTTATTATTCTGTTATGGAAATGCTTGTTTTATTCCATAAATTTAAAAAATGTAAAAAAAAAAAAGAAGTCCTTCCTTCCTGAGAAACTCTCCTTTCTCTTGAACTGACATCCCTTTTAGATTTTCAGGCTGTGGGACCATACTTATCTATCTCTGAATTTTTTAAAAATTATTTCTTATAAAGAAGAAAAGTTCTGAGGTCTAAATCGGGCTCAGCCCAGTATTTTCTTCTTCACCTTTTACAAACTGTAAAGGAGTATGGTGATTGCCTCACAAGGCTCACGGACTTAGAGGTGGTGGGGACACCGAGAGCTCATTTTACAGACAAGAGGCCCAGAGAAGTTAATTGACTTGTCCACGTTTATGCAGGAAGTGAGAGAGCTGGAATTTAAACTCATCTTCTAAACCTCAATCCAGTGTTTTTTGCATTTAAAAAAATTTTTTCCTTCTTGGAAAGGAGAAGCAAATTTTAGCACTCTTGATAGAATCTTTACAGGACCTTGTTATTCTTCATTGCTTTAGTCTGTGAATAAGGCTGTGTGTGTGTGTGTGTGTGTGTGTGTGTAGGGGGAGGGTTGTGTGTCCATGACAGGCACACGATGCAAACTCAGATTAAAACACACACACACACACACACACACACACAGCCTTATTCTAAGGTCAAAAGTGTGTGAGAAGGATTCAAATTGAGTCTTCCTGGCTCTGTATCTTCTACCCTATTTTACTACCTGTCCACCCAGCAGGGTATGCTAGATTAATCTTATTTCTCCTTTTTTTCCCCTTAATAAGCTAACCCTTCCACATGGTACTTCAGTTTTCTCTTTTCAAAGTTATGGATATTTCCTGAGAAGCAAATGAAGGGAAACTGAGGTAGACAGAAGACTTTGGAATGAATGGCTCTGACATTATGCCCTCTGCTTTTAGATCCCATAAGAATGGTAGGTAGTAATTTAGTTCAATTCAGTTGAACAGATAGACACTGAAATATTTGTTCAGTAATATGCTTAGCACTTCAAAAGATAAGACATGGTTCTCAAGTAATTTTTAACAAATATTGAGTAGCTGTTGATGTTCATGTCTGTGCTATCAGTCAGCATGAATTTATTAAGCACTTACTATGTGTTAGATACTGGGCTAAACATGTGCTATGAGGCACATGCTTAAAATAGTGAATGGACATTCTCCAGTATAGTTTTCACTATTTTATTTGCCATTGCTATGTTTATCAGTGACTGCAATTTTAAAGCTTCAATAGGTTAATGGGATATCGAGTTCATTTGTCCCATGTAGTCTCTCTAGTACAGATCTGAGACACAGACTTACTATTTTTTAATTACTAAGTTTCGTACAGTTGAGGTTTTTCTTGTTGGCTGCCACTGAACTATCCTCATCCACAACTTGGAACTGACCTATCTAAAGACATGCTTTTCAATTTGATGTTTTTGTGGTCATCCCTTCTCTGAACAGTTAAATAATCTCTACCGTCCAGTCAAACCAAGAAGCATTTATTGAGCACAGACTATCTGCCAAGCTCTGTGCTAAGTGCTGGAAATAGAAATGCGAGCAAACAGAAAGACAGACCATGCTCTTAAGGATCTGAGAAAGGAGATAAAAAACACGAAAAGAAGCAGAAACATGAGGGAAGGGGTAGAGGGAAGTGGCATCATGGAGAAAGAAGTCCAAAGAGTCAGGAGAAAAGGCTAGCGAGGAATGAGGGAGTGAATACAACTGACCTGGAGGTTCCAAGAGCAACTGACCAATAGAGAAAGGGGCCACAATGACCTAGTAACCTTCAACAGTGATAAGGCCACAGAAAAGCAAGTGAAATTTCATGGTCCCTTCTGGTTCCCTCTATGATCCTGAGGTCTATTCCATCTTATATAGTCAGTAAAAAAATTATATATAGAAAATAGAAAAAAAAATAGGTAGTGTAAATGAATGAATGGGGCCACTGAATAATCTCCAAAGGATTCGTTCTGTTGCTTGATCCTAGTCGGTTTTGAGACTTTCTGTAGCAACTCTACAGGACGTCCCATTTAATTTTCATTGTTGTCACTGATCCCTTAGGTTCTCTGAACAGACACTGCCATCAGCTGTCAGTACATCAGAAAGTTAGTGACGTTTTAAACTACTCATTTACTTTTCTGGCATACAACAGAATGGAATATATTGATCTAAACTCTGCCACAAGGTCAGAGAATTTGAAGATGTAGACCAGATTGAGCATGGACTTTCTGAGTATCTTTAGTATAAAAGCACTCTAATTTAGATATACCTTTGGATTTATATTCATTCAGATGCTGTTGTGTGATTATAGGGCCTTTGAGTTTCATTAAAAAACATTTTTTATTTTACATTTGTTATGAGATTCAAGTTAAATTCACAGTTTTGTAATAGCATTTTTATCTTTACAGAAAGGAATATTTGAAAGAGAGATGAGGTGCAGGCAAGGATGGAATAAGAAAAAGTTGGAAACATTTCTTTTATCCTGTCTCTCTTTAAATATTCTTCTATCAAATAAGCTTAGAGTACTTTTATCTACTGTATGTCTGAATCCTTTCTAGTTGGTATTAAAAGTATTACTACAGAACATAAAAGGAAATAGGATGACTTCACCCCCATCAGCCTTTGAAATGGACCATAAGATCAATACACATTAGCAGTGGCCTGCTTTAGTTAAAAAACACAATTGATAGTGGTACTTGTTTGTGACATACAGGGGCAGGAAAAGAGCCTGATCCTGGTTAGTTTCTCTTTGGAATATTGTGTATAGTTTAGGGTTTCATATTTTAACAAAGTTTTAGAAAGATTGAAGAATATTAAGCCTAGAGCATTGATATGGAAACTAGAAACATTGAGGGAAGGTTAAATATGTTGGAGTCATTTAACATTAAAAGTGAAAGGTAGAGGATAACAAGGTTATTTTAAAATATGTAAAATGTTATCATACCCAGTCTTCCCAGGGTCAAGAGAAAGAAGTTTCTGGGAAACTATGCAATTGAGACCATTTAGTCTCATAGTCTCAATTCCTGAGAATTTTTAAAAGTTAAATACAACCAGAGGTAGAAAAGCCTTTTCAGATCATTATACAGTAAAAATTACATTCAGTATTGGACAAAGGAAAGAGAATTAATTGGAAATTAAATAATCTGATCCTTAAAAAATAAGTGGGTCAAAAATAAATCATAGAAACAATCAATAATTTCATTCAAGAAAGTGACAACAATGAGATATCATGCCAAAATTTATGGGATGTAGCCAAAGCAGAACTAAGGGGAAATTTTATATCTCTTATTGCTTACACCAGTAAATAGAGAAAAAACAGATCAATGAATTGGGCATGCAACCAAAAAAAAAACTAGAAAAAGAACAAATTAAAAATCCCCAATTAAACACCAAATTGGAAATCCAGAAAAATGAAAGAAGAAATTAATAAAATTGAAAGTCAGAAGACCATTAAACTAAGAAATAAAATTAAAAGCTGGTTGCATGAGAAAAAAAAAGGGGGGGAAACACTAATAAAATAGATAAACCATTGGTTAATTTGGTTTAAAAAAGGAAAGGAGGAAACTAAATAGTATCAAAAATGAAAGGGATAAATTCACTACCAATGAAAAGGAAATTAAGGCAATTGTTAGGAGTTATATTGCCCAATTATGTGCCAATAAATTTAATAATCTAAATAAAATGGATATATATCTACAAAAATATGAATTACTCAGATTAATAGAAGAAGAAATACAATACTTAACCCAATATTAGAAAAAGATATTGAACAAGCCTTCAGTGGACTTCCTAAGAAAAAATCCCCAGAACCAGATGGATTCACAAGCAAATTCTTCCAAACATTTAAAGAACAGTTAATCCCAATCGTACCTAAACTATTTGGGAAAATAGGGGAAGAAGAATTCCTGCCAAATTTCATTTGTGACACAAATAAAGTGCTGATACTAAAACCAAGAGGAACCAAAACAGAGAAAGAAAATTATAGAACAATTTCCCTAATGGATATTGATGCAGAAATTTTAAATAAAATATTAGCAAAGAGATAATAACAGTATAACCCAAGGATTTTACACTATAACCAGGTGGGATTTATACAAGGAATACAGGGCTGGTTCATTATTAGGAAAACTATCAGCATGATTGGCCAAATCAATAATAAAACAAACAGAGATCATATGATTATCTCAGTAGATGCAGAAAAAACTTTTAGAAAATACAGCACCCATTCCAAATAAAAACACTAGAGAGCATAGGAACAAAGGGAGTATTCCTTAAAATGATAAGGAATATCTATCTAAGACCATCAGTAAGCATTATTTGTAATGGGGATAAGCTAGAAACCTTCCCAATACAACAGAGGTGAAGCACAACTGCATTATCACTTCTGTTATTTAATATTGTACTAGAAATATTAGCTATAGCAATAAGACAAGAAAAATAAAGGAATTAGAATAGGCAGTGAGGAAACTTAAACTATTACTCTTTGCAGATGATATGATGTTATACTTAGAAAATCCTAGAGAATCAACCAAAAATAATTGAAATTATTGATAATTTTAGCAAAAAGTTTCATGATACAAAATAGACCCACATTGACAGGATTTCTATATATAATATATTCTATATATTACCAACTAAGTGTAGCAGCAAGAGATAGAAAAATTCCCATTTAAAGTAACTATAGACAACATAAAATATTTGGGAGTCTTGCCACTATAACTATATGTAATAACTATACAAACACAACACTTTGCACACAAATAAAGTCAGATCTAAACAATTAGAAAAATATTAGTTGCTCATGGGTAGGCTGAGCCAATATGATAAAAGTGACAATTCTTCCTAAATCAATCTATATTTCATTATAAATAATTATATTTAATTATAAATAATATTTATAGCAATCAAACTACCAAAGATTATTTTGTAGAGCTAGAAAAAAATAATAATTCATCTGGAAGAACAAAAGCTCAAGGATATCAAGGGAACCAGTGAAAAAAATACTAAAGAAGATGGTCTAGCCATACCAGATCTCAAACTGTATTATAGAGTGGTTATTATCAAAACAATGTGGTACTGGCCAAGAAATAGAATGGTGGATCTGTGGAATAGATTTGGTATAAATTATATTGTAGTAAAAAAACAGTAGTAATCTGTTGTTTGATCCAAAGATCCTAGCTTTTGGGACAGAAACTCTTTATTTTACAAAAACTACTGGGAAAACTGGAAAGCAGTATGGTAGAAGCTGGGTATAAACCAACATATGTCAAGATAAAGTCAAAATGGGTATATGATTTATGCATAAAGGGTGATATCATAAAAAAATTGAGAGAGTATATAATAGTTTATCAGTCAGATTTATGGATAAGGGAAGACTTTAGGATCAAAGAAGATATGGAGAGCATTACAAAACGTAAAATAGATAATTTTGATTATATAAAATTAAAATTTTTGCAGAAGCAAAATCAGTGCAACCAAAATTATAAAGAAAAGTATCTGATAAAGTATCTGATAAAACCCTCATTTCTCAAATATTTAGGGAACTGAGTCAAATATATAAAAATATAAGTCATTCACCAACAGATAAATGGTCTCAAAGGATATAAAGAAATGAAGAAATCAAAGCTATTTATGTTAATATGAAAAAATGCTCGAAATCACTATTGATTAGAGAAAAGCAGATAAAAACAACTCTGAGGTGCCATCTCACACCTGTCAGATTGGCTAATATGACAAAAAAGGAAAATTATAAATGTTGGAGGAAATGGTGGAAAACTGGGGAGCTGATGCACTGTTGGTGGAGTTGTGAATTGATCCAACTGTTATGGAGAAACTGTGCATACCTTTTCATCCAGCAATACTATTGTTTAGGTCTATATCTGGAAGACATCCCCCCCCAAAATGGGAAAAGGACTTATTTGTTAAAAAAAAAAATCTGTAGAATCTCTTTTTGTGGTGGCAAAGAACTGGAAATTGAAAGGATGCTCATCAATTGAGGAATGGCTAAACAAGCTGTGGTATATGATTGTGATGGAATATTATTGTGGTATAAGAAATGACAAGCAGGACGATTTCATCCTGAAAAGACTTACATGAAATGATGCATAGTGAAGTGAACAGAACTAGGAAAATGTTGCACATGGTAGCAACAGTATCGTTTGATGAAGAACTGTGAATGACTGAGTTATTCTCAGCAATACAATGATCCATGACAATCCCCAAATGCTAATAATGATGCACACTATCTGCCTCCAGAGAATGAATTGATACTGTTTGAATACAGACCAAAGCATGCTATTTTTCACTTTCATTTTTTCTTTTATTCAAATTTTCTTGTACAAAATTATTAATATGGAAATGTTTTACATAAGTGCACATGTATAACCTATATCTGATTTCTTACCCTCTCAGGATGTGGGGTAGAGGGAGAGTTAAGGAGGGAGAAAGGAAAATAATTTGGTACTCAAAACTTTAAATAAAAAAATTTTAAAAAATAGTTGAATACACAACCGCTTGAGCGGTTGTGATTCAACCTTACCTGAAGACAAAAGGAATTATAGGGTTAGGATCTGAATTCGGGTTAGGATCATAGAATTAAAACAACAAGAAAAGGGCCCTTAGAGCCTTGACTAGTTCCATCCCATGCCATTAATAGGACCATTACCCTTCCAGCCTATCCTTTCCCTCTCTCCCATGCCAGATTAATATTTTTCTTATACAGATCTGATCACTTCAACTTCTCTGTTCTGAAAAGCATCCATGACTCTTCTTTGTCTATCGATTGAAATCCAGATACCTCAGCCTTCTCAAAACCTTCTATAATGTTGACTCAGCATGCTTTTTGAAAATCCCTAACTTTTCTCCAAAGTTGTTTTCAACATCATCTCCTATTGCTGTTTGAAAATGCACACATAAATTAATTCCCATTGAAGGTAAGGATATTAGAACAAGAAGATTTTTGTTAAACCCAAGAGATGGTAGAGTGAAGCAGTGAAGATGGTTTGATATTGTGGGGACAGGAAGGGAGCCAAATGATTCTGTTAAAATGAGCAGCTGGTTTCTTAACTTGCTGAAGTAAATATTCAATCATTAACTTTAAGTCATAAACCTATACAAATTCCACCCATATTTCAATATACAAATAATTCCATCCCTATTCCAATTGGAAAAAAACCCAACCACATAATAGCTATTATTTCACCATTTTAGAAAGCAGAATAATGTAGTTCAAAAATCCAGAGATACACAGGTTTGAAAACTGCCTTTTGACACTTGATAGTTTTGTGTCAGTAGGCAAAACACCGCCTCTTTGAACTTCAGTTTTCTTATCTGTAAAATGGACAAAATCATGCCAGTAGTATGTACCTCACAGGGTTACTATGAGAATTAAATAAGAATTAATATGTAATAATTTGATTTGGCTGTATCCTATGCATGCTTTGAGATCATGGATGGCATAATTATTTGAATGACTTGGTTCAGATGATTCTTTGACTTTTGAAAACAAGTGTGGCATTAAGCTGGGAGATTTACATGCACTTTAGGTGTTCAGTATTACAATAATAGCAAGTGATCGAGATTTATAAGATACTTTAACATGCCCTAACTATGAGTGTTCCCCAAAGCTTTGTCTTTGGCCCCCCATTCTTCTCTCTCTACATTCTCTCTTGGTGACCTCATCAGCTCTTAGGAGTTTATTGTTTCTCTAAAGATGACTTTCAAATTTATATCTGTATATGTGTGTGTGCATGTATATATTATAAAATGTGTATGTGTGTGTATACACACCCACATATGTATACACATAATTATACTGAAAAAGAAATAGATTGCCTCAGACTGTCCCCTGAGGTTCAGTCCTCATCACCAATTGCATATCAAGCATTTCAAACTAGATGTTCGAGAGACATCTCAAACTCAGTGTGTTAAATTGAACTTATTATTTTCTATTCCAGCCTTCTCTGTTCCTGTCAAAGACAATACCATTCTTCTGGTCTCCCCAATCCATAACCTTGTTGTTATCCGGAACCTCTTCATCTCCCTCACAATCCATATCTCTTCAGTTTGCTGAGTTGTGAGGTTCTACATCTTTGGCCACACCTCCTGCACATCCAGCCCTTCGTCCCCCTGAAAACTAGAGTCCCTCAGCCACCATCTTAGTTCATATCATTAACATTTCTTGTCTGCATTACTGCAACAGCTTTCAAATGAGTCTCCATACCTACGCTTTCTTCCCATTACAGCCTAACCTCTACACTTCCCCCAAATGGTTTATGTACAGATTTGATTGTTGTACTTTCCTACTCAATGTGCTCTAAATGCTGCTCTCCTGCCTCGTGGATCAAATATAAACTCTTCTGTTTAACTTTTGAATTTCTTTGCAACCTAGACCCAGCCTGTCTTTCTAACTTCTTTGCATTTTATTCCTTTCCCCACACTCTGATCCAGCCAAATGGACCTTTTTGTACCCCCCACACAATACTCCCTGTCCCATCTTCAGTCCTTTGCATTGGCTATTTCCATGTTGATCCCTGGAATACAATCCTTCCCTATCTCTGCTTCGGAGAATACCTTCCTTCCTTCCAAAACCAGTGCAGATATGGCATTTCCCATGAAGATTTTCCTCATCCCTTCAACGTCTAGTGTCTTCCAACCACCTTGTGTATTTTATTCATTTTACATGTATTTACAAATATTTACACACTTATGCCTTTGTAGTCTCCCCATTTAGAGCATGAGATAAATTCTTGTGAATAGGGATTATTTCATTCATTGCATTTGTATTGCCAGTGCCAAGCACAGTGCCCTCACAAAGTTAATAACTTAATAAGAGTTGATTGATTTAATTGACTCCTTGGAAAAAAATCATAGAATTTCTAGCTCTAAAACTGAAAGGGACTCAAGAGGATGCCCAATCTAATCCCCTTCATTAAAATTATGAAATTAACAAATCTGAACATTTCCTTATACAAAGAACAGAAGGTAAAAAGCATTCTATAAACAGTAAATGTTTGTCTGTCTATACACACACACACACATATATGTAATAATTATTATCATGATTACAAAATAGTCTCATGTTTGGATTATTTAGACCAGTTTTGGAAATTTTAAGATATATATACATATGTACACATATGTATACAATTCTGTAAGTCAAGCACTGCAGTTTATTTAACATGCATATTTCTCCTAGCCTTTTAAACATTCCTTTTGAGGAGTAAAAGGAGAGTTATTGATCCATGGGTCTGCCTTTTCACTTCTTAGCCAGACTCTACCCTTTCATTCACCAAGCTGACTCCATTCAGTAAAGAAGAAGAAAGGAGCGAATGTGCAAATTTTGTCATTTTTTTTTTTAGTCGAAGTAAAGCAGATAGATATTCTCATCAGAATGTGAGCTCTTGAGGACATGAATTCTTTTTTGCCTTTCCTTAAATACCTGGTGTACAGCACAGTGTCTGCCTGTCACATTGTAATGCTTAAATACTTGCTAATTGATATCCCATGAACTGTAAGAAGAAAGTATGTTAATTGACTCCTTATAATTCTGTGATTATCGGTATGGCTTTGTCTTGCTGGAAGATGACCTAGAAGAGTTCTATTTTAATCAACTTTATACAAAATAACATTTCCAGACTGGTTATGGATGTTTGTCTGTGTTGTATAACTGTTATCAATGAAGTCTTTTTTTTTTTTTTTTTTTTTTAACAAACTGGTTTGTTTTTCCAGGGAAAAAAATTAATTCTAGAAACTTTTGTTTTCTAAATAAATTTAGCAGTGACTCCTTGGACTAAATATTCTAGAATGTTGAATAAAAGAAGAATATGAATTTACTCACCATCTTAAAATAATGTTTTAAAAATGTTTCTTGAATTATGAGAGAATTTTAAAGTTGTTACAAAAGTCCATATATTTTGTTTTTAAAAGTTTTTTGATTCCTATCATTTTAAAACCTTAGTCATTTCTTTTTACCCCCATTGACACCTCTCTTATAAAAACAAACAGACACATTTAAGGAAAACCATGGTAACTATCTCTGGCAGTATATTATAATATCTGTAGTAAATACCCCATCAAGTTAATGTGTTTTTAGATTGAGCATAAACGTATCACATATTGAAAAGTAGACATTACTACTAAAAACTTGAAGTGTCATCCCAAAGTATGTCTGTATGGAGAACTGTACCTGATTAGTGCACAGGAAAACAGATGAGGAGCTTAATAAAATTAACCACTGAATGGAGCTACGTGATGAGATGAGTGAACCTTCTGAAGTAAACTTCTGTGGGACTATTTTAGAACATCAGCTAAAAGGAAAGAACTCTATATATCGTATGTCTCTTATTTTTTAAGTTCTAATGAATTTTAAATTAAATATGAATAATTTGTGTATAATTAGATGCATAATTGTGGACTTGTAGTCATTTAACCTTTTTGAGTTTATTTCCTCATCTGTAAAATTGGAATAGTAAGAACCCTGTCTGTATCACAGAGTTTTTGGTGAAGATAAATAGATCGTTCCTATAAAAGGACTTTAGAAGTTGCACAGAGTAATACAAATATTCTCATTGTTTTTATACCAAAACTAAAGATATGAGATAGATAGATGATACAGTGTGTAGGGTACTGGACCTGGAGTTAGGAAGACCTGAGTTCAAATCCAGCCTTACATGCTTACTAGATGTGTGACCCTGGGGAAATCTGTGTGTCTCAGTTTCTTTACCTGGAAAAAGAGGATAAGAATAGCACCTACCTCCAGCATTATAGTGTGGATCAAATGAGATAATTGTAAAGCCCTTAGCAGGCCTTAAAGTGTTATATGAACACTTGCTATTATTAATATTGTTGAAAATTATTTCTATTCACCAACATGAGATATTTCAAACAGCAATAGCATTTTTTTTTGTCTCAGATTTTGGGAAAATTGAAATTGGGGCTTTATTTTATTGAGTCAGATTCCTTTTGGGTCTGATGATTGGGATTTGGTGTTTGTGTATATACCAACCATAACTATGTAACAATAAACAAGAGATTTTACCCAGAAAATTGACAGAAGATTTTAATATGAAAATGATTTTTAAAAATATTTGCCATTCTGAGTTGTCGCTAGGAGAAAGCAACACTAAGGGAAAGAAATCACTGATGTTCACACATTTAGGAAAGTGTGAATTTTATTTACAAATTTTACTTTTTATACTAAGGGACAGATGCTACTTTTTGGAAGAATAAATCACTTAAGCCAAAATTGTCAGAAGAACTCTATATAGACTCTTATGGCAGAAGAAATTCTACCAGATTATGCCCTTTGATTTTCACAGGTTTTTGTTCTGAGAATCTGGCAGTGGGTTGCAGTTTCACACTTCAAAAATATGTGGCTGGCCAAGAGTTATATCTGGGTTTTTATTCAAGCCTATAATCCTTTGAGATACTGTTTGTTCCAAAATCAACTCCCTGGTCATTTTTTACTTGAAATGTGATCAATCTATTTGAAGTGAGGCACATTTTCAACTGAAAGCTGTTATCTAAACAAATTTAAATTCACTAAGAAAAGCTGAAGTGCCAGTAGATCACTTGAAAAATGATCAGAGTTATATGAGAATGTGGAAATTGTTCAATGTGATCAATAGGCTTTATTAATGGAATGTTGTATACATACAATAAATTCTGTAAAAATTAATTATATATAAACCCTGACCTTCAGGAAACTGCATTCTAAAACAGATTGTAGTGTTTTCAGATATATTTATAGACAGGCTTATATTGGTATTTAAAATTTATTTTACATATATGTATTTATGTATATGTACATATATGTATATGTACGTATGTGTGTGTGTGTATATATATATATATAATTTATAAATAGACCATATAAGTGGAACTCTTCCCTGAAATACATAGAATCATAGCATCATAGAGTTGGGACATCAGATTATCTCTATCAGTCTCTGCCTGGGCAAGAATCTCTTTTTTAAAACCCATTCAGCAGTTATGACTTCTAGTGAGAGACAGACTGCCCGCTACCTCTACTTGTAACTTGATGTACCTTTGGACAGATTTTTTTCTTATTTTGCTCAAGCAAGAGCAGTTTCAAGTGTATTACTTATCCAAGTATGTTACTTACTTATGAACAGATGTGAGAAAGAGTCCAGAGTTAGGTGTTGGTAGAAATGGAAAGAGCATTCAAAATGGGTGCTATAAGAGAGATGATTTAGTAAAGACTGTTGTGGGGTGGGGGGCCTTAAGGAAAGGGAAGATGGAATTCGAATTAATAAGCCTTCCTTTAAGTTAGCATTGAGAAGGGATAGGGGAGGGGACAGCAGAAATAGGGCCATCAAAAGTTCAGAGGTGGGAAATTTTTAAGATCTGCTGTGGAATAGAGAATAACTTGGAGTCTAAAGAATAAGATAGCTTATGAAAAAGGGAGTCAAGTCTGGAGAGATGGGTGGAAGATAGCCAATGCAAGTTAAGGAGTCATAGGCACTTAGGAGTCATGGGAGATTTTAAAACTGTATGTGATGAAAGAGGGTCTCTAGGAGTTGGCTTATACCACAGAAGATAATAAGGACCTCACCTTCTAGGTAGTGACAGTAGAACTGGAAAGGAAGGGTAGAATGAAAGGATTATGAAAAATGTTGAGTCTTATTAATTGTTTGGATAAAGGGAAGATGGGGGATAAAAAAGGAAAATCAAATGCACTAATTTGAGCTTGGATAACTAAGGAACTCATGGCGCAACAATCAGAACAGGAAGTTAGGAGTGTGAGGCTATCAAGTATTAATTGAGATTCATACCTCATATCTTCCCTTAGGAGTAGGTGGAAGGAAAAGGCATAATCAATCAACATGCCAGGCATTGTGGTCAGGGAGGATGGATATCAACAATATTGGTCTAGCAAGAGGCAATCCATTGATAACCAGCTACAGCTTATAATTAGACCATTCTAGAACTTGATTGACAGTGAGGTGAGTAATACTGGTCCCTCCTGGTCATCTCATGATTTCAGTTTCACCTATTGAGGCCTCTGGTGCCTCTCCATCCACTTCTCCCAACCAAAGTTATGGGATATGTATTATTCCTTTAATTTGGAACATTGTTTACTACCCTTTTCTTTTTACCTCTTCAAGTCCTGCTCATCCTTTTAAGGTTCTTGCCTTTGCATATTTTTATGGACCTACTGTTCCAATTCATACAGCTCTTTGAAGAGTCAACATTTTAATATATATAATTATCTGAAGTTCCATCTAATTATATACACTAAGCATTTATTGTCTTTTTAGTCAGCAAGGCATTTTGTAAGGTGCTGGGCTTACATATAAAGGAGGAAAAACAGTTGCTACCTTCAACAGGCTTATATTCTGGTTGATGGTTATCTTTCATTCTCAGAGAGGACCAAGATCACATCACTATGTTGGAGTCAAGGACAGTGTGTCCAGCTGTAACTGATTAGACCCAGCACAAACTCAGAAGGCTCTACCACAGGTTGGGCACAACTGGTCCCCATGAACATTTGGAGTGGAGATGTCTCTAAACTTGTGCATCTTACATTTCTTTTGAACCACTGCAGTTCTGCTTTGTTCATAGAGCACAGCATCTTCTTTGATACAGGCATGCTATGCTGGGCTGGCCTTTGCCAGTGTCTCCCATGTCATGTAACCAATTCCAAAGTTCTTCAAAGTTGAACGAGGGGAAGAGGAGATACAAAATATCATCATATAAATTCCTACTTGAGAATTTCAGAGAACAGCCATGACTGAGGGGATCAGCAGAGTCTTCTTATAAGAAAGGACATGTGGTCTATAACTTGAAGGAATCTGGGGATTTTGAGGGGCAGAGTTAGGAAGATCATTCATTGCAGATACAATGCAAAGGGAAGAAGTGGAGGATAGAAATCTGTGTTTAGGGAACGGCAATAGACTATTTTGATTGGAACATAAAGTATGTAAAGAAGAGTAACGAGCATTAAGCCTGGAAAAGTTGAACGGGGGAGTGACATGGTCAGACTTGTGCATTAGGGAGATTATTTTGGCAGCTGAACAAATGAATAATTGAATAAAGATAGACTAGAAGCTGGACAGCTAAAAAATGTTATAGAAGTGCTGGTGAGAGGCACTTCCGTTATATTTCTGTAGCTTAATACTAAATTATCCTTTAATGCTTTCATGGGCTTATCTTTACTTTTCAACTAGAGTCTAGACTCTAGTCTAGTCCTTGAAGTCAGTGTCTCTGGCTCAAGCTTCGTTCGCGTAACCCAGAACTTGGCATCTGGAAGGTCTCAGTAAATACGTGTTTGATTCTTAAGCCTTCTCTTGAGGTTGGGACAGAATCATATTTGAGGAACGTTTTTATTATTAAATTGTTTAGCAAAGGTGGGAGCCTGATGTTTGTATTCATATTTGATTGGTTATTCATCATCGTCAAAAGAGGTAACAAGTCAGTCAATCAGTGATCATTTATTAAGCATTTACTAAGTGCCCTGCTAAGTGCCAAGTGCTGGGAGTAGAAACACAAACAGAACAGTTCTTGCCCTCAAGGATCTTAATTCTAATTGGGGAAGACAATACATTGAAAGAGAACTGAAAAGTGGAGGTAGTAGAAGGTATCTTCAGTATCCAAATAGGGGCTGAACTTTCAGTTTCAGTATATAGTAAGCGGTAATCATAATAGGCCCGATCTGTTACTCACTTGTGTGGATAGTAATTAAAATCGCTATCATGTATATAGTTCCTTCAGGGTTTTATAAACAGTATCTCATTTGATCCTCACAGCAATCCTGGGAGATAGGTACTATCATCTTCCCCACTTTACAGTTGGAGAAATTGAATCAAACTGAAGTTAAGTGAGTTGCCCAAGGTTACTCAGCTAGTGTCTTGAGTCTAGATTTGAACTTGGATCTTCCTGACTCAAAGTCCAGTGCACCACCTATATTAATAGGACCTCAGATTGTGATGTGGGCCACCCTCAAAGCAAAGAAATAGTAGATATGGAATCATATCTATGGCACAACAAGGACTTCATCAGACTACGCCATGTGATTTCTAAGAAACAAATGTATGACTGATTTTTCGGTGACCAAGACAAAGATGCAACCTCTCTTGAATTCTAATTCATTATCACTTCCATGTTCTTCCACAGTGTGAAAGGGATTCTTGCCAAAAGTTGTCATTCCAGAATTTCAAGGTTTTTGCTCATTTAATCATCATGCTTTTTTCTTTTTTTTTTTGGCCTGTGATTTCATTAGTGTGTGGAGACTCCATCTATTGATACAGACAGTTCATTAGTTAGTTCATAACTTCTTGAGAAATTGAGAATTTTAGTGACTTGTCCAGGCTCATTCAGCTAGAATGTGTCAGAAGCAAGATTTGAACACTGATGGTCCGTATTGTGAAGTCAACACTTTATTTCATCACACTGCCCCTTGCAGTCAAAAACTAGTAGTATAATAATGTATTTGTATGTGTGAAAAGATGAAGGTCTATATTTAAATCCCTAGCACATAGCACAGTACTTGGCACATAGTAGACTTCTAATAAATCCCTGTTGACTGACTGAATAGCAATTTATAGTTTTGAAAGTGTCTTCTTGTACATTCGTTGTCTTTGCCACTTTACCCTCTGAGGTGGGCGGGGCAGACTATTTTACAGCTGAGAAATTAAGGCTCTAGGAGATTGTTACCCACGGTCACATTGGTAGGAACTGGGAGAGCTAAGAGTCGAAGGGAGATGTTGTACATCCTAGTCCAGATCTTTCCTTGACAGTGGAGGTCATGTGAGGGGGATTAAAAAACCCCAATAACAAACCTTTATGTTTATTTGAATAAATGCCATTTCAAGTAAGTCATCTCAAGCTCATAGACTTGTTCTGAATAGAAATCAAAGCTGAATCTAAAATTGAAGAAAAATACCTTGTGCTCACAATTGAAAAACAGGTGCACGTGCTCCTCCTTCCATCCCCTTCTGTTGTCCTCATGTGTTTCTTTCATTTCAAGGAAATGTTTTGTACGCTGTAATTTCCCCATGAATCCTGTTATTTACATGGAATGCATGGTTCTTATTAGTGGTCTCTCACTTATTAGGCTGTCAGATGCTGTCTTAGGGAAAATGCAAAAGTAATACAAGGTATTTCTTCAAGATTATCAGACTTGGAAAATAATAACAGCTATCAGTGCACACAGAGCTTCTTACATGGTCAAATCTGCCTTCCAGGAGAAATGATGAGAGAGAGAGAGCACGACTAATAGGGGCAGGGGAGGAGCAGGAGAAAGGAAGAGAGAGGAAGGAGAAAAAGATTATAAATTAGAGAATTAGCAAGCTGTGAGCTATGCATGCATGGACGTGCAGCACAGCGCTGGGTAACTGGTATGGTCTAAGTGCTTATTTACTGACTGAATTATTATTGATTTTGAATTAAAACTACATTCAATGCTTACCAGGTATAAAGTTCTGTTTTAGGAGTTGGGAAACATAAAAACAAAACAGTTCCTTCCATCAGTGAGCATTGCGTCCTTTTGGGAGAGGGAGATGTAGGGTAGAACTCGGGGTCAGGCGTGCTAGGCTGCATTGTATATTTCACAGGGTCATAGATATAGACCCGTACAATAGAATGGCCCCCACAGGACATCATGGCGAACACCCTCATTTTTCAGATGAGTAATCCAAGCTCCAGGGATGTTGTGATTTGCTCAGGTTCACGCAGGCAGTAGACATTAGAGTCAGTATTTGAACTTAGGTCTTCACATTCACGTGTCAGTATTTTCCCCACTTTATCACACTGACTTCTCGAGGAATTAGACTTATTTTATTTGACTCTGTGGGGCAGCAGCAGGAACATTGGCAGGAGGTACAAAGAGAAACATTTTGATAGGGTGTCAGAAAAATCTTCCACAGTTAAAGCTTTCCCATAGGCTTGGGTATGAAGGGGAAGGGGTGCACTGCCTCAGCCAGTTGTTTGTTCTTTCTTAAAAATTTTCAGGCAGCAGTTGCATCGCCATTTATCAGGCATGTTATCATGGGGATTCCTTTAGGAAATGAACTGACCTACTTTGCCACAGTGGGTGGAGTGACTGTGGAGTCTGGAGTTAGAAAGACTCCTCTTCTTAAATTCAAATCTGACTTTGGACATTTATTAGCTGTGTGACCCTAGGCAAGTCATTTAACCCTGTTGCCTTAGTTTCTCATCTGTAAAATGAACTGGAGGAGGAAAAGGCAAATCGCTCCAGCTTCTTTGCCAAAAAAACCCCTAAAACTCACAAAAGGGGTCATGAAGAGTCAGACACAATTGAAAGACAACAAAAATGTCTCTACAAAGTGGTGTGATGTAATTTTTCTTGATTTGTAGGATAATATTCTATTTAATTGTTTTTTAATTAATGTAAATTTAATTAAATTAATGTAAATTTATTCTCTGTCTCACTCTATTGGAAAAAAGTAATATAATAAAACCCTCTTTACAAATATGCATAGTCAAACCAAAGAATATTACCACATTGATGATACCCAAAAAAAGTCTCAGTCTTCACCCTGAGTCCACTACCTCTCTATCAGAAGGTGGTGGTCTGCTTTATCACTGGTTCTCTGAAGTCATGGTTGGTCATTGTGTTGAGAAGAAGAGAAGCCCATCAACAAAAAGGATTCAAAACAGATTTCAACAATATGGCACCTAAATGAATTTGAAGGAAATGGTGGATTCTTTAAGTTGAAGTGAAAATGGTAGAGTGCACACCCAGAGATGGGAAACCCTCTGTGCACAAAAGATGGACTGTCACATTCAAGAAACTGCTAATTAGATGGTTTGTCTGTAAGGAGAATGCTCGAAGAGCTCTAATATGAAGTAATCCTGGAAAGGCAAGTAGGAGCCATTGCATGAAGGGTGGTAGCACCATGCTGACATTTACGATTTACCACCCTATTTTGTAGATGTTCACTAACCCATGCTAAAGGACTCTGAGTTAGTCATGATATAACAAGGGTGAGGGGCTCTCTCTAGTTTCTTTTTGTTGTGGTTCAATAGTTTTTCAGTCATGATCCCATTAGGGATTTTCTTGGTAAAGATACTAGAGTAGTTTGCCATTTCTGTCTCCAGCTCATTTTACATGTGAGGATGCTGAGGCAAACAGGATTAAGTGACTTGCCCAGGATCACCCAGCTAGTAAGTGTCTGAGGTTAGACTTGGACTTAGGAAGATGAATCTTCCTGACTCCAGGTCCAGCGCCCTATCCAGTGCACCATGTAGCTGCCCTCTAACATCTCCACCTGCTCTGAATTTATGATCCTGTTATCCCAGACTAGATGGCAGGGGAGACATCAAGGTGGAAGAATTACCTTGGGCACAGAGGACACAAGGAGGAGAATGTGTTTTAAAAACAAATATGGATTTTTGGACTATCCATAACACAATTTCTATTAGTGTGTATAATGGAAATGACAATACATATTTTTACTCTAGATAATTATTTTTTTTTTACTTAACATACTGTATAACTGTGGCCCCTATAATTATTAATGGTGAACTGAGTGCCACAATGCTATAGTCTTGGATGGTCAGCAGTTAATCTACTTGACCTGAATAGACAAGTATTGAAACTCTTAGATCTCTTAAATAGTCAAAAATACAGTAATTTCTGAAGTCATTTTAAAATAGTTGTGTAATACATGTCAACTCCCATTTCAGTGAATTTCTCTGAAATGACAGCCTCACTGTAATGAAAACATTTTCAGTTCTCAGTTAATAACTTTCTTATTACAAGGAAGAAACCTTTACTTCAGTGAAATCTGAGAAGCAATGAAATGAATTTGGACAGCCCTTAGAAATATATTGTAAGAGGATTTGACTTGCAGTCTGTGGACTAGCCTTTTTGAATTTGTACTGAATTGGATGAACTGGTATATCATTCAAACTAGCAAATAGTTATATCAGTTTATCATAAAAATGTTAAAGGAAGTATTAACACTGATATCCTTACCCATGTTGAATTTTGAGCAGTTGTGTTTCCAAGGTAACAGATTCCCTGTTAGGGAAAAAAAGATGAATTTTAAAACTGTGTGAAAACATTTGCCAAAAATAATCTAGAGGAAAAAATACGTAGGTTTAAACCCCTTTGCACTCTCCGTCCCTTTTCTCACTGTTCTCTCCACACTACCCTCAAAAGACAGGAAAACATAAATACTGGCTGAAAAAGCGTAAAAGACCATTGACTCTTACTTTATAAACTGACCATTTAATGTATTCACAACAAATGGCTATATTAGTATATAGCAAATGATTCATCTTCACATGTCTTATTCCCAATATTAAAAATGACTTTCAGTTGTAGTATAGTTCAGCTAAGGAAGAATTGAAAAGAGAGTGAGGAGGAAAGAAAAGGCAGAAGGAAGGAAGAGAAAGAAAGGGAAAAGGAGAAAGAGAAAAGAAGGGGTAGGGAAAGAGAGATATGATTAAGTAGGTTTTGTTGTTCATTGCCATTGTATCCAATTCTTTGTGACCCTGTTTAAGGTTTTCTTGGCCAAGATACTGGCTTGGTTTGCCATTTCCTTCTCATTTTACAGAGGAACCTGAGGCAAACAGTGTTGAGTGACTTGCCCAGGTTTACATAAGTAATAAGTGTCTGAAGCCAGATTTGAACTCAGGAAGGTAAGTCCTGAGTCCAGGCCCTGCACTCTATCTACTCTGCCACCCAGATATCCATGTGCAAAGCCGAGGAATAATCACTAGGCAATAAAGACAGCCTCTGCCTTAAAGGAGCTAACAGTGTACTGGGGGAGAATACAACTCCTGAAAGGCTCTGGAAAGACAAAAGAAGAGGAGGATGCCCTTGTGGGAGCATGGTGAAGAGATGGCCAGGAGCTGGCATGGAAGCCTGGTCTCTGGCAAGTTAATTGTAAGGCAAGAAACCCTGGGGCAGGGTTCAAGTTTCTGATGGAGAGGAGGTGGAGATGGTGGTCCAAGGAGACATCATGATAAGATGTCCAGGAAGTACATCTCTTACTAACAAATTAAATTCTTCCTATGGCAATATATAGCAAATGTAAATCATTTCCAATTTTTTGATAATTGAACATAAATTGGATTTAAATTGGGGGTGGGGGAACAAAACTGTGATCTCCCTTTTTGGTCAGTTCCAATGACTTCCTCATACAAACTCCTCTGCTTACCTTTTAAAGCCCCTTGTAGCCTTAGTGTTCCAGCCTAGACAACACTCCTCCTCCTGGACCCTGTGAGTCAGTGCCATCTCCCCTCTCTTTGCCTTTGTACTGTCTGACCTACATGCCTGGAACGCACTGACCTACACCTTCACTAAACACTTCTCTTCTAGACACAGCTCAGATACTATCTTCTGCATGAAATCTTTCCTGGTCCTCCCAGCTACCACAGTGCCCTCCTTCCCTAACTACCTTATGTTTGACAACTTTGGAAGTATTTGTATTTATCTGCTTTAAATTTATCCTGTATATATTAGAGATGTATATACTTGTCTCCTCCATTCTAAGGTAAACTCGTGAATAGGGATTGTTACTTCTTTCCATTTGTTTCCCCTAGCACATAGCACGTTGCCTGGCATGTAGGTACTTAACAGGCTTTAGGTACTTAATAAATCTTTTTGAGTTATATCAGTACAGGTTAGCACCTGCTCAGGAACATATATAGCCTGGAGGCGGCTGAGGTGAACTTGAACCCATTTCTTATTGATTTCCTGCCTAGCTCTCTATTCACTGGGACCTGTTACCTTTGCCTTCTGTTTGACAAAAATATATGTTAAATAGGCTGATTCATAGACGGAAAACTGAATTTGCAGGTGGCCTTTGTACTCTCTACACATCTCTCTTACACATCTTGATAGAAAGCTGAGAGAAACAAAGGTGACTTAATTTAAGCAGAATAAACAAGGTCATCTAAGCAAAGTACTTGGAATACTTTTGAGTTCTCGGTTATTTAATTTAAATTTCTTAGGTAAAGTCAGAGCAAAGCAACTTAACTTGCTTCTTTATTTTAATATGTAACTGAATACAAATGCTAATTTGGCTTTGCCAATTAATTAAAAGTAACTGGTTTCACTGTGTACCTATACAAGCCTGTCAGAGGTATTTTTGGTGCTGAACAGAACAGGTGACAGGATGTGTCTTTTTTCCCTCCCCAGTTTATAATCTAATTACATGAGAAGTACAAACTTCATGTTGAGCCAGATGTCTCAAGAACCTGTACCTGAACTTTCACTTATTACCCAAGTATATCCTTGGGCTCATGTGGGAACATCTGATTTGGGGTATCTGTGAAGATGTGGTCTATATTCAAACACAAAACTTGACCTATACTGCTGAATCATCAGACCCCCTGGTGGTATTGGAAATCTGGATGTGAGGGCAGAGAATGCTTTATTTTTTCCCTTGTTTTCCCCAGAAATTAGCCTCGTGCCTGGTACATCATTGGATCGCAAATCAAAAACTGGAAGGATATATACTCCATCTGTCATTTTACAGATAAGGAAACCAAGGCCCAAGGTCATCTAAGTAGTGTCAAAGATAGGATGTGAACCCATGCCATCTGACTCAAGAGGTAGAGCTCTTTCCACTGGACCATACTATACCCATACTACACTTAACAGTAAATGCTTACTGGTTGATGAATTTGCCCCACCCCCAAGTGCCATAGGGGTGTTCTAGTGTAGAAATGGTTGATTTTCTTAGGAAATTGTTGAGCAACTAAAAAGTAAACTGAAATCAAGGATTATCATATTTTCAAGCAGAAAATAGAATAACTATTGAAAAAGACCATTCGGACATCCTTGTCTAACTTTCCTTTTGTTGGCCCTCTTCCTGCAGGAGGATGAAAATTTTAAAAAAAGATACATGCAGGCTAAGACAGGAAAGGAAGTACAGATCTATATACATGCAGAGGAGAAGGAAAGAGATCTAAGAAGAAAGTAGGAGAGTTCCAATGGGAAAGAATGTTGTTTTAAAAGGAAAAACTTACTGATAGTAAATTTGATTGGAACAAAGTGCATCGTTGATAGAGTGTAGTAAAGAAGCCCCGAGTTTGAATTCAACTTCAGATATTTGCTATGGGTGTGTGTGACCCTGGACAAGTCACTTAATTTTGCTATGTTCTGCAAAATGGAGATGACAATATCACCTACCTTCTAGGGTGTTGTGAGATTAAAATGAGGTAATGTTTGTAAAATACTTTTCAAATTGTAAAGTACTGCATAAATACTAGGCGATATTATATATTATTGAGGAAGTTAGGTAGCATAGTGGATAGAGTGCTGGGCCTAGAGACAGGAAGATTCATCTTTCTGAGTTCAAATCTGGCCTCTGACACTTGCTAGCTGTGTGACCAAGGGTAAGTCGCTTAACCCTGTTTGCCTCAATTTCCTTATCATAAAATGATCTGAAGAAGGAAAAGTCCCTCGGTATCTTTGTCAAGAAAACCCCAAATGGGGTCACAGAATGAAAAATGACTGAAAACATCTTCTGATGGGAGAAAAATCCAGAACTTCAGAGGAAGGTCCAAGGACATTGCTAAATGTTTAATCCTTATTTACCAAATCTGGTTGTTCCCTGAAAATACAGACTAGTTTGTTATTTAATCCTAGGTGATCTTATCAGTTCATGAGATAATGAAAAGAACTCCATTTAAGGAGTTTAAGAAATTATATAATTAAACGGGGGAGTGGAGAGGATAACTGAAGGAATGAATTCAGAAAATGTTTTTGACATTAATCATAGGCAAAAAACCAGCTCATTTGATTGTTATGCTTACAGAAAACCAAATGAGATTAGATTTGCATGTAAATGAGATGAACTAATCTTGCATATGCTACTCAGGTAAATTTAAACTACTGAAATAAGCAATTGACCAATTATATTTCCTACTATATCTGCAATTCTAAAGACAAATTTAATTACAGGAAGAATATTTAATCTACAGCCTTTTTGAAGGTGTCATCAATTTTACTAGATGGGAACTTGACAGAAAAATATTTAAGTACTGAAAAACTTTGATATAGCCCTTAATGAATTTACTTATGATTTATATAAAAGCAACTTAGATAAAAGTAAATAGGATGGTATGTGTAGAACTCATATAAGATTGCATGCCATCTTGGGGAGGGAGGGTGGAGGGAGAGGGGAGAAAATTTAAAACTTATAGAGGTGATTGTCGAAAACTGAAAACAAATAAATTAATTAAATTTTTAAAAATAGTGAATAGGATGGAAATGTGTTGACAAGAAAAGAACTAAATCTGTGTTCACATTCATTCATTTGTTCAGAATTATGTATTTTTTCCTCTTATATTCCTTATATTCTTTCTATAGCATTCTTTTTAAAGGGAATCTTTGTGTGTAGGTTACAAAATAGGAAATTATAGAGTAGAAAGGGAAATTTAAGGGAAATATGTGTAGAAAAGTAAAGGGTGTAAATTTTGATTCATAAAATTATCTTCCATTAAGCAGTCAATCTAAAAATATTTCATAAAATAAAATCTGCCTTCACCTGAATCAGTTTAAAGATGACTAAACGATGATTAACAATTTTAAAATCATTGTTCGAAAATATTATAAGCAGTGTCATCAACTTTTAGTGACACAAAGTATTTCCTAGGTGGAAAAATAGATGAGGAATTGATTCTGAAAATAGTCTATGTTCATTCTTCTTAGAAAGATTGAGTTGTTATACAATGTTAAATTTAATACTGCACTAAGAGTTTTGGAACACCCTATATGTTATTGAAGAAGAGTGCTATGGAGGAAATAGGACTTTGTAAATGAGAGATGTTATTAGAAAGTAATTCTTGATTAGAGAAATGCAAATCAAAACAACTCTGAGGTACCACATCACACCTATCAGATTGGCTAACAGGACAAAACAGGAAGATGATAAATGTTGGAGAAGATGTGAGAGAGTTGGAACACTAATTCATTGTTGGTGGAGCTGGGAGCTGATCCAACCATTCTGGAGAGCAATTTGGAACTATGCCCAAAGGATTACAAAAATGTGCATACCCTTTGACCCAGCAATACTGCTTCTAGGAGTGTATCTCCAAGAGATCATAAAAATGGGAAAGAGTCCCACATGTACAAAAATGTTTATAGCAGCTCTTTTTGTGATGGCCAAGAAATGGAAACTGAGGGAATGCCCATCAGTTGGGGAATGGCTGAACAAGTTGTAGTATATGAATGTAATGGGCTGTAGTGTGCTATAAGAAATGATGAACAGGAAAACTTCAGAGAGGCCTGGAAAGACTTACATGAAGTAATGCTGAATGAAAAGAGCAGAACCAGGAGAACTTTGTACACAGCAACAATCACAGTGCGGGAGGAATTTTTCTGGTAGACTTCATCCTTCATAGCAATGCAAGGACCTAAAAAATTCCCACTGGGCTTTTGAGGCAAAATGCCTTCCGCATCCAGAGAAAGAACTGTGGAATTGGATCACAGAATGAAGCAAACCATTTTTTTTTGTATTATGTTCAGTTTTGTTTTGTTTTATGGTTTCTCCCATTCATTTTAATTCTTCTATTCAACATGACTAAGGTGAAAATGTATTTAATACAGATGTATGTGGAGAACCTGTATAAGATTGGATGCCATCTCAGGGAGGGAGTAGGGAGGGAGGGGGAAAGAAGAGAGAGGGAGGGGAAAAAATCTAAGATATATGGAAGTGATTGTAGCACACTGAAAACAAATAAAAAATAAGAAAAAAAAACAAAAAAAGAAAGTAACTCAAATATTTCTCTGCCATATGCAAGACACTGAATTGGGTGCATGGAAGATAGGGCAGGGAGGGCAGGCAGAGAAGAAAGATTTATACCAAGAATAAGCATGATTCCAGTCTTTATGGAAGCTAGTTGGAAAAAAAAATATTGTGCATATAAATTAAAGGTAAACTATAATCTCAAATTAGAATAGATCGTAAGTTCCTTGAATATAGTAGCTAGTTTTCATCTTGAGTTTCTGTTCTAATAGAGGCATTTTGTAGGTATTAACATTTATTGAACTGAATTTGTGCTTTTTGTGTCCAACCTGTACCTGAGCAGGAATTCTTTTGCATAGCCCTTGATAGCAGAAACTCTAGAGTATGAAAGTGCAATAGGGGAGGATAAGGTAGACTACATTATTTTTAAAGGCTCTGCCAAATCTAAATTCTGAAATGGTTATACTTGTGACTTCCAATTAGTACGGAAAAAAAATTCCTATTACTGTCTATATATTTGTTTTAAGAAGAATTTTTACCACCTTTCCACATGAACAACTTTTAGAATTCATGCAGGGTCCTGTGTCAATATCTCTTATACACTTTCTTTTTATCCACTTCTTAAGGTGGCATATTTTCTTGTCTTTTCCATTAGAATCAAGAGCATTTTTTGTCATAAATTTGAAACTACCAATTTGCTTAAAGGACCAAGAAGTTATTTTTATTATTTTTGTGAAACACAAAAATGTTTGAAGATGTGGTTGGAGGTAGAATATTCTTCTTAAGTACCCTCTGTTCCAATTGACCTTTTTGTTAGGGGTGAGAGAGGGAAGGGAAGATATTTTCTTGAAGAAGGTTATTTGACAAGCATTAATCAAGCACTTACGTGTGCTAGGTTTGTGATCCTTGCCCTTAAGGAGCCCACAATCTAATGTTGGAGACAACATCCTAATAACTGTGCACATTACAAGATATACAGAGGGTGGTAGTTGGAAGGTATCTCAGAGAAAAAAATGATAGTAGAAGTAGGAGGTGAATAGAAAAGACCTGCTGCTAATAATTATTGGTCATGCTCTTTTTTTCATACATACTAAGTTAACTGTCTTCATTATACATTGATTTATTTTTTTGGAGGGGAAGGAGTAATGAGAGCATTGGGATATTTATACTTGTACTTACTGATGAATCTTTTTTTGTCTTAGTCTCTAGTGGTTTAATCATATGGCCCTGGAAGTTATAGGATGGCAGAGAATGCAAGAATTAACATTTATATACATGTGCATATATATATATATATATTTCAGGCACATTTTAATTTAAAACATCTTTTGGATTCTAAACTGTATTCTAGGCTGTCAGTGAGGATATTGGGCCAAGAATCACAGTATGCAGTGAGATGTGTCTGTGTGTGCCTACATGCACTCCTCTTCTGGAAAAGACTGGACAGAAATACAGTCCAGTGATTCTTACTGCCTTAATAATCAATTTGAAGCACTGCATAATTGAATTAGCTACTATTAGTGTCAATCAACAAGCCAGAATAACTGGATTCACCAGGCTGTGTCCAGTTTGGGTAGTGTCCGCAGACATGAGTCATAGAATCTAGTATATCCCTTTCCAGAAGCATGTTGCCTCTCTACAACACTCCAGGATTAGAAGACCCCTTTCACCTTTAGTGATAGGGAACTCACTATCTTATGAGGCAGCTCATTCTACTTTGGGACAGCTCTAATTATCTTCAAGTTCTCCTTGATGTCAGTTGAAATCTTCTGCCCTCTAATTTCTGCTTATTGGTCCAAATTGTGTCTACTAGAGCTAGTGAAAATAAACCTAGTCCCTCGTAGACATAACAGCTGTTGATATATTTAAAGCCCAAGATGACATCCTCCCTTTTTTTAGCTGATTCCCCATTAGGGTATGGCTTTGAGCTCCGTTTACCATACTGATGGATGTGCTTTAGCTTGTGGTTTTTCTTCCTAAAATGGGGCCCCATAGAACTGCAAATGATACTTCTCTAGATGATCAAGCCAGAATATGAGGGGAGTATGAGGACTTGTACACTAGACACTATGTTTGTGTTAATGCAGCCAAGGCTGCATCGAGTTTTTTGCTTTTGATGTCACATATCTGACTCAAATTGAGTTTGCAGACTACAAAAACCTCCAGGTTATTTTTACATATTGCCTTGTCTAGCCATTTCTTTACAATCTGAAGTTAGGTCTGACTGTTTTCAAAGTACCCGAAATTAGAAAGTGTAGTGTTCTGTTTAGCTGATCTTTAGGCCAAATACAATTGTGACCATGCAGCCTAGAAAAAAGTGGTCTTTTGTCATAGTTTACTACAGGAGTGAGGAGCCTGTGGCATCAAGGCTACATGTGGCTCTCTAGATCCTCAAGTTCAGCCCTTTGACAGAGCACAAACATCGCAGAACAAATCTCCTTAATAATAAGTCTATAAAACTTGGTTCCCTCCTCCTGGTCAAGTAATAGACTACAAGATAAGATAAGCATGTTTCTCAAATGATCTATCCCCCATTATCTGTAGATTAGGAAGTGTGTGTACGTGTGTGTGTGAAAAATATGAAAAAAAGATTTTGTGAAAATGAATATGAGATCCCTAATGCCTTTCCTTATAAAGTATAGACAAGAATATTTTTAAAAACCAATAGAAAACAAATGATATTGGTTATCTTTTTTAATCAAGTAGGATTTTTTTTTGCTCCAAACAAGAAGCAGGTTTATGTCTGAAAGCTTTCATAAATAGTTAAAAGTTACAAAGTTCTTAGCTTTTTAACAGTAGGATTAACAGGTAACTTGAATCAACCAATCCACAGCATTTATCAAGCATCTGTGTGGATATTTGGGAACGTAAAGCCACCGCAAAAAAATCCTTACTCTTAAGAAGCTTACATCATCAGGGGGAAACATACACATGTAAGTAAAATGCAAAATATATACATGGTAACTGTAGGATAATTTGTGGGATTGGCCATATGTGGAAAGTGGTACTTGGGCAAAATTTGGAAGAAAGCCAGGCATCAGAAGAGGTGTGCCAGGAAAGGGAGATAACACACTGCGCAAAGGCATGGTGATGGGAGAAGGAATGCCATGTGTGAGGAACAGTAAATAGACAAAGGTGACTGAATTATTGAATGTAGGAACTGGAATTAAGTGCCATAAATCTGAAAAAGGCAACTGAAATGGCAAAATAACTGTAAAAAATTAATCCATTCATACTTTCTCTTTCCTTTTATTAGCTCCAGTGATTGAGAGTTGACCTTTTTGCCAAATGTAGTTTAGTGACAGAATGATAGATTTTCAGGATAAATCAAGAATGAAAATCCCTTTGGGGTTTTCTTGGCAAAGATACTGGAATGGTTTGCCATTTCCTTCCCCACCTTATTTTATAGATTTCCTTCTCCAGCTCATTTTTACAAATGAGGAATTAGATTAAGTGACTTGCCCAGGGTTACACAGCTAGTAAAAGTCTGAGGTCTCATTTGAACTCAGAAAGAGGGGTCTTCTGACTTTAGGTCCAGCAATCTATGTAGTGTGGCACCACCTAGCAGCCCCTATTGCATAGTTAACATTGGCTTATTTATTTTTTATATATGTGTTCTCTTCACCTCCTGGAGTGCAGGCTCTAAGGACAAGGGTAACATCTTACTTATCTGTGGTAAATCACTTAACCTCTCTAGGATTCACTTTACTCATTTGTCAAATTAACGGTTGGAATAAATGATCTCAAAAATCTCTCCTAGCTCTAATCTTCTCTGATTTTGTGTTTGTATCTTTTTCATCACCAAACATAGTAGGTGTTTAGTAAATAACTCAATGAAAGAATGAAAAGTTGCAGGGCCATAACATTGAGAAATTCAAATTTGAGAATTTGTGATTGAGATGGTTTAGCTTTTCTCCTAGTATGAAGTACAGAGGTGGGCTTTCTCCCACAGCCCCTGAGGGAAGGTGTATATGAGTTTGGTTGACTTGAACTATGATGGTATATTTGAAGCAACCATTCTGAAAATCCTCCACATTTCATCTAAAATAACTGCATTCTGTTCTTAAAGCACTCAATTCTCTTGCATTGATTTTTTGGACACTGTTTACTTTTATTGAAATAATGGGTTTTATCTCCTGTTGAACTGAGAAAAAACTTGATTATGGTCCTCAGATTAAATTGATTCTTGAAATATTTTAGTTGGAGTCAATCATTGTTTTTTTTTTTTCTCCTTGCAGCAGATATAAAGGATGGTTTCAAGTCATGTCTTATCCCCCCTTTTTTGTTACCATGGTGATAAGGTGCTGTAGTGCCTGCTAATAAATAATTAGCTTGTTATTTATTCAGTTATATATTGGAAAGTCTGGAATTCTGGGCATTTCTTTTTTAGTAAAAAATATAGACTGAGGATACCCTAAGCAGAATTTTAAAAATAATTAATAAACATGCTAACATTTTGTAGCCTGAAATGTTTTTTGCTACAGAAAAGAAATGAAAAATGCCATTCATTTAATTTGGAATCAAATTTTTAAATCATATGAACTGTTCTTGTTCATTTTTTCAAACTTCTTTATAAAAATTCTCTGTCTTTCTCTATCTCCTCTCTCTTTCTTCCCCCTTTCCCTCTTTCTCTCCCCTCTCCTTCTTTCACTCTTTCCCCCTTTGCTTCCCCCCACCTTCCTTTCTCTTCTTGCTTTCCTCTCCCTCTCCTCTTTTCTCTCATTTATACTGTGGAAGGAGACTTGGTTGTAAAAATAACGTTCTGGTATTTAGAAAATTGAACATTATCATAGTTGCAATAGGTATAAATGGAAATAATGGTTTTGACTACATAAGGATATATGTGTGTGTGTTCAAAATGTCATTTGCTTTTTTAATTTTGCTACATTCTGTATTCAATATAAAACATAAAATATACTCAAAGACAAAGAAGATCATTTAGATAAACCACCAGGAGAAGGTTGATTGTCCAAATGTATTGTCTGGTGACAGGCATTACAAATATTGGCTAAAGGACAAATTCTGCTGCTGATATACACTAGCTATGTTACTGCAATCAAATCACTTAGTCTTTGCAATGCCCCAGTCTTAGAGACAATGAGTGGTAGGCCTTGCTAACCTATACAAAGACTGGAAGTTTCCTCCATGGAAATTCAGTACATTAATTAAACCATAAGTCTGAATCAAAGGACCCAAACTATTCTTATGTATAAGTAATGTATAAGGGGAGAAGCCAATATAGCAGAGTAGAAAGACTCACCTATGCTAGCTCCGAACCCACAGCCCATAAATTTCCTGTAAAAAGAACTCCCCACAAATTCTGGAGCAGTGCAAGCCATGCAGCAACACAGTAGAGGAGATTTCCATTCCAGAGAGCCCTGAAAAACTGACCCCAAAGGTCCATCTCGCACCGGACAGTGGAGCCCACCCCTGCTCTGCCCTGGCCACATGGCCCCAAGAGGAGCAGATCTGAGCAGGCTTCAGGGATGGAATCTCCGGCAGCCACAAAGGTCCCTCCACCTACAGGCACACAGGGCAGTGAGAGACCATATCTGGCTGACCAAGAGGAGAGTGGGGTGTCTCCATGGCTCAGGCCCCCTCAGGAGGCAGTGGCAGAGGCAGCGGCACCCGGGACTCCCGGAGCAGGCAGGAGCTGTGCTCCATTACTGAAAATCTCCACAAAACCCTCAGAGGGAACTGAGCCTGGGAGGCAGCCCTGCCCCCACCTGAGCACCTGAATTTAATCTTACCCTGAATAGCAGCCCCGCCCGCTGCTGAAAGCCCTGAGGCTGGGGAGCAGCATTTGAATCTCAGACCCCAAGCACTAGCTGGGTGGATCTAGGCAGGGGTGGAGAGGAATCTCAGAAGTCAAGTAACTGGCTGGGAAAATGCCCAGAAAAGGGAAGAAAAATAAGACCATAGAAAGCTACTTTCTTGGAGAAGAGATGTTCCTTCCTCCTTTCATTTCTGATGAGGAAGTACAATGCTTGCCATCAGGGAAAGACATGGAGGTCAGGGCCTCTGTATCCCAGACATCCGAGGTGGATGTCCGGTGGGCTCAGGCCATGGAGGAGCTCAAAAAGTATTTTGAAAATCAAGTTAGACAGGTGGAGGAAAAACTGGGAAGAGAAATGAGAGAGATGCAAGAAAAGCATGAAAAACGGGTCAATACCCTGCTAAAGGAGACCCAAAAAAATGCTGAAGAAAATAACATCTTGAAAAATAGGCTCACTCAATTGGCAAAAGAGGTTCAAAAAGCCAATGAGGAGAAGAATGCTTTCAAAAGCAGAATGAGCCAAATGGAAAAGGAGGTTCAAAAGCTCACTGAAGAAAATAGTTCTCTCAAAATTAGAATGGAACAGATGGAGTCTAATGACTTTCTGAGAAACCAAGAAATCACAAAACAAAACCAAAAGAATGAAAAAATGGAAGAGAATGTGAAATATCTCATGGGAAAAACAACTGACCTGGAAAATAGATCCAGGAGAGACAATTTAAAAATTATGGGACTACCTGAAAACCATGATCAAAAAAAGAGCCTAGACATCATCTTTCATGAAATTATCAAGGAAAACTGCCCTGATATTCTAAAACCAGAGGGCAAAATAAGTATTGAAGGAATCCATCAATCACCGCCTGAAAGAGATCCAAAAAGAGAAACTCCTAGGAACATTGTGGCCAAATTCCAGAATTCCCAGGTCAAGGAGAAAATCTTGCAAGCAGCTAGAAAGAAACAATTCCAGTATTGTGGAAATACAATCAGGATAACACAAGATCTAGCAGCTTCTACATTAAGGGATTGAAGGGCGTGGAATAGGATATTCTAGAAGTCAAAAGAACTAGGACTCAAACCAAGAATCACCTACCCAGCAAAACTGAGTGTAATACTTCAGGGGAAAATAAGGACTTTCAATGAAACAGAGGACTTTCAAGCATTCTTGATGAAAAGACCAGAGCTGAAAAGAAAATTTGACTTTCAAAAACACAAGAATGAGAAGAAGCATGAAAAAGTAAACAGCAAAGAGAAGTCATAAGGGACTTACCAAAGGTGAACTGTTTACATTCCTACATGGAAAGACAATGTTTGTAACTCTTAAAACGTTTCAGTATCTGGGTAGTTGGTGGGGCCACACACACACATACACACACACACACACGTACATGCGTGCGTACGCACACATACACACATGCACGCACATACAGAGACAGAGAGGACAGAGTGAACTGAATAGGATGGGACCATATCTTAAAAGAAATTAAGGTAAATGGTGAGAGAGAAATGTCGTGGGAGGAGAGAGGGTGAAATGGAATGGGCTAAATTATCTCTCATTCAAGAGGCAAGCAGGAGACTTTTTAGTGGAGGGAAAAAGAGGAGAGCTGAGGAAAAAAACGTGAAATTTACTCTCATCACATTCGACTAAAGGAAGGAATAAAATGCACACTCATTTTGGTGTGAAAACCTATCTTACAGTACAGAAAAGTGGGGGAGAAGGAGATAAGCAGGGTGGGGGGGATGATGGAAGGGAGGGTAATGGGAGGGAGCAATTTGAAGTCAACACTCTTGGGGAGGGACAGGATCAAAAGACAGAATAGAAACAATGGGGGGCAGGATAGGATAGAGGGAAATACAGTTAGTCTTACCCAACACGACTATGATAGAAGTCATTTGCAAAACTACACAGATATGGCCTATATTGAATTGCCTGCCGTACCAAAGGGAATGGGTGGGGAGGGAGGGATGGGGAGAATTTGGAACTCAAAGTTTTAGGAACAACTGTTTAGTATTGTTCTTGCTACTAGGAAATAAGACATACAGTTAACGGGGAATAGAAGGTCATCTGGCCCTACAGGGCAAAAGAGAAGATGGGGACAAGAGAAGGGAGGGATGATAGAAGAGAGGGCAGATTGGTGATAGGGGAAATTAGAATGCTCAGTGTATTGGGGTGAGGGGAGGGGATAAATGGGGAGAAAATTTGGAACCCAAAATTTTGTGAAAATGAATGTAAAAAGTTAAATAAATAAATTTATATTAAAAAAATAAGTAATGTATAGTGCTTCCTAGCTAGTCTTTTTCATTAATCTTTGTAGAAGAGTGCTTATATTATTATTTTTCATCATTTTTCTCTCTTCTTGGCTGAACTCTGTCACAAAAATTAATTTTCTAAGGTATTTTCTAAGCTATCTTCTTCCATATCTGTCAGCCTTCTTCTTATTGCGTATTACAACCATACATATGAAGCCTTTCAAATGTATATTCTTTTTGTTGGTCAGTAATTTTTTACTTGTCTCTAGCTCTTCATGATCCCATTTGGGATTTTCTTGGCAAAGATGGAGTGGTTTCCCATTTTCTTGTCCAGTTTATTTTACAGATGAGGACACTGAGGTTGACAGGGTTGTGTGACTTGCTCAGGGTCACACAGCTAGTAAATGTCTGAGGCCAGATTTGAACTCAGGAAGATGAGTCTTCCTGACTCCAGGCCCAGCACTCCATCCGCTAGGCCATGTAGCTGCCCAAAGAACTGGTATCATCCCCTTAACAGAGAAATGAGCTAGTTGGGCAGGTTACTAGTGGCAGTCTTGATGAGATCAGAATGGATGAGGTCCTCTTTTCTTCCCTGTGGTTACATAGGCCTGTTTCTGACTTGGACTATATATTTACATTTATTCCATTTCCGCATTAGTTCACCTGGTTAAGGTCTTGTTCACACATAGTCATGGTAGGGTACTCTAGCCTCGATATGCCCCAGTGTCTTTTGTCTATTGAGCATACACATAAGAGTATTTGTCAGGAAGCTTTGGAATTTAGAGTGTAAATTTGTGTGATTTAGTGAGTTAGTAAATTAGTGTGACACTGATTACTCCACTAAAAAAAAGTACTTGTGACTAAAAGGGGTTTAGGCAAGCCTCCCAAAAGACAATTCCCTGACTGGTCCAAAGATGAAAGGGAGCTCCTGGGTGAACTGGAAAATCTCTCCTGACATTATTTTACTGTACTTTAAGAGGTTCTCAGTGTACAGAACACATGAATTAAGTAAATTATGAGTACAGAGTCTTCCTATCACTCATAGATGTTTTACTGATATGACCACTCAGGAAGTAAAATCTTTCTGTCAGAAGTGTAGCTATATCACTTAATTACACATAGCAATTGTTTTCTTCAAAGTCATCTGCTCTCTCATCGGACCTTTTTGACAGAGTAACCCCAAATGATATTCCCCCAGTTGAACCCCATACCCTGATGTACTTCCTTGAACTTTTCCTTGTTTTATTTTTTCCTTTGAACCTTGTAATTCTCCCAATGCTTCTTCATAACCCAGACTTCCCTACTGATTTACTCATCACCAATATTTAATTCATGTACATACTCACATCATCCTTTCATTATCAATTGAGATAATATATGCAAAGCACTTTGCTAACCTTTAAGTTGTATCAACTGTATAAATGTTAGCTAATAAAGGCCATATCTCCCTGTCAATCAAAATTGAATAGAAAATGATAGCACACAATTGGAGAGGAAGAGGATTCTGCCATTCCTGTCTATTACAGTCACATGTTAACTCTGGAAAACTTTAGCTGAATTTTATCAGTTGAAAAACCTTACTTATCTAGGTGAGAATTTTCATGTTTGAAGTATCTCTTATTCTTTAGAAGAAGGGGGAGGAAAGGGGCATTTGAACCAGAAGCAAAAATCAGAGAAATTTTTGTAGGAAAATATCTTCCCCTAAACGTCAGTCAAAATACTCCATTACCCAGAAACCTATAGAGGCTCCCTGTGACCTCTATGTAAAATGAAAACTTCCCATCCTAGTCTAAGGCCCTGAAAAATCTGGCCCCAGCCCCTCCCTAAGTTCTACTTCTAGCCGTCTTGTTCCCCTTTTCCAGTGCCCTGCCTTCAAGAATATAGTCATTCTTCTCAAAACCCCAGAAGGATCACCTAGAGAAAGACACCGCTGAGACGACTGAACAAACACAAAATACCTCTTTATATTCTTTCAGATGAAGCTCAGGTGACCTGTCCATTGTGAAACTTTGCTGATTTTGCCCACCTAAATTTGCAGATGATGATGATGATAACTAACATTTAGATAGTGCTTACTATAGACCAGGGACCGTGCTAAGGGCTTTACAGTTATCTCATTTGATTGTCACAACCACCTTGGAAAGCAAGGTGCTACTAGTATCACCATTTTAGAGTTGAGGAAACCAAGGCAAACAAGTGATTGTCCCAGGGTCACTGGAATAGTGAATGTTTGAGGCTGGATTTGAGGTCAGGTCCTTCTGACACTAGATGAGAGCTCTAACCATGAGTCACCTAGTTTGACTTTTATAAAAAAGCATAAGATTTCCTCAGTGGAAGACAAGATCCTCCTCAGGAAAGGCCCCATGGTGTCCCATCTGAAGCGATTACCACGGTATTTTACATACGGTACCCATTAGTCCTTAACAATAAATGCTTTTTCAGTTGAGTATTAAAGGCAAGTTCTCTTTTTTTCAAATTTAAGCCTCACTTGAGGGAACTTTTTTTTGTTTTCTTATAAATTATAGGTTAATGAAGAGATGTCTCCCCTTCATTCACAGTATTTTTTTTAAAAAGAGAAAACTAGAAAGTATTTGTTTTGTGCTTTCTTTTCTCTTTTTCTTAATCAACAAACTTTTTTATGATTATTGTCATTTACTTATTCATTTCTCATTCCTCTTCTTTAGGGTCCCTCTGATACGATTTTAGAAAAGTTTTATGAAAAATTGGTATGTGTTTGCTTGGACTTAGGGTGATTCCTTGAGCTCTCTTTTGCATGTCATCATTATCTTGTGTTGGTCTTTTTTTAAATTAAAAAAATCTTATTTTGTAATGAGCACACACAAAGCTTTGTATGGAGCCTGTACGAATGCATACATAAAAGGTATATATGCTTAGTATTCTTGTCATTAAAATTGGAATTTATGTCTATAAATGACATTTTGATTTTAGGTTTTTATTCAAAAGGTAGTTTAGATTTTTTAAATTGTAGCTGAGATATAGCCAGACTCAGGTTTCCCTTGCCTTCTGTTAACATAGAAACTGTATTATGAAGTCTCACTTAATTCTGTTGGATTTATTGTTCTCCTTTGGTTTTATAGTATTGCAGTTGAAATAAACTCAATTCTCTAACGCAGTGAGTTGGTGATTTTTCCCTTCTCTCAATCACTCTTTAAATCCTCCTCTTGCTACTAAAGATCACTCTATTCATGACTTTTATATACTATTTATGGTAAAAATACACTAATTATGACCTTTTTATACTATTTATGATCTTTATATTTCCATAACCCAGGAATTAATTATTTCTTGAGAAGTAATACCAGGATTAGTAATTGCTTGCATTTATCATAATTTTTAAAATTTGCATAGCTCCAGTCTCTCTTTAAATGTGTAAGTAGCATTGCTTTCCAAAAGATTTTGATCTGCCAAGCTACAGCTTTCAAGCTCATTTAATTGCAGCAATAGATGATTGAAATGAACTTTACATATGGCTTAGTAACAGAGTTGAGGTTTCCTGGTTTGGGAATGCAACACAGAGACAATCCTAGTATCCCAAAATGATAGAGTTAGAGCTAGAAGAGTGAAGAAACTGTGCTCTAGAGAGATGAAGAGTCATACAGGCAATAAATAACCTAACCCAGAGCAGGCATTTCAGCTTAAGACCTCAGATTCCAAACCTAACACTCCTTCTACTGTGCCATACTTATACTGAATGACTTCAAGATGAATATTTTCATCCAGGAATGCTTCCTGATTGGGCCTTAAAAATAACTATTATGTTCTCTTAGGGTGAGAAATTTTATGTCATATGAGACATTTTCTTCTGCCAGGATGAGGCTGTCTTAAAAATAATCCAGCACTACCATGAGTTGTCACAAATCGTTTCAGTCCTCCTTGAGCTCTTCCTAGAAGTGATTGCCAATAAAAGACTTAGAATCCCCCTTCCATGGGCTATAACAGTGTATGTGCACGCACACATACACACATGCGTATGTGTGTGTATATGTGTGTGTGTGTATGAATGGATTAATTTCTGTAAGGTAGTGCCCTGAAAAATTGAAAGACTTGCATTCCACCTTTCCTTTCTTTCTATTCTTTGTAGGTTCATATATGTTCTTGTTCCTTGTCCTGTAGGTTTCTATTTCTTTGTGATTTGTAATTACACAGATTGTTGTGAGGAAAGAGAGAGGTAAAGTTTAAAGTAATCGAAACGGCTGTCCCTGTGGTTGTTGTCAGGCATTATCTCACAGTGTTTGGCTTTCAGAAGTACTAAGCAGGGTATGCAAGAGTGAATGTTATTTCCTTTTGATAACAAGGGGCCCTAAGGGAACCACATTCTCTTCCCTACTATGCTGGCTTGAGTTTGTGGCTCCCTGAAGACCCCAGTAATAACAACCCTATGGTAGTGTCTTTCTGGTACATAGACTCACTCAGATGTCTTCAAATCAGTCTAGTCAGAGAACAAGAAAAGTATCAGTTTTTGCAACTCTTCTTCCTGATGTGCAGACTGATTTTTCTAGGCCGGGTAAGAAAGAGACAAGGTAATGTGTTGATCTTTTAGAACATTTCAACAATGTTGTTTTCACCCCCAGTTTTCAACAGCTTTGTTACAAGGAATGACTCTCTGTGAGGAGAAGAGATAAGATGCAGGTGGAAAATTCAGGTAGTGATAAAACAAAAAACGATTAAAAATTTTAATTTAGTAATTAAAAAATAATATTTTAAAATGAAATGCAGTAATTACAAAATGAAAAATATTGAGTCACGTAGAATCACAGTCATTCTGCTTACACAATGTGACCATTTCTTCAAAACAACTAATGTTCTATAGGATGGGCTTGGAGCCATGTGAGACAAAAGCCATCTAGGTGAAAACTTTGGGAATGCTTCTTAGGCTAGAGAATTTGTTAAAATAGATTATCATTGACTTGGTATGACAGTTTACACGTATTTGGTTTTTAGAAGTCCTCAAATGCTATATAATATATGAGCATCCTGGCTTTAAAAAAATAATGAATACTATAGACCTCTGGTTTGCAAGAGAAAATGTTTCTGAACATTTTGTTCAGAAACGTATGACCTTTAAAAATATGTTGAATTGCTTTTCCTTCAACTAATAGTGCACTTACCACAATATTTTCCTTTTTACTCATTCATTCATTCCACCATTGCTTGCTAAATACTTGCCATTGTTCTCAATGCTGGGAATACAGAGACAAAAATGAAACTCTTCCTGCTCTGTAGGAGCTTATATTCTTTTGAGGAAAAACAACATGTATATGTACACAGAAAAAAATATATACATGAAGCACTTTCCAGGGGGAGTGCACTAGGAATGGAGAGGAAAAACAATAGACTTCCTGTAGGAGATAGGGTCTGAATTGAGCTTTAAAGGAAACCAGGGGATTCTGTGAGAGTAGAGGTCAAGAAGGAGGGCCTTCAAGGCATGAGAGACAGCCTGTACAAAGGTGCAGAGGTGGGAAACAGCAAGTGTTATATGGGAAAGTCTTACATGGGAAACATGGAAAGTAGTCAAAGATTAATAAGTTGAGAAAGGTAAACTAGATGTGAGATTGTAAAGGGATTTAAAAATCAGACAGAGAAAGTTATGTTTTACCCTAGATGCAAGAGAGAGTTGTTGGAGCTTCTTAAACAGAGGCCTGATATGGTCAAACTTGTGATATGGTCAACGCTTTAGGACTGGACCTAGGAGACTAATTAGAAGGCCCTTGAAAAAGCAGGCAACAAGTGATAAAGGACTGAATTAGCAGCTGTGAGAATGGAGGCAAGTGTGAGCTGTACCATGTTATAATGAAGGGGTGAGGGTGAAGGAGGGGGTGGAGTCAAGAATGATTGAAGAGTTTATAGACCTATACTGGCTGTAAGCATGATATCATCAAAAGGCTTAGAAGACCCCTTCAGTAGCCATATGAACTACAGCTATATATATGAGTGGATTAATTTCTGTAAGATATTGCCCTGAAAAATTGTGGAAATAGCAATAACAAAATTATCTATTATTAAAAGTATCTTAAGTATTCTTTGAGAATTGGCCTGCCACAGGTCTTGTTTTCCTGTGCCATAAAGTAAAAAGAAAATATGATTTCCTTCTGTGCTTACATTATGCCTAGTTTTATAAATTTATAAACTTCCATCCACCCAATTTAGCATTGAAAATTTTAAAACTGAAATTTGTGATATAGGATTCTAGATTTAAATTGCTTCTATAGCATTGACTCAGTAAATTCATACTACCAAAAAAAGGCAGAAATGGAGGTGAGGGGAATGATTTGTCCCAGTGTTTACTCCCTCTTAGCTGGAAAAATGTAAAAGATAGAGATTACCCTTCCATAGGCAATCAGCAAATTGCCTTTGAAGGTAGTTGAGCTGCAGTATCTTTTTGTTAATGCAGAAATCAGTTTAAGAGCTCCCATTAGCCAAGGATTCTGTTGCTTCATAATGACCCAGCTTTCAAACACTGAACACTCTGGAGGTAGAATTCAAAATAATAACATTCCAGTATGGGTAGTGCTGACTCAGGGTCAGTGGTTTCCCCCATCATTGACAGTCTTTAAGCAGAGACTGGCGGACAACTCACCAGGGATGTTGTAGTGGGGTTCCTATTAAGGCACATGGTAGATGAGGTGACCCCTGAGTTCTGTTCCAGCTCTGAAATTTTCTAACAATCATTTTTGTCATTCTAAGCTTCCTAAGAAATGTGTTATATCTGGAAAAACCCTATTTTTCCTTTGTTTAAATATATGTGTGTATAATATATACATATATTATATCTATGTCTATATCTATCTATCTATGAATTTCTAGTTATTTCCTACCTTTTATGGAGGGAACAGTCCTTATTCTTATATCAACATTCATTCAACAGACATTTATGAAGCAATATGTGTGAATCATGAAAATGTAATATATGTTATCCTTCAAAGAAAGGGTTAGACGTCAGCTTTTATTGAAACAACATAAAGCTATTCTTCAACTTCCCTTTGGGAGATAATATCATTCATTGTGATTGCCAGCCTGAGTTGTTACATGACTGATCAGTAGAAAAGGTCACCATTATAATTATTGAGAATAAAATAGTTTGTGCTGAAAACTTATCTTTAAAAATTGTCAGAACTTTCAAGAGCCTAGTTGGCTACTATTCTGCACATGCTCTGGGAATAAAAACTATTGAAATGTCTATGATTGATTAAGACAAAAAGAAAGAATCTAATGAATCTGCCAGTGTTTGATGACAAGAAAATTGATATTAAAGAATAAAAAATTGGTATGATCAACCCCAGTTCGAAGTTATGCCTCTAACCTCATCATCCTTCCCAGAGAGCAATGATAGAAGATGAAAGCTAAAATAGTGCTTTGTCCCAAAACAGCAACTGATACATCCAAGGTTCATTTAACTGATAATGAAAAGAAACCATAGTTTCAAATTAGTTTGATCCCTGCAATAAAGTACTTTAATCTCAAGTTAATAAAAGGGGGTTTAATAATATTGTATGCCTTATGATTGCATTATCCTTGATTCCTGTTTTCAAAAACAGCAATAATAAATTAAAATCTTAAAATAAACCTTTGCCACTTCCTTATAATGATTTTTTTTTAATCTAGAGTCACAATTACTGAAAGATAATGCTTTTACAAAAGGTAGATGCAAAGGTGGAAAATAATCCATTTTGAGTGACTTTCCCTTTTCAAAACCACTAAAGGTGATAAGAATCCCATGATGAACTGAAGATAATTTCAGTATTTTGTGTTATGGACTTTCATGCAGAATTTATTTTTAAAATCTCACAAAATTTTTTCTGTGAATGTTGTTTAAATGGAAAATATTTTACCAGTTTGGCTCAGGGAGATTGGAAGGATTTAGGCTCTGCCTATGATTTTCATTGCTGTTAGGCAACTCCTGATAAGGAGACCTGTTCTATTAATACTGATTGATCAGTCTGCAGCTTTTAAGCTGAGAGTTATCTGGAGTACTGAGTTTAACTTGCCCACGGTCATGCAGTCAGTGTATTAATTTCCTGATTTAAAACATACACTTATTTAAATGCATTCATTTAATTCATTCATTCATTAAGTGCAGATTATGTACTTATACATCAGATCTGGTATCATTAACTGGCATTGCCTTGTAGGTGAAATAAATCACAATATTGAATAAAAATCAACCTACTTCTTTTCATTTGAGTGCAATTTTCACTGGGGAAAAGTTGCCAAACATATTCAAATCAACTGAAAACTTAAATTCAGGTGAAAGTTTTCAAATCAATCACATCTGTTGATTCAGATACAGAAAGTAAAGTGGTCAGAGAAAATGTGTACTTTGTAGCCTCAGCCAGAAATTGACTTAACAACAATAGCAGTTAAAGAAATAGTCTTAAAAATAATCTTGACTTACATTTATATGTTCCTTAATAGTTTAGGATACACTTTGGGTACATTGGCTCCTTTGGTAACTAATAAGATCCATAGAAACTGAGCAACTGTTTTGGTTCGGTCATTTTCAGTCATGTCTGCCTCTTTATGACCTCATTTGGGGTTTTCTTGGCAGAGGTACTGCAGTGGTTGGCCATTTCCTTCTCCAGCTCATTTTACTGATTAAAAATCTGAGGCAAACAGTTAAATGGACTTACCCAGGTCACACAGCTATTATACCCACTTGACAGAGGAGGAATCTGAAGTTTGGAAAAATAGAACCCTATTTTATTGAAGTCATACAACTAATAAATGAAAGAGCCAAAACTGGAATCCAGGTCTTTGCCTCTACTAGGCACTAGGTCCACTAGGTTTTTTTTTCCTACTACTTTTTTCCTACACATTTCATTTTGCTGTGCTTGTCCTTTGTTTCTGAAGAGCACCATGACATCGATGAGATGATAACATGACCTGCTGTTGACTTTGATTTGAGTGAGGGAGAGCTGTGCAAGGTCACCAGCCTCTCTTCTCCTCCAGTCATCTGGATCCAATCATATAATTTTAAATGCATATAGAATCTACATGGTTGTTATAATCTTATATTTGATTCCTGTAATAGAGACAGTCTTGGATTTATTAAGAGATTATGATGTACCAGGTGCTATGCTAGGAAATGGGGATACAACTACAAAGTGTGAAATTATTACTATTTGTAATAGGAGGAAGTGGAGGGATATTCAAGGTTACCCTTATTCAAGGATTAATATCCCTTTGCTTGATATATGAATATCTGTAATGCTATATCTATTAATTTGTCCTTCTTCTGTCCTTCCTTTTCCCAAATATGCCCAAGTATTATCCTTACAGTGTGGATCTTTTATGATGGATCCTTTATCCTGTAATCTCCTTTTAACACTCTGCAAATAACTGTGTCAACTTGGTCCTGGACTCACAACTTGGAAAATTCGTTCACCTTGCTAATAGAATTCTAAAAGCTCTTCTCTATCAATTTTCATCATGTACAATTTGGCAAAAAGAAAGAAGATGCTCTGTACAGATAACAAAGACCAAAGAATGGAGCTTTATACTGATAATACTTTTAAAATTCCAGTCACATAATAACATTCTCTGTTTACCACAAAATTACAGCATATAAGAGTTTGAGGTCACAGACAGTTGAGTGAGGGTTCAGTCCACATGACAGCAGATGAGAACATTATGTAATCTAGTGGAAAAAATGAAAGAGGTTTAGAGATTCACCTCAGCTCAACAGCTAAGGTTTTCTCTGTGCAAAATGTGTTAGATGTTAATGTAGAAAAGCAAAAAGTTCAATGGTTAAAGCAGAAACACCCCATACCAGGATTTTACCCACATCTGCCCCATACTTCTACACCTAATGATTTGAGAGGGAGAAACCACTCACAACCGGCACAGGAGGATAAAGAAGCAGAAATGCTTAATCTACATGTGTAGATTAAAATTTGCTTACAGTCTGTCTACTGTATTATTTTTGGTGGTGGTCTTAAAACTGTATACTAAAATGAAAAAAGTAGGCAGACAGATTGTGCTAAGGATCAAATGAGATAATATTTGTAAAAAGCACATACCATATTGCCTGGCACATAGTAGGTACCATATAAATGCATATTCACTTCCCTTTTCCCTTTTTAAAAAATTAAAAAAAATTTCAAATATATTTTTATATTTTTTCTTTCTCTTTCCCTTCTTTCTAAGTTCTAGGACTAAAAAAAACACACCACAGCAAAACATAATAAATGATCATAATAAATGAATACTTACTGAGTATCCATGACAAAATCTTAATTTGAAAAAATTGTTGAGTATAGTCTGAAATTACTACAAATTCAGTTCAGTCTCCTTTAATTTCTGAATCTATACTGCTTCACAATAATTTTATTATTTATCTGTAACACTCTATAGCCTTCAGTCTTCAGATTTTAAATTATATTCAAAACAGTGCACTTCATCAGGAAAGTAGATTGACATAATTTAGAAAAACTTGTAACAACAAGGGTTTCAACCAAATTGGTTAATTTTCAGGCAGCCAGACAAGACAGCTTGTTAACTTAGAATACTCATTTCATGAGTATTTAAGTTAATTGACATTTTATTCTGGAGCTGAAAAAGCAAATAATATGCCCTTGAGGAGCTTACATTTTAAAAAGAGAGACAAAAGAATTTCTTCTGTAGATTGTTGATAATGAGGACCTTAAATATAATGAGTCCTTTCTGATTACAGGAAATGTCCTAAGAGAGTAGCTTCTACTATGTCATCTCATGTTCATTAATATTGCTACTGATGAATACAAAAATATGAATGTGTTGATTTGTTCATTGTTTGGAAAGAAACAGGTTAGTTCCATGCCTAAGCATAATGAAAGATTAGAAAGGATCAGGAAAGGTAAGGATTCTAAGATATCCAAAAAGAGTAACTTTTCATGCTGTCTTCCCCATAATGGCTTCCCCTAAAATGAGAGGGTAGAAAGAATGTTCATGTCAAGGACATGAGTTTCTTAAATAAGCTTGTTTAAGGAAGCATGCTAGTGTTCCTTTACATTTCAGTATTTGGCTGATTTTCACTGGTATCGGTCTGTACTGAAACCTTCTCCATGCTTCTAAGGAGATGAGTTAATGGACAATATTCACACCAGAGGAGATAGATGCATGGATAACCCCCAGCTAATTTACTTTTAGCTTTCAAATGTGTTTTTGTATTTATAGTTGAGTAACGAAGGTGTCACTTTAGAAGGAGCTTGGGAAATTACTCGTTTTCTCCATCCTACCTTGTCTAACTTTTACCTGAAACCTATACCATACTGGAAAAAGTCTTTTGTTTTCCCCTTTGAGCTAAAGTGTAGGAGGTGGTTAATCGTTAGACTTTCAAAAGGTTCATGTGTTTTTACATTGGGGATCAGTTACTTTTTTTTTAGTTTATACCTGTAACTTTGTGGTTAAGTAAATTACATGATAATTATTACTATTAAATGTTCATAACATAGATATTTCATTTAAAGGATACTTTTGAGATATGTCAAGAGATAATTCACCATGTGGACAATTCTACGTAGGAGAATTCTCCAACTGAGATTTAAATTCAAGTGTGTGTGTTTGTGTATGTGTGTGTGTGTAGATTTTTGGCTACTAGATTAAATGAGTTCATGCAAATAATCAAGTTTTATGTTGAATACTACTGATAAGAGTTAGCATTTACATAGTGCTTTAAGTTTGGCTAAATGCTTTACAAATATCATCTCATTTTATTCTCACAACAATCCTAGGTAGTAGATGCTATTATTATCTCCATTTTACAAATGAGGAAACTGAGGAGGCAGAAAGAGGTTAAGTGACTTGCCCAGAATTACTTAGCTAGTAAGTGTGTGAAACAGGGTTTAAGTTCAAGTGTTTCCGATTCCAGGTCCAGCACTCTATCTACTGTGCCATCAAACTGCTAAAAACTAGTGATAATAAAAGTGTGATGATAATAATAGCACATTAGAAACCTATTATACATGAATCTACTCTCTATAATAAGTGAAGAAACTGATCATGATGAAGCTGGCAAAGCAGTTCTGCTGTAATTGAATTATAGATGCAATATTAAGATATAAAGTTCTTTCTCTCTTAAATTCAATTTTATTTGATTTTTCAGGACCACATTCTCTCCCTCTCCCCCATTAAAAAAGCAAATAAAATCCATCAAAAACATGTATAGTCAAGCACAACAAAACCCCACATTGGCCATGAGACAGAGTTCTTGAGTTTTGTTGCTTATCAACCAGTAGACAAGATCATGGCTTTAATTTCATACCAGGAATAAAAATAGATGTTCCCTTTGTGTCTTTCCTAGCACTTCTCACCATAATAAGCAATCTCTTGCCACTTCCCCACCTATCTGTTAATTAGGGAGAAATCAGGAATGAAAGTAAGTACTACTTAATGATGAAGAAAAGATGAAATAGTTACAGTGACCTCCTAAATGAGTTTCCATGAAGGATAATCTGCAGTTAATACAAAGAAAAGAACACAAGAAGTTTATATAAGAGCAGCAATGTGTTTCCTCTATTAAAAATTTTCCTGAAGTGAATAGCCATTTGTTTCTTCCTGTTTGTTTTTTTATCTCTACTAGTCTATAAGCTCCAGGAAGACAAAACTTATGACTTATTCAAACTGTCTCCTCTAACACCTAACACAGCACCTTACATACAGCAGGCACTTAATAAACCTATTAAACTTATTATAATAAGTTTAATTATAATAATCAAAGATTTCAAAATGAATGTCAAAAATTGTTTTTACATGCAACTGGATAATAAGATGGGGTATAGAAATCTATCTTGCCCTACCAGAAAACAGAGGGGAAGGGGATAAGAGAAAGGAGGGCTGTGATAGAAGGGAAGGCATACCGAGGAAAGGGGTAATCAGAATGCACACTGTCTTCGGGAGAATAATAAATAGAAAATAATAAACCTAATAAACTTAATAAACGTGGGTTGAATATGTTGTTGAATTTATCTTTTCTCTGTTTTTCTTTGCTCCTTTTACTATAATTTTGTTGAATAAAGGCAACTCTTAAGAATTTCACATTACTATTCTATATAGCAATGAATTATCCTAACATCTTAAACAACGAATAGATTCACTTATATTCTGCAAGTATTTCTTAAAGTGACTACTGTATGCTAGCCACTGTGCTAGGAACTGGAAATGCAAAGACAATCCAGTTAATTATTGTCCTCAAGTTGCTTATATTCTATTCTGGGGAGAGGCAGCCTGCACATGGATAAGTATATCTAAGTTAATGTGGGAAGTGAGAGGGCTGACAAGTGCGGGCCTCAAGAATAACTCCTAGACCAGACAGTGGGGTGTTGGAGTCTGCTCCCTAGAGGCTTAGCAGATAGTTCAGTTGTCAACAGAAGGATTGACATCTCAGAAATGGACAAATCAGTGCTCACTTTGTCATTTTGTTGATTGTCTAGATTTAAGGAAGTGCTATAGAAAATATTTATAATACAGATTGTTTTGAACTGTGTCATATAAATGTTTACCAGCACACCCCAGAACCCAGGTAACACTTGACCTGTAGACAAGGATTATGAAAGATGAAGTAAGGGAAAAGAAATATTGCAGGCATTGATAGCTTTGTGATGTCACCAAGTTTGGCTGGAAAATGGCATACAGGATAGGGAAATTATTTGCAGTGAGACTGGATTGTGGAATCCCTTAAAAAACCTGAAGTATTTGTACTGTATCCTAGAGGCTATGTGATCCACCGAGGATTTTTGACCAGAGGTATGAATGCCATGCTTTGGACAGCTGCATGTAAGACATATTGGGGAATAGAAATGTGCAAGCAGGTAGAGCAATAATTATGAAGGAAGAGATGGGGACAGATGCAGAAACCATTATGAAGATAGGATTAACAGGACTTTGCAACTGATTGACCATGAAGGGATGAGAGAGATGGAGGCAAGGATGATCCTGAGTTTGCAACCTGAGTAAAAGGGAGAATGGTAATCCTCTCATCAGAAATACCATAATTTGGCCTGGGAATTCCTCGCTGACCCAGTGTGTCCTGGTATATGCAACAGAACAATTCACATTGAAGAGGCCAAGAATTCATAAAGAACTAGTTTTCTGTGAGTGCCAGAAATTGGGAAGAATAGGAGTTGAAGAGACCTAGGATAAAAGCAGTTTTGTTATCAATAGAAAAGAGGTACTGGAGGGCACAATGAAATGAGAGGGCAGAGAAGAATAATGGACTGTGTAGAAAGAGTGGGGTGAAGCAGCTGGTGAAGAGAGTTAAAGGATGAAAAACCTTTTGCCCTCATGAGTCTTTATTTCAATTATTTATTTATTTATTTCAATTATTTATTAACAAGTTAGTGACACCATAAGAACAAGCCACTGGCACATCCTTGAAACCATAATTATCTTGCAGATTTCTAATACATTACTGGTGAAATGAAAAAAAATTGCCTGTTACCATAGATTTAGTGTACAGAGGAATTCCAAATTATGTGAGCTTCTTAATCTTTCATATATCCTTTTGGCAATCTGAAGTCTGTGGACTTCTCTCAGAAGAATATTTTTAAATGCATCAAATAAAATTATAGAATTACAGAGTAATCTAATTACTTATCAAAATATATTTTTGTTTTTATTAATTAATTTTTAGTTTTCAACATTCACTTCCAAAAGATTTTGAGTTCCAAATTTTCTCACCATCTCCCGAAGACAGTGTGCATTCTGATTACCCCTTTCCTCGGTATGCCTTCCCTTCTATCACAGCCCTCCTTTCTCTTATCCCCTTCCCCTCTGTTTTCTGGTAGGGCAAGATAGATTTCTATACCCCATCTTATTATCCAGTTGCATGTAAAAACAATTTTTGACATTCATTTTGAAATCTTTGAGTTTCAAATTCTTTCCCTTCCTCACTCTCCACCAACCCTCATTGAGAAGGCAAGCAATTCAATATAGGCTACACATGTGTAGTCATGCAAAACACTTCCATAACAGTCATGTTGTGAAAGACTAACTATAATTTCCCTCCATCCTATTCTGTTCCACATTTATTCTAGTCTCTCTTTTGAGCTTGTCCCTCCTCAAAACTGTTTACTTCTCATTACCCCCTCCTCCATTTTCCCTTCTTTCTATCATCTCCCTATTTCCTGTTTATCCCACTCCAACCTGCTTTCCTGTAGTGGAAGATTCATTTCCATATGAAATTGAGTGTTCATGTTATTCCCTCTTTAAGCCAAATCCAATAAGGTTCAGTCTTTCCCACTCATCTCTTCCTCCTTCCCCTTCACTGAAAAAGCTTTTTCTTGCCCCTTTTATGTGAGAGATAATTTTCCCTGTTCTATTTCTCCCTTTCTTCTTCTCCTAATATATTCCTCTCACCCTTTAATTTTATTTTTTTTAGATATCATTCCTTTATATTTAATTTACCCTGTGCCCTCTATCTATCTATCTATCTATCTATCTATCTATCTATCTATCTATCTATCTATATATATATATATATATATATATAAAATTCCTCCAACTAACCTAATACTGAAAAAAGTCTCAAGAGTTCCAAATGTTATCTTTCCATGTTGGAATGTCAACAGTTCAACATTTGTAAATCCCTTATGATTTCTCTTTCCCGTTTACCTTTTCATGCTTCTCTTGATTCTTATATATGAAAGTCAGATTTTCTATACAGGTCTGGTCTTTTCATCAAGAGTGCTTGAAAGTCCTGTATTTCATTGAATAACCATTTCTCACCCCCCCACCCCACCCCTGCCAAAGTATTATACTCAGTTTTGCTGGGTAGGTGATTCTTGGTTTTAATCCTTGCTCCTTTGACCTCTGGAATATCATATTCCAAGTCCTTTGATCCCTTAATGTAGAAGCTACTAGATTTTGTATTATCCTGATTGTGTTTCCACAATACTTGAATTCTTTCTGGCTGCTTGGACTATTTTCTCCTTGATCTGGGAACTCTGAAATTTGGCTACAATATTCCTAGGAGTTTTCCTTTTGGGAATCTCAGGAGGGAATCGGCGGATTCTTTAAATATCTATTTTAGTCTCTGGTTCTACAATATCAGGGCAGTTTTCCTTGATAATTTCATGAAAGATGATGTCTAGACTGTTTTTATGATAGTGACTTTCAGGTAGTCCAATGATTTTTAAATTGTCTCTCCTGGATCTGTTTTCTAGATCAGTTGTTTTTCCAATGAGGTATTTTACATTATCTGCTATTTTTCATTCCTTTGCTTTTGTTTTATAATTTCTTGATTTTTCATAAAGTCATTAGCTTCCATCTGCTCCATTGTAATTTTTAAGGAATTATTTTCTTCAGTAAGCTTTTAGACCTTTTCCATTTGACTAATTCTGCTTTTAAGGGCATTCTTTTCTTCATTGGTTTTTTGGACCTCTTGCAATTTGGGTTAGTCTATTTTTTAAGGTGTTATTTTCTTCAGCATTTTTGGGTCCCCTTTAGCAAGCTGTTGACTCATTTTTCATGATTTTCTTGCATCACTGTCATGTCTCTTCCCAATATTTGCCTTACTTCTCTTTTTTGATTTTCAAAATCCTTTTTGAGCTCTTCCATGGCCTGAGATCAATTCATATTTTCTTTGGAGACTTTGGATGGAGGAACTTTGACTTTGTTGTCTCCTTCTAGTTGCATGTTTTGATTTTCCTTGTCACCAATGTAAGATTCTATAGTCTGATTTTTTTCCCCTCTTTTTGCTCATTTCTCCAGTCAATTACTCGACTTTCAAACTCTTTGTCAAGATAGTTCTCTGCTTTCAGTGGGGGTGATGGGGAGTGCTGTCATCTGCTTTATCCCCCCACAATCTATGGACCTAGAGCTCCTGAAACAACCCTTGCTGCTGCCCCTGTTGCTGCTGGGGATGCTGCTGGCTCCTCTGCCCCCCTCCACCCTTGGGCAGGGGCTGACCACTCTACTCTCTCACACAGATCTGACAGGACTTTTTCCACTGATCTTCCAATTGTCCTCAGTTTTTTGGGGTCGTGAAGGCTGGTAAGTGCCACAAGTGCCAGTAATTCAGTTGTTTCCCCCTCCCCAACACCTGCTTAGGTCACATATGTACCAGCATTGCCCATGCTGGACTGCACTCTGCTTCTTGCCCAGCATGTGGATGTTTCCCATTGACCTTCTAGGCTATCTTGGGCTAGAGATTTGTTTCACTCCATCATTCTATGGGTTCTGCAGCTCCAGGATTTGTTTAGAGTAATTTTTTACGGATATTTGGCTAGCCTTGAGGAGAGAGCTCTAGCAAGTCCCTGCTTTTACTCTGCCATCTTGGTTCTACCCCCAAAAATATTTTTTAAAGAAAAGTTTGTAGACCCCATGTTAAGAACCTTCTAATTTAGTGTTATATAAAATTCTTCAGGACAGGCAGGTCCTGTTTCTTTTTTTTGGTTTTATATCTCCAACATCTAGCAGAATACCTTGCATATCATAAATGCTTACTAAATGCTCATTAGGTGATCGTTAGATCACAGATCTAGAATTGAAAGACACCTCAGGGTTCATCAGCAAGCATTTATCAAGCACCTACTCAGTGTCAGGCTGTGTTAAGGAACAGGGATACAATGGAAGGTAAATGACAGTCCTTGCACACAAACTAATGGAGACAACTGGCAAACAGCTATGTACAAACAAGAGATATGGAAGATAAACAGGAAGAAATAAACAGGGAAGGCACCAGAATTAAGAGAAGTTGGAAAAGGCTTCCTGTAGAAGGTGGGATTTAAAGGAAAGCAGAGATGAGGAGAGAGAATATTTCAGGCATGAGGGACCCCAGAGAACATGCCTGGAGCCAAGAAATGAAGTATCTTGTTCAAAGAACAGTGAGGAAGCCAATGTCAATGGACCGAAGAGTACTTGAGGGGGGAAGAGGGGGACAAGGTATCAAAAGACCAGAAAAGGAGGGGGGAGCTAGGTTATAATGGGCTGTGAACAATAAGTGGAGTATTTTGTATTTGATCCTCAAGGTGATAAGGAGCCACTGGAGTTTGGGGGCGGTGTGTGACAAAGTCAGATCTACACCTTAGGAAAATGAATGACTTTGGTGGATACATGGAGTTGGAGCGGGGAAAGACTTGGGCCAGGGTGACCAACTGGCAGGCTATCCGAGTAATCCAGGTATGAGGCGCTGAGGACCTGTACAGGGGTGGTGGCAGTATCAAGTGGTTTCCAAGAACCAAAGTATTGAACATCACGTTTGACACTCATCGGAAAGATTTTGAGGGGAAATAGCCTGGGTCATTTACTATTGGTTGAAAATTCACAAATTGCTTATTAGAGCTTTTTATTTTTTAAACATATTTCCAATAAAAGAAAACATATTTCCATATTAGTCATGTTGTGAAATAAGAATCATAACAAAAGGGAAAACCATGAGAAGGAAATAACAACAAAGAGAAGATAGAGCACTTAGATCTCCATTCAGACTCCATAGTTCTTTCTCAGGAAATGGATAGCATCATGAATAGCAAGTCTTAGATTATTGTAGTGCTAAGAAGACCTAAGTCTATCAAAGTTGATCACTGCACAATGTTGCTGTTACTATGTACAGTACCCTCCTGGTTCTGCTCATTCAGCCTCACTTCATATAAGTCTTTCAAGGTTTTTCTGAAATCTGCCTGCTCATCATTTCTTATAGTACAATTGTATTCCATTACATCCATATACCACAACTTGTTTAGTCATTCCCCAGCATAGCTTTTTAAATAAGTGACATTTGAAATTTAGCATGTTACAGTTTCAAACTGTGTTTTTGAATGGTTTTCACCGAAAGATCCCCTTCTAGCCATTTGCAAATCTTTTCCTCTCTCATTTATGTCAATTGCTTTTTAATGCTTTGTGGTACTTGGGCAGGGAGATAAGATAGTAAGGCAGTCACATGTTGGTTGCTTAGTGATGGAAGAGCTTGAAAATTTAAAGCCTGTAATAGCTTCAGGTCAGGTTCAGAAGTTCATGTACAGCCAGACTGACTCAGAGCTTAATCTGTGCCAAAATAATGGCACATTTGTCAACCCTTGTCCTGGGCAAAAGCTGCTGGAAACCTTACAGTCCTATAAGCCACTCATTGATACCGAGTCTTGGAGGAATGTGAAATACTTACTTAATAGCAATATATACAATAAATAGTGTCCTTTATATAAAACAAAAACCCAGTATCTAGTAATTTTTGCCTTACAAAATGTCTGGCTTGTACTAACTTAAACCTGTATCTTTGCTGGAGATTTCAGGGACATTTTTTAAGTGTGGTTTGAGGTCAGTAGTATCTTTTAGGATTATTCTTGTGGGTAGTAATGTGATGGATGATGATGTGATGTGGGAAGCTTTCAGAAAGAAAAGCAGCTTCAGCTGGCACCATTTCTCTGTTTTAGCACTGGCATTTTTCCCCCTAGACTTTTATCATTTGACTCCTGACACGGAAAATGTGCAGGTTTTTTACTGCAGCAAAAGTTCCAGAATAGCTCCATAGTTTAAAAAGCTCAATAGTGTGTACACTTGAATTATCTAGTGAACTTTTTTACTTGAAAAAATATCCCTGGATTCTCAAAATAGATATTCCGATCCTTTCATGGAGGCAAAATTGCATTTTAGGAGGAAAATTGAGCTGTATCTCTGAAGATAGAATTCTCATTCTCTCTCTGTTATGTGTTCTTGTCAAGTTATTCCCTCTGTCACGATTTTCTCATTAGTCAAGTGAGATATTAATACTTGTTCTACATATTTCACAGTGATATTATTGGGATATTTCAAAGTAGCCATCTCTAAAGATCTGTGGTTTCTTTGTTGTGGTCATATCCTCCAACTGATGTAGTTTCCAACCCTTTAACTTATTAGTAATAGATGATATCTGTGAGTTTCTATGCCCCCCCCCAAAATCATCAGGTCCAGAGAGGTGGCCAGATAACTTAACTTAGGCATGGCCTTAGATGAGACTGTAAAGATTAAAGGAAACAATACATAGACAAGAACTTCTGAAAGGTCAAATGATCTGTGTAAATATAAAATAGCATTGTTCTCCTCTGGTTCCCTCTCCCACTCATAAATTTCATAAGGAATTCATGAAAGGTTGGATCTTTAAATTAAAATTATGAACATTATTTTGCCATCTCTGATTCCACATTTTTTAACCTCCTCTTCACAGTCTTTGGAAGATATGAAAGGTTCTAAGGTATGTGCCTGAGTCTGTCCTTGCAAATGACACCTTTCTACAGGGAATTCCCACCATGTGCAAAGCACTATACTATTAACGTAGAGAACCCAAAGAAGTAGGAGATATACTTGCTACTCCATAGTGACTTGGAAGTTTGTTTAAGAAGTGAAAAGGAGTAAGGAGGGACAACAATGTCAGGTGATCAAGCAGGTGAGAGATTCCAGGTGAGCAGACCATAGGGTCAGAACCAGGAAGGGAAGCGGAAAGTAAGCACAAGCTCAGTGTGGTGGAGATAGACTGGGAGAACTGTGAAAGGTCTAGGAATTAGAGGTTATGGTGAGAGAGAAGTGAGAAACAAGAGAGGCAATCATTGTTCACGTAGGAAAAAGAGCCCTATACTTAAAGGTCAGGCATTTTAAGCTTATAGCCCAGCTATTGATAATCTGGGTGACTATAGAGAAGTCATTGCACTTTCCTCAGCTTACCGATGATCTCTCTTCTGTCAAATGATGTTACAATACTTATACTCTCTACCCACTGATTATGGGGAAAGTACTTTGCATTTGTAAAATATTACATAAATGAATTGTTATTAGGGAAAGAAAGAAGGTGACTTTTCCAGGATTGCATAGCTAGTAGTGGGTGTCTAACACTGGATTCAAATTCAGGTCTTCCTGAATCCAAGGCCAGTACTTTATACCCTGGACCACCTAGCTGCCTCTACTGTTATTAATGAAAGTTAAGATAGAATATATATGTACTGCCTAGGATGTATGACCAGATGGGTTGTATATAGTGTGACTCTTTGCCGCTGAAGGGTGATATTAAATTTCTTTAGCTCAAAAGAAGGTAGCATTGGAAGTGTCTTTTTGTAATTGGTTCTCCAACCAAAGGGGCAATCACTCCAAAAATAGCGCAAGCAGAGAATGAATGAATAAATGCCTGTTTGATTGTTTTCAGTGTTACAAAAGTTCTGAATTCGAGTGACACACTTTAAAGCAAGCCCATTTTAATCCAAGCGTGGTTATGATATGTCAGATTGTGGAACAGAAGAAAACATCATATTTTACACATGAAAGAGGGGCTTTTTCTACAGTAAGGACATTCAGACTGCATCACATTTCACAAGGGCAGATTGACAAGAGAAGCAAATTCTGTCTGATAACAGGGAAGATTTTTCATTCCCATGCCTTTCTAGTTCATACTTATTTCCTGCTGTGAATTGCTATAGGTTATCCCCAGTTTAATTTCCAATGGAAAGACATAGCACCTAATTTAAGATATGTGGATGTTCCTTTTTCTTAAGAGTTTAAAGTCAAGTCGACTGGTTTCTGAGGTGAGTCCAAATGGGAGTATGAAGGACTTGTGAAAAAGTTGGAGCAAGTCATTGTAGATGGAAGAAAATTGTGATGATGGTTTGTGGGCTATTATGAATACCTTTATGTGTTTCTGGTATTTTTAGTACCCTGAGAATGCTTTTTGTCTTCTGTTTCTTTTCGTTTTCCTGTAATAAAGGCTGTTTGCATCTAATGCCATTGTTACATTGAGTGATTGTGTAGGATTTGGATACCCCTTTTACTTGCATCTGTTGGGGAATCAGGCATAAACTAAATTGGGAGATTTCACAGAGTAAAATATAAATAGAAGTATAATGAAACTGCTCTTTTGGGGAACCAAGAACAGGTCTGGTCTCTATGAGACCAGAAGGTATGGGGGCCCTAGATCATAGGCTGCAAAAAACATATACTGATGTATAATAAGTGTTGTATTATATGGATTCAAAAGAGATTTATATAGCTGTACGCTAATAAATGGCACATTTTGAAAAACTTTCATTTTTGGGTGACTTCTGAGAAGAATCTTCCAAGCAGTTTAAAGTGAATAAATCTCTACAAATCAAGAAATACCATCTAGGAAAAAGGACTGCCTAAATTTGAGAATAAAAGGGATATCCCAGGTCCCATGTAGTTACTTGGGATAAAAATAGTGTTGGAAACAATTCTCCCAGAGGGGGAAATTTAAAAATAACAGAGAAGACACAAAGGATTTTCAGGATGCTAAAAATAAATTCAAAAATTACCTAAAGGATATTCACACTCTATAAGCACATAAAGGTACTCCTAATAGCCCACAAATCATCAACACAATTTTATCCCTTCTCTTGTGGGTCTAATTCTTCAACAGTGTCCTAGAGGGTCATGCTCAGTGATATCCTTTAGGTTGGACTGTCCTCAGAAGCCAGCTGAACTTGAGGATTCCAGCTGAGGAACACCTTGACCCTCTAGTAAATTCCTCTTTGCCATGTACAAACATAGGCTCTCTCAAGACACATAATGCTATTCTGTGGGCTAAACTGTCCCCATAAGGGAGACATGTATTTTGGAGCAGCATTTGCTTACCATTAGACCTATAGTATCTAATTCCCTTTAATTTTTAAGCTTGTAGTGTACAGGTGTCCAGCAAAATAAATTCCAGTTGGGAAAATATGAACTGATACTGCGTGGGTTAGTCGTATAAATGTTTTAAAGAGAAATACTGTCTTGAGCTTTTTGACTGAGAGGAAATAGATTCTAGGATTAGAAAGATGTATTATTCTGATGCTGATTCATGTCATTCAATTCGTGATCTCATTAATTTGGGTACACCATCAATGCGGATCACAGCCCATCAATTTCTTTTCAACCTATGTATTTCCCTGTCCATGTTTTTTTAAAAGAGGATCTACCCATCTTACTAAAGGCTTAGGTCACCTCAAGCAGTTACCAAAGTGAGGAAACCAATAAAGCTCATTTTAGTCAAAAAAAAGTTTAGTCAACTCACTTTTAGTCAACAAAATCCTGATCTCTTTACCAAGAAGAGACGTAGCATGGGTGCAATGACAATTTAGAATATATCATCCTTTGTAAAGCACTCTAGAAGAGGATGGAAGATAATTTTGAGCAATTATCACTTTACAAAGCAGCAAAGAGCAGTGAAGGAAAAAGAAATCTATAAACTTCATCAGGAGCCTGAGCTCATCAAGATCTTTCAAGGACTGGATTGGCAGAATAATAACAAATTAGAGGAAAATAAAATGGTGTCAGTTTTTCCATCTATTTTTATTTACTGAAACCATTCATCGAACCATTAGCTTTGAACCCTACTTGTCTAGACTCCAGTGACCCTTAGGTGGAGAAGCTGAGAAGATTAGCTGGACGAGAAAAAAGTATACGTGGAGGAAATTCATCCTGGAAGTGAAATAATGTGGAAAGCACTGAGGGGTCATTGTAGGGGAGATCTGCTGGCTGGCCACACCTTAGGTCTCTTCTGACTAATCCACCCACCACTTAGCTGTCAGATTGATCCTCCTGAAAGACGAGTTGGACCATATCAACTCTCCCCTTACTCCCCTTCCTGTTGAATAGTTCCCTATTTAAAATCCTCTTTGGCCTTTAAAATACTTCCTACCCTGACCCCTTTCTACTTTTCCAGTCCTACATCTTATTCTTCTCCACACTCTGTGATCCAGTGACACTGTCCCCCTTGCTGTTCTTCGCATGAGCCACTCCATATCCTGACTCCAAACACTTTTACTGGTTTTTTCCCATGCCTGGAACTCTCTCCCACCTCATTTTCATCTTCTGGATACCCTGGCTTCCTTCAAGTCTCAACTAAAGCCCCATCATTTGTAAGAAGCCTTTACCAGTCCTGATTAATCTCAGTGTCTTCCTCTGAGAATATTTTCAGTTTATCCTGTACATAACTTGTTTGCACGTAGTTGTTTTCAAGTTGTCTCCTTGTATTAGAAGGTGAGCTTCTGGAAAATAAGGGACTTAGTTTATGCCTTTCATTGAATTTCCAGTGTTTAACACAGTGCCTGACATATAACTTGATAAATGTTAGTTGACTTCAATCTGAAAAGGGAATGCTAGAAAAATGGAGGGAATAACTATTATGCCCCCCCAAAGCAACCTTGAGGACGTCAATAATTCTTACTCCATGTGACTTCATTCTTATCTTTATGAAATTTTTCTGAGAATGAACTCTATGTGTATCAAGGGCATCATTGATGAAAATAAGAAGGGAATAGTCAGGCTTTTATAGTTGATTTTTATAGTCACACAGGTGTTTATCATTCATTGGTTATTTAAAAAAAAAAGATTTACTTTGCAGAATAAGACATGGTTAAAGGATATCCTTTTTGCGTGTGTACATTAAAAGCAAACAAGATTCCTTGATAAATGCAACCAAAAAGAAAATCTTATTAAGCTTCCTTCTGACGATGAACATCTGCTGAGGTGAAGGTGTTTGCTACTGTCACAAAGGATGTCCTGAAGATGGCATTGCGATGATTATGTCCAGGGACTGCAGAAATTAAATCCATGATTATTCAAGAAAATAGGCCTAACAGTACCCGCACATACCAAAAAAATCTGCCCCCCAGACTCTAAATGGATGAAAAATTCCATCTGCCCAAGACTATGATATGTCTGAGAGTTAGATGGCCAGTCAATTGAATAAGTACTTTGAAGGGCCTACTTTATACTAAGAACAATGCTAGATTTTAGAACTACAAAGAAACAGTTCCTCCTTTCAAGAAGTTTATAGTCTACTTGGGGGAAATGTGTGGGTAAATAAATACCAAGTTAATTTATGAGAATGAAATACAAACAACTGGGGCAATCAGGAAAAGCATCCTTTTTGGGGAAGTAACAGTTAATCAGAGTCCTGAAAGAAACTGGTGGGTTTTTTTGAAGTAGAAGTGAGGAGAAAGAACACTGTCAGTATCAGTGACTGCTTGTGCAAAGCAAGACAGTAGGAGACAGAATGGTACATATGGGAACAGCAAGTAGGTCAGTCTGACTGGAGCGTGGAGTAATGAAGGTGAATAATGTATCATCAGCCTGGAAGGATGGGCTCAAGCCAGATCATTCATGTAGGTCCCAAAATGCCAAAGAGAAGAGTTTGTATTTCATTCTGGAGGCAATGGAATCACTGATGCTTCTTGAGAAAGGATATGACAATGGTTGACTTGCACTTTAAGATGATTAATTTGGCAGCTTATATGGAGAATGTATTGAAGAGAAGAGGTCAGGTGATTGTCTAGGTGACAGGTACAGGGAGGTGATAACTGAACCCAAAAGAGCTAATGAATTTAGGGAGAGAACACACTAGTGCAGTCATACATAATGAGTGGGATAGTGATGATGATCCTGCAAATTAAAATAGTACTTACTAATGCATATATATATATATATATATGTATATATGTATATTTATATTTACCTGGGATAGGCATTACTGATATTTCTTCCCCTAGCCCTCGGCAGGCCCATACCAGTTCTTGCCTTGTTCCTAGAAAATTGCCAGAGAAAAGGCAAAGAGGGAAGTGGGTACCCAAGGTAATGGGAATGGAACGAACATGGGGTGTTTCAGATTATACCAGACTGAATAGTAGAAATGATGCTGAATAGCCTCCTTGGGGTAGAGATAAAGCATATCTTAGGTCAGCAAGGTATTCTCCCTACCCAAGGGGACCAGAATAGCTCTGCCAAGAAGAAAATAATTTTATCATTTTTTTCTTTATCATTCTTAGACTTCCCCTACAACATTACCATTTCCAAAGCCTTCACCAGTTCACTTATTTTTCTTTTTACTTTTCTGTACACATCCTTATCTTTAAGAAGAAATACAAAATTTATTTTTTTCTGAATAATTTTACCCAAGCAGGTCATTGCCCCCTTCACAGAAGCTCTAAATTACTGTATATACTGGGGGTACTAAGAAAAAAATAAGGGCATTGTCATCAAAGAATCCATATTCTTATTTATAGCGCTGCATCTTTATAACAGTTGGTATTATCAGGCATGACTACTGTCACTCTTCAAATCCACAGCAATGGCATGTCATGCATCAAATCAGTTTCCCATGTTTGTTTATTTTTTGGATACCTGATTGAAGTGTAGGGATAAGTGGAGATTCTTTTTGTGGCTTCTTTTTGCCCCTAGCTAGAAGGAATTAGATTTCTCCTCTTTTCCTTAGAAATGAAAATATTTTACTATTTAAGTGGATCTGTGATCTCATCAATGTTGATATTTTCTCCACTAGTGCAAGTTATGGTTCCTTCATCCCTTTTCATCCTGTCACATTTTTGTCCATTTATTTTTATAAATCCTTTGGAGAATTTCTACCTAGGACATTGGAATCCTTTTTCTGGTGTTTTAAATACTTAATGAGTGCTGCAATAAGGTTTTCTATTGTATGAATCTTTTAATTTTTCCCCCTGGCCATACCTAGTCATGAAAATGTCTTTAGGATGCTTCTCAAGCACTTGAACATAAGGAGCTACAATCTACTTCTAACCACCATTTCATCTTTTCACTGGAACAGCCATAATTGTGAGTCTTCTAAGATGTCGATGATGGTGAAATGTTACAATTTTAGCTCTTGATTTGACCTAGCCAAACCCAAAATGTCATCTCATCTCCTGCCTTTGCTCCCTGAACAACCTGAGTTTGGCTCATAATGGCATTTAGACCTAGAGTGTCAGCTACTAATTTCCCATTTCTCCTTATTTCTTGAAATAAAAGAACAAAAGAAAATTGGGGTAGGGGAAGTTTTTAGAATAAATATAGTAAATAAAAAGTGAAGTGACTTTAACTTCATTCTTCTAAATAGCTTCTGGACTTTGAACATTATTTCAAAGTGGTTAGAAAGCATTCCTCCCCGAAGATGATCTTTGGCATGGCTCTCGACATGTTCTGCTGAACCCCTAGAAAATCTTAAGCTCTTTTTAAGACTGGGAAACCTTCAGCATCCTCAACAGCAGGATGTGGAAAGGATTACTTCAAGGCATAAATAATGACAACAGGGAGTTTGTGATGTACTTTCTGGGCAGGTGCCATACTTTTGAAAAGCAGCATTAAGAAATGGATTACACAAACATATATCAAAAGAAGTTGTGGTCTGATACTGAAAATGTGCATAGCTTGAACATTGCTAATAAAATTATTCTCAGAGGCATTAAAAATGAAGTATAAAATGAAACCTTTGTTTTGTGAAAGTTGTTGAGAATATTGTCACAAGAGATTAGCAGTTTTTGCCTAGTGTCTGTGTGTTCCTTTTAGTGGATGCCATGTGACCATCACCTCATGTATGTTAATAAATGAAGGTCAGTATTGGTTTATTGGACCCAGACACTGGATTCTATCTCACAGGCTGATCTCACTGCTTATTAGCATGAAAGCTTTGACCTGCTCCTTTCTGACCCTATGCTGGTTTCCCCCTCCTTAGGCACCCTGTTCATCTCCCCCACCCCTCCCCACACACCTTAGGGACTTGCCATATTTGTGTGGACAACAATTAGTTTTCATCTTACTGTCTCAAGTCATCCTCCAGCCTCAGCCCCCCAGTAGCAGGGATTATAGATATATGCCACCATGCCCAGCAGACACTGGATTCTTAAACAAATCAAAGGAATGGATTGGGTACTAGTTAAATTAGGAACTGTGCCATTTGAATTTATTGTACATGAAAGGTTAATAGATCGGTTGTAAGTTTGCAAGTCTGACATGTAGCAAATCCCATTTGGCAATAAATAACTTGCTAAGGGCTATAAAGTTCAGAATTATATTTCACCCAGTTTAGCAGTGCCTAAAGATTGTCAGATTCTGACAGAATGCATATATTGTTACAGGCAGGTTTCCAAACCTCTGGATTGATTAGGGTCCAGAGTGAGAGTTTCAGAAATGATATGGATATTGCAGCAAGTGTGAACCTTTTATTGGCATTTTTTATTACCTTGGCTTTTATTAGGTGCCCAAGAATAGGAAACACTTCTTTCTACTGAGCCAGAGCTTTAAAGGAAATACTCCAATCCCAAAGTTCACAACCTAATGTCTTTGTATTACATCACTCCAGCTGTGGTTGTACTTAGCAAAGAGGGATCATGAGGAAGGCTTGCTTATTTGAAGAAACTGGAGTTTTCTCAGGAGTGAATGGTTTTGGCCTGCCTCTATCTTAATGAAGCAAGCACATGTCTCTATAAGAAGCATCATTAATCTGTTAAACAATCTAAGCCTTAGAAGTAAAGCATGGGTAGAGACACACAAGGGCTAAGCCTCAAGCCAAATGCAGTTACAGAAATAAGGCAGAAACTTTTCTTCCCCATGTTCTCCTTATCTATTGATTCAGCAAGTGGATATTTAATTATATCTTGCTTAAGACAAGCAATGTACTTCTGATCAAATTTTAATAAGTAGAGAAGTTTTTAATTCTATGAAGTATTTATTTAAAGGAATGGATAGGCACCATTGTGTGGTGGGAAAAGAATTGATTTTGGAATCAGAAGACCTGAGTCCTTACTACGTGTTAGACTTTGAGGAAAATCATTTAACCACTCTGGGCCTCAGTTTTATTATCTGGAAAATTATGGAGTTGAACTAGATGGTATCTAAGGTCCATTTAGGCCCTAATTCTATGATCCTATGAATACTTGAGAATATTCTTTATTTTGTGAGACACATCATTCCTTTTTGGTTATTTAGGTCAAAGTGGAGTTTCACATATTAGATAAAATCAATATCCAAAATATATTTTGGGTGTGAAGTCCAATATTCATATATTAAACTTTAGGTGGGGCTGGACTTGTATATCTAATGATCTATTTAAAACCTTTTCTTGTGAATGGCTGCATCAGGTCCAATGTGTTTTCTCCCTCCTACGCCACACTGCGTGGGGAGGCAGCATCATTTTATTCTGGGAGGCATCACTGATTCTGATATTTTCTAATGTTCTGGGCCTCAGCCATTTCCCTGCTGCAAATGAATAATGAATGAGCTGTGGGTTGAAAGCTAATGGTTCAAGATGAAATCAGAGCCTTATTGCCACATGGGTAATAATCATTTATTGTCTCCTTGGAAACAGTCATTTATCAAGATACTACTATTTCAAAAGACAGCAAGAGAGAGTAACCACTTTCTGCAACTTCGGGTTGTCTGTTGAAAAACAGATTTAACAACCACAGATTGGAACAGAAAGAAGGAAATAGAAAACCATCTGCACATGGGGTGGGGAAGCTTTGATCGGGCTTCCTAAAGCTTTCTTTAAAGAACAGGGATTCAAAATGGACAGGCAAACTAAGCTAAAATGCATGAATTTCTAATTTCAGTTAGTACTTAAGGGGAAAAAAATGAATAGCATCCCACCTTAGTTGGATCAGATGAAATTAGAAAGCACAGTATAATGGAAAGAACACAGGATTTGGAGTCGTACCCAAGACTGAATTCCAGCTCTTCAGTCCCTCTTTGGGCCATAGTTTGTCATCTGTCAGAATAGAGGGGTTTGACTAGATCCTATATTCTTGATTTTCTCTGTATCATGGCCCTCTTTGGCCTGTGGACTCCTCAGGATAATTGTTTTAAGCGTATAAGGTAAAATACATAGGATTAAAAAGGAAGCCAATTATATTGAAATACAGGCATCAAAGTATGAAACAAGTTTACAGGTCTCAGATTAAGAACCCCTGGACTAGGTGATTATTAAGGTTCCTTTCCAACTTGACTTTATGGTCTTAAAACCTAGACCAACAATTAGACCTTTTCCAAGGATGTTTCCTGAGGCTCTAATAGTGGAGTCTGAGGAACTGAGAGGCAATCTATGAACAAGGAGTTATGTGCCAGCCGTTGTGCTAATTGCTGAGGATACAAAGTGAAAATAGTTCCTACCCTCAAAGAGCTTATAGTCTGGCCAAGGGACATAACATATACTTTGTCATCTATATAATGGTATAGCAGCTGGGGCATCATATGAGAATGCATAGTGCATGAGATAACAAAAATGAGCTCACAGTACTATGGCGGATTAGGCACCCCCATTGAAATACACTAGTGGCACTTCATTTTCCCAGTAATACCTCACACTGATACCTTCCTGTTCTACATGCCAGCTAAATGAAACTGTGATCACAGTAGGGTTTAGTGTCATAAAGTAAATTAGAATTGATCTAGTCCAATTCTCATTGTAGTTGAGGAAACTGAGGCCCATAAAGGTTAGATAGCCTTCCCAAAGTCACACAGGTAATAAATAGCTGAGATGGATTTTAGTCAAAGGTTCACTGACTTTGAATTGAGTGCTTTTCTAATATATTATACAATTCCCTAAATATAATCCATAGTTTGCTTCCTTCTCCTTTTCTCTATACCTGGAATATCTTTCTTACTTCATCTAGGTTTGTTAAAGCCTAACTGTCCTTCAAAATTCAGCTTAAAACTAATTTTATTCCGTCAAGGAAGACAGCTAATGATAATTACTCACTAGTATTTTAAGATTCACAAAACTTTTTTTTTTACAAACTTTTGTGAAGCAGGTAACAGAACCATTATGATCTCCATTTTGCAATTTACAAAACTGAAAGTCAATGAGATAAATTGACTTGCCTGTTATTATAGAACTAATAAGTGTGTCAAAGCTAGGATTGAATCAAAACAATAAAAAATAATTAAAAAATCAACCCTGTCAACCAAAGATGAGAGTGGAATATGTATGCACAATCCATCTGTCAGTTGATTCAAGACAGGTATTGGGACTGAAATGGATGGGAAAATGTAGAGGAGAAAGTCAGGGAGATATTCAGAGACAATGACAGGAAAGCCCTTGAAAAGCATCAGAGTCAAATTTCAGAGACATAGGAGCGGAAGGAAGACTTCACTGTTGTCACTAACTTTGTAAGCATGAGGGTAGGATCTATGCCATGTTTATAAATGGAAGCTTCATATCAGAATGGGGCTGCTGGTATGGCTAAAGCCTAGACTAATTGGGACCTAGAACCCGTGAGTAGGTGGATGAGCCAGTTTCCAAGAGAGTTCAGACTTTAATGCTTCATTGAATATTGAAGACATCCCCTATACCCTTGATCTTTAAATATTTGTAGCATTCTCTTATCCAAGATCTCCATAAAAATGATAAGATTCTTCTTACCTGAGTGGCAATAAAAAGAAAAAGAATAAGAGTATAGGTCGTTAAATGAAAAGGCTGAACAAAAGATTCCAAAATAATTTAAAGAAATCTCTGTAGGAAAGCTATCATAATGAGTGTTCCCCAGATTAATAATACAATTTGACTCTCATCACTCTATAAATCCCTTATACATTTCTTCCTGTGTATCCATACATGTGGATATTTTCATCATCTGTGGTTGTATCATTAGCTTTTGCTTTACATCTAGTTAAGCCACCTTGGAGTGTACTTTATAGGCAGTTATTAACTTGGGACCAGCTTCCTCCTATCACCCAGCACATTCTTAGCTACTCCTGTTGTTGAGACTAAAAGGTAAGTCTTCTGAAGAGGGATGAGTAAATCTCATGAAATGAAATTCTAGACACAATTCCAAATGGTTGCAGTGAGACTGATGGGCCAGTAGAGGGAGCTTATCCCAGTACTAAGATTTTTAAAGGACATATATTCACTATGGGGAATATGGAAAGAATGAAATTGAGAATATTGAATGAGTAGAAAAGCATTTGTTAAGTACTTACTATGTGTCAACTTAAGGCTATAAATACAAAACAAGAAAGTCCCTACTCTCTGGAGTCTTGTGTCCTAATTTCCCTGAGATGGTGTGTAGAACAATAGGACAGTCCTTCAACCTGCCTTTTCCAGAAGCAATAGGAGTGTTCATATTTTTTTTACTGCAGTAAATCGGAAGGAAAATGGAGGAGGGGGAGGAGATCCTTTGAATAGGACAAGATAGGAAATGGCCAAGGTGAAGGTGAGGTCCCAGAAAGTGCAAAGCTGAGTGTTTTACCTTTTCTTGGGAATGATCTTTGATAGTCTAGGGAATGAAAAAGGAGCTATAGAGCAGAAAATGAGTTGAGATTAGCAAAGAGGATTAAGGGCAAAAAGGGAGACTGGTAAAAATGTGTTAAACCTGGAAAGACTTACAAAGTGAGGGGAACAGAATCAGGAGAACACTGTACACAGTAACAGTAATGTTGCACAATGAAGAACTGTGAGTGACTTAACTGTTCCATCAGAAAAGTGATCCAAGACAATCCCAAAGGATTCATGATGATGAATGTTATCCTCCTCCAGAGAAAGAACTGATGTCTGAATACAGACTGAAGTATACTATTTTTCCCTTTTTTTGTTCAAGTTTTTTTACATGAAATGACTAATATAGAAATATCCAGTGAAAATGCTGGGAGTCTGGAGACCAAGTATCATATGCAAGGGGTAGCCAGGCGTCCAGTGTCACTGCATCAGAGAGGATCTAGAGGGGATGAAAGGGTAGGAAGGGGGTCACATTGTGAAGGGCTTTGAAGGCCAAGAATGATTTTAGATCTAATCCCTGAGCTGATAGAGTCACTTCAGTTTATTGGATAGAAGAGTGACATGGTCAGATCTGTGCATCTTGAAACTCTGTGTGGGGGAGCAAATAAGGGAGGAGAATAAGAATGAAAAGGAGAGATATATCCTCTAAGATATATACACTAAATAACTCCTTCCTACTGCTGTATTTCCATTCCACTTGAGCAGGCAGTCTCTTCCTTTCTGAGACTGTTGCCTTGTCTGTAAAATGAAGGGGTTGAACCAGATGATTTCCAAAGTCCACACATTCCCTAAATATTTTAATCTCTTCCTTAGGCAGGAGTAACAAAAGAGGAAGCACCAGACTAACAGATTTGACTACACAACCACCCAGGTTCCTGCCCTTGGTGCCTAGGGAGTGTTACTTATCCTTTGAGTCACTTAGCCTTTGCTCATTGCAAAATAAACAGATCATGTGATCCCTAAGTGGTGCCTGGTCTGGGTGGGTAGCATGTATGCCCCTGCTTCTCTCACACTGTCCATTCTTAATCACCTACAGACTGTTCTGTTGACCCCTGCCCCCTAAACTGTTTCTCCCTCTGACACTTACGTAACTTTGAGAAAGGCTCCTCATCCATTAAACTAGATCACCTTGGAAAAACCCTTCCGGATCACTCAGTCTTCCTACGGGCTTCATTATTATTATTTTTAGGATTTAAAAAAAATTATATTTATATTGATACATTTTGTTTTGTTGTAACAGATACTTCTCCACCCTCAAATCTACCCCCTTCACACATCCATACATGCATTGATGAGGATGCCAATGATGATAATAATATTAGCTAGTGTTTATCGAGCCCTATATAATGTATTATTATATCAGTTTTGCAGATGAGGCTGAAAGAGGTTTAAATGATTTGTATGTCTGAGCTTAATGCATCCACATTCAGCACTAGTAGTCGCTATACCACCTAACTACCTCTCAAAGCAAATTATTAAAAAATACTTCAGGAAAACAGCCAAATAAAGTAGAATTTAATATAGTGGAAAGAGGACTGGATTTGGAATCAGGAGAGAATGGGATTTTAATGCCACCTTACTACACTTATTAGTTGCATAACTTTACATCATTTAACCTCTCTTAGTTTCCTCATCTGTAAATGGGTATAATAATGCTGCTAAAAGATTATTGGAGATCAAATTAAATTATGTATATGCTTTACAAATCTTCGAAAATACTTTGTAAATGTTGTCCAGATAACTGCTGCTGCTTTTGCAACTGCTGTACCTCCTCTTCCTCCTACCAGTGGTAGTATTAAAGACATTTAAGTGGCTCAGTAGTTAGAATATGGGACCTGAAATCAAGAAGACTTAGGTTAAAGTCCTGCCTCAGATGATTAACCAGCTGTGTGTCCCTCAGGCAAGTCTGGCTCTGTTTTCACATCTGCAAAATGGGTATGATTATAGCACCTATCTTCTGTGGGATCAAATGAGATAATAGATGAACAGCACTTTGTAAAACTTATAAAGTATCACATAAATGGTACATACCAAACAGTGATTACCGCCACAATGTGTCACCATCCACTTCTGTAGCTTATGTATGTTTTCTTTTTTCCCTTTTTATTTTTAAATGTTCCAATAGGTGAGAGAATGGGTAGATGCCGAGCAAAATGTCTACGTAGAACAGTCTCATGAAGCTATTGTAAAGCAATACCTGCTTTTGTGAATACTTCTACCTACAAATCCTTAAGGAGAGCTCATCTCTTAGTATTTCTTATTTCCATGCTTCAATCTACAATTTCACTGATATGTGTCCTTCCTCTACTAATACCTCATACAAGCTCTCAATATTTTATTTAGTGCAGAAGTGGGGAACCTGCAGCCTTAAAGCCACATGTGACCTTCTAGGTCCTTAAGTGCAGCCTTCAGACTGAATCCAAATTTTACAGAATAAATAGGATTTGAATAGGATTTGTACTGTTAAATTTGGATTCAATCAGACAGCCATACTTAAGGACTTGGAAGGCCTTAAGGTCACAGGTTCCCCATCCCCTTCGTTAGTAGATGGTCTTCTCTCTGCTTTGCCATGGCCAAAAATGCATCCTCTGATGAGGAGCCTGTCTGAATTTGGCAGGGCCCTTTCTGCTCTCAGGACTGCACTAGAGTCTTTTTCAGCTTGGGGAGAACCTATAGGAGTCTCTGCTTACCCAACATAAGCCTTGGGGAGCTCGCTACCTCCATGCCTAGAAAAGGTACCAGAAAAGGACCTCAGTACTTGTAACCTGCGAATCCGTAAGGATCACTAATCCCTGTTATAAATGGCCATGCCTCTAAGGTGAATGAGTTTAGCAGCTTTCCACATCTCCACATCTCTGATGCAAGAAAAGCCAGAGAGAGGAGATAGGTGAATGTGAAAGGAAAAGGAGCTAGCAACTAGGCTAAATACATTAGTATGCAGCAACCTTCCCAGATTTGTCTAATTGCTGTTTTTACTCTCTGAACTTCTATTTTAAGCACATACACTCACATGCAGATCGACAGTCACTAGCCACAGTAATGACTGTGTCTGTCTGTAGGGCCTCCAATCCCATGTTACCATAGTGATAGAAGGCACTGCAGAAAGACACAATGATTACACCAGCTAGCGGGGAGCAGAACGGCACACTTGTGCCTCCCAAGTGCTAGGAGATTTTTGTGCCGGGAGAAGGGAAAGTGGGAAATAGGATTGGGGGATGGGAAGGTGAGAGGGAGTGGTGGTGACAAGTTTCAAAGGATCCCTGGGGGGAAATGCTTCAAAGGTGTGAGACTGGATGAAAGTGGGGGCTAGAAGAGGTGAAAAAAATGGTGGATTATGAGAGAAATATGAAGGAGGAGGAAATGGGAGATGAAGGGAGAAGGGAACATAAAGGATTAAAAATAGAAGAAACCAGTTCTGCAGAGGATCAGCAGGTGCTGTTTCTAAAACCATAAGAAACAAAAAAGAAAAGGTAGCCTTAGGAGAAAGAGAGGGAAGAATATATTTGAAAGACAGACACAAGTAAATAGCACAGCATCTTTTTGTTTGCGTTCTGTAGTCAAAATCATTTCTAGGCACCAACTCAGCCTCGTAGAATATTTAGGAGGACAGGATGGACCTTATTTCTTGGACCAACGTTTATCCTGTAAACTCCTTCCTACTGTCCTGGAGAAGAATCAGAGCGAGCATGGAGCTTGTCCACAATTTTCGTATAGTGGACTGGTATCAATGATGATACATATTTTTTCTTAGGTCTCCATACAGGTCAAATTTTATTACAGAGAATCAAATATCCACATGATTTCATCGGAGAATGGATAAATATTGTCTGAAATCCCTTTACCATCTCAACTAGGACACAAGCCCTCAGAGACTGAGTATAAAATAGAATAGAGGTCCAACCTTCTTTAGAGAGCCGGGTATTGTCAGGTCCAGGATAAGTCATTTGTCTGCCCCAGGCAAGATTTGAAAATTCTCTCCCACCTCCCACCAGTTTACAAAATTATGTACCCTATGTGTTATTGTCCACAATCAACTTTGAGCTTTTTCTGAATCACCTGTGACTTTTTAGTAAATAAATAGCCATAGGTCAGGAAGAGCAGAATTTTCTGACTTTCATACACAGCAGCGGATATTTCTCTTTAAGCTACCCTGCTTGTTCCATTGAGGGCGGCTGTTTAATTCATCCATCCTAAGTCCCAGTTCTGCTGGTTGCTGAGGCCAAAGTAAAGTCAGAGAGTTTCCCTTTTCTGTTCATTTATTAATTCTATAACCTGCCGAACATGAATAGAAAAATTCAGAATAGTAACTCATAATAATAACCATCATTTATTTAGCACTTTAAAGTTTGCAAAACATTTTGTGTGTGGACTACCTCATTGCCACTAGATAACATAACCATATAACAAATTGCTGCTAGGAACTAGCCAGGCTACCCCGCCCTACCCCCCAGTAATAAAAAGGCTGAAGGGGCTAATTTAGTCTAGGCAAACTCACAGAATAGACTTCCCTTGTTATTCTAGGCATATTGGGTTCTTTGGCAGAAGAATTCATTTACCAAGTAATTCTTTTGCACTTCCTTTGGTAAATGAAAAGGTTTCCTTGAAGATGTCTTTAGAGCAGAGGCAGCTAGGTGGCAGAGTAGACAGACCACTTCTAGAATCAAGAAGTTCAAATCCAGCCTCAAACACTTTCCATATGTCCTTGGGCAAGTCACTTAACCTCTGCCTCAGTTTCCTCATCTGTTAAATGGAGTAATAATAATAGCACTGATCAAATGAGATCACATTTGTAAAGTGCTTAGCACAGTGCTGGCACATAACCGGCACTTAATAAATGCTTGTTTCCTTCTTTCTTGGGAGTTTTATATAGGCATTGTTCTTTAAAAGAAAAATAGCTGGGTTAATAGGCTTCTGAATATTGACGTGGCTAAAGAATTGACATTTTTATTAAATTGAATGGACTTGTGGTGCTCAGCAAAAGATGGTATTAGATTATTTTTCATTTCACATCACTATTATGTGGATGAAGACTGGAAGATGCCTTGAAGGATTCAATAAGCACTTATTAAGCACCTTCTGAGTCCACAGTATTAAGTTGGATTCTGGCTAAAAGAAAAAATTCGGATGACTTAAGTCATGGCCACTGCCCTCAGAATTCTTGCAATCTAGAATGGAGTTATGACATACATACAAGAGACTATAATACAAAATATATGTGTGTATGTATGTAAACATACATACATGCATATATACATACATAATGTGTATGTGAAATACGATCAGTCTTTTTAACAAGTTTAAATGACGATGCCTTTGTTCTGGTCCTGAGTATATCTTGCTAGGGAAAGTATAGGTACCTAATTGCTACCATGTTAAGGTTGTAGGATCATAGGTAAACTTAAAAGGGACTTTGGAGACCATTGAGTGTACCTTCCCTCATTTAAAAATGATGAAACTGAGACTCAGATAAATTAAGTGGCTTACCCAACGTCACACAGCAAGTATGAGGAACATCATGGAATCTAGCTTGACTGGACTGCAATGTCTGTGAAGGGAAGGATAATTTGCAATTGTTTGCAAGGTAGGATTGGACCAGGCTGTAATATGCTTTAAACCCAGAAGAATTTATATTGTATTCTAGAATTAATAGGGATCTCCTGAAGTTTATTGAGTTGGACACTAACACAGATCTATGCATTAGAAAAACCATATCAATGGTTATGTAAAGGATGAATTGGAGAGGAGAGAGACCTGAGGCAAGAAGATCAGTTAGATTACTTTTGCAGTAATTCAGGTGAGAGATTGAGAGTAGAAAGCAAGGGAAAGCAGTTGTGGAGGCAGAGATTTTTGGCAAGTTTTGGCAAAAGATTGCCTATGTGGGGAAAAAAGAGTGAAAAATTAAGGATGATACCAGGATTGTGGACCAGAGTGATTAAAAGGATGGTGATGCTCTTGACAGAAATAGGCAAGTTCAAGGTAAGAGTGGGTTTAAGAGATTCCATTTTGGATGTACTGATTCTGTTATGTCTTTGGGACATCCCATTTGAAATATTCGGTTAGCATTTGGTGATATGGGACTAGAGGTCAGGACTAAGATTCAGTTTAGGAATACACCTGCATAAAGATCATAATTAAATCAGCGTGTACTAATGAAGTCACCAGGAGGGTAGAGAGAGAAGGGAAAACCCAAGACAAAAAAGCCTTCAGATATGCTGGAAGTTGGAAGATGTGGGTAGAAATCTAAGAAGGTACCCACCACATTGGGTGTATCCTCAGTAGCAAACTTGGAAGGATATAGAGAAGAGTGTTATAGGCTGGTCTGATATGGATGCATTTCAATCTGTTGTTGATAGAGGACAGCTTAGAGAAAATTGGAGAGTGTTACAATGGAAGAGATAGTAGCTCTCTTCAAGTATGTAATGGGTGGTTAAGAGCAGAATGTGGAGCATTTAGTGGAAAATGAAAAGAACATCTATGGTCTTGATGTAAAGAAAAACTTCTTACCAAATAAAAAGTGAAATGGTTTGCCTAAGGAGTCTTCCTCATTAAAAAGTCTTCAAGCAAAGTCTGGATGACTACTAGTCAGGCATGTGAGAGAAAGGATCCTTATTCAGATATGGGTTGGGGAAATTGTCTCAAATAATGATCCTTCCAATTCTGAGATTCTGTAAGAAATGTCAAGAAAGTAGGACATAAGGTACAAGGGGATGAGGGAAATGGCATTACTAACTTAGAGGAGGAAGAACCATAGACAGACTCATTTTTTTTTCAGAGAAGGAAACTGAGACCCAGAGAGGGAACTAGTACTTTAAACTTCTTTCTGTTATGTTTTTTTAACCATTGAAAAGAGTTGTATATTTTTATAATTAGGAATTTAATAAACTTGTAGGGTTTCCCCTATTTGGTCCCTGGTTGGTGACATTTTATGGTGTTTTATAGAACTATATTTTGTGTGTATGTGAACATTAGGTTTTGGTGGAATTTGACCACTATGACTAATGTACTAACCTAGTCTGGACCCAACTGATTTTTATCCCTAAAAGGATTTGAATAATAGACATATCAAGCAAAAATGTCTAGCAGATCTGAGGACATAGGCGGCTTGGCTGTGTGGGCCTTCGCAGAGACAAAGATCATTTTCAGCCCCCTTCCCCACATGTCACAATTCAATAAAGATTCTCAAAACCACAAATGTTAGAATTTAGAATGGATGTAAATACCCATGACTAGCCTGTCCTCATTGGATTTGTTCTCTCTGACTCATTAGACCAAGGAGCCATCTCAGCATCTCTTGAAAAAGAAAAAAAGAAAAGACATTCTCGTCTGATTCTTTTAGCCAGAAATGTTATGACTCACCACTTCGGTGGTGTGAAGCTAGAAGTGGGTTGGGCTTGGGGAGCTCTGGGATTTTACTGGAAAAGTAAAGGATCCTTCAGAAAATAATTGGCAAACAATTAATTGCAGATAGATGTTTATTTGGCTGGAGGTATTTCTTTTAGAAAGGAGGAAAAAAGGTGTTTTGATTTCTGCTTCATTAGCACCCTTCCTTGTTTAAGCCATCTGTAAACTGAGGACATTAGATAAGGTCTCCTCCAGGAACGCGCCTTGTCTATCCCTCAGTATCCAATCTCTCCAAAAAGCCGTTCCAAGTTGACCTTCCCAGACCGTACTCATGGCTCCCTCTTGTGGCTCCTTTAAGCAATTGCTGTATTTTTCTTCTCACTTGACGCTTGAGATTGAGACCTTGTTTGCTGTCTTTTAGTAGATATGTCCAGTCTCTTCAATTAGATCAAAGTTTTTTAAAAGCAGAGAAGGTGGCTTACAATTACCTTTGTATTAACTGGCCCTTCATGAGGTATGTCTTATATATGTGGGGCACTCAAACAAACCTTACAAATATTACTTGAACAAATTGTGTCTATGAAGTAGTACCTGGCACACCCTAATTTTTGATGTATATTTTTAGATTATATAGTCAAATGACTTGGAAGGATGTAACTGTATATGCCAAAAGTAGCATGTTTTCTGCAGTGTAATATACAAAAGATTACCAGATCGGAACCATTTCTAAATTCAGTGTTCCCTGAGGTTACAGCGACACCAAGTGTATAAGGGAAATTTTACAATAAGGCATTCAGAGAAAGGATTTTAAATCCTCTTGATGATTTGAAGCCCTATAGGTTCTGCCAAAGGCTACACTCACAGTTCACATTTCATAATCTTGTTTGAAGGATTAATATGGGATATAAAGGGACTGTTGTAAAGTTTGTACAAATAGCATCTAGCATTATTGCATCAAGAAAGGTGATAAGTCCCCAAAGTCCAAAAATCAATTCTCACTAAACAGGGCAAATCTTTTTTCTCTCATGTATTATTTATATAAAGTCAATAGAGCATAGTATTAGTTTCAGATTTACACCAACTTCTAATTAAAGATTGATGATCAACCATCAGGGTCTCATCCAGGGGATCCTGCCAAACATTTTTGCATTAGTTACCTCAGTCTGTAAATAATGCCATAATTATAGTGTTTGAATAGCATTAAACGACTACAGCAGCATGCTGGTGTGATGGTGGTAAGACAGATGAGTTGGTTCTCAGAGATTTCCTGCCAGTAGCCCTTTGAAACTGTACTGAATTTCACAGATCCAGTTTTAATTTTCTAATGTTCAATCCTAACATCATGGGTTTAGGAAAGGACCTTAGAGGTCATCTAGTCCAGTCCTGTTATTTTCTCTTTACAGATTAGTAAACTGTGGCACAAAAGATTAAGTAAATTGCCTAAAGTTATACAACAATAAGTAGGTATCTTTTTTATACCTTGTGGCAAACAAAGGAGAGCTAATTATCTCCTCCGGTAACGTCCCCTTTTGTGCCCAGAAGATGGTCAGTTCCTTCTCAGAGCTGTTAGAGAAAGAATTCGTACACTGGGAAAGATTTTCAGCCCCTTTCACTTTTGAGGTTCTGTTATCAGAACAGCATTTAACAGGTAGGTGGTAGCATGCTGCTGGGATTTCTACAAAGTGAGTTAACAGACCTCTTGGTCTTATTGGAGAGCAGCAAAGATTAAATCCTCCAACCAGGCAACGTCTCCCTTTCCCCCCAACTGTTCATTTACTATCATCCCCCCTGGAAAACATGCATGCGCGTACACACACACACACACACACACACACACACACACACACTTTTGTCTTTTGCGGGGAGGGGAGGAAAGGCAGGCAGGAATAGAAACTAAATCTGATGGGGAATTCCTACATGAAGAAACTTTCTCCATATATGAGGGTTGGTTATTTGCAACCTATATTCTTGATGGTTGACCCTCCAAGAGATTGGGCAGATCATGCAGCTGGTATGTGTGAGAGACTGGATTTGAATTGAGATTGTCTGGGTTCTAAGATCTTCGGCTACCTGTTCTCTACCCCACAGCATGGGTGGCCAGATTCCTGACTGCTGCATCTTTCTAAAGCTTTTCTTTATTGCATAAAACCCTCTTGGTACTGAGCAGATCATTGTAGGGAAATATAGACTAAAGAGGAAAGCTAAACTGATGACCCAGATTCTTCCAGGCAAAGTAACTATCTGCCTTCTACTGCATGTTCCTAATAATTTCCAGCCTCCTGCTATTTTACACTCAGAAAAATTTATCCAGAGACTTAGCCCTTTTCCCTTGACCTCAGGAGAATTTCTTAACTCCATATACCTGCAGGTATATGAGATCAATCTCTTCTCAGGGTTCGTGGGGAACTGTGTGTGCGTGTGTGTGTGTGTGCGCGCGTGTGTGTGTGTGTATGTGAACAATAAAGGGTGCAAATTATGTGTAATAAATGTATATATGACCAATAAAAACAAAATAACATTGGCACAATTCTGACCTATGTCCTAAAATATGTTTTCAAATAAATAATAAAAATTGTGTGATAATAGCTTAAAAAAACACAAAGCACTAGATTTGGAGTTAGAAACTTTGAGTTTAGACTCATTTGATTATAGTTTGAGAGGAAGGAATTGTTATGTTCACAGGGTAGCAGGACAGATAGCAAGGAGTGGTGAGGCAGAACATGGAACATGGCTGGGGTAGGCTAGAGTCTGTGAGTATGTGAATTTATACTCTTGTAGTCACTAACAGGGACAGTGTGAGTCCCAGAGCAGGATTCAAATCCTGACCCTGCTATTTAACCACACTGTCCTTGTTCAGTCTCTAGGCCTCAGTTTCTTTATTTGTAAAATGAAAGGGCTGGATGATATTTTCTCTTTTTCCCCTAAATCAGAGGCTTTGACAGTTTGATATTAAATGACCATAAGGATACGAGATTTATTTCAGGAGCTAATCTAAAATCGGTACTATCGTGGAGCCAGAAGATTTGGGTTTAAATCCCCCCCTATCACTTACTACATCTGTGAGGCTGAACAAGTCCTTTAACCATTTGGGTCCTCAGTTTTTTCATCTGTAAAATGAGGATGTTGGGCTACGTGACATCTGGGGTCCCCTCCAGGACCAAGTTGATAATCCTATGATCTAGTTCATTTGGACACTTGCTTTTTTCTAAAGCCCTTCAGTGACTTATACATCCCTTGCTGTATTTCATCCTATTTCTACTGCTTCCTTTTAGTGACCTTGTTAAAGTCACTTTACTTGTAGATGCCTCAATTTCCCCATCTTTAGAAATGGAAAGGTAGATTACATAACCCTTGAGGGTCTCCTTCCAGCTTTTGGCCCTGGGGTTACTGGAGCATGCAAAGAAATGATACTATTTAGTTCTCAGTTTTAATTTCTCCATTGTGAAATAAGAAGTATTTGTAGGGGAATCTTATACCTTGATCTACCTTGATCAAATTGAAGGATACAAATTAACAGATAATATGCATAAAGTCCTTTTTATTATTATTAAGCTTACTTTTTTCCTCTGAGGTGTCATTGCATCCTATTAATAGCAGAGTACTTGTTTGCCTTAAGGCTGTGTTTTGGTGGATTTGGTGCATTTTTGCCCTACTCTGTCCAGATCAAGAATATTCATTCTCTTTGGTAAAGAAAACACAAGCACAATGGTAATTGGAAACTGATCCACCTTCCCGAGTGAAGTCAAATTAAGCTGATAATATTGCTTTTACCCATTTTTCCTCTGCTCACAAACCTATGGTAGCTATTTATTCATTTTAAAGTTTTTTTCTGTGATTTTTATTCTTTTGGTAAGCATTCAATAAATATTCAATCAACATTATTTATGAAATACTACTCTATGCCTGACATGGTGCTAGAAGCCAAATAATCAAATATGAAGAGTGAAGGTTGCTCACGTTGAATGTTGTAACCCTACGGACTGTGCAAGTCTTTGCTTAGTATACATAGGAATTTTTTCTTTATACTGTTCTTTACCAGAGGTATTAAACCTGTAGCCTATGGGCCACATGCTGCCCTCAAACTCCCCAGGCCTGAATCAGATTAAAACGTAATTGGGAAATATTTAACAAAATAAATAAAAGTATAGAACATAGATGATGTTAATTTGTGGTTTTTAAAAAAATTAATATGGAGATATTTGGCTTTTTGCATTTGAAGCCACTCTTTTACACATATCACTTGCCTTAGATTCTTCAAGTTCATTCTAGACTGTTTATCTTGTAGTGATCCTTCTGCCTGGAAGGCCCTCTCCTAGTCCCTTTCTAGGTCCTCCAGTGATTCAAATCCTGTTCATCTGATGAGGACTAGCCCAAGGCCTACTTTCTCCATTAATTCTTTGCTCATTCCTCTCAACTTTACTATAAATCATTGGATTTCTAGTTGGAAGGGACCTTAGTCACCATGTAGAACTACATACATAAACAAGAATCCTCTTTGCATTATACCCTACACGTGGTCATCCAGCATTTTGCCTGAAGATCTCTAGAAGGAACCAACTATCTTCTGAGGCAGTTCATTATACTTTAAGATAGCTCTAACTGTTAGGAAGTTCTTTCTTACTTCAAGACTAATTATGTCCCTTTGAAGTTATCACCAAGTGCTTCTATTTCTGCCGTAGAGAGTCAACCAGAATAAATTTAATCCTTCTTCCATGTGATAGCTTTTATGTAAAAAGAGTTATTACTTTCCCTGTAAGTCTTTTCTTTTCCAGGATAAACATCCCCAATTCTTGATCTGGTGTTTTTGTTGTATGCACTGTCTTGGTTGCTTTGCTTTAAAAGCAACTAGCTTGTCTGTATCTTTCCTCTGAAGTGACACCCGACACTGAATACAATAGTCCAATTGTGATCTGACTTAAAACTAAGTAAAGTGGGGCTACAGCCTCCCTCATCTTGGGCACTGTATGATCAACATAGCCTAAAATCACCTTCACTTTTTGGCTTCCATGTGATACTGTTGACTTAATGATCTTTTTTCAGATGAACGAATGCCTGTTCATGTCTCCTCATTTTGTATGTATGAAGTTTTTAAACCCCAACTAAGAGACTTGAAATTTATTCCTGTTATTTATTCCTATTTTATCTTAATAGATTTGATGGAAATTTATCAGTCCTTTTATTCCTAATTTATTTCCTATCTCACACCCATAGAAGCTGCTCTAAAACTTTTCTTTCCTTATCAAACCTCTCACACCTCTTTCCCCCACCCTACTATCTCAGGTGAGAAATTTGCTCCTCTTTGTTGAGAAAATTGAGGTCATTCAAGTTGAGTTCTCTCTTTTCCCATTCTCTTAATCTCAGAACCCCTTGACTTTATCTCCTACTGTCCTTATTTTCCCCAGTGTCAGGCAAAAGTGACCCTTCTTGCTGCCAAGGCCAACCTCCCTACATGTTCATTTGTGTCTCATTACTAGCAGATGGCAACTTCAATCAGCACCCCATTCCCGTCTTCTGCCTCTCCCTATCTACTGATTCTTTCCCTATATCTCAAGCCTCCCTTGTCCTCCAAAACCTTCCCTGCCATTCCCTCGAACGATTGTCCAACCCATGCCTTGAAAAAGCTGTCCACTCAGGGCCTGTACTTTCTCTGCTTTCATTTCTCAAACGTTTGCAGTTTGGCTTCCATCCTCATCACTGAACTAAAAACAGTGATCTCTCAGCTGCTGAATTTTAATTCAGTCCTCAGACTTCTTGAACTCTTTCATTTGTACACTTTTCTATATATCCTCTGAGTTTACATGATACTTTTCCTTCTATGTGTTTGATTGCTCCTTCTCAGCCTCCTTTGCTGACTTCTCATCATCTTGGACCGTAATAGTATGCATTCCCCAAGAATCTGTCTCCTCTTCCTCTGAGGTTGTTAACTCCTGTAGGTTTAACTGTCATTGCCGTACTGATGACGTCCTAATCCTAATCTACATATCTTCTGAGCCTCAGTCCCACATCACTTACATCCTGGACATTTCAAACTATGTGTCCTAGTGACATATCAAAATCAACCCTCAACTGAATTCAGTACTTTCAAGTTCTTTCCTCTTCCAAGCTTCACTATTTCCAATAAAGGTGTGCTGTTTCCTGGTCTCCCAGATTTAGAACTTCAGTATATAATCCGTGACTATACATTCTCCATCAGCTGATAGATACAATCAGTTGCCAAAACTTAAACAGTTTCTGTTGAAGTTATCTCTTGAATCTGAACTCTTGTAATTCCTCATACAGTTAAAACGGTAGTTTAGCTTCATCACTTTTTGCAATAGTCACCTAATAAATCTTACTGCCTCAAGTCTCTCCCCACTACAATCCATACTCCATTTAGCTGCCAAATATATTATATATATATATATATATATATATATATCCGTAAGTGCATATGTGACTATGTTATTCCCCACTCAGTCAACTGCAGTGAATCTCTATTGCCACACTAGGATAAAATTGAAACTCTTTGTTCTCAAACGACCTTGTATTTTCACACTTTGTATTTATCTGTAGTGTTCACTTGATATTTATTCTGTATATAATTATATATGTTCTTGTTGTCTCCCTCATTAGAATATGAGTAGGGATTATTTCCTTCCTATCTTTATCCCCGGTGTTTAGCATGGTGCCTGCAATATGTCATTGTTGTTAGTCATGTCCAACTCTTCAAGATCCCATTGGAGATTTTCTTGGCAAAGACACTGGAGTGGTTTACCTTTTCCTTCTCCAACTCATTTGACAGATGAGGAAACTGAGGCAAATATGGTTAAATGACTTACCTAGAGTCACAGAGCTGTAAGTATCTGAGGGGAGATTTGTCTTCTTGACTCCAGCCCTCTATCTACTAAGCCATCTAGCTGCCACCTGCAATACAGTGTGTGCTTAATAAATGTTTATTGATTGATCTGCTTGTGCCCTTTATTCCTGTTTCAATTATCACAGGGTTATATTATTATCTGTACCATATACTTCAGCATTCAGTCTTCTATTTGTGTGTCGCTTCATGTCTGTTAGTCTTGATTTCTAGATGGTGTTACCTAAAAGCAGGAACTTACTTACTCTTTTGTATTTCATTTCATCTTGCATAGGTTGAATTTAGGGCCTTGAAGCAGAAAGTAGGAAGTAGTTTTTTTCTCCCCAGCAAAGTGATTATTAAAAAAGACATTTGCAGTCTTACACAACCTGACTATTATGGAAGTCATTTGCAAAACTACACGGATATGGCCTATATTGAATTGCCTGCCTTCGCAAAGGGAAGGGGAGGGATGGATGGGGAGAAGTTGGAACTCAAAGTTTTAGGAACAACTGTTGAGTATTGTTCTCACAACTAGGAAATAAGAAATACAGGTAATGGGGTATAGAAAGTTATCTTGCCCTACAGGACAAAAGAGAAGTTGGGGATAATGAAAGGGAGGGATGTTAGAAGGGAGGGCAGATTGGTGATAGGGGTAATTCGAATGCTTGGCATTTTGGGGTGGGAGAGGGGAGGAATGGGGAGAAAATTTGGAACCCAAAATTTTGTGGAGATGAATGTTGACAATTTAAATAAATAAATTTAAATACAAAAAAAGACATTTGGTCAAATACATAGTAAAGACATTACTGAAAGCCTTTTTTTTTTTTCATTTTTCTGGAGAAGAGAGTAGCCTAAAATAGTGAGTAAGTGAAAATGAGTATATGGTCTTGTGTTTAACTGTACAATTAGATAAAGAATACATTCTGAGAATGTCACAGAAGGAAATGGATAAGAATCCAGTCTAGTAATTGGAAGAATTGGAATTAAGTTGAAGGCAACCCTGAAATTCTGTGCTTAAAGATAAGAATCCAGTCTAGTAATTGGAAGAATTGGAATTAAGTTGAAGGCAACCCTGAAATTCTGTGCTTAAAATAAGGTAAATTATTTGTGGTTCCCATTTTACCTTGACAGCCAGTTCCAGGCCTAGTGAAATAAAACAAGGGAAATACATTTATTTCAAGTTTCACCTTAGCAATTACATAGCCTTGTATTTAGTTCCATCAGAAAGTTATTTTTGTAATAGACTCTATAAAGTCATTTTATCTCCTTTTACTTCAAGTATCACTAATAACTGACAAGCTGGGAATTCATCGAGATTTTGAATGTCAATTTGGCATCCTTATGATTGAGTTAGGAAAGAACAGAGCTGTAGATGTATGCATTTATGTATGTATATGTTCCTTTCTGGTGTTTGTCCTTCATTCTTGAAGAGGATCATGACATCAGGGAGGCGATGCTATGACATGCAAGTGAATTGGATTTAAGTGATGGAGGGTTGTGCAGTCACCAGTCTCACTTTCTCCTCCAAAGTCATCTTGGGTCCAGTGGCCAGATATGGATAAGGACAACTGAAGATGTCCCAGGATGCAGTGAGAGAAATCTAGGCTATAAATCCCAAGGTATCTTGCAAGGTTTCAGATCAAAATTCATATTCTTTTGGGCAGAGCACCTGTAGATGAGGGTATATATGATACCCTATGTGGACAGAGGGAGAGAAAGGAGGAGAAGTATAAGAAACACGCCAAAGTAAAAGTGACCTTCATTTCACCTCCCCTTGTTGAGAAATCCTGTTGCTGAGTGTCCCATCAGTATTCCAGTCAATTTATTATTTTCAGGAGATTGCTATCTTGATACAGTTTACATAATCACAAAGTAGAAAATTCATTTGATTAATTGATCAGACTACATGATGCCAGATATTTTTATTATTAAATTCACAGTTTATTGAGGTATAATTTTAAAATTTCCATTTTCATGGAGGAGATTATAAGAGTAGAATCAAGGACAATTTTTTTCTATAACTTTGGTCTTGATAATTTAGAATAATAGATCTTAGATATTAAATTTTATAGACCCATACAATCAAAGCTATAGATCTGAAAGGGAACTTAAAGATCATATAGTCCAACCATCTTGTTTTATATAGATAAGAAACTTGAGTCCTAGAGGGATGAATTGCTTGGAGAAAGTCACACAGGCAGAGTTGGGTTTGAAGTCAGGTCCTCTGACTCTTAATAGAGTGTCCTCTTGTTTTAAAGAAAAGATGCTCTATTCTAACTAACATTCATTGGAATAATATGTGGAGATGCTATTTTCTCTATACACGCAATCATAAGATTAATTTTGCCTAAGAAGTTTCAGTACACACTACGGTGATACCTTGGCCTTTTTCCCCTTTCTTCTTGGTTTGCCACAATATGTTGAATAGGAGGTGTGAGCTGGCACTTTCTGGAACTGTCAGTTATATTTGTATATATCTTTCCCCCTCCTCCCCCCAGCATAATTGATCACAGATTCATAACTAGTAGAAAGACTCACCTAGAGTTGATTATATAGTAGCCAATATCCTGCACGCTAGATGCACAAAGAGATGCAAAGTTCAGATGAGGCATAATCCCTCCCTGACCTCATGGAATTCGTAGTCTAGTAGGCAGATGAGGTAAAAGCACTGGCAGCTATAATAGAGAGTATATTAGTACATTAGAGCTGCTAAACCAAGTGCCATGTGAGGGCTGAGAAGATGGATACTCATGGAGGATAAGGGAAGGTTTCATGGAGGAGGTGACCTATGAGTTAGGCTTTAAAGGATGAACAGAAATTCAAGGGTTGAAGAGAGAGGAAAGGCATTTCTGTAGTAGTGAACAGGGTGAGCAAAGGCACAGAGTTAGAGGGGAATATAGGACATCTTGGATCGGGAAAGGGAGGGAGTCACAGAGAGGGTCTGTAGTTTAGAAGACACAAAGAGGAATAGTATCATTGAAAAGGTCAAAAAGATAAAGTGGCAGCAGATTTTGCAGCTGTTTGATTTTGAATTCGATGGCCATAGAGAAGTACTTGGATCAAAAATGTGGAATGCCTAATGCCATGTGCATAAAGAAGATTAGTTTGGATCTATCATGAAGGGTGTATTGGTATGGAAAGAAGTACTGGGAAAATTGTTAGAAGGCTATTTAAAAATTTCTTGAGGATGTTATCAAGGGTATGGTAATAGAAGTAGGACAGCTGTAGAAGTGACAAAAGGGATAGTTGTAGAAGTGACTTGAAATGACAGGACTTGGTCCTAATTGATTGATATGAGAGGTGGAGGAGAGAGAAGAGTTCAAGATGATCCTGTAGTTTACTTGGCTGTATAAAGACTCTCAAGACTGATTAGATTTGCACTGGGCATATTTCATCATCCCCACATCCAAGGGCCAGTTAATGAATATTCTCTTGTTGTGCTGGGATTTGCTTCTTTCTAATATATTTGATATAAATAAATGAGCCATGGACTAGAGCTTTTGGGTCTTTGTTTTAAACTGTGTGGATGGAGGTTCATTGTGGGAGGATTTGTCCTATAATGAACTTACACAGTACAAAAAAATTCTTTAGTCTTAAAGTTTTAAAAACACAAAAACCAAAGAGCATTCAGGATTACTCAGATAAGACAAATTAAAATTTAAACTTTCTCTTAAGAATTCAGTCCTCACTTTTCTCTCTTTTTGCAGAGAAAGTCCTAATGTGTTCTTCTTTACCTTTTTTTTTTTTTGCTATGACCTCATTTCCCCATCTTCAACCCTTTTTCGCTCCACAGTTATCATTTCTGCTGAATAATGAATGAAGGGAAAAACAAAACAGATCTGTGATGAGTGAACAGGACTGTGACCCACTGAACATGACTGAGGAAATAATGCAATGAAATCTTGTATTTATGTTACGTTAATCTACACTTGGTCATCATTTAAATGTTTTGGAACCTTGTCAAAATTTTCATCATCTCAAGGAATACCAGAAAAACAAGAAGGTAGCATATGTTGTTGGGCAAAGCACTAGACCTCTGGAAGTATGGAACTATTACAGTTCCTGCTTTGTCACCTCTGTTACACTAGGCAACTCCTTCCCTGTCTAGGACTCATTTTCCTTCTATCAATCAAAAAATATTTATTAAGCACTTACAGTGCGCCAAGCATTGTGCTTGGGGATACAAAGAAAGGCAAAAGACATTCCCTACTCTAAAAGAGCTCACAGTCTAATGAGGAAGATGATGTACAACTATATACAAGCCATTTATATAAATAAATTGGAGCTAGTTGGCATCAAATTGACAAGAATGACAAAAAATGAAAACGATCACTTCTAGAAGTGTTATGGGAAGTTAGATACACTAAGTACATTGTTGTTGGAGCTTTGAATAGGTCCACCCATTCTAGAAAGCACTTTAGAATCATACTTAACAGTCACTGTATTTGTTTTGATCCAGCAAAGCTACCACTATGTTCCTATGACACAAGGAGGTCAAAGACAGAGGAAAATGTTCCGTATGAATACAGATCAGTTTGAGAATGACTGAACAAACTGTGGAATCTAATATGACTTAAATGAGGCATGATGGATAGAGAGCTGACTTGAAGTCAAGACTACCGATTAAAGTCTCTTCTCAGACTGACACTAGCTGAGTGACCCCAGGCAAGTCTTTTAACCTCTCAGTGCCTCCAGCCAGCTCTCTAGAACTTTCAGTTGCTGGACAGAGTTGCTTCCCTCTACATAGTGGGAAGAGAAGCTTCTTCACCTAGAGTTTCCTCCATGAATGAATTCACCTATTTATTCCAATTGTCATGGAATATTTTTTTGCTATATGGTAAATATGAAGAAACATAAAATTTAGATAAATTCAAAATAACTCAGGAAAGCTTGGATGAACATATATAGAGCCAAGTAAGAAAAACCAAGAGAACAACTTACATGATGGCCATAATGATGTAACGGGGAGAACAAAACAAATGAAATTCTTAGAACTCTGAACAATGGAGTATCTAATCATGACTACACAGACCTGATTCCTCCTGATTCTGAGCAGAAAGATAGGGGATGATAGATGTGAATAAAGCATATATTGGCAAATATGACTAATAGTTTTATTTGTTTTGCCAAATGAATCTGTTTATTATGAGAGAGGGATCTGTGAGGTAGGGACAATCATTAAGAAGTGACAGTTATAAAAAAGAAAGAAAGAAATGATATCAATACTATATTTTAAAAGAAACAAAAAATAAGGGCATCAAGTTAACATTTCACTGTATCAGGCAGCCAAGTAATTCTAAGACTCAAGTTATGTGCGTTAATTTGCATTGGTGAATGGAATTTCCATGTCAGAAGTTCTTGCACTGATGAAATCACAGGTCTTGGTGGGGAAAAATGGGTTTACATATGCTGATCACAAACCATTGATGCGTTCTCATCCCTTTATGATTTCATCTATTTAAATTATTCACTAAGCATTTATGAAATATTTCCTATGTTCCAGTCATCTGTGAGTGAGGTGATAAGATTTGATACCAAAGTCTGTGGGTTGGGATAAAGGGGCGTATATGATTGATTTCGCAAAGGAAAAGTCAATAGGCTTTGGCAGCAGATTAGATAATGGGTATGAGAGTGAGGAATCAAGGATGACAGTTAGGTTGGTAGTTCAAGTAACTGGGTAGTATCTTTGACAAGTAATAGTGAAGTTTGGAAGAGAGGAATGTTTGAGGAAAGATAATCACATCTTTTTGGGATGTGTTGAGTTTGAGTTGTCTGTAGGACATTTGGGTCAAGATGTCCAACAAGCAGCTGGAGATGTGAAACTGGCCAAAGAGATCTGAGAATCATCTGTATAAAGATGATAAATAAATTCATGGAAGCTCATGAGATCAGGTGAGATAGTATAAAAAGACAAGGAAGAGGGAACATAAAAAAGCAGGAATGTGGGAATGGTCTGCAAGGAGACTGAGAAAGAAGGGTCAGACAGGAAAAGAGAGAAGAAAGCAGAGTCTTTCAAGACTAAAGAGGACTGAGCATTCAGGAGAACATGATCTATAGTGTCATAGGCTATAGTGAAGTCAAGCAGGATCAGCCCTAAGATAGACTTTAGATCTGGCAATTAAGCCATCACTGCTAATATTGAAAAAAATAGTTTCATTTGAATGATGAAGGCAGAAATCTAGGTGTCTCTTTTAAGAGAGTTTAGAATTGAATGGGAAGGGAGGGAAATGGAAACACCAGTTGGAGACAGCTTTTTGAAGGAGTTTAGTTGCAGAGAGAAGAGAGGTATAGAATAATATCTAGGACAGATGGTTGGATCAAGTGAGAATTTTTTAAGAATTGGGGAGACATAGCATGCAGGATAGTGGCCACTAGATTGGGAGAGACTGAAGACAGGAGAGTGAGAATGGTAGTAAAGGCAGTGTGCAAAGAAGGTAGGAATGAAAGGGATGAAAGATTAAGGTAGAGTTCCCTTGGCTTAAAACAGGGTAAACGAGAACATGGTGAGACAAGACATTCGAGCTATTGAGAGACGAGGAGAGGGCGCTCTCAGCTAGTGGCCTCAATTTTTTTTCATTAAAGTATGATGTAAGATCCTCAGCTGAGAGGGTGGGTGGGAGCCTTAGGAGGTTTGAGAAGGTATGAACAGTTTGGAATATTTACCATAGTGGGTGGGCTAGGGAATCATTTAGGGGTGTGTAAAAGGGTTACCTTTCTTTAGCAAAGGCCCATTTGAAATTTGGTAACATAAATTTATACTAAATCTAATTTGTACAGTATGGTGATCTTCCCCAACTGCATTCAGCCTCAGGTAGATAGGCACAGGAGGAGTGGATGGTTGGAATCATCCAAGGCTGGGATTTGATAAGGCATGGTTGGCAATAGAACAAGGAGACAAGGATTGAACTGGTTCATTAAGAGGTTACCGCCTTCCCTTGTCCATGAAGACATTAAAGATTACACCTGAATGGCTTTTCTAGATAGTAATTGTGTTCTATTGCAACTTGGAGATTTTTAAAAAATATATAGAATAGTCATTTCTCATATGATGTGTTTCTTAAGTGTTTTTTGGTTTTTTAACAGGCTTGAAATTTCATTGGTTTGGAGATCTCCCTGTTAAGGAAATTCCCTTCACGAATGATGGGTACCTTCCCTTCAATTTATAGTCTAAGAGAACTGTCTGCAACACTGGGAGGTTGGCTTGGCCAGGGTCACACGTGGGTTGGCCAACTTGAAAATGCAGTATGATGCCTTGCTGTCATCCTTACTCCAAACTTTTCCACCTACTAGTACATCTCCCTTCAGACTTTGTCCTCGTATTGTCAACTGAAATAAAATTTAAGACTGTTCACAGATCTCACAGTCCACTCATTTCTGGAGGTCTTGTCTCTTCTAGCCCTTAAGGATGAGTTTTTGAGTGCTTAAAAAATTAAGATGACTCTTAGTGAAGGTAACATTAGGAATTGAGGTGAATGGATGGAGCGACAGAGACAATGAGAAGTGAAATCATAGAAAATTAGTGCCGCAAAGGACCTTAGAGATCATATAGCCCAACAATCTCATTTGATCACTGAAGAAATGCAGTTGGTTTTGCCCCAAATCTGCTGCGGTTCAATATTTTCAGGATATTCCTCTCCATGGGACCACTAAAAACTGAACTCCACTCACTAAATAGAAATAATTTAGAGATACAGAGGAGGAAAAAAGAGGAAATGAAGGGAGTTCAGAAATACAAAAGAATCTATAATGGCTCCTATGTAATATAATTTTTAACAACAATCCTAAAAATATGAAAAAGAAAATTATCCTGGAAAAAACTAGAAAAAGGGTACTGATACATTTCTGTTCTTATCATAATAATAATGATAATGGGAATTTATGTGGCCGTCTAAGATTTACATAGCCACAGTAGCCAATTTTACGCTTGGCATCTATTGTCGGTAAACGTAAGGCAATTGGACTAAATGACATCTGAGGTCCTTCTCCTCTCTAAATTTGCAGTTCCCATTTTATAATGAGGCAACTGAAACTTGGAGATTGTGACTCCATTTGCTCGTCATCACACAGCGAATGTTAGAGGTGAGATTCAAAGCCAAATCTTACCGAGTATAAACCCAATATTCTTTCTATTCTACCCTCTTTTTCTGTGCCATCTTTTTATTCCACCACAGTACCTCCAAGGCCTGATATAGGCTGGTGGAGCCTACTCTGCAGCCCCAAGAGAAGTACAAAGGAGCTTTATTGGAGGCTGCTGTTCTGACCAAGAGAAAGAGGAGAGAGGCAGAAAAGAAAAAGAAAAAACTGTGTTCTGCTCCCATGAAGGAAAGAAACTTGAGTCAAGTCGTGGGGAGTCTTTTGTCTTCAAGGCCCCTCTGTTTACTGTAATTCAAGGAAGAACATATACCATTATCCAGGTCTGCTCAGCTCAGTGCTTTTGAGGGCTAGATGGAGGTAACATTATACCTTTTATAATTCAAGTCAGTAGAGTTTTTGACCATATTTTCTAGGGAAAGTATTTGTTTTGAAACTATTTTCAAGGAAGTCCTGCCCTATTCGTGACAAAAAGCTGCCTTCTTTAACTTGTTCAAGGAATTCATTGGGAAGCATAAATCTGACCCAAAGATATCCTGACCTGTTAATAAATGTAAATCCACTTCCACAGCCTTGTCACCCTGAATGTGCTTCCTGAGATTACTTTTTGGTTAAAAATAGGGAGTAGGAGGCAAAAATGGTAAAGTGGATATAATCCTGCCTCAGACACTTATCAGCTATGTGACTTAATCACTTAAATCACTCTCCCAGCCTCAGTTTCTCCATCTGTAAAATGGGGAGAATAACTCTATCTACCTCACAGGATTGTTATCAGGGTCAAATAAGATAATGTGTAAAATTCTTTGCACATGTTCAGTGATGATGCTGATGATAAAGACAGTGATGTCCCCATTTCCAAATTTCCTGAAGAAAGACTGAGTGCCAGCTGTTAATTATAATGTTGCCAAGGATAACTGAGCAGAAAGGTTTCATCTAGAGAGATGAAGTAATTTGTCCAAGATCACACACAGGTAGTTAGTAGCACAGGAGGGAGTAAAAACCAGGCTTCTGGACTCAGTTCTCTTTTCACTGACCCTTCTGCCTAGTTAGGGTAGGACAGGCATCGGGAGGTCAAAAGATTCCTCCCCCATGCCAGGAGTTGTCTCCCTCCTCACCTTCATCTCCTGGTTTTCCTGACTTCTTTCAGTTCTCAGCTAAAATCTAACATTCTATAAGAAGCTTTTCCCCCTTCTCCTTAATGCTTAATTCCCTCTGAGACTCTATTTTATCCTGTGGGTATCTATTTGTACACAGTTGTTTTTCCTGTTGTCTCCACCATTATTAGAACATCATTTCCTTGAAAACTGAGATTGTTTTTACTGTTCTTTATATTCCCAGCATTAGCACATTGCATAGAGCATCTTAGACACTCAATAAATGCTTACTGACCGACTGACCCAGGGAATGAATTAAACTTTCAGTCAATTTGAGTGGCTAACTGTGAAGTGAGCATCGGTTGTCAGCATCATTTTATTTGTATCAAGTGATTTTCATTGCATTTAGCTTTTGACTACATTTCTAAAAGGTAGCTTAGTATTGTCTTTTTTAAAAAAAAAACCAAGTAAATGGCTTATGGGATAGCTAGATGATACAATGGATAGCGCTGTGTTTGTAATCAAGGAAGGTTCATCTTCCCAAATTCAAATATGGCCTCAGACACTAAACTGTATGACCCTGTACAAGTTACTCAGACCCGTTTGCCCCAGTTCCTCATCTGTAAAATGAGCTAAAGAAGGAAATGGTAAGCCACTCCCTTATCCATGACAAGAATACCCTAAATGAGATCACAGAACATTGGACATGGCTGAAACAGATGAAAAAGAACAATAAATGGCTTGTTGGTGTATGCCAGGTATCAGGATCATGAGGGGGCTTTGACTTTGACCTTGGCCTCACTTTTGCAGAGCATTACCTCTAGAATCAGTAACTTAGAAGGCACACTGAAAGCATTTATTCCAGCCTCTGCCTTTCAGCAGAAGTGAATTTTAACAACTCATTTACCTACCTCCTATGCTTTAAGATATTAATTGTAAGAAATACCACAGGTCCTTAGTGTACACCTCCAATGCTTTGTCACATATTCTGGCTTTTTGACGGCTATGCCCAGAGGACACAAGCTCAGGAAGAGTATCTCAGTTATCCGTGGACCAGCTTGGTTTAGCGTAAGAGATCTATCACTAGGCCACCAGGTGATGAATTCTTTTGGCCATGGAAATTCATAAAACAGTTGGGTAAAAAAAAAACTATATTTATGAGAAGTGATCCAATGTAGCATATGTATGTGTGTGTGAGCAATTTCAGTAGTTTGGATTTTCAACTTATTTTGTCCTTTTCTAAGTATTTTTCCTCACAACTTAAGCATTAACTGATTTGATTTATACAGCTATACATTCCTGCTGTCCCACAGAGACTTCATTCTTGTCCCTCTGACGGTTATTTCATACTTTCCTTGATGGACTATTTCAGTTTTTAAAATTCCCTTTCTTTTCCTTCCTCTTCTTTCTTTGCCCCTCCCTGCTACCGACCCCCTACCACAACCATATTCTTCCATATGCTAAAGTAATTTCCTCTTCACTCTGAATATGAAGAACTGGTAATAATGATTTTTCAAGACAGTATTAAATCATCTTTTCAAAGGTTAAAATGGTCATATGCTTTGACCCAGAAATCCCACTGCGAGATGTATATCCCAGGGTGATTGGTGATTAAAAGAAAGTTCCCATATAACCTACAATATCTGTAGTAGCAAATAACTGGAAACAAAGTAGATATCAAATAATAGGGGAATGGCTAAACAATTTGTGACACATGAATGGCCTCCATCGCCTGTTCTAAATACGATCCTGTGATGATCCTTTAATGGGACTTGCCTAAAAAGCTTTGAAAATGACGAATTCAGAAAAGCATGGGAAGTGATACGAAGAGAAGTAAGCAGAACCAGGACAAAAATATATACAATAACGACAACCATAGAAATGGAAAGAAAAAATAAAAACTGAATTCTGTGAAATTATAATGACATAGCAAACTATACCCTAAAGAAAGAGACATGAGAACGCATTTCTCCTATATTTTTTGTATGAGTGGGGGGGATTGTGGATGTAATACTGTACATATAAAGTTAGACCTCCCTCTCAGGGTTGTTGTGAGGATAAAATGAGATCATATTTATAAAGCATGTTGCAAACCCTAAAGCATTATAGCTATTGTTATTAATTGTTAATACTACCTAGCAGTAGATGTCTTTGTTACTTTTACTGAACTTTTCTCCCCTCTTTTTTTTTTTTTTTGATAAGAGATGGCCCTCTGGAACAGGGAGAGGGAAGGCATTTGTTGAGAAATATAGGTGATGTAAAAACAAAAGATTCAACATTTTAAACATTACCTTTGTTTCCTCTTTACTCTTAATTTTCATTAATCCTCTTCTTTGAATCTTTCCAAATGTAATCAACAGAGATATGGACTTGTGGGCTACAGATAAGTAAATTAAGCTCCATAAATGGCATTGTTGGGTAGAGTTCATGAAGTGTTCTTAATTTTGCTGAATTGTCAGTAGCAAACAAGGTCAAGGAGGAGGTTTGGTTGGAGACTTACATGTTCTTACATATTGCACGTTCTTCATCCTGTTTGCTTCTCCTCCTACAAAGTGGAATTCTTAAAATTCTTCTATCAGTGAAAACTGCTCCATTCTCCCCATCCTCCCCTTTATAAGCCTGTATTATAAATTCTCAGAAACTGGCACTTTGCTGAATTTTTCTTTTGAATGTCTTTAATTTACTAATTTGTATCCACCCCCTCTTTGTCTAAATTTAATCCTTTTTTAAAAGCACTGCAGAGAAAGGGAGCCATAATCATTCTCGATTGTTTCCATTTTTCTACTTAGAATCATGCCCTAAAGAAAATTTGCCACATTTTAAAAGTTACTTCTGGTATTTAACTCTCTGCTGCCTCAGTGTGCATGCACTAGGATAGAAGCAGTGAGGTAGGGCAGTGGATAGAGCACTGTGCTTGGAGTCAGGATAACCTGAATTCAAATTCTGCCCCAACTACTTATTAGCTCTATGACTCTGGGTAAGTCACTTGACATTTCTGGGCTTAATTTTCCTCATCCATCAAAAGAGGGTTTAGTGGCTTGTAAGGATCTTGTTTTACTCTAAATCTATCATCAATTTTATACTTTGTTGTCTCCAAAGACACCTTGACTATTAAAGAGTTAAAATTCTCCCTGATGCCATGATCTCTAGTGAACACAGATTTGACTCCATTTTGTCCCTCCCTTCCTTCCCTCCTTCCTTCCTTCCTTCCTTCCTTCCTTCCTTCCTTCCTTCCTTCCTTCCTTCCTTCCTTCCTTCCTTCCCTCCCTCCTTTCTTTCCTTCCTTCCTTCCTTCCTTGATTCCCTGGAATATCTTATAATGTATGGGATATCTCTTGTATGTCTTTAAAAATTTGTAACATTCTGTTCCTTATGTATATTCTGTATCTCCAGTTAGATTCACTTAAACCTCCCTCACTCCCAGCATTCCCAGCTCTGGTCCTGTCCTCCCTTCAGTTGTTCTCAGTAATATTATGCATATTTCAGACCACTGAATATTCAAAAAGAAGGAAAGATTTAGATGGTGATATCAACTTTAAAATAACCTGAATAAAGTTTCAGTCCATGGCTTCATGGCTTCTCCCTGCCAACCTCTGTATTCTGACTGCAGAGGGCACACAATATCATTGTTAATTGATCGGCCAGAAAAGAACTAGGCAGGAAAAAGGTAGAGACCCACATAATAATGAGATGGCTTTCCTTTTAAAAAAATTAAGTTCTTTTGTTTTTAAAATGTGAACATTAGCAACTTTTTAATGTTTAATGTTTTCCTTTTTTTCTCTAAAATCTCCTAGGATCTTAGGACAAGGAAAAATAAAACTACTGTGCAGCATGTTATTAAAAGTCCATCTTCTATTTAATTAAGCAGCAAGCTATTACATTTTGAACTTTCCTATCTTTTTATTTAAAATGGAATGAAGGTATTTTGCAGGAATCACCTAAGTCAGGGAGGGAGGGAACTAAGAGGAGCAGATTACGTTCATAATTTCCTTATATTTATGTTTATGTATAAAATATGGCCGTGATGGAGGAGATATTATTACTATTGATAAAACAATTCTCTTGCCAACAAGGAAAACTCATGAGAAAATATTTGTGGGACTCAGTAAATATTTTTTACAGTTCTTATGTCTGGACACTAAAGGGCAGTGTAACACTGGAAATAAAACCAGAAATGAATAGCGTTTTGTTTTCTCGGATATCACACATGATTTTCCCATTGGTTAATGCCCCGATAAGAACAAATCCCAGGATGTCCAATCTTTGCTACAAAATTTAACATTAAAATTTCTATTTCCCCATTCATATTTGCCTGATAAGAAAAGCATTTGAGTTATAAATATGTATCAATTGCCTGAGCAGGTATCATAGTTTAAAAATATTAAATTGCTGTGTTCTGTGACAGTTCCTGCTTAGAGCTCATTTCTTTTACAAGCCAGGACTCTATGACTGACATGAGCAAATGGATCAGTATCAAGGGGAAAATTCAGCCATCTAGTTGTCAGGATTTCTGAAAGGGATTGTTGATTTTCTGGGGAAAAGGAGCAAGTGATTTGTATTGTTTTTATGTTTATTTTTATTATTGACAGTCATATTATGTTCTCAGAGCAGAACTGAAGAGAGCCTAGTATAGACAGAGAGAATTATATACATATATAGTAAATATTCTTATTATATATTATACATGTATCATTATAATTATGTTTTACATATATAGGTAACTGTTCGAATTCGGCTCATGTCTAACCAAATGAGATGACTGATGTTGAAGCACGTTATAAGTCATAAAATTCTATGTAAAATGCCAGTTATCAACATTATCTTTTTAGAACAGTGCGTACCAGAACTAAAATCTGTGTAGTGTTCAATGCAAATCAGTTATATGAGAAAGACAACATCTACTGATTTATTTTAGTTGTTCTAGAACTGATTTTTGTGAACTTAACTCTTTATATCTGAAGTGAGAGCATTGTGAGATAGTGCATAGAGAGTTGGCTTTACAGATAAGAAGACCTGGGTTCAAGTCTTCCCAGAGCATCCATAGCAGTGTGACTGTGGACAAAGCACTCGACGTCTCAGTGCTCCAGGAAACTCTGAGTACAGACAGATGTCCCTCCTTAGGAGAGGGACTTTCCATTCTGAATGTTTTATATGTTCATGAAATTATAGACCTGAACACTCCCCTCACCCCTTACCTAACCACTTAAAAGAAACAGAAGTAAATGTTTTATGATGTAAGCATGTGCTATTAAAGTCACAGTCCAAATGTCATGTATTAGTGCCCTGTTATACCAGTTAATATATATTAACATTGTGCATTGTTATACCAGTGCATTGTTATACCAGTTAATATATATACATTTTCATCCCAAATTATTGCTACATATATATACATATATACACATATATACATATATATATGTATATATGTGTATATATGTATATATATATAATACTTTTTTGTTATACCTTTGTTATACCAGTTATATATATGCATTTTATACCAGTTAATATATATGCATTTTCATTGTTATACCAGTTAATATATATGCATTTTCATCCCAAATTATTGCTACATATATATACATATATACACATATATACATATATATATGTGTATATATGTATATATATATATATATATAAAATACTTTTTTATCCATGGGTATTCATAAAGCTTAAAACACTTTATAAATGAGTTGTCAGTATTGGGTCCAGTGCCTCAAGGATCTGTGGTTTTATAGATATGGGGCTTTCCATTTCCAAGGCTAATCACTAGTCTTTAAGTTCATAAATATATCTTAGGGAATAACCAGAAGACTCAGAAAAGTTAAGTAGCTTGTCCATGGTCACACAGCTAATTAGGATCAGAAACCAAATTTAAATCTAGGTTTTTCTGACTCTAAATCCCACACTCTTTTCTATTTTTGTTCTTGTTGTTGTTATGTAATATTAAAAAAGGAACTCTCACTAGCATTCAAGTTTTCTTACAGAATTCATATGTACAATTTATACTCTTGATTGATCTAGTGGAAGCATCTTAACTCAGGTCAATAAGCATTTATTTATTTACCTTTTTTGAGGCAATCAAGTTTGACTTGCCCAGGGTCGTATAGCTAATAAATGTCTGAGTAAGTGTCTGAGGCTAGATTTGAACTGAGGTCCTGCAGACTCCAGAGTTGGTATTTGATCTACTGCACCATCTAGTTGCCCCTTCAATAAACATTTTATTAAATGTCAGATACACACATACACACACACACACTCACACTCACATACACTCAGAGCCCTGTGTCAGGTACTGGGGGAAGATAAAAGTTTGGGTAAGACACACATCATGGTTTATTCTTCCCATTCTAGGAGTGCCTCTTTTTTGTCTTGGAACCTGAATGAATTACTTTTATGTAATTAATACTAGCTAAAGATCTTTTGAATATATGATAACAGCTGGATGACGCAGTGGATAGAATGCTGCGCCTAGAGTTAAGAAGACTCATCTTCCCAAGTTCAAATCTGGCCTCAGACATTTACTAGCTGTGTGACCCTAGGCAAGTAACTGTCAACTCAGAACTCACGTCAGAAAATGAATTGCAGGGGCTACCACAAAAGAAAAAAAAAGAAAGACTTTTGGTGAAAACCTTTTTAATATTTATCTACTCAGCTTTAATTATGTCAGATCCTCAAACGTAATGGAATAATATGATTGCTGAAAGTGAAATTTCACAATAGCTGAATCATTGCAAAGACTGAATAGCCCTCAGTGGTAAGAACAAAGAAATGGAGCCAAGTACGGAATGCATTTAGAGATAGAGACTTCCCTGTATAAATGAGTAAATTAAATTTTGGCAGGAGGCAGTGGCATATACATGCCAAGTTTTAACTGGAAGCAAATTATAATGGCCAGGTTACTAATTGAGCAAAAAAGGGAGGCAAATGATAAATGTGACCATTGGTTTTTTACAACCACATTGGAGGGTTGCTGAGGGTAAAAAGCGTTGCTCATCCTTGGTTACTAGGATCATATTGTTCAGACACTGGAACTGTTAATATTCAGCAGGTAAAAGGACATTTTCCTTTTCAGAGCATGGGACTAGGTGAACAGTTTTTGTAGGTTTCTCCCCCATTGCAATGCCCTCTCTTTTGTAACATTCCATTGAACTATTCTATTGAACTACTGAACTGATGAGGATAACCTTTCAACAGGGGATATCTTAGTATTTCAGAGGCTGTAACGTGATCAAAGACACTTGGTAAAGATACAATGGCTTTGGGGAGTTTAAAACAAAGCCATCACTACAGAAACATGTCCTTTTTTCATTTGTAGAGGGCACTCTTGTAAAGGAAATGCCATTGGAAGAGGCACCACTGGAAACCTCGAACAGCTTGGTGATGTAATTGTCACCATGGAGATCTCATTCCAAGGAGAGGGAATGAATTCCACGCAGCTCTGCTTTAGAAATGTGTCAATAGCAGATGCCTTTATTGCCTTTGTCTGACTCTCCACCCTGGCAGAGAAACTTGAGCCGGAAGCAAAGGCGAGAGGAAGTACATATTTGTCAGTAGTGAATTATTTTTTCGTAAGCAGCTTAGTCTCTTGGGATAAATGTGTGTAATGACTGATTAATGAAATAGGTAAGAATAAAGAGTTTCACCAGAGACAATTAGGAAGATGGATATCCTTTCCCTGAGTCAGGGGATATCATTCAACTTGCTTTTTTCTTCTTTTTTTAATAAATTTCTCATTTTGGAAAAACATTCTTTCCATTATACACTATTGTATTTGGTAAAGAAAGCGACTGGTGATTGCAATTTGTATATTATATGAAATAATGTATCACTTTAAATGGAATAGTGCATACTTAATTATGAGTATACATATTCATGAACTAAACATTCTCATAATGCTGAATTTTTAAAAATCTTTACTACGATGCAATGAAAGAGAGAACATTTTAATCTCCTTAAATTGCCAGCTATTTCATTCATTTATTTATTTTTCTCTGCCTGTGATTACACGAATATAGGGAGATCTCAGTCAGGTGACTCAGTCTACCATTGTAGATGAACAGCTTTTCTGAAATTAGAGAGTTACCTGGTTAGGAAAAGAGCTTGGAGTCACAAAGTATTTGTTAAAGCATATGGCTTCCCATCTGAGACCAGTTCTTTATCTATTGTGCCATGTAGCCTGTTTTATAACACTCAATAGTCAGATGGACTTGTGGTTTTATTCATATGAATATTCCCTCCTAGGATTCAGATCACAACCTATTCATGTCTCACCATCCAATGGGGCTCTTATCCCTGTCTTGCTCATCACAGAAAGTCCTAGCCAGTGTGATTTAGACTCATCTCACTTCCACATCAAGACATATGGAGAATACTGGTGAAATATGTGGGCTGTCCCCTCCATTTCTCTCACTCTCACCATATGATCAGTTCATCTTCTTTTTCTTTCATACATTTCTTTGATGCCACTCTTTAAAATGTTCCCTCTTTGTAATCCTTTGTTTATAATGGGTTGCAGCCTGTTTGTACCCACCATGCAGCTTTCCTTTGACCTTTGGATTGCTTTCAATTTTAATTCTTCAGAGACTATATAGACTTCCATGACTTGAAGCTGTCCAACATTAGAAGCTTATGGTCATCAAAAGAACTTTGCAGTTTCTCACATCTTCCACATGTTCATGGGCCCGATTCATATCCAGTGAAATGTTATTTCTTTCCTTTAGACCATAAACCAGCTCCTCGAAATCTTACTTGTCTCTCCAAGGATAATCTGTAAGCCTTCCTTGCATTTAACTGCGATGTTCCTTCAGCTTTCTAGTTTCAACGCAGAGAGAATATGAAAACTTATAGAAAGCAGTTCATTGGTTACTGAACAAGAATCTGGCATTGAAAGTACCCACAGCTAAGCTTATGTTTATAGATGGCCTAAGAACTTTGATTCTTAGAACCTCTACCTCTGTTTTTCCCATAGTGACCGCAGAAGGGAACAGTAAAGGACTGATGCCTATTTTGTGGATTTTGTTATTGTTTTGAGGTCAGTAAGTGACTGTTTATTAGAATCCTTCTGGTCTAGGGCTTTCCTCCCCTCTTTTCCGTTATATTTTTCTGCCTTTCTGGAAAGGCATGAGAAAGGAATGGTGAAGTATGGAGGTTAAGGCTCAACCCCAAGAATACCCCAGTCCTCCACTGGCCATTTTGGGTTTATTTGCATTATTTCGTTTGTTACCATAGCCATCAAATACTTTGAATAGGTTCAGCAAACTATTTCCTCATCTGTGAAGTAGAGATATTGAACTAGAAGAACTCCAAGGTCCCTTTCATGAAATACAGTGAATGGATTTTTTCTTATTAAAATTTCATGTAATTACCCAAGTGTTTAGGAAGGACCACAAGATAAAAAAGTAGGATTGGGGGGCAGAATGCTTGAATAGAAGTGCTAGATTTTAATTAGAGGAGATGAGTTCAAATTCCAGCTGAGCTGCAGTATTTTTGTGATCTCTAGCCAATTACTTGATCTCTCTAGGCTTCAGCTTCATCATTTATAAGATAAGGGAGTTGGACTAGCTTGCTTCTCCGGTCCTTTCCACTCTCAATCTGTAATCCTGTGATCCCTGAGAATGACAAACACTTAAAATTCATTTCATTTCAGCAAATGTCTAGGTCCCAGGGACCTAAAGATGAAAATGAAAGTCTCTTCCCTCAAGGAGCTTACTTTTTAATTACAGTATTGCCATGGATACATAAATTAGTATAATATAAGGAAAAATGAGGCAAAAGAGAAATCTTTTTAAACAAATTACTTAGGGGAACAAGGAAGGGAGCCCAGGCTCTTGAAGGAAAATAGTTTCTGAGAAGTGGGAAGAAGCAGAAGAGTTATGTCCGACAGCTTATTAAAATGTGTGGGGACCAGATATGTAGTATGGAGCTCAAGGAACGATTAGCCTAGCTTAGCTAGAATTCATGAAGGGGAGAGTGAGGTAAATAAGGCAAGAAAGGTAAGTGAGAGCCTGACTGTGGAGGCCCTTAATGCTGGGCTAAGATTATATTTTAAGCCTGTAGGTAGTTGGAAGTCAGTAGAAGTTTTTAGTCATGAGAAAAAGCACGCTAAAAATAAAGTTGTTAACTTCCTCAGTAATGTTTCATGGTTTCCCAGTTCCATTTGCAGTATAGCACCCTCTTTGCCAAGCTGACAACCTTAGAGGAACTAAAGAATCCTAATGGAAACCAATAAGTCACTGCCAGGTTCCTTGGACTCTGAGAAATGGGTCACCAGTTTGTAAAACAGGATGTTACCATCACAAGGAAGACACACTTGCAATGGGCTTAACAACTCCATTTTGATAAAAGACTAATGGAAATTAGAGAGCTGAACTGGATAATGATGCTTTCCTCCAAGTGCCTCATATCCATATGTAGACAGCAGCTTCAGACTCCTTGAGACTCCACACCTCAAATCTCATGGAGAATTGAGTGGCTCTTGTCTCCAGTAGAGACAGATCCCATCATGATTAGCCTAGAAGGACTGTAGGGTTTGTAGAATCATGGGCTCCTGGCTGCAGAACTGGAAGGGACATCAGGGGCCAGAAGATGCCCCTTCATTTTGATGAGGAATTTGAGGCATAAGGGAGCAAGGAAGCTTCCCAAGGTCACAGAAAGTAAGAGGGAAAAGTGGTATCAGCAAAGCAACTGCCTTTGTGTCAGACTTTATTAAAACTGAAACCTCTTGCTGCACTGTGCTGAACAGGTACATTTTATTGTCATTTTTAAAAATTTGTATACCACATTTGCAAACAAAAGTTTAGGTAGAATTTGATGACGATTGTGTCCTAAGGGATACTTTCCTACTTCAAAAGTAGTGGCATCAGAGAATAAATACTATTATTGTCTTGCTGTAACTCCGTGAATACAAAAGTAATTCTTAAGTAATAAGGATATTGTAGGTTTTTAAAACTTTTGGGCTAATCGTTCTTTAGGGTTTCATTTTTATTTTGTTTTATTTATTTATTTTTTGATAAAGAATACTTTTTATCCAAACATTCTAGAAGGTGATTTGGAATTATACACAACTGTATGTACCTTCTGAGATCGAGTGATACCACTGCCCCTAAAGGGGTCAAAGATAAGGAGAAAGGACCCAGAGGTCCAAAAATATTTAAAATAAATTTATGGTTGTTGCTGAAGCAAATCTCTGGAAACAAACTGGTTATACAGCAGTTGGGAGACAGCTGAATAAATAGTATTGTATGAGTTTAATCGAATATAATTGTGCCACGATAAATGACAAAAGGGATGAATTTAGTGAAACCAGGGAAGACTTATGAACTATTTCAGAGTGGAATGAGCAGTCGTACACTAACTACAATAACATGAAGGAAAACAATTTTCAAACATTTAAGGAGTTCTGATCAATGGCAGTGATCAATCATGACGGATGATGAAGCATGCCTTCTACCTCCTTGGAAAGAGATGATAGACCAGAGCAGAGGTGGGGAACCTGCAGCTTTGAGGCTACATCTGGCCTTCTGGGTCCTCTGGTGTGGCCTTTTGATTGAGTCCAAGTTTTACAGAACAAATCCTTTTATTAAAGGGATTTGTTCTGTGAACTTTGGATTCAGTCAAAGGGCCTCACTTGAGGACCTAGAGGACCATGTATGGCCATGTGTCTGCAGATTCTCCACCTCTGGACTAGAGATACAGAATAGAACATGCATTTTCAAACATATCCAAAGTATGATTTAAAAAAAAAATTGACTATACGTATTGGTAATAACCAATAGTAGTTGTCAGTGGAGTGGGTAGTTAGGGAAAGTGATTCAAAAAAGGAAGAAAAGAAAAGAGAATGTCAATGAAATGTTAACATAATACACAGAAGAGAGCAGAAAGAAGTTCAGAAATCATAGGCAAACATGTCAGTATTGGTATGATTATGTTTAATTCCATGTATGCCTAAAAAATATGGTACGTATAAGATATTTACATTCTCACATAATTCTTTTTCCCCCTGTTTTTTGTATATGGAAACATTCATGTTTGTTGAGGTTAACTAGCTTCATGAAAAAGAAAAAGAAATAAAGAATACTTCCTGCCTATTGATTAGAGAGTTGAGTGATGCTGTAAAATGATAGGGCTCTGGTCACTTCAGATCTAACAGAAAAGGCAGCCCTCTGAAGCATGATATATTACCTGGTGAATTTTCATATAATCAGTTGGTCCTAAAATTCCTTTGATTCCAGTTCTTTACTATGGCCATGCTACCCCCACCTCCTAACTCCCCTACCTCCCACTGCCTGCATGCAGACATTAATCAGTCACTGAATGTTACATGTCTTCTACATACAGAGCACTCTGCTAGGCACTGTGTAAAGATTCAAGGATATGTAAGCCATGCACACTGATCCCTTGAGAAGTTTATAATTTTGTGGAAAAGAAAAGACATTTATACATTGAAGAGGGATTTGTATTTGCAGAAACTTAGGGAAGGTTTCTTGTAGAAGGTGAGATTTTTAGTTGGAATTTAAAAAGAAGCCAAGGAGGTCAGTATTCTATGCAGAGGAGAATGTTCCAGGAATAGAATATAGCCAGAGAAAATGGCTAGAGCCAAGAAATGGAGTATCTTGTCCAGTGTCCATTCTTGTCCGGAATGGCCAGTGTCACTGGATCAAAAAGAATATGGTGGGCATTAAGGGGTAAGAAGACTGGCAAAGTAGGAGGGGGCTAGGTTATAAATGGATTTGAATGCCAGAGTATTTTGTAGTTGTTCCTGGAGCCAAAAAAAGTCACTGTATTGAGTAGGGAATGACATAATAAGCCCTGCACTTTAGGAAAAATCATATTAGTGGCCAAATGGAAAATGAACTGGAGAGGGAAGAGACTTGAGGCAAGCTGGCTCACCAGCAGGCTATTCATGTCAATCAAGACATGAGGAAGGGCCTGTATTAGAATTATGGCAGTGTCAAAGGAAAAAGGGGAGTATTCAAGAGATGTTATAAAGGTGAAATCAACAGGTCTTGCCAATACCTTGAATATGAGGGGTGAGAGATATTGAGGAATCCGAAGCTTGCAAGCTGAAGGGACTAGGAGAAATAGGGAAGGTCGGAGATTTGGAGGGTTTAGGAGGAAAGATAATGAATTCTGTTTTGGACACATGGAGTTTAAGATGTCTACTGAACACCCAGGTCAAGGTGTCTGAAAGGCAGTTGGAGATGGGAGACTGCAGGTCAGCTAGAGATTGGGACCAGAAAGGTAGATTTGAGAATCATCTGCATAGAGATGGAATTAAATCAATGAGAGTTGAGATCACCAAGACAAGTAGTCATGGAAGCCCTTTATGGAGAAGGGAAGATTTAAGCCAGGCCTACAAGAATGGAGAAGATCTCAAAATGTAGAATATTTTTCTGCAATTTGTTGGGTGTATATTGATGTGGGAGGGGCATGTAGATGTTAGACTAGTTAGGCTAGTTTACTTGGATGGGAGGGTTTGAAAAAGTTTGAATTGAAAAAAACAGAATAGTTGGGAGAATAGATTGCAATGAGATTGTAAGTTGCCTGGAATTCCTGAAGATGAACTTGAATTATATTTTGTAGAAATAGGGGAAGCCATTGAACTTTACTGACCATGAGAATAGTTAAACTGAAAATGTTGCAAGAAATATTAACTGGCAAGTAAGTATTGGACCAGAGAATTAGCAAACAAATTAGGGCGCTTAGGCCAGTAGATCCTGATGTGATCAGGACCTGAAGTAAAGTACCAATTGTGAAGATGAAAGAGAAAGAGTAAATGCAAGAAAGAATCATCAGCCTTTAGTGAGGGTTATGGAGTATAATAGAATTTGAGAAGACTAAAAATGATGGCATCCTTTATAGAAATAAGAATCCAGGAGAACCGGTTAGTGCAAGGAAATCAATTTGGCTTTAGATATGTTAAAATCAGCATGGTGATGGGGTGTACAGTAGGAAAATAGACCTAGATGGTAGAAGGATAAGCAGTGTAGAGAGCTGCTTTGGGGGCAGAATTAAAGCCCTGAAAGTTTTCTGACCAAGAGAAGCATGGAAGACCAAGGAACCAACCTTGGTCAATGTCCACACGCAGGAATGGGAAAAGAAAGAGACATGATTCAAGGAAACCAAGAAGGACAGTTGGAGAAGAACTTGAAAGTATCATTGAGTATCCTTAAGACCAAGGTAAAGGAGCATTTCAACAGCACAGGAGTGAAATCTCTAAAGCATATCAACTTTTTAAGGGATAAGAAGCACTTCTACGAACATTCTTAAACTGTACTTTTCATACCATACACACTTTCAAAGGATTGCGTATAGATTTCATGACAACTTTAAATGTACTTGTCTCTACATTTCTATTATTTTGCTTGTCTCCCTTGTGCCAAACAGAACTAGCTCCTTATGAACTGGAGTTTATGTTTATGAAGGATGTCACTGGTAAATCACCGATCTTTTCTCACTCAGTCCCTAAGTAATTTGGTCCTCTTCCGTCAGAACCAGAACAAAGAACCATCAACCAACCCCACGTAATCAGATTCTGGCAACCTTTTTTCCTTTTAAACAAATTTTGAGTATCTTTTGTTCCAATGTTACCTACATTTTTCCCTATAGAAAGTCTCTTTTCTCTGAGAGCTGTTCCATATAACAAAGAATTTTTTAAAAAAAGAAAGAGAAAGGAAAAAGAGAAAGAAAAATCAGCAAACTCAATTGGTACTTTGAAAAGAAATGATATGCAGTGTTCCATCCCCTGCCCCCTTCTCTCTCTCTCTCTCTCTCTCTCTCTCTCTCTCTCTCTCTCTCTCTCTCTCTCTCTCTCTCTCTCTCTCTCTCTCTCTCTCTCTCTCTCTTCCCTCCCTCCTTCCCTCCATCATATGGAGAAGTTTAAGGTGGTGAGACTAGGAACTTCTAAAGTCAGCTCAGGTCTAGACATTCAGCTCTTTCCCTACTAACAGAAAGCGAAATGAAATGACAGCCCCGAATCAGTAAAAGCATTTAATGGGAACATAAAATAGAAACATAAAACAATGGAAACAGTCTCAGCACCCACTTTTAATTCTTCCCAGCCTAGCCCCGGAAGGAAGCTTCCCCCTTCCCAATTCATGCATGTGATGGGGAAACAGGGTAAAATCTCCTAGTCTAGCTGCTAGGACTCTCCTTCACAGAGCCCAGATGTCTACCTTATGAGTCAGAATTTAGAGATCGTCATTTACTCCCACTTGCTCTCAGCCACCCACCAATGTTAGCTCCCAGGCATCACTCCACCCCCAGGAGCCTCCCTCCACAGCTTCTACCTCATACTGGCAGACCCTAGCAGTTTTTGCACCTCTGCTGGCTTACAACATGCTCCTTATGGTTTGGCCGGCAGCCTGCCTCTCCCTAGTGCATACTGACCTCCATTTCTAGGTGGCTCCATCACTTTTTGCTGTGTCCACCATATATGACTAAAATCCACCTCTCTCTTTCCTCCATCTTCTCATTGTGACATTCCCTGTCCTTTCAGTACTACATCTCATGGGAATTTTAAATTGACTTACTATCAAGTCAGACTTTTGGAGCCCTCATGGAAAATGTGACTACGTTTGAACAGACTAGTATTAATTTTGTTCTAGGTATTCATTTCTTTCCATCCTAACAGAAACCAAAGATGTGATGGGAAGGAATTAGGTTTGCCCTAATCTAGCTCTTCTTACATTTAAGTTATAGAATTCAATACAATATACTAAAGAAGGGATGGGGAACCCAAGGCCTTGAGGACATATGTGGTCCTTCTAAGTCCTTGGGTTGTGGCCTTTTGACTGAGTCCAAGATATACAGAACAAATCCTTTCGTTAAGGGGATTCATTCTGTGAAGTTTGGATTCAGCCCAAGGGTCTGCACTTGAGGACCTAGAGGGCCATATGTGGCCTTGAGACTGTAGGCTCCCACCCCTGTACTAAGGAATAATAGTTGTTTCCAGAAGATCCTGCCTATGATGCCCATGTATGACCTATGAACTTGAGAGAGGACTCCAAGGAGCTCCTGTTGCCTTTAGCCATTTGCCCATTATTATAAAGCATTTATCATATTAACTACCTTGGAAGGCAAAGAAATCCCAGACCTGAGAAGGAGATACTGATTGAGATAGGGGAGAATGTAGGTAAGGAAATGGAAGAATGGTGGCTGCAAGCTTTTTGGTCATTAGATAAGAATTGCGAAACAGGAATAACCTAAGCAGTCTTGGGACTGAGGGTGTCTGAACCCTGATCCAAGGCTAGCTGTTCAATCCTTTGTCCTTAATACACTTTGGATTGCTGAACCCTCAAAGACTACAGCTTCTTTTTTCTTTCTGCCCCCAAAATACCTAGCAGAATATGTTACACGTAGTAAATGCTCCATAAATACTATCACCTTGTGGGTCAACCATGTCCATAGCCCCGGGGACATCAAGGAGGATGAGTAACTGAATTTGGCCACTTAGAGGTGATTCTTGAACTCCCAGAGTGCTGCAATACAACAAAAACACTATAGCACAATAAAAAAAATTTGTAAATACCCAGTCTATGCGGGGGGGGGGGGGGGGGGTAGGGAGAGAGATACAGCTTAGATAAGATACAGATAGTCTAGTGGGGAGCTAAGGCAACACAAATAGCTATTATAAATCTATTAACATTATACTGTGGGTGGGTAAGTGGGTGTGGAACTCCTTGAGAAAAGTTGACAAGTGGGAATAATTTGGAGGGACCTTTCCCCCTAAGGCATTTTCTTTTCCTTGCAAGTTTGGGTTTAGAACTTTAAAGCACTCAGAGACATCTTGGGGCTACATTTAAAATCCCAGCTGCTACTTCTAATTCAGAAAAGTCTTCTTGGTGACAAGATGATGAGGGCTTGATTTCCCAGGGCTAGCCTCTTCTCTCTTGCCAGCCCCCCTCCAACCCAACCCCCGAAATACATAAGCCTTTCCTGTGTCTAGACATGAAGATTTCTGTTTCTCCCTTTCCTCATAAACTCCAGACACACTCAGGCTCCAAGCCTTCCTTTCTGTTTTTACAGAGCAATAGTCACTAACTAATTCTTTGTGAAAGTTGTTGAATCAGACTGATGTGCAGAGGAGAGCTCAGGTCTACCCAGCCCTCCATATAGTCCTTTTGTTGAATAATTTTCTGTCTCCATCAATTTTCTTTATTTTTCACTATATCAGACATTCCAAACTCTACCAAAGCTTCTAAACTATCTTCCCCCAAAAAACAGGACAGGTTGCCCACCTAGCATACATACAAGTTGTCAAAACTGAGATGTCTGGCCACCTTATCCAAATTAAAATCTTTCCTCTGCACATCGGAGAGCCCTCCTTCTGCTCAAACCTGACATCTTTGCTCATCTCTCCCCAGCAGCCCCCAATGCCTTTAAGGGCTTCTTGCACCTGACGCCTATGAAGTTGACATTTCATTAAAATGATAGGTCAGGTCCCCTATCATTCCACAGAATCACTAATGGCCCAGAAGTATTCTTTACCAAATAGCACATTATATTTTAAAAATAATAATTTGCCAATACAGCATTTTGGAAAAATGTCAGAGTTAATCATCATTAGACATGATATAGGTATTCAAAGGTAGCATACATAATAACCTTACCTAAAGGACAGCTTCTTGGATTGACTACCCAATGGTCAGTATCTGCTGTATAGGATTTCTCACTTAAACAGAATTTGAGTCATCCACATTAGCAAAGCAATGGCAATTAAAGTACAGAAATAGTCCCAACTAAACTGTGTGCTGAAACAGAACTCGTTAAAACAGGCTTCCGAGAGTGACATAACTGTCCCTTGGTATTCCTTAGATAGCTAAACAGTGGCTTAGAAAAAGTTCTTAACCTGTATTGTCAGCAAAGCACCTTACTTACGTTGTGTCATTTGATTTGAAAAGGCTTTATAGCCAATGGATTATTAGAGTAAATGGGATACAGGGAAGGACTGTTGGTTGAAATGCACAGATAATTCTAGAACCTAAGTTTAGCCATGTTTTTCAAACTTTACTCAAACCAACCTTTTCTGAGCAAATTGTTAGAACACTTGTCATTCCCTAACAAATAACCAGTTTGGGAAATGTGAGTTTTTTGTCTTCTCTACCTCTGCCCATCCTCCCTTGTGCAAAGCTGGTGAGCTGTCAAGGAGCTGAAAGGGATGGAGGAAGATGGGAAAGAAGCAAAGGTCAAGGGGGTTTCTAGTTAGTTCACCAACCAAGTTCATGTTGTTAAAATCAGAGAGGTAGATATAGGGCTTTTTTTAAATCTCAGATAACATTGTCACAGATCATTGTTTTGGGAAATGACAGTCTTCATATTTATATACTAGATCTCAGTATCCTTCGCGAACAATTGCTGGTTTCCTTTTACAGTAGCTAATATATATAATGGAGAAGGAATTGGTAAACCACGCCAGCATTTTTACCAAGAAAACTCCAAATGGGGTCATGAAGGCTGAACAGCAAAAGTATAGTGTTTTAAAGTTTACAAAAGGCTCTGCACATGACGTTTCATATGATTTTCACAATGACCCTTTGGGGAATATACTAGAGGTATTGTCTATCATCACGATATTACTGATGAAAAACAACTCTCTCATAGTCATACATCTGGTATCAGTGTTGGAATTTGAATCCAGCCCTTTCCTACCTCCAAGCCAAGCATTCTTCCACTGTAGCATGTTATATGCTTCTACTCTACTATGCTTTCATGATCATATGATTCATGAGATAGTCATTCATCTTTTCCACTTTTTTGATTACTATCAGAACTAAAGCTGATGAAAGGGGAAAATGTTAGAAAATATATATAAGAATATCTGTGGCAGCTATTATCGTTGTAGCCAAAAACTGGAAATCAAAGGAAGGGGGTATGTCTGAATTGGGGAATCAATGTGTGATACGTTAATGTGATGAAATACAGGGTGTCTCAAAAGTCTTAGTTTTAATAAATTAAAAATATACTATCAAAGCTTTGAACTACTCTAAAACTTTTGAGATAACTTGTATTATTGTGCCTTAAAAAATGACTAGGGGTGGTTTTAGAAAAGCCTAGGAAAACATGTATGAACTGATGCAGAGTGAAGTGAATAGACAGTGCTGTGAAGAAAAGTTGGATAATCTTAAAACTGTTCATTGTAATGACCAACCATGATTATAGACCAACGATAACATGTGCTACCCATCTCCTGACAAAGGTAATAGACTCAAGGTGCAGAATGAATTACTCATTTTAAGACATGTATAATATGAGAAGTTTGTTTTACCTGACTATGCATATATGTTAGAAGGGTTTTATTTTTCTTTCTCTTAATTTGTGAAGGGAAAATTGGGAAGGAAAATAGGGTGGTGACAATGATTACCAAAAAAGAAAGAAAGAAAAAGAGAGAGGAGGGGCCATTGAAACTTTAAAAAAAAATACACAAAAGAAAGCAGACGGAAGGCCAGGGGGAGATACAAACAAGTAGGACACCTTTGAGAGTTTCAAGGTGAATTTATTATTTACCTAAAAGAAAAAAGCAAATTGGATATAATAAAGATTATCTGAATCACATGCAGCCCTCCTTTCTTGTATTTTTTGTATATGGAAATGCTTTTTTTATTTGTTCCAAAAGTCTGGGGGGGAGGGAAGATTCCTTTTTCACTAAAGAAAAACAAAGTAGACGTAAATATAAACCAACCACACTATTGTTAAGTTTTAAGGAGATTCCCTAGGCAATACCACATGATCTAGGTCTTAGAAACTATTTATGTCAAGAAGGTTTCCCTTGCATTCGATTTGTGTCTTTTCTTGCCATGATTTAATTTCTTTATTTTATTTTTATTTATGGTGAAGATGGAGAAAAGCTAATTGAAGCCTTCTTAGACGCTTATCTTAAAATCAGCTTTTGATTATTTCTCATTAACATAAAATAAAAACAGAGCTGACTCTTATCTAGTTAGGATTTGATTTTTTTTTCAATTTTAAAATGTGGGGTGTTTCCTTATTTGTAAAATGAGAGAATTGAACTACTCAATGTCCTCTAAGGCCCCTTCAGCTCTGGATTCATGATGCTGTCATCCAGTGGTTATGCTGAAAGACTTGTCCTTTGTAGAAAATTATACTTCCTTTTGCATAATTAAACCATCTTGTCATTACTTAATTAAATCAGTATGCATGATCTAATTGTTTATAGATGATTAAGGGGTTGTAAAATATTTTTAACTAAATATTTTTGAGATTATTTTAAACAGTTGTCCAAGGCCTTTAATGTTATTGCCTTTGTGGAGACAGAGTAATGCTTTAGTTCCTTCTACTTCCAGTTAAGTCTCTGATAGTGTCCTCACATTGCCATCAAGTCAGTGCCCCCAGTGAGGGTCCAAGGTGGGACAGAAGTACAAAACTCAGTACAATAATACAGATAAAGCTACAACAGAATGGACTGATGACCACTGAAAATTTCGCACCCCATAAAGGCTTGAGTTTTGCCGCCTAAACATAGAGGGAAATGACCTTGCACAGTATAGTGAAAAGAGCATTGGAGTCAGAGGATCTTTCAGATTCTGCCTCAGATGCTTCTCTATTTCTTTGACCTTGGACAAGTCCCTTATCTCCCAGAACTTCAGCTCCCTTCATTTACAAAATGAAAGGGTTGAACCAGAGCACCTCTTCCAGCTATAATCCTAAACACATCATCAACTTGATAAGTGAGAATGTGTGAAAAAAAATGATCAAGATAGCTTAAAAAGAAAGAAAAACCAGCAACAGTTCTGTCTTGTAATATCATTTTTCATTTTGTAGAGAATGTCATTATTACACATAATATCCATTAGAGACATGCTTGACACTAATAAGGTATGAAGGAAAATTTATTGCAGCAGGGTTCAGAGGAATTGAACACTTTGGCCAAAGCAGACGCCACTCCCCACTCGCCCCTCCCCTTCTCAGGAGAAAAGAGCATCAGATACAGAAACAACATTGGCTTTATACTGTTAGTTCAGGACAGATCCTCCCATCAGGAGATGGGTTGGTCCATTCTCCATTAGGTTACCATCTTCTCTACATGCCCATTGTGTAACCACCCTGGTGTGATCCCCGCTCCCAAACAGGTTTTAACATAGGACCCATGGTCAGAAAATGGAGTGATAATTTTATGCAGGGTTTCTCTGCTTATATACATGGGGTTCATTAAGCAAGTGCAGATTCATTAAGCAAGCTTTCTTCAGGGTATTCTAGGTCATTTTCCCTGACTAGTTCCATCTAGCTATAGATATGGTTCCTTTATCAAAAACTTTGTAATTTTCTGAAGGCCACTGTCTGTCTCCTGATTGGTTGGTTGAGTCCACCTGCAGGCTGACTTATTCTCAATGACTTCATCCATTAACAATAACTTCTGTGGAAACTTAACTTTTGCTGTCTCTCACAGCATCTTCAGACAGTGATGTCTCTTCTTTAAAACTTAGAATCTTGGTTAGTTAGAAAGAACCATTGTCATTATCGTTCAGACGTTTCAATTGTGTCCAACTCTTCACAATCTCATTTGGGGTTTTCTTGGCAAAGATACTGGAGTGATTTGTCATTTCCTTCTCCAGCTTACTTTACAGAGGAGGAAACTGGGGCAAACAGGGTTAAGTGACTTACTCAGGGTCACACAGCTAGAATTGTCTGAGGCCTGATTCGAACTCCTGAAGGTGAGTCATCCTGATTCCAAGGCCAGCAGTCTATCCACTTGGCTACATAGTTGCCCCTGGAAGGGACCTTAGAGATCATCTATTCCAGGACTCATATTTTACAAGTGAATTAAAACAAAACAAAGCTGAGGTTCACAGGGCCAAAGTGACTTAAAGGTAATTAGGTTATAAAAGACATATAAACTGAGGTCCTCTGATCCCAAACATATATTACATGCCAGGCATCATACTAGGGGATACAAGGAGAAAAATTATAAAGTCCCTGCCTTGAAAGGAAATTCTTTTTGTTTTATTGCAACTATTTCCCCTAAACAAGAATTATCCGTCTATAATTTTTTGGACTCTGGAACTTTTGGAATTAATTTTCTCCTAGATGTAACTCAATTAAGTGTTTTTGTAAGAACTTCTGGAATAACTGAATGAACCTTAAAGATTTAAGTTGGAACTACTCCTTTTTCAAATGTCTTAATTTAAAAGAAATAACTATTCAAGGACTCATTTTAAAATGTTAAAGAAAAAATGATAATGTGAATTTTTTTCCCTTTTAAGATTTGTCTAGTGTGGTGGACATACAATAGCTGTGGTCAAAATATCTAATATATTTTTCCATTAAAAAAGTTTATTGTTAGTAACATGATCTGCTCATGCTATTCCTCTTATGAAGGTGTTTTTACTAAAAGGGGAAAGTTCCATAGGTAAGTGTGCCAGTACTTCAGGAGTGATCCATAGTGATCTGATTATCATGTGGATACTATTGAATAAACCCCCCCAAAAAAAATTGTGCTGAAACCATATGCTGACTTTTTACTGCTATCAAGGAGTATTACATTTAAGAGAGTGAAAGGAAGCTCATTCCCCACATGTTGCCGAATCTACTCCATTATGAAAACAAAGGACTCTTACCTCATAGCCTATTGATACATTAAGTAATAAATGTGACAGTTACTGGTTCTATAGCCCTTATTCACCTCTTCTAGCAGAACTGAAACGTAACATGTTCCTTACTCGTAACAGATGGTTTAAACACTCTTTTGAAATTTCTCTGCAGAGGAATCCCTGTTGATTTCATTAAAAGTGGAAAGGTTTTATGCAGATGTAGACTTGCAGGGATTTATTGTTAAAATGATTATAATGAGTGATCCCATGCTGAGTGCCATGCTTTTTTCTCGTAGGTGATGTGCCTTCAGGATTTTTTTGGTGACGATGACATTTTTATTGCATGTGGACCAGAGAAGTTCCGTTACCAGGATGATTTCTTGCTAGATGAAAGTGGTAAGAAAAGAAAAAAAAAGTTCAAAACGGAGGGAAATTTGAGGCAGCTTTCCCAAATGTGCAGTGCTGGGCCAAGATTATGTCAACTCCAAAGCCTACCAAAATCAGTTTCAGATCCAAGACCAGCATGTCTTTTCCATCACTCTAATTTCTTTGATTTTTGATATAGAAAACAGATGAAAAGATTGGAAAAATTTACAATGAGGTTAAAATGTTTAAAAGACTAAATGATTATTGGCTAATTTATATGAACTTCATTGTAACTAAATTAATAATTATGGAAAATTATAGGAATGGTTATTACATTCTAATGATATGATCTGTTTCATACAATTTAAGCTTTGTGGGGTTCATGATCATTAAACTACCGAATGCATTTTCTTGGCTCAGCTGGCACTTAGCCTCAATCAAATTCTGCATCAGCAAAGCTGGTTGGTCCTTTTATTCTCTTTATTCCACTAAATATCAGAGTCTGTGTTTTGTTAGTCCTTTCCAGCTAGCATTAAAAGACAGAGATATGTCCCACACAAAGAAAACCTGAACATTAAAACCAGCTAGTCATGGTAATTGTTGGTGAAAATGGAGGGTCATAGGGAGGGTATGCCTCAAAAGATGAATAGGAAAAATTGTATCTGTTTTTAGTATGAATTGCTGATGATAAAATTGACCTCAGAAACATAACTATCTAGCAAGAGAGGCCATTGGGCAGGACCAAGAAAGACCTTTCTAATGGTAGCTTTGTTTATAATTTAATTAATGGTTACCATATTCCCATCAGGAAGGCATTAAACATCCACTCATACTTAGGTTTCCCTTTTGTTGAATGTGCTTTTGAAGTGAAATGGGTGGGTGCTTTTTTACCCCCTTTAGGTGAACTCAAGAACAAATTTGGTGACCTACGTACGATAGAGTAGATGGAAAACGTCTGAGTGCTAACATCAGTATGGAAGAGGTTGAGGTGAGGTGGGGGTGGGAGGTGGAAATGCCAGGAGTGTAGCTTGAGAAGTTCTTTATGCTTTGCCAGAATTTGTGTGTACACACACAGACACACGCACACATGTGTGAGTGCATCTATACATACATGCACACACATATAAATATACATGCATTCATATATACAAACACATATTTTCAGCTTAAGTCCACCTCTCAGAAATTTAAATCTAATATAATTGTTTCATCATGTATGAGGAAGTTAATGTTGGTTGGAGGGAAAGAGAATAAGAAGCCCTATTTCCTCCCTTCCCCCCCCTTCAAAAAGATAACAAAATGCCTGTGAGAGCTAACAATACCCAATAGTGTATGCGACTGGTTCGTTTAAACAAGTCTCAACAAATGGTTATGGTTTCTGGAACAAATAATTTTCATCTCCAGTATTATCTGTAATGAAAGTTGCCCTTTGGGGTGAAAATTTCCATTAAAAATAAGCACAGTCTGTGGCTAGAGAAGTTTCTTTTCCCATAGGATTAAGAGCAGGTTTCTCAGTTCATATAATACAAAAGCACAGTTAAAATATCGGTGTGAGATAACAGCTTAGACTTGAGGATGGCTACCCTGACTTTCATTTTAAAGATCACTTCTTCTGATAGACTAGACAAGGAGAGACCACTTATATCCTAAAAGATAGGTTATGTGTGTGACTTTGTCAGAACCAAACTCAGCCTGGAGTACCATTCAGCTTCAAATCCTAGCCATTTAGGTTTTGGCCATTGGCTTCTCACCCACCCTATAGTATGATATCAATTTTGGTATCTTAGTGATTTAACACACAGGTTTAATCATTTTTCCTTATCTATACATGCACATACATATATATACTCTCATGTATGTTCACATACCACCATTCTACCTTCTCTTCCAAATACTCCTTCACAAAAAATTCTTCTGGTCTTCCTCTGGTCTTGGTTGATTGTTTCTGCTGTGTCAAATCACGTAAGAAGCACAAGTGTGTCCCTGCATCTTTGAAGCAGAACAGGAAGGCTTGATGTGATTTCCCCACATTGACTAAAATGAACAGAAGAGAATACCACATAGACCCACCACATAAAACTCAAAGCAAAACATCATGTTTACAGAAAGTCATTACAATTTTGCTAACTTTTTGGGGGGAGGGGAGGTGACTGATATTACAGAAGAAGACAGAATAATCCAAGAAAAAGCTCTGTTGTTTAGGTTCTGGTTGGTTGTTGTTCTTTGTTCTTTGAAAAGGACTAAAATGACATCAATGTATTGGGGTAAAGGTATAGTGTGTCTGACTCTGGCTGATCAGACCAATACGAGCTCAGAAGGCTCCACCACAGCTTGGGCACAAATAGTGCATGTGAACATTTGGAGTGGAGATATCTCTTCACTTATGTTTCTTTTGAACTGCAATTCTGCTTTGCTCATAGAACACAGCACATTCTTTGATACGGGCATGCCATGCAGGGTGGTCCTGTGCCACTGATATTTAGCTATACTATACTGGATGTCATATATATATAGCGCAACTATAGACAATAAGCCTTAGCTCCAGAAGTTTCTAGTCTAAGGTAGGGCAACCATAGGTAGATGAAAATAAGAACATACACATGTGCACACACGCACATGTACATACACACACCATCTTTCTTTCCCTTATGGTTGGACTCCCTTCAAAGGACCTTTGTCAACTTTGTTGTGACTTTCCCTTCAAATTCTTTTTTCCCTTTTTATGCATTACCAACCAGCTGGCAGATGGGAAATCTTAGTTGGTGACGATGCCATAAGATGTGTAAGATATATCAATAGAAAAGAAGCCTCTGTTTAAATGAATTTGTACTGAAAGTAAGCCCCTTTTTGATAACTCTGTCTTTTTGATTCTGTAGCATATTCTTACACTAAACGCATTAAAATCTGAACCTGGTTTCCTAAGTGCTAGGAGCCCAGATTAGTGGCACTTGCTAAATGGTATTTGCACGTTGATGCTTCATTTGCCTTGTTTCCACAGTGGCTCTCTAAAAGGAGTCTCAACAGGGGGTGCAGACATCTTTAGAATTAATACTCCCACCCCTGCTCAGAACCACACTCAATTTAATGGCACTAAGATATGGCCTTTTATAATAGCAGCAGTACTTTTATTTTATCTTTCAAAATTAATCCAACTCCCAGCATGTTCAAGATTAGCAATAATATATCCCTCTAATTACTGCTGTGGAAATTCATAGCAGAAAGTCCTTAAGGTCTTCCTGGTGGGGAGTTTTGCCATTAGATATGTATATTTTATGTGGCTGAGCCAAAGAAGCACATTGGAAACAACAAAAAGACTTCTCCCTGCTCCTGACTTTTTACAAAGAACTTCATTTTCTACTTCAAAATGTAATTTTATTGGTCTCACCAATAGTAAGCAAATGTTTAACATTTAACGTTTACCAAATGACTGGCTGAAATGCTGGGGAATGGTAGAGGCAAGGAAACTGACATGTTCATTGTCCGCTTGGCCAATAGTCTAATTTTGATCGATGAGAACAGACAGCATGCCAGAATGGCATGCCAGAAGATGATCATGCTTATATGTTGATAATAAAATGGCAAACTTGGGAATGATCACCATTAGCAAGTGCCAGGATTTAGTTGAGAAATCTCCACTTGGCCACTGAGGAGATGAAAATGGCTTTGTAGTGCTGTTTCTATAACATAACTCCTGCTTCTTACTGAATTGAAGTGTCAGTTTCCCACTTGTGTCTGACTGACTCTCCATGACCCAGTTTGGGACTTTCTTGGCAAAAAGGTACTGAAGTAGTTTGCATTTCCTTCTCCGGCTCATTTTACAGAAGAGGAACTGAGACAAACAGGGTTAAATGACTTGCTCAAGGTCACGTAGCTAGTATTTGAGGTCAGATTTGAACTCAGGAAGACTCCTATCTTCCTAACTCCAAGCCTAGAATGCTATCCACAGCACCACTTAGCTGCCCCCACTTCTCGTTACCTACCCCTAGATCAATTTGAAAGCTGTTGTTTTCTTTCCCTTAGCTTCCTTGAATTGCCTCCTCACTCTTCTGATTAGACCACTCATGAACACAACTATTTTTTTTCCTCTTTCCTTTTCCCTTGTTTCCCCCTATGTATTTTTTTTTAAAGATTAGCACTTCATCAGAAAGGAGAAAGGAAAATTTATATAAATCTTTTATGAACACAAATTAAGCAAGTTAAATTTTTTTAGACATATTTTTTGGAATAAATGAAGGTCATTTCACAAAACAATAAAAACTGACCACAGGTATACATCACTGGATTTGTTGAAAGTGAGAGATAGTGGTTTACTTACACACAGAACCTATGGACAGCTAAGGAATCAAACTGACTTGTATGGATAACATCTGTTTGAATTCAACCACTAATATATTGACAAGGTAGTATGGAAAAGATGGCTGAATTATGTAGATTTTTTTTTCAATTATCCTTTAATGATCAAAGAAAATCATGTAGTGAAGTGATAGGAGCAGTATGAATTTTGCATCCACTGGATACATAGAATGGCAAGAATTATATACCAAGAAGCTCGCTATCCTTTGTAAACTGCCATGACAACTCCCCATACTGCAAATTTTAAAACTCCAAAATATCTTTGAGAATTTAGCAAATAAATTGTGCTGGAAATGTAACATCATCACAGACAGAATAGCTGTTAATGATCCTCCAGTCACAACCCTGATCCATAAAACTTAAGAGCAAAATTTTAATAGATGTCACCATAATACTCTTAATTTCCAAACAACATGGAGTGAATGACAAAGCTTTCAAGAAAAGACCCATTGGAAGAAAATTCATCTTTATTAGCCAATCACTAGTTATTCTATTGGGTAGAAAGGCGTATACTTCAAATATGCATCTTTGTGGTTTGGAGTTGCACTAAGTAACTGTTTTTCATGGGGTAGCCATGCAGATATAGCTGCTGGCTACCCTGTGTTTTAAGTTCCTTAATTAGCAGAACATTTGCAGTCAAGGTGATTACACCTCCCTAGCCAAATCAGGATACAGCTGTGGTTAATGAGGACCCTGGGTTTTGCACTCTAGTGCACATGTCACTAACTCTCAAATTTATAACTTTTTTTAACCTGAAAGCCTTTTTCTCAAGGAACCTCTGATATTAACGATGGTGTGAAGTAGTGAGTAGGGAATGTGGGTTCTTCCCTTTCTACCCTTCTTTGGAAAGGCTTATGGATCTTTAAATCATACTTCTGTGATTATAGGATTCAATTTCAATTTGACTCAAAAACCATTCATTAAGGTCCTACTATACATTAGATAGGGGCAGCTAGTGGATAGAGCACCAGTGCAGGAGTCAGGAGGATCTGAGTTCAAATCTCACCTCAGACATTTGACACTCACTAGCTGTGTGACCTTGGGCAAGTCACATAACCCCAATTGCCTCATCCTGGGTCATCTCCAGTCATCCTGATGACTATCTGGTCACTGGATTTAGATGGTTCTGGAGGAGAAGTGAGGCTGGTGACCTGGACAGCCCTCCCTCACTCAAAGCAAAGTCAAGTGCAAGTCATGTCATCATTTCTCTAATGGCATGGTCTTCTTTGGCAATGAAGGACAAACACACACACTATACATTCGGTATTAGGGGCTCAAGGCAAAAAAATGATCCATATACTCATGACCTTTCTATTCCATTGATTCCTAGAATGCAGAAGTAAATGAGGCATCCTCAATCCAACTCCTTCATTTTACAGACACTAAGGCTCATTCAGGTGATGACTCTCTTAGATACCAGAGCTAGATCTCTGTGCTGAGGTCCTCTGACTAATGAGAGGATACATAACATAGTAGATAGGGTGCTGGGCTTAGATTTAGAAAAGTCTGGATTCAAATCTATCACCATTACACTAAGCTGTGTGATCATTGGCAAGTTACTTAACTTTGCTAAGTCTCAGTTTTTGCCCCGATAAGATGGGAACAGCTATATCCATAATACATCAAGCTCAAATGAGAGAATTTATATAATGTGCCTTGCAACCTTTAAAGCACTTATATCAGTGTACTACACCAGTGTACTGTGCAGTGTACTAAACCAGGCAAGAAACTGCCTAAACCTTGGAGGGCTGTTAAGTGGCAGGAATTATCTGGAACCACAAGGACAGCATCTGGGAAGGCCAAGGATGCAGGGCTCAAGAACTGGATATTGGAATACAAAAAACAGCATCACCAGTATTCCATTTGTGTGGCTGAGCATATTCATGCCATGTTTAAAGAGAGGTGTGATGGCTCTTGTTATGAGGCTATCAGTGACCATCACACACCCTTAAGCAACTTTCAGAGTTTAATTTTGAACTAATCCCTCCCTCACAGATAATTTTGAGGAAGAGTTAACACTGCAATTATAAGATATATTGCAGATGAAATATACTTGTATGGATTTTAACATTTTAAATGCCTTTAGGGATCATCATCATCTTTTACACTCACTGAACATCTGTACAAAATATCCAAATGTCACTACTGTTCCCTGGAGCCCCCATGCTAAAGAGACCATGTAGGATAAAATGACTGCCATGTCTTGGCAAGATCAGAGAGTTTTACATGGAATTAATTTTAAGTGGAAATCATAGCTAATTTAAACTTAATTAGTGGGCACAGGTCTTTGAATATATCACATATCAATGCCAGTGTTTCAAAAAATATTTTAGTCAGTCCTGATCCATTTGTTCACTCATTCCTTCACTAAACACTTATTGAGTGCTTACTGCATACAGGATACCATGCTACACATTGAGGGTAATTCAGAGGTCCCTATCAGGGAGTTCATAGTTTAATAACTCAACTACCATTTACAGGAATCAGTGATGCCTTGAAATGAACAGCAGTCATCAGGTACCTCAAGGGGTCAATCTTAAATGAGAAGTGTGACCCTTTAGGCTATAGAAAAATGAATACCAAAAATTTGTTCCTTCTTTTTTTTTTAATAATTATCAATCTTTTTTAACAGTTTATCATCTGATGATGCCCAGATGAGAAAAGGAAGTGAAAATCAGTTATTGTCATTTCCACTGGCTTTAATTTATAAAAATAAATTTTCATACTGGTAGTGTCTTGGTGGTAAGTTCAGAAATGGAAAACCTTGGGGCTGGCATGCATTGCCCTTGTCAGTTTGTTGAAACTTCTCCATGGTAAAATCACAGTGAGTTCTCAGAACTTTCTCAAATGTAGCTATATGTTCAACCAAGGCATAAATATAAAATTTACCAGAGCAGTGTGATATTTTTAGATTTAATCAATTCCCAGGATATGGAGCCATATACAGTATCATATCTTTGAGTTATAACCAAACTGGAACATATGGTGGTCCTTTTACCATATAGAGTGTTTTTCCATTTAAGAAAACCTAACAGCATTCAGTTTGCTTTTTAAAATTTCTCTGCAATCCACAATATGTTTCCTTTCATGATATGTAAGAATAACAGCATCAGATATTGGAGAGGATAGACACTGCCAAGAATAAAAATAACAGTCATAGAATCTGAAGAAGTCATAGAGGTTATCTAGTTTAACTTTCATCCCAATGCAAAAATAATCCTAGTAGCCAAACCCCCAGCCTTAGATTGTACATCTGCAGTGCTGGTGAGCTTACTCTTTTGATACTCAACTGACTGCCCTTGTTGGACAGCTCTTAATGTTGGATTTCTTCCATATATTAAGATGAAATCTATCTACTTTCTTTTAACTTCCATTCTTTGATTCTGGTTCTTTCTAGTAGATAAAAATTCCACTTAGTCTTTCAAAGATTTTAAAAATGGGTGATATATTTCATCTGACTTTTCCATGGAAAAAAGCAGTGGAAAAAACATTGGTCTTTAGATTAAAAGATCTGAATTCAAGTCCCCACTCATGTACATGCCATCTCAAAGCTTGGGCAAAATCACATAATCTTTCTGATTCCAATTTCTCCTTCAACAAAATGAGAAAGACTGGTAGAGTTGATCTCAAAAATACATTCTAACCTAAAATTCGTTATATCCACAGTTCTCTCAATTGTTCCTTATATGACAATTTCCAGATTTCTCATTTTCTCATTTATTCTTTTCTGAACATCTTCCAGTATATCAATATCCCTCCCTCTTAAAATGAGAATGAATAGAGAGTTGGCCTTGGAGCCAAGAAGACCTGAGTTTAAATCCTACCTTTGATGTATAATGGGTTTATGGCCATGGGCAAATTACTTAACTTCTTTGCACTCTATGTAACTTTCTAAGACTATAAGTTTCAAAGAAGGCACCATGGTCCTGTGGCAAGAGGAGTTTCTTTATCCCACAGCTCCCTTTGCCAATTAAATCGTAGGACCAGTCCCTATATCTATCTTTTAAAAAAAATATGGTGCTCAGAATTTAATACATTTTTCTAGTTTTAATCTGATCAAGACAGAGTATAATAGAATATGCCTATTAATGTGTGTATAATTAATTGGTACTAGGTATTTGAAAACAATTTTATTTGGGGTTTCATGTTGGGGCCTCAATTAAATAAAAACCTCCCATCTTTTTTTTCATAAGCTTCTGTGAGGTCAGGGGTTTTTCATCATGTCCTTATATAGTAGTAAAGGAAGAGATTGGGAGATTTTCAGAACTTCACCTTCCAGTCCTTTAGTCAGAGGGGAGAGGAGGCTGAGAGAGGTGGTTGTGTGATCGGAAGTGATGAGTTTATCCTGGGAGAGGCATCTTGTTGCATGGAGTTTTTACTGTTCAGTTTCATATCTGTGCACAAGAACATGTTGAATCAATAGTAAGGTCATAGGATCATGGATCTTAAAAAAGAAATGATTCTGTGTTCAGATAATAGGAACTGTATTCTGGATCTGATAAGGAGGAAATGGTATCTAGAGGAAAAATAGTGGGAAGCTTAAGGGATGTGAGTATCCCCTCCTAGAGTTTACAGAAGAATTATGGGCATAATATGACATTCATCCTACTTTGGGGGAAAGCAGATTTCAGAGTTGCAAAGGAAAGAGAAGGACAATCTCATGGACTAAATTTCTCCAAAGAGTAGGTATGGGAAATTCTCAAGAATGTAATTCCCATGACACAAAGGGAAATAATTCCATTGAGGAGAAAAATATGAGATTTGTTTTGAAGGGATCAATGTGGATGCAGTTTTTTTATTTTTTCAAAAATGTACAGAGTTAAGGCCATTTAACAGAGTATGAAAATGAGCATGGCAACAGTCAGTAAAAATAGTATCAGAAGTGCCAAAGCTAAGAATGAACTGAAGCTAGCAAGGGAAGATGAAGAAAACAGCAAAGAGGTTTTTTAAAAGCCATATTGGGAGGAAACTGAGGGTTAAAGCAGGGCTAGGATCTTTGTTCGAAGTGGAGAGGGTTATGATAATGGGGGAAGGCAGAGCTGCTCAATGGTGACTTTACCTGTTTTCTCTGACAAAGGCATAACCTTTTTACTGGAAAATGGGCGAACACAGATTCCCAGGATAAGTAAAGGAGATGGTAAGGGAGCTCTTAATTGTCCTTTGTGCATTCCAGTAACCAGGTTCAGCTCTGAAAGACCTGGAAGATAGAATTATTGAACCTCACAGAAAAAGAGAGATACTATAAGGAGAAAGGTAAGCGTGGTCCCAAATTTCAAAAAAGTTTAGAGAAAAGAGCCTGTAAACAAAAGTTCAAAAGACCTTGATTTAGATTTCTGAGAAATTTCTAAAATAGATCACTAAAGAGATGGTTGGTTTTGGTTTTTTACCTAATTAAAATAATTAGTCCTACTCTGTTCTACCTTCTTCAGACTTTATCTGTCTTTAAGATAACATAATGTTTACTCCTTTAGACTACTCAGAGTGAAATTGAATGCGTGTGTTTATATATTGGCATAAGGGACAATGATAAATGTTGTTTTAGAAGCACTTATATATGCCAAGCAGGAGGTTTACACTAGATCGTTCCAGGTAGTTCCCAACTCTGAAATTCTTTGGAACTGTACAAAGAAAAGACTTATGATCATCTTAAGTACTGTTTCAGAACCCACCCACCCCCTGCTTTTTTTTTTTAAGAAAACTGTTTCTCTTTGTATTAAGGCAACCTAGTATTTACCGCTGATCCTTAATGCTTTTAATAAGCAGCCTGAATTCTCTACTCAACAGATAATATGGACTACATTTTATAAAAGCCTAGCTTTCTTCTCTAAAGGTTAATTCTGCACTGATCATCCCAGTAAGTCAGCAAGCATTTATTAAGCTCCTACTACTTCCTAACTACTGTGTTTGGACCTGCTGACACAGATTTATAATGAACGTGGTTTTTTAGCCAGCAATTACTTGGGTGAATCTATCTTTGCCCACACAGGGGGAGTTGCTGAGAAAGCATTAAGCTTCTGTGCAAGCACAGACAGATCAGAACAGATCTGAGGGCATGAATTGGACCCAGAATAATTCTGAAACACAAAGGAAATTAGCCAGTTCTAAGGGAAAATGTCATGAGTGGGGACAACCAGTATGGGCATGTCCAGGAGCAGAGTAGGGATGCCAGCAAAATCAGGCTATTAGCAAAAGGTCAGGTTGTCGTTTTGGGGTGGGAAGCCGGGTAACGAAAGAGAGGAAGACCACATCATTAACTGGTACTATGCTAATCAGAGACTAAAATCGAATAGTGGAACACATTGGGTCATTAAATCACAACTACGAACAAGCATTTGTTTGGCATCCCATAGGTACACCACAGTATCTGACATCTCTCCCCTCCCGTTTATTGAGACAGTAAAAGTTTGGGGTTTTAATGGCCGTGAAGGAAACAACATTTCATTTTATATGTTTGCCAATGAACCTTAACGTTAACTTAGTTGAATTTATGTTTTAATATAGTTTTATCTTTTCACACTTCATAACCTTTCAGCAAAATTATACCGACGGTGACGTTAGTGTTGTGATGACTACCAGACATGAAAGAAAACATGGGAAACTGGGCTTCTTTGCTCTCCCGTTCTTAGCCAAAGCATAACGTGCTAAAAGACTTGTGAAATTTCCCAAGTTTGAAAAGAATAACATAAAGGCTCACTTCATACTAAAAATGATAGATTTGTAGAGAAGGAAAAGGGCTCATTTTAGAAAGGATTCTTTTGAGAGGAAGGGTCTTACAGGGTAATTCCCTCTTAGAGAATCTCCCTCCACCAATGGAAAGCACCACACCTCTAATTTATAGTCTTAAGATTGTTGCTTGAAGCATTAAGAGGTTGTTAACTTACCAATGGCCACATGGCTAGCATGGGACGGAGGCAGACCCAGTTCTTTATGACTCTATAACTGGCTCTTTACAATGTAACACTGCCTTTCTATAATATATATATGTATGTAAGTGGATTTTATTTCCCTACAACCAAATCACAACAATGCTATCAGTGAGCTTATCAAAATAAAATAATATTAGTATGTGAATTTCAACAGCATAGGGAACTCCCAGTGTGAAAAACCTCTCCATCAATACAGATCAGTAGTTCATATACTTAATATTAGTTGTCTGGAACACTGACATGTTGACTTGACCATGCTCATACAGCTAACATGAGTCATAACTGAGACTTAAATTCAGGTTTTCCTGAGTGTAAGACCAGCAGTACTCTGATCTGGACCAAATGTTGAGGTTCATATGCATGAACTAACCTCTTTGTAAATGGGCCAGTTCACTTGCAGATGGATAGGTGGGGCCTCTACAGATGCACTGAGGAATTTGATTTTAGGCTTTAAGAATATTTAAGCTTCAAAAAAATACACTTTATTAAGTTTAAAATAATGAACCTAACCAAAGGAGCATTTAAAAGTTAAAAGAACTGAAGTGAAATTGACAGCACTTTTGTTGAAGATTTTTAATTAACATTTATTTTTGTACTTTCCTAAAAATATGCTTTTAAACTAGGATCGCTGATTTCACTAATAATCACACAAGTTTCAAAATTAAATGAGTGCTTAGTGACCATTTAATCCAAACCATGCTGAAATAACAATGTAATAGAATCCCTGACTAGTGATCACTTACCCTTGAAGATCAATCAGGGTAAACTGTTTTAAGTGAAACTGTTAGTAAGATTTTCCTAACATAAACCCCAAATTTATCTCTTTATAGCTTCCACCAAATGCTTAGGCCTTCCCTATGGAGCCAGACAGAAGAAGTCTAATATGTATTCTGTGAGAGTTTTTTGCAAGTACTTGGAGACAACTGTCATGTCCCCCAGGTCTTTTCTCCTCCAGTCAAAACATCCCAAGTTTGTTAAATCAGTGGGCTTCAGACTTCATTCTGGTGGCCCTACTCTGAAATGTTCTTCAGGTTCTCATTGTCTTTCTTCAACTATGGTGCCTCAAACCATATGTGCTATTTGAAAAGTGGTCTTACCATGAAGAGTACAGTTAGACTATCACTCCCTTCCTTCCTTCCTTCCTTCCTTCCTTCCTTCCTTCCGAGAATGCCTCTCTCAATGCAGCCCAAGATCAAACTAGCGTTTTGACAGCTGTATCATGGTAGAGCTCATATTTATGAAACTGATTTTCTGAACCCAATTTTAAGGCTCTCGGTTCCTTTTTTACTCTAAAACTATGATCCTACTATCTGAAATTTCATCTTACCAGATTCAGCCCAAAGTTTTAGCCTGTCAAGAACTTTCTGGATTCTGATTCTGTTATCTAGATCATTAGCCATCCATCCCTTCCAACTTTGTGTCATCTGCAAATTTAATAAGGAAGCCATAATTCATCTATGCTTTTATCCAAGTCATTTATAAAAATGTTAAATGGAATGGAGCCATGCACAGATCCATGGGACATTTCACTGGAGATCTCCTTCCAAGCTGGCATTGAATCACTAATGTTTACTCCTTGAATCTGGTTGGTCAATCAGTTCCAAATTCATCGAGTAATTCTATCTTCCAGCCCACATTTTTTCCATCATTTTCACCAGAATAGCATGAGATACATTATAAAATACTTTGCTAATTTCTAGGTAAACTGCGAATACAGAATTCCTCTGAACTGCCATTTTTAAAACTTCAGGAAAAAAGAGAGGGGGAGAGAGAGAGAGAGAGACAGACAGAGAGAGACAGACAGAGAGAGACAGACAGAGAGAGACAGAGAGAGAGAGAGAGAGAGAGAGAGAGAGAGAGAGAGAGAGAGAGAGAGAGAGAGAGAGAGAAGGTTAGTCCTGCATGACTTGTTCTTGATGGAGCCATGTTGGCTCTTTGCAATCACAGCTCCTTTTTCTGGCTCTTCATTAACTATTTTTATTAATTCATTCTAGCAATGTTAATATATTTGGAAAAGAAAGTCAACCTCATTAGCCTATAGTAGGTAGATTCCATTCTGTTACTTTAAAAAAAAAAATCAGGACAAGATTTGCTCTTCTGTAGTCCTGTATTATCCTCCCTCTCTCTCCCTTGTTTACTCTTTCCCTCTCCCTCCCTCCTTCCCTTTCCCTCTCTCTGTCTCTATCTACACACACACACACACACACACACACACACACACGTGTATATACATACATACATATATATACTTACACATACAAACACATGCACAGATAGGTATTTCTTCCACACTCAATCTCCAAATTCCATATAAACCTTTTTATCAGCTATCCGCCATGCCTGAAATACTTTCCTTCTTTCCTTTTACCAACTAGCTTTCCTAGCTTCCTTCAAGATTCAGCTCAGATGCTACCTTCTGCAGGAGGCCTTCGCTAGTCCCCTCTTCTGTTAGCAACTTCTCTCCAAGATTAGATATCATATATAGGAAGACTGTATGTAACAACATGCATTGTTGACTGATGAACTGACCCCCATTTTTGGTGATCTTTCAGAGATCACTGATTGTGGCTCAGCAATTATATTTTGTCATTTCTTTCATTATGTGGATAATCTAAAGCACCAACTCTTGGATGTTCTACTACTAATTTTGTCATTTCTCATGTTTGATTTACAACCAAAAAGTAGGACTGATTTATAATAGTAATTATTTTCTTGTGTTCTTGGTATGCTGGAACTGTGTGAGCATTTATACCTCAGACATCAGCAAATATTGCAAATCAAGGCTCGATTTATTGGGGTTTTTATTGTTTAGAATGTAATGAGGAAAATGTGAATAATACAAAACAAATTTAAAGGTGCATCTTTTATATGTGCATGTGTGTGTATGAATTTTGGAAGGGGTAGGGATGGGGAGGAAGACACGTTTACCAACACAGCCCTGGTGCCTAGTCTAAACAGCTCACGAAGACAAGTTAGCATATGAGCACAGCAGCAGTGAAGCCAGGGAAGAAGCCTGATCTGCCTGCCGTCTGTAGTTGTCCTACCTCCTTTTAGGAAAAATAAATTAGACTGTTCGGTTGTTTTTCAGTCTTGTCTGATTCTTTGGGTCCACATTTGGGTTTTCTTAGCAAAAATACTGGAGTGGTTTGCCATTTCCTTCTCCAGTTCATTTTACATATGAGGAAACTGAGGCAAACAGTGACTTAACGTGACTTGCCCAGGGTCACACAGCTCTTAAGTGTCTCAGGCCAGGTTTGAACTCACAAAGATCAGATTTCCTGGCTCTAGACCTAGAACTCTATCCACTATGCTACCTGGCTGCCTGGATAGATTACATTACATTAGGAGACATTACTCCTCTCTGGGATGGGCAGTTGGAATGTATGAACCTTGGATATAATAATAGTATTGATACAGATGATGGTGAAGGTGATTTTAAAAGGTTTTTAAAAAAAATCCTCATAGGGTATTAGTTCTGCATCAGCAGACAGCTGTTGGCTAACACGGAGCAGAGGCTTACTGGACTGTCCAGTCTGGCTACAGAGCAGCTCTGTGGATACCTGGAAGGCAGTGATGTAGTGCTGTGAAGACACTTGACTACCTTTCTAAAAAGGAAGTCATTTGGATATCAATTTGCTGCACTTAAATGCTATTCATTCAGCAGAAAATATTTAAAAATAAGACAATTGTTTCTTCCGTTCCCTCCTCGCCCCCCAAAAAAACCCTGTAGACTTGTTGAAGGTGATAGAGAATAATGAATAATAAAAGAGAAAATGGTGTTAGAATAAATTATGGAATTAAAAAATCTACTTGTCTGATCTAACTGATATGACAGAGCAAAGAGCTATGGAGTCAAAACTCCAACTCTTCCATAAAGCCCTTTTGGACTGATTAGCCCAAGTTAACTCTGTTTTCTCTTACAGCCTTTAACACTTTCTTTCTGTTTTGTATTGTCCTTGTGTCCCTCAGGTGTTAGTCTTACTGTGTCTCTAGACTCAGTTATCAGATGGATTAAATAATAATAGACTGTCTACAGTGCCTGGCAAAAATGGGACATGGGGATTACACTTCAATACTAACAGAAACTCAGATTTCTGTAGGACTTTATGGTTTCCTCCCCAAAACTCTATGGGGTCAACAGTGAAGGTAAATATTACTCAGAGAGGTTGCCTAGTCCAAGGTCACACAGTTAGTTACGTCAGAGCCAGGACGCTTCCTGCTCAAAAGATTTGTGTTCTTCGTATCCTACCACACTGACCTTCTAATAAATAAATGTTTGCTAATTGACCGAGATCAGGAGATCTAGAGGTGAGAATATAGAAATATAAGAGAGAAAAAGTTTCTTAGGTGACTGCCTTACTTCCAAGACCCTACCCCAAATTGCCTAGTAGGTAGTGAATCTTTTTTTGGTTTAGCAGAAATTATAAATTGAATTGACCTTAGCAGATGGTTAGGTTCTTTGTGGGGGTTGGAGGGAACTGAACATGGAATTTCACTGGTATAAGGAATGTCCAATGAGGAAACTCCCTGTACCAGTACAGGTGGGCACATCCTCTTAGTTACCTGGGCACTGTGAAGCAGCTAAGTGGCACAGTGGATAGACCTTTGGACCTAGAATCAAAAAGACATGAGTTCAAATCAAACCTCAAACACTTACTGGTTTTGTAATCTGTCTGCTTCAATTTCCTTTTCTGTAAAATAAGTATAGTAATAGTACCTATCTCCCAGGGTTCTTGTGAAGATGAAAATGCGATAATGTTTGTAAAATGTTTCACAAACCTTAATAGTCTTTACAAATGATATTACTATTAAGCAACATATCCAGGATCACATAGCCAGTATTTGTTAGAATGAAGACTCGAATCTGCGTTTTCCTATAAGACCAGCTTTCACTCTACTACAGCATGTTAATTCTGCCAAATAAGTCTTGACAACACAGGGGAAAACTTCCTAACAATAAGAGTTGTCAAGAAGTAGAATGGGGGCTTCCTCAAAATGAATTTAGGTCCTCATCACCAGAGGACTTCAAATGGAGGCTGCTTGAACATTTGTCAGAACTCCGATAGAATTCTTGTTCCAATACATATTAGACTAAATACAGGTGACTGTGTGCTGATAAATGTTTAACAACCAGCTGTCCAGGGAAAATGAAGGCAAGACATGCTGTTGTGTTTAACCTGCATTATGAACCCAAAACTCCATCACTTTTTTAGGCAATCAAGGTTTAATGACTTGCCCAGGGTCACACAGATAGTGTCTAAGGTCAGATTTGAACTCAGGTTCTCCTGACCCCTTAGGGCCAGTACTGTATCCACTGCACCACCTACCTGCCCCTCTATATCTTTAAATCTAAACAAAGCTAACAATAAATCAAGCCCTGATTTGTAGCATTTGCTGATTTCTAAGGTGTGTAAATGGTCACACTGAAAATGCAGCAATCTGTTCTCATGAGCCAGCATGAGCTCCAGCACATCCTTGTCTCTGGCCTCTGAACTCATATGTGTGTGTTTGTGATTAGAAACTCTGAATGAGAATTTATTAAAAGTCTCTCTTGTGTAACAGGAAAAAACACATATCTACAACTCTTTTGTTTATATGTACACGTCACAGTGGAGCTTACTTATTCCCTGGTCAGTGGGACATATGGCTGCTTGTTGGAAGAATTTCTTTTCAGGGCCAGGGCATGCACAAAATAGGGCATCCAGGTGGCAAGTTGAATAGAGTGCCAGACCTGAAGTCAGGAAGACTCACATTCCTGAGTTCAAATGTGGCCTCAGGCACCTACTGGTTGTGTGACCCTGGGCAAGTCACTTAAGTCACTGTTTGCTTCAGTTTCATCTTTAAAACCAACTGGAGAAGGAAATGACAAACCATTTCAGTATCTTTGCCAAGAAAATCTCAAATGGGGGCAGGACAAGTCAGACATGACTAATGCACAGGATAGTCAGGAAGACAGGAATGTGAAACCTGGCTCACACACTTTGTAACTTGTGCCCCTGCTCTCAGGGTACTTAAACTCCCTCCGCTTCAGTTTTCCCTTCAGTAAAATGGGAATGGTAATAATAGTGCCTAACTCACAGATTTATAGCGAGGATCAAAAGATAGCATGTAACTCTTAAAAACAGTCAGATGGCGCACTGGCTCTCAAACCAGGAAGACCCAAGTTCAAATCCAGATTCTAACACTTACCGGTAAATTACTTAACTTCTGCCTCCCTTAGTTTCCTGATCTGTAAAATGTGGGTAATAAAAATACCTGTATCTCAGGGTATTTATGAGGATAAAATAAAGTAACATTTGTACTGGTGACTTGCACTTAGTAGACACTTAAATCTTTCCTCATTTTCCTCAAATCACTATGTGAATGTTAGGTATTTTTTACGCAGCAGTGATGCTACTGACTCATTACCAGCAGGAAATGTGACTTTTTGGAGCTGTTTTTCCAGAAAATGATGATGGATTTGTTCAGTTTTCTTGGTGGCCAATGACACATTTTCAGGATAACTAGCCTAGGGCTAGTTGGTGGTGTTTGTGGTGAAAAGGACAGCTTTTCCTGAAATTATTAGTCCTTCCCATCAAGTCAACCAGAAGCAGACCCCAAGACTAAGCACTTACACTTTCCTCAACTGAGGTAACTCGCTGGAGCTGCTTAGACTCCCACAAGAATGTGCAGAAAGGGTAAGTGATTTTCCCAGAGTTGTACTGGAACCTGTATGCTCTGAAGGCAGCTAAGTTGGTGCAGAGAATGGAACCCTGGCCTGGAGTCAGGGAGACCTCCCTTCAAATGTAGCTTCCAATACTCGCTAGCTTTGTGGCCCCGGGAAAGTTATTTAAACACTGTCTGCCTCGTTTTCTCAGCTCTGAAATGGGGATAGTAAGACTACCTACCTCTCAAAGTTGTTGTTAGCATCAAATGAGAAAATAGTTATAAAGCGCTTGCCTTAGCACATAGTAGGGATTTTGAAATTTGCTTATTTCCTTTCTTACTTTCTCAATTCCTTGCCCAGAGGTCTTCCTTTTGTATGACGTTGCCTCTGGATGTGGACAAACTGTATGTGATATCAAATATCTTGCCTTGCAAATACATTGAGCATGAGAACAGATTTGAGGCAATGCCATGCCCTGTCCAGGATTTTCATGTGGTGTCTGTGTGCTCTATCTGGGCCACTCAAACTTGTCCCTTACTGGAATTAAGAAAGATGTCAGAATGAATCATTCATTCAGCTAACATTTATTAAGTACTTACTGCATGCCAGGTACTTTGCTACTTGCTGGGGATTCAGAGGCAGAGCCAAAAACAAGCTGTCTTCAAGGCGCTTGTGTTCTATTCTGTACGAGACATATTAGAAAGGCAGTATAGCATGTATCTGAGTGCACTGGAGGACTGTAGATGTAGAGGTGTCAAAGATTTCAAAGACCAGCTCGTCCAGTGAATGCCCTCATTTTACAGAAAGCCACAGGACACAGATGGCACTTCAGCCCTTGCTGCCTCCCAGGAACAGACACAGGGATGTGCCCCCTTCAAAGACCTTTCCTGGAGACCCCAGATAAAGCAGCCATACTACACCCTTCCTTAGCCTCCAGAGCTTATTTGGGTCTGATTCTCCCTCAATAGAGACTGAAAATGAGTGGGAAAAGAACACAGAGAAGATGTCTAATTTTATAATAATCGTAGCTATAATCACTTTTTCCAAGCTCTTTCTCCACAGTAGAATGGGAGTCCAGTTGCTCATAATTTAATTTGCTTGTGTTGCCCCTGGGTCCCTTTTATTGCCATGTTAACATTGTGAAGTTTGAGCTCTGACCACTCAGTGTGCCTATGGACCCTCTGTCAAGAGCGTTCAAGCTAGTGAGTCCAGGTTGAGAGTACAGCTGGAAATGAACTCAACCCATGGTACTATGGATCATGGAAGCTTCCATAATATCTGTTTAGGTAGGATTGACTCTATTGCGTTTCTTACTAAATGTAAGAAATAGTAAGAATGACCACAGATTTAGATCTAGAAGGGACCTTAGTCTTTTCCTCAAGTCCAGCTTTCTCCTTTTATAGAATAGGAACCCAGAGGCAGCTAGATGGTGCAGAAGAGTGCTGGGCCTGAAGTCAGGAAGACTCATCTTTCTGAGTTCAAATCTCACCTCAGATGCTTTCTAGTTATATTTCCCTGGGCGAGTCACTTAACCCTGTTTGCCTCAGTTTCTTCATCTGTAAAAGGAGCTGGAGAAGGAAATGGTAAACCCTTTGCCAAGAAAACCCCAAATGGAGTCTTGAAGAATTAAACACTACTGAGAAAAATGAGTTAACTACAGCCACAACTAGGGCCCAGAGAAGTCAAACTAGAAAAATCAAGCAAATCAACTGACACAAATTTATAATTTATTTGTGCAAATGCCCTTTTAAGCACAAATAATTACAGACATAGGTATTATAATTTTACTTTGAAATTAAAATTAAATTTTAAAAATGCATTGCATCAATGGATTCAGCTTGGTTCTTTGATCATTGCATCAATGGATTCAGCTTACATTCCAGTGCTTTTTTGTAAGTGACTTGTCTGAAGTCACAGAGATAAGTGGCAAAGGAAAGATTCACTGCTACTATTGTTCTCCAGAGGCAAAATTTGAGCCTACATCTTGTGACTTCAAATCCATTGTTTTTTTCCATTGTCCTATACTATATATTCTTGCACCACATGAGCATCAGTGAGTAGAGGTGCTAAGCCAACTTCAGTGTAAGAATTCCCTTTTTCAGAATAATGTAATTGTGACACTGGGAAAGTCACTTCACCTTTTTAAGCCTCAGTTTCCTCACTTGTCACCTTCCTGGAGTCAGGAATATCTGAGTTCAGTGTGTGACCCTGGACTAGTCACTTAACCTCTGTTTGCCTCCCTTTTCTTCAGCTGTAAAATACAGATACTTAGCCGGTACTTGTCATGCAGGGTTGTTGTAATGACCAAATAAGATAATATTTGTAAAGCCTTTACCACAATACCTGGCCCATAATAGGCACTTAAATAAATTCATATTCCCTTCCTTTGCCCTTCCCTTGTCAAACAAATACATTGGACCAGATGATCCCTAAGGTCTCTTCTAGATTTAAAATCCCTTGATCTTAAAGGTCCAATGAGTCCCTTTTGCAGTTAAAAATGACAGTGATGAAAATTCCTTAACTGTTTTGTTTGTCTTGCTGTGTATTTTTGGGTTTGGAGGCCCTTGCATTTATTTGGTAGTTGGCCTTTTTGTTTTCATTTTTTTTTCATCTTCCTGAGGGGGGAAAAAAAGCCCAGAGCATTAAAGCTTCCTGCCCTTTGCAGATCTCTCTCCCCCTCCCTCAGGACATGATTCACAGTTGAGTCACAGGGCTGAGTCCCAGCCCTTGCTAGGCCTGCTCTTTATGGTCTGTGTCGCTCAGTTTATCATTGATGTTACGGCCTTCCCACCCCCAACAATATAGCTCCACACTGTGCTTGTGATTCACATGGCCTCCCCAAGGTTTTAACACAGCTTAGAGACTAAGTACTGTGATGACACAGCTGCAGGAGATGGTGAACTGGGGGCGAGACCTGAGCCCTATTACATCTCTGGCTCTGCCTCCCTTTCCTCATAGACTAAATGGGGGGTTTGAACCAGATGATCTAGAAGGATATTTCAAGTTCTAAAATGTTGTGTCTAGATATCCACTTTTATCAAAGCCCTTCAGACCTTCTAGGGATCTGTCTTTATGTTTTCCAGTTCTTGCTTAACCTTCTAAATAATTTTCAGATTTGCTTTTTGTCTCTTGGTTCTCCTCAAGTCCTCTACATTTCCCAAAAAGGGAAGGCGCTGTCATCATCAACTCCAAAGTACAGCAATACACATTAATGTATGTAAGTTATGTACATGTAACACCATGGGGAATAGAGCCCTCCTTGACTTGGTGTCAGGAAAAGCCGGATTTGAATCCAGCCTCCAAGACTTCCTAGCTGTGTGATCTTGGGCAAGTCACTTAACTTCATGAAGTTAATTTCACAAAGGTGCTATGAAGTTTAAAGAATGTATGTAAAGCATTATATATGTAGGTTATTTGTAGTGTTATTAATTAGCAAGTACTAATTGAGCACCTATGTGTGCTTTCATTGACATACAAAAAATGTGTCAGACATTTTCTTTTGAATGCTTATAATCTCATCATGGAGAAAGTAACAGAGAATCTGTGTTTTCTCCAGCAATGAAGATCATAACCCTCTCCTCCCTTAAGCCTGCCTTGATTTGCATGTGTTCCCCTTTGGATTTGTCACAAGGGGGCCACCCAACACCCAACAACTCAGAGTTCACCTGGCATTCTTTTGACACTGTGATAAGTGCCTGGCTAGGAGGGATCATTTTATTCTGTATATTACATCCCCAGGCCCTGGCGGGCACTTGTTGATGGATTGTGTGAATACCAATGAAACACGATGTTACTAGCTCATCTTTTTTTCTGGTCATTTTTTCCTAATGATAGTCTTTTATACTCCTTCATCAGCCTGTTTCCTTTTTTTGCAATGTGTTTCAGTCCCCTGTGAACCTCTGTAGTGACCTTTGAATAATCCTCACATTAAATTCTAAAGACATTGCAGTAAGAACAGCTATAATTGCATCACGAGAAGATTACTAGCATTAAAGATGGTCCAGCCTACTCTCCTCCTCCCGTACAATTCTGGACACAATTTGTTTTCTATTTGGGACTCTTGTCTAAAATATGGGTAAAAACTGATAGATCTGGGTATATAATGGTCTGAACAATAGGCATTCTTCATCCAGTTTGTTTTTAGTGTGTATAGTAAGGCTAACCTCTGAGTAATTATGTGTCTTGTTTAAAAGAATCTTCAATATTTTGAGGGTGGAGGTAATGAGCACAATGTCATCTGCAAATAGGAGCACCTGGAAGACCTCATTCTCTCTAGAGAATTCTTCATTAATTTGAACTCTGCCTTTGAAGAGCATACATCTCCTTGTTTTATGCCTTGCTTGTTAATAATTCTTAGAGGATCATCAGATAAAATTACCTTTGCAGTTTGATCTGGTATTATCAGGCATATGGATAAAAACACCCTGTTGGAGGAGAGTCTATATGGCAGTATTTAAGGAAGCTATGTTGAACAATAGGTAAGGAAGGAAACAAGCATTTATTAAGTGCCTACTATAAACCAGGCGCTGTGTTAAACACTTTTTGATCCTCACAGCAACCCTGGGAGGTAGGGGCTATCATTATCCTCATTTTTTTACAGTTGAGGAAACTGAGGCATATAAGTTAAGTGACTTGCCTAAGGTCACACAGCCAATAAGTGGCTGAGGCCAGATTTGAACTCATCTTTCCGACTCCTGCCACAGTGCTCTATATTTCCAGTGTGTCACTTAGCTGCTAGATTGAGTGATAGACTTGAAGACAGGAAGATCTGAATTCAAATCCTGCCTCAGATTACTAGCTGTGAGCTTGGACAAGTCTTTATGCCTCAGTTTCTTCATCTGTAAAATGGAAATCATCTCCTTACAGAGGTAACAAATGAGAGAACATGTAAAGCATTTTGAAAATCTTAAAGTGCTGCATAAGTACTATCTATAATTATTATTTTGCTATATCGAATCAAATGTTTATAGTCAGACATGCACCTTTGATGCAATCCTATCCAGTCTTCTCCAGAAGATTTTCCCTATCACCCCCACTCTTTCCCTAATCTTTAATCTGTGCACCAGCCCCCTCCATTTAGTTTACAAACATAGTCATGTTTCCCCCATCTCTAAAAAACCCTGACTCATTTTCCTATCCATTCTAGCTATTGTCCTATATCTCATTTCCCTTTCTTGGTTAAACTACTTGAGAAACCTTTTGTTCTACCTTAGATGTCTCCATTTCCCACTACACTTCAGTTTTCGCCCTCATCAGTCAGCTGTAACCGCTTACTCCAAAGTTACCAAATCTCATGACCTCTTCTAGTCCTCATCCTTCTTGGTCTCTCTATATAACCTTTGACACTGTCGATCACTCTCTTCTTCCGGATACTCTCACTTCTCTAGAATTTCACAGCGCTCTTCTGGCTTCCTTCCTACTTGTCTGACAGCCAGTTTTCAGTCTCCTTTGCTGCATCTCTCTCCAGGTCGTATCCAGTAACCATTGGTGTAGCCCAAGGATGTCCTCAGCTCTCTTCTCATCTCCTGCTACCCTATACTGTCTCACCTGGTGATCTCATCAGCTCCCATGGATTCAGTGATCATTCTGTGCAGATGATTCCCAGATCTCTCTCTTCCTCTTTCTCACCTGTCTGCCCCTCTCTTTGTTACTCCCCGTTACACACACACACACACACACACACACACACATACTCACTCACTCACTCCTGATCTCTCTGCTGAGCTCTTACAGTGCCAAACTAAATATCCCCATACATATCTTAATCTCAACATCTCTAAAATAGAATTCATTATCATCCCCCAAACCCTCATTTCTTCCCAGCTTCCCTGTTACTGTCAAATGTACCACTGTCCTGCCAATCACCAAGGATCACACCATCAGTGTCATCCTTAATTCTCACTCACTCATTCCAGTATCCAATCAGGTGTCTAGCCTTGTTTCTGCATTCACAGTATTTCTTGTATATGTTGCCTTATCTGTGTTCACACAGCTGTCACCCTGGCACAGGCCCTTACCACCTCTTGCCTTGGCAAGAGGTTCATCTCCTGGCTCAGGACTATTTACTGTAAACTATCATCCACTCAGTGGCCAAGTTTGTCTTACTAAAATTTGAATCTGATCATATCAACCCCGCCCCACACTCTGTCAACTCCAGTGGCTTCCTATTATTTCCATGATCAAATACAAAATCCTCTGTATTTGGCCCTTAATACTCTTCAAGCAGATCCCTTCCTACTTTCCAGTTTTCTTACATTTTATCTCCTTTACGTACTCAGTGATCTAGCTACAATGAATTACTTGCTACTTTTTTCACAGAACAAAAATGTTAGCTCTCAGTTGTTCTTTTGCTTCTCCTTGCTTCTCCTGCCTTTCCTGTATTCCTTCAAAACTCAGCTCAAATTCTGCCTTCTATTACAGGCCGTTCCTCCCCACCCTACCCACTGCCTTTCTCTGAGATTACTTTCCATTTACACCGTTTTTATCTGCAATTTGTTCATTATTTACATGTTGTATCCCCCCATTAAAGTGTTAGCTCCCTGAGAACAAGAACCGTGTTTTTGTCTTTCTCTTATAACATAGTGCCTGGCCCATAATAAGTTCTTAGAGCACCAAGAACTAAGTTAATGTATATAGATAGTAAGATAGATAAAATGTTACACATTTTACCATCTTGCTTAAAAATCTTTAGTGGCTCACCAGTGCCTAAAAGATAAAATTGACAACTCTTTTCCTAGCATTTTAGATCTTATTCCATTTTGCCTCTGTCAATCATCAATCAATTTGATTGATTGACTCAAGAAATGTTTATTGGTGGCATGAGAGAGATGGAAATATGCATGGCATGTGCAGGGAACCAAAGGTGTCTCTTTCTTAGAACTACAAGAAAAAGTTTGGATAAGTAAGAACTATATTGAATAATGTTTTGAAAGCCAGGTTAGAATTTGGCTTTATCCTGTAGACAATGGGGAACCATGGAAAACTGAATATTAGCCATACAAAGTAATGAAAGACTAATCTTGCATGCGTTTACAAGATTAGAGATTCTAGTTAAGGGGGTGAATGTAGTCAGAGATATACCCTAGGAGGTTGTGACAAGAGACCAAGAGGGTCACCTTGGAATCCCACTCTTAAAGACTTACTTGGGTCTCTTGACAAACTTTGCAAAAACAAGTGATAAGAGCATGTACTAGCTTGCCAGAGTTTTGAAGATGGCTCAGTAACTAAACACTCCTGTATCTCTCTTCAGCTTTTCCACAAAGCTGCATGAAAAATTTTATAACAAATGTCTTTCTAAAATCTATGTAAACTCTACCTCCAGCATTCTCCTGACTTCCCAGTGTGGTAACCCTTCAGTAACAAGGTTAGGCTGGCATAACTTATTCTTGATGAATCCATGCTCAGTCTATACCATAGACACTTCCTTTCCTAAATGTTTACTAAGTGTTTCAATAATACATACTCAAATTTTGTCACTTTCAATAGCTTAATAGTTTGCACATTTCTATTTTCTTCCCTTTTTGTTTTTTTTAATTACAGGATTATTCATGTTTGTGATACCAGTTTCTTTTTCTTTTTTGTTTTTATTCAATAGGAAAAATAAAGGCGTATAAAAATAAATTTTAAGAAAAAAGAAGAAAATTAGGACATATCCTTCTCCATTCATGTGGTACCTTTCCCATCCTCCACCATCTTTCACATAACAATGACGGTGGCTTAACAAGCCTCTCTCCAAATTCTTTCAGTATCTGAGGATACAGTTGAAGTGGGCCATCTGACTTGGAACTCCTCAGTTCAAGTTCAGAGGGCAATTTCGTATGCTTTCTTAATTCCTTCCTTATCTTGGAGCTAGCTGGTGGTGTTCTGTCCTTTATATTCTCATGCTCCATGGCAGAGAAAACAAACAAAATTACAATCCAGTATTTCTGCCTTCTGTCCATCTACCCTGAACACTGGTCCCTTTCTCTTCATAATCTTACATTTTTCCACAATATGGCTTTTTTTAACCACCATTTTTGTTGTCCTTAACTTTACTCACCAACCTTAGCTCATTCTGAGCTTTAGCATTGCCAATAGCATTCTGTAGTTCTTTGCTAGTTTTATATTCTGTACATTTCTTTTAAAAAATCTAAATTGGTGAGTTCCTTATTCATCCACATCTGTCTCTTCAGACAACTCCCCCTTTTCCTCATCAAAATTGTTTTTCTTTATATGTTCAGAATTTCTTTATCAAGAAACTTCCATCCCAACTGGTTTGACTTCCTGTGTAGAATAGTAATCCTTGGAATCCCACCTATCCTTCCTCTAAACTTTTGAAAAGCTCTCCTCTTCAGCTCTAGGGTATGCGAAGTTTTCCTCTTTTTCTTTATCAGATATTCTAAAATAGAGAGATCACTCACCAAAGGTTTCCATCATTTCCACCAAAGCAAAGAATTCCTCTCTCTTTGTGAGACTCAAATTTGGAATAAGATTTCACTTATTTCACTTGGGGATCATCCACTCTTTGAAAAATGAAATTGTTTTTAAGAACTGTCAAAAAGTTATTCTCTGTTTTGCTGTTGATGGGGAGAGCACCAGTATATAGTTCAGTTGAAGTTTCCCTTCACTCCTATGTCATTATGTCTCTGTGTTGGACTTTGAACCAGTTTCCTGAAACTCCATTCTTTCTGTCCAGCCAGTCTGTAGTATTCTCTTATGACAGTATTGCTTCTGTTTCTCTTTTCATTGCTTTTCACCATCCTTCTCTCATACCTATTCTTGGATTTTCTGACAAAGGCCTTCACATAGAACAAGAGTTCTTGCTTATTCCTTTTTGGGTTGTGGTCCTTTTTGGCAAGCTAGTGAAGCCTATGGATTGCTTCTCAGAATAATGTTTTTTAAATAATTGAAGGAATTACTAAATTTCAATTACAAAGTTAGTAAGAAATAAATAGGTAATTTTTTTCTTCTCTTTTTTTTGGTAACTTTTTTCTTATCCAGGTTCATGGACCCCCCCACCCCCACCCCTGCAGAATCTATTCAAAGATCCCTTGGAGGTCTGTGAACCACAAGTTCAGTACTCCTAGTATAAAATGTCATCCTCTTCCCCTTTTACCTACCACATTTCCTTTAACTAGAGTAACATATCCATAGTCTAGTCATAGGTGTCATCACGTCAAGTCTCAGTGATACTTTTGAGGTCAAAATTGCCTCATTGTCTTATCTTGACTGTTGACAATACTTTGTGCATCTGTGTATAGATCTTTAAGCCTTTGAATTTTACTATGGTTTTTTCCACTTAGATTTTTATCTCCTGTGAGTTTACAGATATCTCCTCTCTAACTTGATGGAACCATATTGTCAGTTTTCTTTCTCCTCTTTCCTTCTTGGTTTAAATCCCTCTTAATTCAGGTTACAAGACTCCATATCCATAAAGCTTAAAAGCATTTATTAGATGTACTCTATGCTTAGCTATGAGAGTATCATTTCTCTATTTCATGCTATAGTCTGAAAATCCAAATCCCATTTTTAGACGCCATCTCCTTAACCTATTGTTCATTTCCCCAGTAGGAAGTCACTTTTTTGACCCCCATGCTGAATGGACAGATTTTTGTGTTTTTTAACTTACCAACATATTTTGAAGCCATTTGGAAATGAAAACCACTTCAGACACTTTGCCAAATTACTTAATGTGAACAAAATAAAACAAAAGAAGCTACCTTTTTTCTTCATAAGTACTAAGAAAAAAGGAATTAGAAATAAGTGATTTTTTTATCTCATCTGTACTATCAATTCAAGATTTTTCTTATTGTAGATAAGTTATTAAAAGGCAGCTTGCTTAATCATTTCAAAAGAGCATAATTATTCAAATCCATAATTCGTTAAGTTTTGGAAAGAGGGAAAAGTTTTATTAAGTCAAATGAGGACACATGGAATAGATGGATCTTTTTTCTTCATTAAGGTACTTAAAATTGTTAATTCTGACTACACTGAGCCAAAGGAGATTAAGGACAAATGGTTCCATTTTTTTTTTAAATTAAAATTGAAAAAATAAGGGCATCCTTTTCTGTAAAACATCTGCACAGTTCACGGAAAACTAATAAGCAGAATATAGTATTTCTATATTGCTATAAATTCTTTGTATAACATAACTGGAGATTAGACTTATTTGCCATTTTTTTATACACTGCCTTTTTTAGGGGTCAACTCCAGGAAAATAAATGTGGGAATAATATATTTTTGTGTATTCTTTACTCCTACTCTTGTCCCCTCCCTTCCAATTCTCTGGCATAAAGCAGATTCAGAAATACATATCAGACCATGCTGTTTGTGTAACCGTCAGCCAGCTAAAGAAAGTCTTCCAATTGTTGCTCACCACAGGAAAACACTGTGCTAATCTCTGCTTAAAATATTCTCGGGATGAATGACTAATTATTAAGAAAATTTCATGTTGCCATGGTACTTGAAATATGTAGGTGGAGGGTCATGCAGTTGTGCTTTCAATTCTGCAAGTTTCCAGGTTATAAGCTTTCATCCTCATTGTTTTAAAATTTTTGTTTAGTTTTAAATACGTTGACATGAAAATAGAAAACTCAGACTAAAGCTGATTCAGTTTCATTTTTTGTCTCCTCCCTGGCCATCCCCCCATCTTCCTAGCTGCTCATGACTATTATCTGTGTGAGGAAAAGGGGATTTGAAAGCCCTTGCCTCCAAAACAATGGTCAGTTATAAGGGCAAGGGCTTTCTTTTCCTTTTGGAGGACTGCTACTCGGTCTTCATAAGTCAATTTAGAATTACACAGAATTTAAAAAACAAAACATCTTATTGCTACTTATTTTAGATAAATAAAAATAGAAATTTACCACCTTTTATGGCTAAGACCAAGAAAATAATCATTTATTTCTATAAAGAGATAGGCGGTCCTTTGATGTCATGACAAGAACATAGGGCAAACATCTGAGTCTGCCCCCTCCTGGCAGTGTTGCCAAGCACTTTCTTGAGTTTGTTTAAGCGTCAAGGAAATTTTGTAGGTGCCGCCCCAACCACAGTATTGATTAGGGTCTAGTCTTACCACTGATTAGCAGTGATCCAGCTGTGTTGAAATTAACTGGGACAAAGTAATGTAATTAAAGTTACTGGCAGTAAACTTTAGAACTTTTACATCTAAAAAAAACCTTTTAATGTGCAATGTGCCCTCTGTTTGCTGTCACCACTTTCCGATGATTAGTTAGGCTAAATTTCAGCAATAACGTGATGGTTCTTGGTGTTGCTTCTCAGTTTTTGTCATAGTTTACTCTTCCCTTTGGTGAAGATCCTGTATGACTGATCCCATTTTATTGTAAATTTGAATAATCCTTGAAGTACTTGACTTTACTCATCAATATCCACTGTATTATCTGTAACAGTCACTGAAATATGCTTGTTAAGAGCTACAACTATTGAAGGACATAACTCCTTGGAGTTATATCCATTCTTAAAACCCACAGAATTAAAAGCACAACACAAGGGTAATGCCGCTCTGTGTATGGCATGATATCTCACACTCACCTGCAACAGAGTTCTAAATAAAGGTAGGGAACCAGTACACTCTTTCTTTATCTCATCAAGGCTAGATGTTCTGAATCAATCTAGTGTCAGAAGCATGCACATTTGACTGTTGCTGTCAAAAAATGACAATGCAACAATATCACATTCAGAAAGTATACAGTGACACTACTACAGCTATACATGGCTGCTTTAAATTGAGGTGCCTAGATTGATGATATTGAGGGAAGAAAAAATTACTGGCAAAATACCACCTGGAAATTCAGTGAAATTTCAGAGGAAGAAGGAATTGGGGGGAAAGAATCTAATCAATGTAGTTTATTTATTGCAAGGTTAACATTTTACAACTTAAAACATCACTCCAGCCTAGTGTCCCCGAACCCCACATAAAGCTGTCAATGGATCCCTGCAATGCTAATTAACTAATTAGGATTAACTAGCACACATTCTTTAGGCATATGGCACACACTACCACCAAATGTAATGGTTTCACAGACAACTCCAAACTTGAACAGCAAGGTGACTTCAGTGTGGGGCTAAACATTTATTCAATGCGTTCTGTACCAACAGAACAGATAGGAACTATAAATCAAATAGCAGAACATGCAGTTAGAACAAACTGTCAAAGAAAATAGAGAAAATCCAACAAGAAAAGCCTTCTCTACGTCTGTATGTGAGTGGATATAATCACCCATTGATCATATAAAATTGTTTTTTAATGGATTTTCTTGATATCTTCCTTTTACCCATCTTTCTCAATAGCCCTCTCCCTTTCTCTTTCTGGGGAGCCATCTCTTATAATAATTTTTTTAAGAGAAAAAGAGAAAAGTGAGGAAAAAATCAGCAAGATTGATTAATAAATTAAAAATGAACATTATATGAAGTGTTCTATGGCCCTGGGGCCTCTCTCCTCCCTGTCCCCCCACTCTGTAAAGGCATGAGGGGAGGTATCTTCTCATATCTCTTTTCAGGAGCATCAATTTCATTCTTCATAATATTGCAACATTATTTTTTATTTTGTTTTGTGGCTGCAGTCTTTCCGTTTATATCGTTGTAGTCATTGGGTTCTTTACTCCGCATCAGTTCATGTAAGTCTTTTCTCTTTGTCCCACATATTTATTTTCTAGCATATAATAGTCAATTACATTTCTGTACCACATTTGCCCATAGACTTTTGTGCCAGGAATAAAGGGTTCTACTCTTCAGGTGATTTCGTTCTGAAATGAGAAAGAGTTGTATGGAAAGAAATACCTCTCCAACTTTGTCAGTTGGCAGTTTTTACTGTTTCTTGGCTCCACATCTGTCAGCTTCCTTGGCATGGAGGGTCTGGGCCTCCTTTACCATTCTACTCCACTCTCATCTGCTGATCTCCTTTCTCTTACTCCTGATTTCCATCTTCAAAAAAAGTTTCTATTAAGAAAGCACATGCAGAGAACCAAACATAAAGATAATATGCAACATCTTGCATCTTATGTTGAGGTAATATACAAAGTATACATTTTGTACATTTGACCAGATGTACACCATCTGGCAGCATGTATAACTTCTTCACCTGTTATCCCCCCAGAGTATCTTTCATTCCAGCTATTAACTCAAGAGTCCTGTTGTCAATTTTATATCTTTGGTATCCTCATATCCATTAACTTGCCTTTCCAAATTTGAACCTGTAGATAACCCATGATGACTACTGGTGCCTCTTGCCCCTGTCTTATCCTATAGGTAGTCTCTAAGTGTTAGCCCCCTTTGAGTCATTTATCTGTAGAGGAATTTAAAAATACAGATGGCCTATCTTTTATTTCTGAATGCCGAAGTTTAATTTGGAAATAAAAGGGTTTTTTCTCATGGTGTTCTTCATCATTAGTTAAGTTTTTATTACTGCAAGTAATACTGTATTTATTACTTATGAGCAAAATGCTGTAATAGAGACTAAGAATGAAGAAATTTTAAAATGACAGGAGAACTTTCTCTCAAATAGCCTACGTACTAATGGAGTAAGGGGAAAATGGATAGTACATGGAATGTGTAGAGATAATAGAGTATGATTGAGGGCAAAAGCAAAATCCAGAAAATTTTTTAAATCAGAGGAAGAAGCACTTTCATTTGAGACAAGGATCAGGAAGTCTTTAAGAAAGAGATGAAACTTCAACTGATCTTGGAGAAAGAGGGAGACTCTGAATGGTAAAGATGGAAGAGGCATGGTGATGACCTGGGCAAATGCCCAGAGTTGGGAGATGGAATGTTAAGTCCAGGGAACAGCGAGTCCCTGATTTGGACTAGAGAGTGTGTGAATCAGAGTAATGTGAAAGAAGATCGGGAAGGTATGTTGGAGACATTGTGGAATGCCTTAAATGTCAGCATAAGAAGGTTATATTTTATCCTATAAGGCATTAGAGAATTGGTGAAGCATTGAGCAGAGAAAGGAGAAAGGTTATGGATGCAAAATTGCCATCATCTGACATCTGATTAGAAGGCTTAGGGGAAATGATCAAGAGTAAAGAATCAAAGAAGAATATGATGGTGCCCTCAACAGAAATATGGAAAATAGTAGGGAAAGAGAGAGAAAGGGAAAAGAAAGGAATAGAAAAAATAAGAATTTATATAGAGCCTGCTCTGTGCCAAGTACTTTTACAAATACCTAATTTGATCCTTACAACAACGCTGTGAGATAGAGATGCTATTATTATCCACATTTTACAGTTGAGGAAACTGAGGCACAGAGGATTGGTTAAGTAACTTACCAAGGGCCCTACGGAATCTGAAGCTGGATTTGAACTAATGTCCTCCTGACCCTAGGCCATCCCTCTAATCATTGTGTCACCAGCTGCCTCACAGAGGTGGAAAAGTATTATTGGGGAAGGAAGAGTTCAGTTCGAAAAATAACAAATTTGAAGTGTCAGAATAATATCTAAAGGCAGATGTTTGCCGGGCTGTTGGAGATATGCAACTGGAGTGCAAAGGAGAGACAGGTTTGTATTCATAGGTTTGGGAATCTGTATACAGATGACAACTGAACCCATGTAAACAGAGGAAATCACCAAAGTAGAGAGTATTTAAAAAGGACGTATACTTGGGAATGAGAAGGGATGAGCCGTTTAAGAGGTAGTCCACAAAATATTGTAACAAGTTGGAGAATGTGGTGAGAATACTGTTATAGAAGCCAAGTTGAGTGAAGGTATTCAGGAGAATAGAGGATGGTCCTTACCATCATATCTTATACAAAGCTCAAGAAGGAAGAAAATTGATACAAGGCCATCAGAGTTTATAGCGAGTAGTCTTTTGGTGACTTTTTGAGAGAACAGATTCAGTGGAGTGGTGGGATTTGAAGGCAGATTATAAGAGTTCACTGTGATAATGATGTAATGAGTAAGTAACGAAGTGAAGTCCGAGTGAGCTCTCTGTATAGGAGTAGAAGGGATGATAATTTCAGGGATTGCCAGGGTGAAGAGAAGATTTTTGAAGGGGAAGAAAGACTAGTTAGTATAGTTGCAGGAATCATCCTATAGAAAAGAAGAGCTTGAAGAGAGAGAAGAGGGATAAATAATCACAGGGGCAAAGATTTTTCATGAATATGAAGAAACTTTGGGTTTAGATATTTACTTTGGAATACTAGGAGGGGGTCAGTTAATTTTTTAGCTATGACCAGAAAATTCTTTTAACGTTGAATTGTTATTTTGCTTCAATTTTGTTCTTTGGGAGATGAGGCTTCCACAAAAGTCCTGCTTTGGTAACACTGATGACCTAGAGGTAAGCTTAAAGGTCGTTGGAGTAGAGTGCAAATTCTTGTAAGTTCTATCCACCTAGGAAGGCTTTAAGTATAGTCTAGACAGAAGAAATATAAAAAAACTTATCACTGAAAGTTTAGCTGTTAAGAATTCTTTGACCATTGCAATCCATAAAACAGACAAAAACATATGATGGCTCTTGGTTCATTTCAACTTCCCAAGTTACTGTCCTCCTGTGGTAGGATGGAGGACAAAGGAGAGAGGGCTTAAAGAATTATGCAGTTTTTACTACCTTTTCAAACATTTCTCTATAAGAAATTTATTGAAAGATGTGGATAAAAATCACGTAGTCTGGAAAGGCGGAGATGGTTTAGAATACCCATCCTTATGCTGATGAAATGTATTTGTCTACTGAAGAGAAACTGAGTCTCATTGGCCAAACTTAGAAGGTATTATACTTAGAGTAACCACTTGTGTCATTATTTAGATCTTTTTCTTCCCACCTTCAAATAAATCCAGTTATTTGTACTAGTTATTAGGACAGAGAACCAAAATAAAATAGGCAAAATTGACTGATGAGGTGGGACAACTTCAGGAATAAATCAGCTAACGGCCATCCAAGCCTCTTCAGCTCCTTAGAATAGGATACATAGCTTACAGAAGGGCACGAGGGCACAGTTGGGGAATTTTTTTCTGGCTTCCTATGGATGGGGCAAACCTAAATGTATAAGATACTTGCCTAAATACAGGAAAGTTTAAAAAAATAGGAGAGGCATTATCTCCTTTTGCTTTAGGTTTCTGTCATCAACTGGATTCCTATCAGAGTTGAGCCAAGTTTTTTTTCATTTTATTTTTTTTTTTTAAATGTGGCAGAGCTGGTGAATTTTACAAAGGAGGAAGGACCTTAGTAATGAAAACCTTTTTGTTCTCTGTCACCGCTCTAGAATGTTTTCAATTATACAATCAAAATACTTTTGAAACCTATTTTGATCCTAATGATGTCCATGGATAGCTGGTAAGGTTTAAAAAAAAATTTAAATGTCTAACTGACAGAGATATCAATCCAGTGAAGTTTTTTTTGTATCATTTTTGTAAAATGATAGGCACAGAGAAACAGCATAACATCTTGGAAATTGAGAGGGAGCAGATTCAATTATATCTTTAATCAATCTTCATGACAGTGTTAAAGGTTATTCCCAACATTAGTTTTTGTTTCCAACACGATCATTGTTGATTCATCTGGCTCCCTCAGAAACGTCTCTCATCTTGCCTTTTTGATTGTCTAATCTAGCAAAATGGTGATTGTCTACCCTGAGGATTAGAAATTAACAATTCCTTTGCATATGGAATGCAAATGTTATTATGTTCTCTCTGCTACAATTAACCTTAGCCCTGTCTTATGATATATGTTTCCTCATTTGTTGAATGGAATAATTAATTTTCTCCTAGGGGAACTCTATGGACCAATTAATGTTATGTGGATTCCAGAGCACAGTGAAACAATTAATATTGGTATTTATTTGGTAGTTATTGTTGACATGTAGACAATAATGTTTAAAGTCCAGATCTGAGAGTTTTAAAAATAATTCCTGTATATCAGCAGATCTCTCTAGTGTTTCAAATTTCATTGCCATAATAAAGTTTGCTAACTCTTCCTCAAAAACAAAATAAAAACACATATTTTTACTATCCAGATAAGACTAAATTAGAATGAAATGATCCAGGGAAGGAGTCCAGAGAAATGATCACATCCCTGATCAATGCTATGAAGGTTACCTACCCAACTGGAAAGAAAACCCAACTATTGGTTGGTTACCTGCAAATTGCAAGCTCCTAGACAAACTGCCACATTCTTTCTCTTTTGTGTTGGATTTCTTCCTACCTATCTGTAACCATTGTTTCCCCCAGAGGCATAAGCTTTCACTTTCCTAGCATTTTTGAAAGTCTCACACATCCAGCATCACAATTTCTGCTAGTTAAAGCCACTTAGCAACAAGAATTATATTTAACCTATTTCTGTCTAACAGTCTAAGGAAAATCAGAGCTGTCAGTGGATTTTTAAGATAAGGAACAATGTAGTTCAATGGGCTAAGTAGCATAATGAAAGAGAAGTTGTTTATATGACCTTCTGTGGTGTTTCCTTTACTATCCCTCCTTCAAATGGGGTCAACTGAAAGAACTTATGTGAGGGAGGAATCAGGAGAAATGTATTTCAAAAAAAGAGAAAGAGAGAGGCTAGTAAGCCCATTGCCAAACAGTGGTGCCATGGAAATGCTAAATGACTAAGAATTTTGTTAGAGCATTCATATTACAATGCAGTGTGTTCAGAAAAATATACAGTAGAAATAGGGAGATTGGAAAAATCAAGTTAAAATAATTGTGAATTTAGGTTGCAACGAAAGGAAAACTTATTTAATAAAAAAGTCTCTCTGAGTTGGTCAGAAAGGTCATCCATCTCTCCTGCCTCACTAATATTATTGTGGAGAAAAATAAACAAATACACTGGATTTTAAAGACAATGGGATCTTTTGGGGATCTAGGTGGGTAGGTTCTTGTACCTGAAGCCACTTTTATTAAACTGCTGTGGATCAGCATTCTAGCAGATTCATATGGAATACTGAGCAATGTTGCTACCTTTCCAAACTGCGATTCTTGTCAATGTCTTTAAAGAAATCCCTCATGGAGAAACTTTTGAAGAGATAGTATAAACTGCATAATTTTTAAAGCTCTCTGTCCTTTGTCCTCCACTCCTAATACAGGAGTAAACTGGGGAGGTTGAAAGGAGCTGAGAGCCATTATATGTGATGGAAAAATGCATCATGATCCTAAGTTTGTTGCAGCATATGGGCAGTAATGATTAATGCTAAAGAAAAACAGATGAGATATTTTCAAAGAAATGTATGATTGATCAAAGTGGTAGACCATACAAATAGTCAAAATTCTAGATAACAGGTGGGCATTCCAAGTGTCACATTGGTAATGATAAAATGTAGATCCTCTAGAGAAGATTACGGAAGGACATAGAGCAGAACCTCATAGGTTGAGGAGGTGTGAATGAATTGTAAGCCTTGCCATTGTGCTAAGACACGCAAACATCAGTAAGATCACAGATCCTTTGGGATGCTGTGTGCCTAGGAGGATAGCAGACAAATGACAACAACAGAAAAAGAAATTTAATCTTCTTAGTGTAATAAGTAATATACCAAGTACTATGTATTTTTTCATATTCCTAGCTATCCTTCATTTTTATAAGACAGTGGAAAGTGCCTGCAAAATCTCAGGTGCTTCAACTCAATTCTGTTATTTAATACAGAAGTTTATATATGGTTAGAGAGGGAGAGAGAAAAGGAGAGAGAGAGAGAGATGGAAAGAGAAAGACGGAGAGAGGCCCATTGCCTTGAATAACAGATTTGATTAAGAACCAGATAAGAAATTGACTTTATTAATATCCTCTTTTCCACCTTAGGAAAATGCAGAATGTTCACATGACCTAGTATTTACATTAAAAACAAGGAATCTGAAATTTTATTCAATAGCTACAAATATAATTGAAGAAGAGACATGGGAAGGAGAAAGAAACAAAGAGGAAGGCAAACAAAACAAAACAGGAAAGAAAGAACAACACAGAGATAAGGATGGAATGAGAGAAGGAAGAAGATGTAGAGTAGAAAGTAATGAAAATTGGAGTGACATACTACTTCTTTGACAGACATATTCCACAGGCATGGAATATTAGGCAGAGCAGCAGATTTTTTTAATGTATTTGTTTTACTAATTTTTTTTGTTTGTTTTCCTCTTTTTCTTTTAATGCTTTGTTGTAAGGGATGACTTTATAGGAAGTGATATGGGGGAAGAATACAAGGGAAATCCAGGTCATATAAAAAAATAGTAAAATCTATTTAAAAATTAAATAAGAGAAAAGGCTCTCTGAGTTTGGAGGTAGGACTCTCTTTAATTTTGCTCTTTTGAATTTTAAAGTTGAAGAATTGATTAAGTATCACTCAGAGCTCCTTCACTGCTCTAACCCTTAAGCCATAAGAGATGATATGAGTTCCACACTCCTACTTTAATTCATAAATTCTTCAATAGCACTAGACTGTAAAGCACTATGAGAATGCAAGTTATTGTTATTACTTATTAATAATACAGAATGTGGTTACACGCTTAAGGTCTAGTTCATCCCTCCACACCCACTCCCTTATCATTCTTGAGGGTTTTGGTGAAAATAGAACAAAAATTAAATTCTGTGGAAAAGGAGTTTCTTATAATACTAGCATGTTTTGAAAGTATTCTTCCCTATTAAGAGTTTTGGTGACATATCAAGTAACAGCATTCTCTGCTTTTTGATGTATACACGTTTCCGGAAACATATGTTTTTGTCATATTGCAGTATGGGAAGTGAGTATTTTAGGATATAGGTTCTCCCTTATTCTTTGTTAGGGAAAATCTGTACATATAAATTTCAGTTTCTCAGTGCAAAGTTGTAAGAAAAAAAAATCTGCCAAATCAGTGATAAGACACGAGTACCCAAGGTACAATTTCACTTCTCTTTCCGCAACCACAGAACATAAATTGAGAGTCTCGGCTGGGTAATCAGATTTAGGCATAGCATGGTACAAGCCAAAGCTGTCATAAGGTGATGTTTTCTCCTTTCTGCCTTCCTCCTACTCACTTCCTTCTCTCTTTGACTTCCCTCCCCCTCTTCTTTCCTTTTTTTTTTGCTTTCTCTCCCTGCTTTTTTGTATCTGTCAGACAAAATATATGAATAATTAAATAACCTTTCTTCTTGGATGACCAGAAATCTTTCATCTTCCAATGAGAAGTAATGGTATCTACTGGAAAAAAAATTCATCCCACAGTGTGTAGCAGTTATGATTGCTTACATATCTTGCTTTATGCCTTCATCCAACCAAGACATATAAGGAAAAGATTTTATTTTCTTCTGTGAGCCATCTGCTATGCATTGCCTGTCCTTTGGTAAATCAAACCTGATCAGAACAAGGAAGAAATAGAAAGTTAAGAGTTCCTAAATGAATAATAGCTAGGCTATTATAATGTCAGCATCGTTCTATGTTCAGATCTTAAGCTCAAAATCTTATCTTAAGGGTGTGAATGTGTCTAGACTAAAATTTCAAGTTGGCAGCCCCTGAAGAAAAAAAGGGGGGAAAATCTTGTACTTGGGAGTGTACTTGGGACCTCTTGATCTTCAGATAATAAAATAATAGTTGGTCCAGGCAATCTCTGACTTACAAATTAGAGCTGTTGTTCAGTCGTTTCAGTCATGTCCAGCTCTTTATGAGCCCATTTGGTTTCTCTTGGCAAAGATACTGGAATGGTTTGCCATTTCCTTCTCCAGCTCATTTTACAGATGAGGAACTGAGGCAAACACGGTTAATTGATTTGGCCAAGGTCACACAGTTTAATAAGTTTCTGAATCTAGATTTGAACTCAGGAAGATAAATCTTCTTGACTCCAGGCCTGGCACTCTTACTGTACCACCTTGTTGCCCAGACTTACAAGTTAATAGAGTTTCCAAAGTCTGCTTTTCACTTGAGAAGTTGAAATGCAATTTCCCATGGGAACTGTTTTCTCCATGGTACTTAGATTCCAAGGCTAGCCCACAAAACCACATTTAATAGATACTGTACTTAAAAATTAATACCAGTGGGGACAGGTAAGTGATGCAGTGGATAGAGCATTGTGCCTAGTCAGGAAGAATTGAGTTCCATTGTGTCCTCAGACACAGAATAGCTGTGCGACCCTGGGCAAGAGAAGGAAGGAAGGAAGGAACGAAGGAACGAAGGAAGGAAGGAAGGAAGGAAGGAAGGAAGGAAGGAAGGAAGGAAGGAAGGAAGGAAGGAAGGAAGGAAGGAAGGAAGGAAGGAAATTAGGAGCAATGGTAGCTTTGAATTCTTCTCAGTGGAACTGATCATAGAAAGTATAAGCTATGGTGATGGGGGTGTCATTTCACTCAATGGACAATTGCAGAAGAAAGTTGAGGGATATGGAAGGATTGCATGTAGTGGGAGGAAGAAGAAATTGTTCATTCATATCCATAATGCATGTACAAATTGTTCTCCTAAATTAGGACTGCCTCATTTTCCCTTTCTTCTTTTTGGTGGGAGATAGAGGCAGAAGGCCAGGGTCTGGACTACTCTTTGGTGTAGGAAACTGCCATTGCCAGTGCAGATCAGAAATAGTTCTCCAGCTTATATAGTCTTAGAGAGTTGACGTGCCTTTGAGAGGTTAAGTGGCTTGCCCTGGATCACCTAAGGAAAATAAGCCAGCGGGAAGATCTGAGTAAGCCAATGTCCTCAAACTCAATCAGCCTTGCATATCTGCAGAGTACATATTGACTTTAAAAAGCACAGATTAACGTTCTGTATGTTATATTTTTATTTATTTTATTAACCATTTCCCAATTGTATTTTAATCTGCTATCAAGTGTTTTCCTCCATGAGTTTGATGCCTCTGCTGTACATCCTTTTCTTCATTGGCGAAAATAGGAAATCCTACCTAAGTATGCAAAGCCTCCCTTTGCATACTAGCAAAGCCTCCCTTTATTTTGAAGACTAATTTTTTAAAATTAATTTATTTGTTTTTAGTTTTCTGCATTCACTTCCACAAGATTTTGAGTTCCAAATTTTCTCCCCATCTCTCCCCTCCCCCCACCCCAAAAACTGTGAATTCTGATTACCCCTTTCCCCCAGTCTACCCTCTGTTCTATCACACCCTTCCCTTCCCTTATCCCTATCTTCTCTGAAGGCTAATATTTTAAACCTACAAATATTTAAATATCATTTGTTTGAAATTTTAGCTTTGAAAGTAAGGGTGAGAGGGGGGCTTTGCTAGTCCTACACTACAGTATGTTTTCCTATTTATGCCATTTTTTAAATTTTTACTCCTAGATCTATCTTCATTTCCTTTCTCTACTTTGCAGTTACTAAGCTTTTCCCCTTAGCTCTTCTCATAAAAGTGACGCTAACTTTGACTGTTCTTCTCCCTACCGTCTTTCTTTACCTGTTCTGTTCCTCCCATTGCTTTGAAGCCCAACTTAGTTTTTACATCCTTCTTGAAGATTTCCTGGTTCCCTGTCCCATCTTTCCCAATTCATTGATAACCCTTTAGTGTTGTCATCTATCACTCATACCTATTTCTCTTGTGGTATTGTGTATTATAGTTACATGCATTTGTATCTTATCCTTCTGTAATAACATAAATCAATTTCATTAGGATGTGGATCACGTCTATTTAAATTTCCTCCCTTCCCCAGCATCACGAGCAATGTTTGGTGCATAGTAGACCCTAGATAAATGTTTACTGAATGAATTCTCAAGATATCTTAACTTCTACATTCATAACCACAGATCTTCCAGATGCAATTCCCACGCCATCAAGCTTCCATCTCAAAATAAAACATGCTTCCTGAGATTGTAGCAAAGGATGTTATTACTCTGAATTTAATTTTCACAGTGTGAGACCAGATGCTGGGTAGCAGCTGAACTGTCTCTGTGCCTACCAACTGTGTTGTCACTGAATCTGAAGCCAGACAAGTTTTCATTTCCCTGAAAAGAAGACTCAGTTTACTTTTGGATCAACCAAAAATGTATGCTGGCATTTGTTTTTGAGAGGCTAATGACACTTTTCATTAATTCCGATCTTGAAACTGTAGGTTATGGACAAATTTCACAGCTCCAGTTTATAGATAAATTTCGGATCTGGTGACTTTCTCTAAATAATAACCACATAGTTTAAATATATCATTAGTGGAGATCTGGAGATTATCTCCAGATCATAACTATATAGTTTAAATTTATCAGTAGTGGACTAGGCTAAGGAAAATCATTGTAACACAAGCCAATTAGAATTAATTGTGTAAGGAAATACTGTCAAACTCAGAAGATAATACCCTAACTTTTCATTTTCCTAAATAAGAGAATTTAAAAATTGTACTTATATTTTTCAAAGACATTTTCCCCACGTATTTAGGATTTTGTAATTTGCCATAAATATAAACAAAAGCCTTACAACCTTAGGATCAGTCTAATAAGAATGACAAAACATACCCATCAAAAACCAAACAAAAATAGTCAGTGACAAAATGGCTGCTTTGGTAAAAAGAAGAAAGGCTTTTTTCTGAGTTATTTTTCAGGTAGAAGAAGCAACATGATGTAGTAAAAAGGGAATAGATTTGGAGTCAGAAGAACTGCTCCTAAATCCCTCTGCCATTTTGCAACCTTGGACAAATCTATGGGCCTCAGTTTTCCCATTTGTCGTAAAAGGGAATTAGATTACATCTCTAGGGTCCTTTCCAGCATTGAACCTGAGAGCCTTATGATTTCTGTTTTTCTATTCCTTTCCATATTATAACTGCAGACTGATGTTAGCTATAAATTCAACATGAAGTTACGCTTACAAATATAAAGTCAAGTACTCACTGTGAGACATTTTAGGTATATTAGGGGTATACTCTTATCTTGATGAGTTCACCTTTAGATGTGAAAATCTGCAAGAACTGACTTTACAAGTCAGTTACAAGTACTTGTTACAAGTAACAAGTGGTAGTTTTTGTGTATTCCATAATTCCTTTTTAATGCTTAACAGTAATAATGTGTTGGTAGCTAACATATAGCACTTTAAAGTTTGCCACATGCTTTAGACACATTGTTTCATTTGATCCTCACAAACCTTTAAGTGTTATTATGATGGCCATTTTAAAGAGGAAGAAACACTTCTTACAGAGGAATTACCAAAAATTTAATAGATGGGATTAGGAAAGGGTAAGTGACTTCCCCAGGAGCTCATAGCTAGTGAGTTTCTGGGGAAAGATTCAAGCTCTTTTCTTCCTGATGCCAAGTCCACTACTGTACCCATAATGGTACAATGTAAACATAAGGTGATACGATGGATACACCAATATACCTCCTCATACATCCTAGTTTTGTAGTTTCTTAGCATATATTTTCCCATTTGAGCTATACAATAACTGTGTCAGGTACTATTATCTATATTTTACAAAGGAAGTAAGTATCTGAGTCTCAGAGGAATTAAGTGGCTTGTCCAGCATTATTACATGGCTAAGAAGAGTCTGAGATGTCAAATACTTGACTCCAATCCTGTGCTGTGTAGTTGAGGGCTCGTAGTATTAGATCATTCCAGAGAGACTTTTTGGTAACAGTAGTGATCCAGAAATGGAATTGCATTTCTGTAGATACGTAATTATAGTTAAGAATCAATATTAGAATACCATGCTTTAGTGGTTGGTTCTTTAAGAGCGGCTTTTTAAGATTGTTTGATTGTATCCATCCTACTTCTCCATCCATTATCCTTCATCCTCGCTATGCCATTTTTCTGATCATATATTTCCTGAATGAAATCTTTTATGCCACTTCGTACATGCAGGCCATCACTGGTAATAAGCTGCAGCCTACTTATGCCCACCATGTATCTTTCCATTTAATGTTTATTTTAGAAAAACTTGTGCAGGAAGGTACACATTTTATAGTAGTAAAAAATTATTTTGGTTTCCGGCAGTAAGAAATAATTTAACCTTATTTTATCATCTGTTCTTTTATACATTCAGCAACAACCTGGATTAACCAGATCAAAATAACAGGAACTCTCAAATGAAATTTTTTCAGCCATCTTGCATTTTTAAGAGAGAGAAAAATGAGAAGAAAACACATTAATGCTAGACACTAACCAGAGCTCTTTTCCTCCCCACAACCTTGTAAATGCAAAGTCTGCAGCAATTTTTAGAAAAGCCATGAGATTTTCCTCAATGCTTAATGCCTTTTTTTTACTAAGTCTTTGTATCAAAACATGTGAGCATAATGGAACCCACATGCACAGTTCTTTGTTTTTTTTTTTATAAAGTCAACTTGGGATTCATTCCATGAATTTATTCTTAATAGAAAATTTAGCATCTTATTTTGTGTTCATGTTTAGCCTGTTTATGTACCATCATCTTAAGATCAAAATATTCTTTTGAATCTTTTTTTTTAACTGAACTGCTGGAAAATGTCTGTAGCCTAGCATATGGTCAGTCACTGATGTAATAGTGAGCTATGATTTCTTTTGCAAATGATTCACAAATGTTTTCATATTTCTTAACAGATTTTTGGGACCCATGATTTTCAATAGTTTGTGCTCAAATAACCTCTTAAAAACATGCCAACCAAACAAAAAAGCCCTTTTCTTAGATCTATAATCAAAACTTAACCACTAATTGTAATAGACAGTTCCATAAAAGGTCATTTTTCTGTGGCCTTCAAACAATTGTATTCTGAAGTTGAGGTCTAGAAGCATTTTCTCTAATGTTCAGATGCCTGGAATATAGTGAAAGCTGTTTGGCTGCCAGCCATAGCCAGCACTAAATATGCTTACAACTTGATTCAGTGATGACCAAGACATTGAGCTAATAAAAAAGTCATTAACTAAGTAGGAAGCACTGAATTTAATGTTTTTAAGGTATATTATAAACAAGAGACCAATCAGAGTGACTTGATAAATTCTATTGGTATGAGACCTAGAAACAAACATGACAGTTGGAGTTTTTTGATGTTATAATACCATCCATCAAGTTGTATATCACTATTAATACAATCAAAAAATGCTGATTGCATCTTTACAACTTGGCATCACTCTCTTCCTGGTGTTCTGTTGAAATGGAAAGAGATGGTTTGAGAGCTGAGTGGGTATAAAGAAAGAAAATATTTTGCATTGCCACCTTTACTGCCAATGGGGTTTGGTGGATTCTGTCTCACAAAAATACCCTTGGCTGCCTTCCTTGTCAAAACTTTTTGCAAAGATTAAGCAGCTTAAGGTTGAATGCAATTTGAGATATATATGAAAATTGTTATTATCCTTGAAGTTGCTGCAGATGCAATTTAGTTCATCTAATTAAAACAGGAAGACAAATACTGTACCAGTTTTCCCTACTTTCACAACACCTGTGATATGAAATTTCAGATTCAAAGCAGGTTATCAGGTGATTATTTGTACAAGATAATTCCTTCCTTTTGAAAATGATTCACTGCAAGAGTCCTTTAAACTTGGTAGAGAATCGCCTTTATTTCATTGGATATTAGCAAGTTCTTTTGTAATCCCTAGTTCACAAGGTAAGGGAAGTCAAGAGGCAGTTTAAGCATGGGGATAGTTTGTGCCAAGGATAGGAAGGTGGATATCATACGGGAAACATAACATAGACCATGGGTGAAATGCTTGAAGGGAAGTAATTTGAAGTCATCGTGGGAAAGTAGTGTGGAGGGAGCTTGTGAACAGCTGTAAAAGCCAAACAGAGGAATTCATATCTTACCCTAAGAGCAGTAAGAAGCCAGTGGAGCACTTTGGGCAGGGGAATGATGTGGTCTGAGCTGCTTTAGGAATACCATTTTGATTGTTCTTCAATGATGACAAATGAGATCCGTTTTGGACATGCCCAGTATGAGATGCCTCTGAGGTACCTAGCTAAAGATGTCCAACAGGAAGTTGAAGATAAAAGATAGGAGCTCAGGACAGAGATAAAGACTGAAAGTGTAAATGTTGGAGCGACTTGTATAGAAGAGATAAATACACAGGGATTGAAGAGCTCACGGAGACACAGTACAGCAAGAGAAGAGGAGAAGGCCCATTATGGAGCCTTGGTATACACTGACACATAAGGAGAGGAACATCAATAAAAGTCCTGCATTAGAGACTAGAAAAGGTCAGTGAGACGGCAAGTAGGAGGAGAACCATAGCTAAATAGTGTCATAATGATACAGGGGAAACAGAGTCTCCAGAAGGAGAGATATGAAAGAGAGAGTGGTAAAGAACAAAATTATGTGGAAAACATTATGCGAGGCCAAGTTTCAGGGAATAAAAAGATGAGTTTAAGTAGAGGCAACGTGACTTAGAGGAGGGGTCAGCAAACCATGGCCCAAGGGCCAGATCCAACAGGTAGCCTGGTTTTGTGTGTCATCCACCTCTTTGTGACCCCGTGGACCATAGCACATGAATACTGTCTGTAGGGTTTTCTTAGCAAAGATACTGGAGTGGTTTGCCATTTCCTTCTCCTGTGGATTAAGGCAAACAGAGGCAAGTGACTTGTCCAGGGTCATTCAGCTAGTAAATATCTGAGACTGGATTTGCACTCCGGTCTTTCTGACATCAAGCCTAGTTCTGTACTCACTAAGCTATCTATCTACCTCCTGTTTCTCTATGACTTGCAAGCTAAGAATGGTTTTTACATTTTTAAATAAAACTTTGTATTTAAAAATGTAAAAACCATTCAGCTTGCAATTATCATACAAAAACAGGCAGTCACTTATAGTTTGCTGATCTAGTAGAAAGTGACAGAGTCGGAAAGAATTGGATTTGAATCCTGCCCCAGACATTTCTAGCTGTGTGACCTTGGACAAGTCACTCTCTTAATCTCTCTGGTCCTTGTTTTGCTCATCTGTAAAATGAAGGGATTGGGTGTAACCTCTGAAAGTACATTCCAGTTTGAAAACCATGATCCTATGAGTAAGATGCAGTCCATACCCTCAAGAGGGTTTATAATATAAGAGGCATAAAACGTATCCATGTAAAGTGAAGTATGATAAACCACAGGAAATGTGCTATGAAAACACTGTAGGGAGAAATTACTTTTAGCTTTGGGGAACATGGAACATGGAAGATGTTGTGGAGCGTCTGAGCCTCAAAGTTGAGTTGAGCCCCGAAGGATGGATGATGTTTAAATAGACTTACATAGGAGAAGGAGTAATTGATTGATAGAGGGAACAACTTAAAATCTAAGCGGAAAGAGGCTTTCACCACAAAGCTGGTCACCAAGTAATGTTTGTTTCTGCACCAAGTAATGTTTGTTTCTGGAAAGGAGCAGCAACTCAGGAAGATATGAGAGAGGGGGTGCTGTTTGGGAAGGGGGCAGGTGTTTGCATTATGGGTGGAATTAGTATCCTTTCTGAATTCCTGGATCATTTGAAATATGTGAAGAAAAGTTCATCTGACACATATTTAATTGTATGCCAAGTTGTCGCTGTGTTGTGTGTTAATTAGGCATAGAGTAAGTAGCTCACGGATCTGCTTGCAATTAGGATTGCTTTTACAAATCATATTTGACACTTTTTTTCTTTTCTCTCTTTTTTTGTTAACTCTCCAGTCTCTAGGGCAGGTTGTACAGGCCTGCTCTAGATAATAATTTTCAATATATGGAGCTTTTCTTAATGCATATTACTAAATATACTTTGTTCCTTATCTCCCTCATATGCAAATTGAAAGAAAAAAAAATACTAGATCTGTCATCTTTGCAGCCACCTTTGCCTTCCTCTTTATTTCTCTACCTCCTCCCCCACCTCCCTGCTCTTTGTTCTTGGATTCCTGGGAGGCACATGAATGACTCAGCTGGTTTGTTGAGAGCTGGATCATCCTGGAGCTGAGGTAGGGCGATGAAGACTAAAGCTGGGAAGGGTGGCAGAAAGAGAGAGGAAAAGCAGAGCCATAATATCGATTTTGTATCCCTGGCCTCTGGGATTTGTGTGAAGAGGGAAGAAAGGGATTTGTGGCTAGGGTCTTGAACTATGTTGAAAACTAGAATAAGAAGCGGCAAGGATCACCCCTGATGGAGAGATGATGGACTCAAGATGGAAAATGAGTTCCATTTTTGGAAACAGCCAATTGATCTTGCTTGACCTGGCACACTGGTTCCAAGAGTTTTCTCTTTTTCAGTTAAGGGAGGGGTGGGGGTGAACAAAGGAGCTAACAATAGGATCCCCCCAAAAAATGAAAAAAGAGGGTCATTGAAGCACAAGAAAGAACAGAAGGAAGGCCAGAAAGAAACACAAGACAACCTGGACAGCTTTGAAAGTTACAGACTGAATTTTTTATGTATTCAAAAGGAAAAGCAAGCTATATATAATAGAGATTTACAGTTTTGTGGTCAAACCTTTCTGTCTGCTAATGTCTATATGGAAACACCCATTCTATTTAAGTTCAGAATTTTAAAAAATAACATTTTTTAAAAGTGGCAGCATCCAAGGGGATTCACAGGGGAGGGAATATGTTCTGATAGGGTAGGCACCAACTTTTGGAGGAAACCAAAGGATTTGAATGGCTCTGACACCTTTCCACCTTTAGCAGTTTTTAGAAATAAAACTGTGAAAACTGCTTGAAGGCTGACTGCCGCTTAATGTTCCTCAGGAGAGGAGACATCATTGACTATAGAACCTAATTAATCATTGCTTCCTTTCGGTTTTTACTTTAGGGCCTGACTTATACATTCAGTTCAAAAAGAATTATTAAGTGACTACAGTATGCCAGGCATTGTGCTGAGGACAAATTGCTTTGCATTAGTTAAACCTCTCCAAGAAGTGATAGAGGTCTGTGTTCTTCCTTTTTGCCTGTTTCACATTTTTCAGAATTTCTAGCTTGTTTCCGAAAGATCAGGATGGAACTGCTGTCACTGTCTGCCATGTTCCATTTTTATCCTGCATTAAAATTTGATATCGATTTTTTTTTACTTTTGCTCTGAACAGCCAGTAATCTGCTTGCACACAAACATTTGATTCTGAAATAATTCCCATGTCTAATTAGTTTTAAATATAATCCACTTTGATTTTTGTGTGGTGCTCACCATAGCCAATATCTTTGAATCTTTCCTTGAGACAGATGTGATATACAGGTTTTTCTGGGTTCATTTTTTCTTATTAGTATCAGCAATGGAACCTGTCTACATATGGACTCTGCATACCTTAGTATATATGAAAGTAATATGAGAAAATGCCATTGGAATTTAAGAAAATGAAGTCAAGCATAGTAGCACAAACTCACCACACACATACAAAAGAAATCAGTACTAGAGACTATGTATTTTAAAGGCATCTGGATCAGTATTTTAGATCTATCAGAGGTAAAGATTGTAGAAGATTGGGTATAGACCACGTGGCATTTCCACCGTCCCCCAAAAAAGCAAAGGAAATAAGATAACCTAGACATTAACAGCTACTGAACCATATGCACACTTTGTCATCTGTACAATTTCAATGAGACTGATCTATCCACACACTGGGTATCACTGATGCAAATATGAGAAGAAAAGTAACAGGATTTCACAGACAAATTTCCACAGCAACCCACATCTTTACAGTTACACATTGTGGAGAAGGGCAGAGAAAATCAGATCCAGCTGTGTCTACAAATTTCTTTCTTTCAGAAAAAGGTATTTGATTCCATAGGACAAAATTTAACCTTAAAAGTTATTGTCAAACAAGGTATGACTCCCAAATGTATGGTAAAATCATAGAAGATTATTTGATGGATATGACCACCAAGATAACTATATTTCCTGATTCTCTGAGTATCAGCATCAAGGAAGGTTAAAACAGGAAAAGCCGAGGTGTCTTCTAGTGTCATAAGAGACATCCTGTCCAGTCTAAATAAAAGAGAAATTCCTTATATTTGGAGAGATTCTCTTTTTCATGATCAGCATTATACTTATTGTGTAGGGTCCTAGATCACTTTAGGGCCTCCTCAGAAGAAGACCTGTGATCATTTATATTGTTCAAGGCACTTTTTTCCCCTTTCACAAGGTAAACAGGGCTAAGTGACTTGCCCTGGGTCACACAGCTAGTAAGTATCAAGTGAGGACAGATTTGAATTCAGGTCCTCTTGACTCCAGGGGCAGTGCTCTATGCACTTCACCAGCTAACTGCCCCTGTTCAAGGCAATTTTTAGCTTATCAGCCTATACTACTTATTTTTTAATTAAATTTTGTTTTATTTTCAAATACATTACGCTATATATTGATGTGATAGGTTTCACTCTTCTTTTTAAGTTTCCAGAGTTAAAATCTGCCACTTTCTACTTATGTGACATTAAGCAGGTAACATAAATTCTCTAACTTTGGTGTTAATATGTGTAAAATAAAAGGTTTGGGTCAGATACTCTTTAGGTTCCTTTATTGGCTCTAAATCTGTGATGTTAGGACTCAGTGATCTCTAAGGCCCTTTGCTCCTATTAAATCAATGATTTTGCTTTTCTATTATTGAGTTACCTGAGGATTACCTAATGTGATAGTTTCTCCTTGTGTTTCTGTCCTTTGCACAGCAATAACAATTTGACATTATAAACAGAATCCTGCTTGTTGTTCTTTGTTTCCCAAGAAGAAGTATCATTCATCGTAATGCAGTTTCTTCATCTACCCATCAAGTTACATCGACATAATTTAAAAACTACGTCTTTATTTCTTGGATGCTTCTCTTACCTTTCCACAAAATACTCCCACTAAAGGCCCTCTAACACTCCTGCTCTCTGGAAATGACTCCTGAATAGTTTATTGCCTCATCAATCTTATACTCCTTTTCCAGACTAACATTGAAAATTATCCCCTTGTTTATATGTATGTATTTAACAGTATATCCAGAAACTATTTGTGGATAGAGTACTTGTGAGAGATGCTATCAAAATTCAGTACTATAATTGCATTCTTTCTACAGTATTTGGCAGGAACTGTGTGTGGTTAATCGAGATGTGGAGGAGGGAAAAGGCAAATTTTTTTGCTAGGGATATCTTTATCTGGTTTGCATGAGACAGAATAAGTTTCCTAACTATATCATACAGACATTAACTTTATAATCTATAATCACACAGAATTAGCCACCTTTATTTCTTAAATTGATTGAAAGAAAATCTGCTTGGTAGTAAGAAGGATGAGACTTTCCCCCTTCATAGAAGTATCCTTTTTTTCCCACTTATTTAACAAAGTTTTCTCATTGTACTAAAAATGTATTTCTTCAAGCAAATACGTTGCAAGCATCAATTTCTGGAAATAACATCAGATAGAGACTGCCATTAAATAATCAGGATTTCCAAAAAGGAATAACATCTTATTTTGGAGCTGCTTGTCTAAAGAGGTTCTTGGAATCCATTAAAGATATAGCCAACAATATAAAACCAAAGAAAGCATGACTAGAAATATCTATAATTCTTTTAAAGTGTTCTAAGTCCTATAAAATTGGCCTAAGTGCTACACTAGATTGTATACTGATACTATAAATGTTGGTTTTATAAGCACCCCAGGGTATTATAAATACATAAACAAAACATTAAAAACACAACTCTAGCGTATCATAAATTTGACTTATCAGAAACTCATATGCTAGATACAAAAACAATTCATGATAAATGATTGCTATCGCCTTCTTAGAATATGGAAGAGCTTGAGGCTAGAAAGCCTCTTGTTTTTAGAGATTATTTAGGTTTCCCATTTCTCTTAAGGACAAAAGTACCACTTTTCCACTTTTTTTGGATAATTAAAAAAACATTTTGATCAATTTGATAAAATTCCCTTCGACAGAGATGTTCAGAATCATATATATATATATGTATGTATGTATATATATATGCACATATGTATAATTTATATAAACCTTTAAGGGAATTTTTTACTTAGAGATATGTTACAAGAAATTTCTCTTTTTTATCACCTGTTAGGCAGAATTTTTAAAATATGTGGGTGGCATGTTACAGATGTGAAATACTGAATGCACTTTCAGATAAGGTCACTATATTACTAGTTTTATATAGCTCTTTCACCTTGTTACAAGAGATTTCTCTTGAAGTTACAAGAGACTTCTCATGAAGATTCTCATGAAGAATCTCATGAATCTTCTCATGAGATTACTTCTCATGAAGTGTAAGTAATCTGTAAATATTTGTAATATAGAAACAAAATATTTTTTAAAATCTTAAAAAAAAAGAATCAGCCCTAGCACCCAAGAGTCTATTTGAAAATTGGGGTCATTCTTGATAAGAATAGCCAAGCAGGTCTATCTAAAGCATTTATTAAGTCCTCTTTTATTCTAATTTCTTCAAATATTCTGTCAAAAAACTTTATCATTACTTTTTTCGCTCTTATCAAAACTTTACCACAACATGAATTCCCCACATGTCAGATTCAGTCTACAAACTAAGCCTTGATTATATCCAAAGTTTTTTTTTAATGATAGTTCAGAAGTATCCAAGTTAATTAAGTTCAAGGGAACCTCACTGAAACATTGTTTCCCCTATACTGTGGTCCCATAACAAGAATGGTACCTATGCAATATTTAGTAAACATCTGGTAAGTACTGAGACTGGGCAAGAAATTGGGCCAAACTATTGAGGAAAATATTGGGAGATGACATCTTAGTTTTCAAGTAGTTTAAACTCTTGTAGATGTTATAAAATATGCATAGCTATCATTCTTAATTTGTATTCTGTTAAGTAATTAGAGAATGCAAAATGATGTACAGTTAGAGATTTCTTCTAGAGGAGACTTCATGGAGGCATTTGATTAGGGTCTTTATTGAGAAGTTAGTGGAAATAGGAGTGGTAATATATTCCAAGGCCCCCAGAGAATTATCTGCTGTGTGGGGGTATATTCCATTACAAAAAACATTTATTAAGTGCTTGTTGTATTCAAGGTGCTGGGAATGCAAAGATGAAATGTCTTTCATAGTATCAGCCTTCAAGAAGTCGATAATCTGGTGGGGCAGGTAGAATATCAAACGCACTCAAATAAGTGTTATACAGAGTAAAGTATGATCAGGGTAAAACTGATGAGGGAGAGAACATTTTCAGCTTGGTATAGTAGAGGCAGTTTCATAGAAAAAAATAGCAACTAACCTGCCTTAAATGACAAAAAGGATTTTCAGCTAGTGGAAATGAGATGAGAGAGTATTTCAGGTGGGGGCATGCCCTGTACAAATGCAGAGAGGTGGAAAAAGCCAGGCTGATAGGAGGGAATACTCAATAATCCAGGATAGTTGAAAACGGAGGTTACGGTCAGATTGTCAAGAATCCTAAATGCCAGACTAAGAAATGTATAGCTTATCCTAAAGATTTTTGCACAGAATAGTGACATGTTCAGATATGTGAACTAGGAATGTTATTTTGATAGCTGTGTGAGAGATTAGACAGAGGAAAGCTAAACTCATAGAAAACCATTAGGAAGACATTACAGTCATCAAAGTGAGAGGTATTTAATTGTTCTTTTTAACAAAGAGAAAATTATTCATTCTTGTTAATAACTCTATGGAGTATGTGAATAGAGGGTAAGAGAGATTCGAGAGATGCTGTGGAAATAAAATAGAAAAAGAGGAGATTAATGAATTAGACATACAACTAAAAAAAATAGAAAAAGAACAAATGAAAAATCCCCAATTAAATACCAAATTAGACATTTTGAAAACCAAAGGAGAGATAAATAAAACCAATAAATTAAACTAAGAGCTGGCTTTATGGAAAAAAACAAAATAGAAATAAAATTTATAAAGCTTGGTTAATTTGATTTAAAAAAGCAGAAAACCACATTACTAGTGAAAGAATAAAAAGGGTGAACTCACCACCAATGAAGAAATTAAAACAGTAATTAAGAGCTCTTTTGCTCAACTCTATGCCAATAAATCCGACAATCTAAGTGAAATCAATGAATATTTACAAAAATATAAATTGCCTAGATTAACAGAAGATGAAATAAAATATTTAACTCCATTTCAGAAAAAGAGATGTTGTGGAGATGGAATTTGGCATGTGATAAAGTTGTGGGAGCCAAAGGGAAGGAAAGAGTTAAAGATGACTCGAGCCACACTTTCAGTCTGGGTGGGTGCTGCCATTGGTAGAGATAGAAAAGACACACTAGTTGTATTCTTGCCCTAAGAGGCAAATTTAGGGTTAGCAGAAAAGGCTGATTGACAGAAGGGTAGTGGTTGGATATCAGGGGAGCATTTGGGGAAATCAGTGACTAAATTTGACTGGAGTGTGTGTACTGTATGGAGGAAAAAGGGAATAATTAAGTGTTACATTGAGATCCATTATGTTTGAGAGAAATGTGCTAAAGAGAAGAAACTGGGAATAGATTAGAGGCATTATGGTACAGTGGGAAAAGCATTATCTTTGAAGCCAAAAGGCTTAGGTTCAAATGCTCCCTTAGTAATTTTGAACTAATTGCTTAACCAACCAGACCTCTTTTTCCTCATCGGGAAAATAAGGGTGTTTAGCTAGATGTCCTCTAAGTTCTCTCCCAGCTCTACATGTATGTGTAACCTTAATATCCTGTAAGTAAATTTGTAATAAATGAGACCGCTGAAAGGGGCAAAGGAAGTTGCTTATGAAGGTCCTTCTGTTACCATGGTAATAAATCTAAATATGCCTTCAAGACACACAAACCTGTATTCATGGACCTATCACATCCAGATTGTTATTAAAACAGAAAGCAAACAATTGAAAATTTAACAATTAGTCTTTCTGTTTTTCACAAATAGCATTACAGCTAGTAGCAAGTCAACCAATGTATGTCATTAGGAGTAATGATCTCTGCTTCGCTCTGTCTTACAGATGACACAAAGCTGGGAATAATAGTTAATACAGTGAATGATAGAATCTGGATTTAGAAGGGTTTTGACAGGCAAGAATGATGAACTGACTTTAATATGAAGAAATGCAAAGTCTTACACTTAGAGGCCCCTTCATTACAAAAATGCAGAACAAGGGACTCCTGAGTAGAAAGTTGCTTAAATAAAAAAAGAAAGAAAGAAAAAAGAAAAGAAAGGAAGGAAAGCAGGAAGGAAGGGAGGGAGAAAGAAAGAGAGAAAGAAAAATGGACCTTTTAGTTAACTACAGGCTCAACACATGCCCAGTGTGATGCAATCAATTAAGATAATGCAGGACTACTTTAATAGGCCAGACTCACTGCACTCTGCCATAATGAAAGAAAATACATTTGGAATATTGTTTGTATTGTGTGCAGTTTAGGTCATGCCAAGAAGAAACATGGCCAGGGAGAAAAATGAGAATATTAAGATGATGCAAAGCAATGTCACAACATGAGGGTTGATTTCAGTTGGATGCTGAGGTTGGAAGCCAAATTGCCAAGGAGTTAGAAGAGAGTGAACAGAAAGGAAGTGGAGGCACCAAGTGTAGACAGCTTTCTCAAGGAGTTTAGTGCTAAAAGAGATGAGAGATATAAGGCAATAGCTAGCAGCAGTGGTCAAATCAATTGAGGATGTTTTTTTTTTAAGGATGAGAAAGTCATAAACTGTGTGTAGGCAACCTGGTAGACTAAAGGGAAAACTAAAGAGGGTAAGAAAGGTAGAGGGGGCAATCTGCAGGAAAAAAATAGAATGAATCGGATGGGTGCATGTAGAAGAATTGGCCTGGACCAGGAGAGCCACCTTTTCATGTGATGCTAGAGTGATGCTAGACAGAGAGGATGTTTGAATCGTGTGAGATGAGGACAAGAGAAGATAGGAGCCAGAAATATGAGGAGAGTTCTCAGCTGGGGGGAGGGGAAGGAGGGGGGATGTAGGAAGCTCAGGGAGGGACGACAGAGTCTGAAACAGGGAAGAGTGGGAGAATGAATAGAGAAGTGAAAAATAGATGTCGGCCTTGCTAAATATCAGCCACACCCATGCAGGCTTCTCTTGGTACAGCATTGAACTAGAGAGGAAAAAGTGGGAATATGAGAATTCTTATTCACAAAAAAAGAAGCTATCTACTCAAAGAAATTTTGTGAATTACTTTGCCAGGCATAATATGCCTTGTCAATTGTGAACAATGAGTCATCTGGTTTATGGATGAAGGCCAACTCTAAATAAAATATCATCTGATTTCAACTATGTTTCAAGTCAACTATGGTGTCTCCTTCCAGCCAGAGTACTGTTAGACTTTAAGATCATAAGCCCTACAAAGCACAAATGTCATATTGCATAGCATTATTTCAAGGACCTGTAATTTTTAGTAGCCATGCAATAATATAAACGAAGGGATTTTATAAATGCACTTAGGTCCTATTTCAATTCCCTTTTGAACTATATCTTCAAATATTTTTCTGGAAGTTTTAGGGGGATAAAACTAATTCAGGTCCCTATTTTGACTAATTCCTGGAATGATTTTGAGGAAATGCTGTAGTGAGAATTCTGACATGGGAGAGAAGAGACCAAGGTCTCTCTAGACTTCATTCAATAAGGGTATTGGACAAGATCATCTCTAAAGTCCCTTCTCATTGTAACATTCTATGTTTCTGTGAGTTGAAATGCACCCCTACTTCTCCATTTGGTTTCCTTAAGGGTCTATTTTTCTATTATTCTATTTCACATGAATTTTGTTAGGCAAGTTCCAATTAATTAAGGACATCTCCTACCACTTGCAACTTACCAGTGAAAATGTGAGACCAATGTACTTAATTTTTATTAAGGCCCTATTATATCCACCAAGTTTGCACATACTAAGACAACATCTGCCTTAAAAGATCTATTTTGCTCCTTCAAAATATTAACCATTTAACCAACACTTCTTTAGTTCCTGTTTAGTATCCTTTAGCACCATGCTTAGTGCTAGGAACACAAAGACAGAAAAACAGCTCTTACCTTTCAGAAGCTATGCTTTCCTAGCAGATATAATTAAGTACCCAGCTCAGTAAATCCAAGGTAGTTTCAAGACAAGTGGTAACGGCTCAGACTTTTTTCTTGCCCCTGGACTTGGATGACTCTGGAGGAGGGAGAGAGACTAAGGACTTTGCTTAGCCCTGCCTCACTTAAATCCAGTTCATACACAAGTCAAGACATCACCCTCCTGATATCACTGGTCCTCTTTGAGAACAAAGAATGAACAACAGAACAGAAAAGAAAGACCAGGAGGTAGTTTGAGGAGGGAAACAGTCTCCCTTGAAGAGGTAATGAGCCTTTTGGTACTTCAGCTAAGTACTCCAAAAACAGATACCAACACTGTAATAGAAGTCCAGCTCTTAGAATCTCTGGCTTCCTTCAATCAGAGGTTGTCTCAAGTACCACCTTCTACTTGGAGACATTTTCCAGCCCCTTCTCTCTCCCAACAGCTATTATATCCCCTTACGCATAAGGTATTTTCTCTTTATATATCTTTTGCATATATATTAATAATCACAATAGCTAGCATTTGCGTAGCACTTAAAGGTTTGCAAAATACCTTACGAATATCTTATTTTACTGATGTGCCTGTTTTCTTTTCATTAAAATGTAAGCCACTAGAAGTCATGAACTCATTTCCTTTTCTCTTTGTACTGAAAGTGCTCCCATAGATACTTATGGTTGGAAGAATCTGCCAGAGCTTGTACTCCACTGACATTGCCTTAAAAAGCCCAGGATCATCTCTGAAGCACTTAAGTAGGACGTGTGCGCGCGCGCATGTGTGTGTGTGTGTGTGTCTACACATGATGTTTTGGCACAGTGGACAGAGCACAGAACTTGAAATCCTGTCTCAGATATCTAGCCCCTCTGTGCCTCAGTTTCCTCATCTACAAAATGGGGATAATTTATTATACATTTACTAGTTATATTACTTGTCAGTCATTTAAGTCATTTTGTCTCTGCCTGCATCAATTCCTTCATCTATAAAATGGGAACCATGATGTCATTCACCTTCCAGGATTGGATTAAATGAGATAATTTTTATAAGAGCACTTATTTCACAGGGTTATTGTGAAGAGCACGTATTACATATATAAAACACTTTGCAGAGCTTAGAACACTATGTAAATTCTAGCTATTTCTTTTTTTAGGCCCACGATTTCACTACAGGACTTTACGGATAGGCACATTTGCTCTGCAATGTAGAATCTTATACAATTCCCTGGGAACCCTGACAGGCTAAGTGATTTGTCCAAGGTCATAAAATCGATGTGTTTCAGAGGCAGGATTTGAAACCAGGACTTCCTGACACAGTGAGATTATCTTTATCCACTACACGATGCTTCTTCTTTTCCTGAATTTTCCACCGGTAATTAAGGGAGGTTTCGGTGGAACAAATGCTGAATTTGGAGTCAAAATTCTTTGATTTTGAATTCCAGTTCTGCTCCCTATTACCTATATGACCTTGATAGAGCATTTCATTTCTTATAGCTTCAGTTTTTTCCTCTGTAAAATGAGGAATTCAATTCAGAATAAATTCCTTCTGTAGCTCCTTCCTTCATTCTGTGATCCTATGTGATTCTGTGACCTGGGCTTGCTATATATTATGTTTACCCAATTAGAGGCAAAGACTTAACATGAAGGAAATCATATGGTAAGGTCCCAAGGGCCCACAAATAGTTAAATAGGGGAAAATAACTGCAGAATTCCATGTACAGAATTCAGCATAGCCTGTATGGGATGATAAGTTATTTAAGCATCAATAACTAAAAATTGCTGCAAGATTTTGGGGACACCACAACCAGTAACTGTGATTATAGGAACTGAGGAAAGCCCTATTCCTTTTCACCCATTTGGTAAGTTTCAAGAAGTGCCTTTGGCAGCAAAAATTTCACAAAATGATAAAAATTTACCAGAAGCTAGCAGACTTTTGAGGTCACATGCAGCTCTATAATTTTATGACTCTATGGAACACCATAAGAAACCTAATTAAATGGAATGCTTTTTGGCAAAAGTTAGGGAAGGAAAACGTTTTCAGAGCTGAACAAATAGAATGATCAGGGTTCTGCAATGTCTTCCTTATCTCAAATGAATATAAAAGAGTAAAGAGGTGAAAAAAAATTTAATTATGCTGCCTTTAAAAGAAAGAATTGACTCACAAAAAAGCTTCACTCCTGAGATTTAAAGCTGGAAGGGGCCTCATGAGTCAAGTCAAATCAGCAATCATTTATTAGGTACTTACTACATGCCAGACAGGCACCATGATGAGCATTGGGGATGCAAAATAAAATAAAATAAAATAAAAAGCCAAAACAGTATCTACCTTCAGAGAATGCCAGACTTGAGTCCATAAAACCTGAGTTCAAACCTGGTCTCAGACACTTAGTAGCTATGTGACTGTGGGCAAGTCATTTCACTTTTGCCTGCCTCCATTCTTTCATCTATAAAATGAGCATCATATCATTTACTTTCCAGGGTTAGTATGAGTATTAAATGAAGTAATATTTTAAAAAATTACTGTTTGTCTCAATATTGCTATTATTATGTTCAAACAAAATATATACAGAATGAATTGAAGGTAGTCTCAGAGGAAAGGCACTAGACATAAAAGGAACTGGGAGATTTCTTCATCTATGTAAAAATGTTGGACTGGACAGCCTGCAAGGCCTCCTTCAGTTCTAAACCTGTAATACCCTAATATTCCATCTTTACTGGATGACTTAGTCTTCTACTTTGCTGAAAAGATTGAATCCAACTAATGAGAGCTTCCCAAACCACCTCTGCTATTTCTCCAGACCTGTAAGCATTATCACCCACTCTCTCCTCTTTCCTCCTTGTCATAGAAGAGAAGGGCTTAATACCCCTGCTCCATTTACTGTACCCTGGATTCCGTTCCCTCCTGCCTCCTCCAGGTCTGCATTCTAGCAGTCATCCTCCCACACCCATGCATCTTTAATTTCCCCCTCTCCACTTGTTCTTTCACATCTGTTTACAGACATACTTAGATTTCTACAATTCTTTAAAAAGGAAAAAAAAGCTTGATCCCTCAATCCATTTTAGCTTCCATCCCATTTCTCTCCTCCCTTTCACTGCCAACCTTGAAAGAATTTTCTGTCTATTGCCTCTATTTTTTCACCGCTTATACTTTTATCTCTTTGCAATAAGACTTCCATCCTTACTGCTTATAGAAACTGTTCTAAGATCACCAATAAAAACAAATCCAGTGACTTTTGTCAATTCTCATTCTTCTTAACCTTCCTGTATCTTTTGGGACTGTTGACCATCCTCTTCCATTGGATCTTCTCTATTTCCATCACTTCAGAGACTACAATCTCTTGGTTTTCCTCCTACCTCTGTCTTCCTGATTCCTCCTCCTATCCAACTGTTCCATTCTCAGTCTCTTAATCTTTTCCTTGTCCCTTTATTTGGGTATTCCTTCAAGCTTCCTTCCCCGATCCTCACCTTTCTTTATCCTCTTTCCTTTGGCAATCTCATTCACCCTTGAATCTGCAACTGCTACTACTTCAACTCCTGTATCTCTGGCTCGGTTGTCTCCTCTGAGCTCTAGACCAATATCTCCAACTGCTGTAAGAATTCTCTACCTGGATGCTTCAGCAGCACCTTAAACTCAACATGTCCAAAACGTAACTTATCATTTCCCCCTAATCCTAGTCCTCTTGACTTCCACCATGTCTGCCAGTCAAATGCCTTTTCTCGTTGTTTTCATTTTCAGAACCCTACTATCTTAAACTCTTCCTTCTTCTTCAGCTCACATATCCAGTTGGTTACCAAGACCTATGAATTTTCCATTTGTTAGCATCTCTACTTACCTCCCTCTATTCCTTTCCCCATTTCTGTGAAACAGGCCTTCGGTACTATTTGACTGGATTATTTCACTAGCCTCCTAATGGATACTCTTGTTTGCATCTCTTTCCTACTTTAGTCTTTCATGTCCTGCTAGATGAATCTTACTTATCAATAGACCTGTTCATGTTATTCCTCTGCTCAAAAAATACTCTAGCTATATATTACCCCATCAACAGAGTTCATCTCCCTTTTGCTGATATCCGAGACCCTCTACAATTTGCAGTCTTGTTGAACTATACTTAGGTGTCCAAAATAAACTGTCTTTGTAAATATCGTTTCCTGTATTTTTTATGTAGTTAGCATGTGTTTACTTCCTCTTCTTTACATGTTGAATTGCTCCTCATCCTTTTGGAACCAATTCAAATGCCACCTCTTCCTTGAAGTCTTCCTGATTGCCCCCAGCAGTGCAGGTCCTTCTCCTCTGACCTCCCATAACACTTGATTCTTTGATTTCTTGAACATATGTAGGATTAACAATTATGGCTATCTCTGTTTGTATCATATCCCCTAGATCACAATTCACTCTCTGTGGCTTTGGGAACTGAACATAGGAAGTGACTGCTGATTTAGAGAGGAAAGTGATCATTGTGCTTACCTCTCTAGAATTGTTCTTAACGCTCTATTGTAGCTCTAGCCCTCATGGAGCTGCTTCAGAATGGTACTATTTTTAGAACTATTGCAGAAAACAAGAAGCTCAGCCAAACATTATTTACTTCTGAAAAAGCAGTTGAGTTACTTTTTAAGGTTCTCTGTAGGACCCATATGGACATCCGCTCCTATTTCTACCCCTGTACACCCCTACCTCCAGCCCTTGGTGCATCCAATAGCTAACCCAGATAGCTACAGAAATGAGGCAACCTACACCATCCTTGACACTAACATTCCAATTCAGTTTTACCAAATGGTTTTTTAAAGTATCTTAACTTTAAGTGATTGACAGCTGTGAATGACAGCTTTTTTTAATTTGGAGAGATAAATTTTGACTTGATAAAATTTGTGACTGAATCTTAACCGTTCCTCATTTCTGATATTGTTTGCCAAGTAAAATGAGAACAGTAGTCAGCCAGGGCTACCAAGAGCTGAAAAAAATGACTGTTTGGGAAAAGGTTAGAAAACAAGGGAAGGCAAGATCAGTGGAGATCAAGAGGTGCAGGAATGGGAAGTCCTTCGGATTTGTTCTTTCTAGATGATTTTCTAATGTTATTGAATGTGAGCAGTTGTGTTGCTGGAGATAGAAGATCATTCTCTCTTACTTAATTTTTAAATTAGGCTTCAGGACGTTTGTTTTCTCCCACCTATCTGGGAGACCAGGAGGACCCTCTGCCAGCCTCAACTGAATGAATAGCTCTTATCACGTAGAATTTCATCTGTACCAAGTTATTTAAAAAGGAAATAATTTATTTCATGCTTGTCTCCTGGTTGATAGGTTGTATTTTACAAAGAATGACCTAGGAATGGCAAGTAGGTGACCCCGGAATCAGGGAGTTCAGATCCAACCCCAGACACTTAATGAGATGTGTAAGCAGGAGCAAGTCCTTTAGCCTCTATATGCCTCGGTTTTCTCAGCATTAAAATGGGGATAATATCATCTACTTTCCAGGTTATAGTGAGAATCAAATGACAATATTTGTAAATAATTTAGCACAATTCCTAGCACATACTAGCTATTATAAATTATTTTCTGGAAGGCAGGGATGGTCTTTGTTTTTTGGCACATAGTAGGAGCTTAAAGAATATGTAGTCACTGACTGACTGAAATGACAGGATTCAGAGGCATAAATGATTTGCAGAGAACAAATCTGTATGCAACATTCAATTTCTGTATTTTGCCCCCCGTTGGTAAACCAGAATACTTCAGGAAAGGTGGCATTGTCTATGTAATAATAATAACAGTAATAACTAGCATTTATAACTAGCATTTTTATAGTACTTTAGGGTTTGCAAAGCACTTGACAAATATCTTATTTGGTCATCACAACAATCTTAATAATAGGTACTGTTATTGTTTTATTATATAGATAAGGAAGCTGAGGCAGAGAGAGGCTAAATGATTTTTCCAGGGTCACACAGCTAGTATGCATCTAAGGCAGAACTGGAACTCAGGACTTCCTGACTCCAAGTCCAGTCTTTTATCTGCTATATCATCTCTCTGCCTCAAGAGCTATGCCAGCATGGATCCTTGCTGCAAGGTGCATAGAGTATGTGTTTTTTTGTATGAGATGCTTCGTCAAGCTCCCCAAAGATGTCACAGATTCTATCTAATTTTTGTTGTTTGCTCATTTCAGTCATCATGTCTGACATTTTTTGACCCCCCCCTCCATTTGGAGTTTGCTTGGCGAAGATACTGGACTGGTTTGCCACTTCCTTCTCCAGTTCATTTTACATATCAGGAAACTGAGGCAAACAGGGTTAAGTGACTTGCCCAAGGTCATTAAGTTAGTAAGTGTCTGAGGCCAGATTTGAATTCATGAAGATGAGTCTTTCTGATCCCAAGCCCCATGCTCTACCCATTGCACCAGCAAACAGGTCTGCATCATGAAGGGAAATCATTTGCCTGTCTTGTCCTTGAGGAAGGGTCTTCAAGGAAAGAATATATAGTTCTCCTTAGCAACCTGTTCCCAAGTTGATCACTCCTTCTTGTCTAGCTGCTTTCTCTTGTATCAAAGCCAAATTTCCCTTGCTATAATTTTAGCTGGTTCCTTCTTGTTCCATCCTTATTTTAGATGTGGAACAGCTTCTTACTGTTTTCCTTATAATAGTTCTTCATGAACTTGAAGATGATTATTAAGCCTCTCCAACTTTTCTCTCCTTCAGAATCTGTCATGCTTTACATTTTTCAGGTCCCATTTTCCCAAAGCTTTAGTCATTTAGTTACTCTCCTCTAAAGTGATGATCTCTCAGATTCTCTGTATAGCCTTTAATCTAGACGCACTACCTTGACCAGGGTTCATAAGCTTAACATAGTGATGGAATGATGTTCAGTTTCTTGAATATTAGGCTCTTGTTAGTACTTAACTGAAACCAGGCTAGCCTTGCAATGAGCCCTTCAGTCAATTTGGTATTTATTCACTGTAATTCCGTGCTGTTCTCATATTTACAGTTGCTCGTTCATTTCTTGTGTGGCTGTCAATTTGTTCCCTCACTCCCAAATGCCATTAATGAACTTTGAACTTTTCTCCCTTATGAGACTGAATCAGGCCAAAGAAGAAATTTGGTGGAAGGTCTTATGCTAGTGTTACCTTCCCGTGTTCAGCAGAAAGCAGGAAGGCAAGGGATGCAATTGTTTTTTCAGACTTAAACTTGGATTTGAATATCCTTTCTCAGTTGCCTTTTCAAGCATGTCATGGAGACCCCAACCAATGACCTATACCTCAAATGGAGCTATGTTTCCTGTATTTCCACCCAATACTCTTCCTGGCTGAACCCCTTAGAGTTCAGGAGATTTATCCTGTTTTTCCCAATTGTCCAGCTCAATGCCCATTTCACAGAATCCCTGGAATGGAAAATGTGTCTTTCTCACAACTTGCATGAAGCATGCACCCCTTAAACTCTACTTTCCCAACTTCTATGGATATAAATTGGCCTTGCAGGTGTCCTTCAGGAGAAACTAGTATGTTTTGAGTTTCCTTCCCAGTTTCTCAAAGGGAGAGAGGAAGGAAGATCTCTGAATAGGAGACTATGGTATCCCTTATACTGGTTTTCATCATATTCTCCCCCTATGATACATTCCATTTTTTCCTAAAGGTTTCCCTGTAACTTAGGATGCTGAAATTCACTTGCTCTCCCAATTCCTTTTCATTTGATTCGTTTCCAGTTATTGTCCCTTATGGATCTTTCCCCACTTCCCCAACCTTCTGGAGGGGTTTCCCAAACCAAATTTTCCCTAGTTCTCCTGGAGAAAATGCATTTTTCTCTCAGCATCTAAGATGGAGCTTTGGTGAGTCATTACCCAAGTATTTCCTAATATTTTCTTCCCCAAAGACAAATATACCCTATACCTGAAGTTCAACTTTTTAAGAGTTTTCAAATGTCTATTCAGGCTGTCATTCATTCACCCTTCCCCATCCCAGGCATTTCAGCTTATTCCCATGTTCCCTGAGTCCTGGACCACTCCCAAAAGATAAATTCCCCAGCTGGAACCTCAGCCTGTACCTAAATAGTTTTTATCCTTTGACCCCCTATTTCCAGATAAATCTTTCTCAAAGGCCTACAAAATCATCCTATTGTGAGAAAATATATGTGAAATAGATGTAGAACATCTTTTCTAGAGAAAAAATCTCATATTTTATTTTAATTCATGTCACTTTGATACTGCATTTTTGTCCCTGAGGTTTACCAAACCCTTTAGCAATTTCCCACGTCACTGGTAATTCTTAGTTGGCTTTGAGGTCCTTTCCGTCTTGGATATAACAAAAGCCAGGTGGTCTCAATTTGTCTTTCCACATGATTTCTTGTTATTCTGCCAAGGTCTGGGTTTGGCCTAGGGTGGAGCCTAGGTCACAGTGACATTTTGGTGTTCTTTCAAAAACAGGCTTGGGTCAGATCTGGTTCTGGATGGTAAGTTGTCCATTTTCCAAGATTTGTTTTCAAGAGCAAGCTTACCTACCAAACATTTTTTAGAACATCCTTCTCTTTCCTTCCTTCTTTCCTTTTATATAAGAATTATTTCAGATACTAAGACTAATAATTTCTTAGTTAATATACCAGTTATTCCCACAAGCTTTTAAAGTTCTTATTGCTGAGGCCTCACAGGGCTTGTAACATCAAAGGTTTGGCACTGGAAGGAGCCTTGGAGGACATTTAATTCAGCCTCCTCATTTGCCAGATTATGAAATTGGAGGCTTTAGGGATATTAAATGGTTTGCCCAAGGTCACACAAGTAGTAAGTGACAGAGTAAGGACTCAGACCACTTCCTCTGACTCCAAATCCAGGATCTTTTCACTGTACAATTCTGAATCCCCGTTTTTATTAAGGGCCTACAATGTTCGGGAGGACCTGATGATGCCATGGATTGAATCCTGGGTCTGGAGTCAGGAAGACCTGAGCTCACATTCAGCCTAAAACATTGATTAGCTATGTGACCCTAAGTTTAAACTCTGTTTGCCTTAGTTTCCTCAACTATAAAATGGGGATAATAATAGTACCTCTCTTTGAGGCTTGTTATGAGGATAGAATGAGATATCTGTAAGAAGTGATTAACATGATGCCTAGCACACAGTAGGTGCTATATAAATGCTTATTCCCTTCCCCTAAGCATTGGATACACAAAGACAACAATGAAATCATCCTTACCTCCAGTAGGCTTATATTATTTTCTGTCCCTAAAAGTGGATTACAAATACAAATTACATGTAGTGGTGATGATATGCTCTCCTCTCTAGCCAAGAGGACTATGATCTCTGGGGAGCGTTATGGGGAACACTATGGGACAGTTAGGCGGCATAGTAGATATAATTCCATGCCTATAGTCAGGAAGACTTGAGTTTCAAACCCTTCTCAGACACTAACTAGCCGGGTGATACTGGGAAAGTCACTTAACCTGTTTGCCTCAGTTTCCTTATCTGTAACATAGCACCAATGTTCCAGTACTACGTCATGAAGCTCAAATGAGATATTGTAAAATGCACAGTACATAGTACTATAGTACATAGTAGATGCTATATAAATATTAGCTTAATATTGTTGTCATTGTTATTAATGTGGAAGTGGTAGTGATGAATAGTACCAGTAGATTCTAGGGTAGCCCTGGGAAGAATCTATGGAGCTCATGGTCTTCCTCTAGAGCGTCTTCCAAGTTTAGGATCGCTCCTAAGCCACAAAAGTTCCATCTTCCCCCAGCCATTCATTACTTCAGTTGGATACAACAATCTCCAGATCCAAATCTCCAGTGAGACCTAAGAACCAGCAAATCTTCTGATTCCCTTCTTCGATACCACTGGGATAGTTGGCTACAAATGTAGTCAGATATTCTGTAATATTCATTCTAAATCAAGGGTTCTCATTCTAGAGGCTGCTAACTTGTCTGTTGAGATAAAAAGACAAAGAAAGGTGTAGATGTAGGTATAGATTTTGATAACTTCATATAGTTGATTTTCTTTGTAATCATGTGTATTTTGTTTTATGAGTTTAAAAAATGAATTTTATGAATTAAAATTTAACTCTAAGGAATCCACAGGCTTAGCCAGACAAAAGGAGTCCATGGCTTAAAATATTAATTCCTATGCTAAATAATATCAGTGATCTGTTCAGCTTTGCAAGTCTCTTACCTCTGGGTGCCATCTCATCTTCACCTCAGGAAATTTCTGGTCATATTTGATATCTCCTGAGAACAGCCTAATCTCTTGTTGGAGAAGAGTTCATTGCAGGGGCATGTATTAGACTCATGTGTCAAGCATGTGTTTATCACAATTGCTATTGAAGACCAGTTCATCGCTTGGATTCTGTTCTTTATTTTCAAGATGACATTTATCAACATAAAGGATCAAGGGCATTTCATAAACCATCAAGGTTGATTTTCCTTCCAATTATACAAATTATAAGCCATCCGTGCCTTTTCATCCTTGAGAGTTTTGTCTGTGACCACCCATAAATTCACCACAAAGAATTTGGTCAATGTGTGGGGGATGAAAGTGGGGGAACTCTCATGATCTCCTGACATCGTGAGGGTACCAGAGAAGCACATGGATTTTCCCATCATCCTTTTTTTATTTCCTTTCTTTCACTTCTTGACAGTTCTTTATTTGTGATGTGGCCTGCTCTTATTCAAGCAAGCATCTTCCTGTCCACCTTGTGATCTCTCCTACCCACTGAAACCATAATCAAAACAGGACAAATTCTGCCAAAAGAAAGGGTCTGTCAATTTGCTCCACTCACCATCTCTATGATTTTCCAAATGGATATGACCTTTTCTAAACATCATTCCACTAGAGGTTGTCTTTATCTTTAGAATATAAACTCTTTAAGGATAGAGACTGTTTTGGTTTTATATCCGTAATACTTAGCACTGTGCTTTGCATATAGTAAGTGCTTAATAAGTGCTTTTCATTCAAATGCCTTTCTGTTGCCTTCTGAGTGATACTCAGAACTATAGTATTCCGTGACATATATTCTGTGACAACATATATAGCCTGAATATAAAGCAAATATAATATATAGCAATATATATATTGCAATGTAAGGCAAAAAATAAATTTAATTAAGGATTGGTAAGAGTTGAGGGTTTGGATAATGAGCTTTGACTTCTTGGTTAAAGGGTTGGATTAGTTGCTGAAAATATGAAGGATTGATGGTAGATTCTTGAGCAGGTGACCAGTGATGAATCATAATTGTAGAAATATTAATCATTCAATAGTGTACAGAATGAAATAAAGCAGTTTGACCAGTGAGTAGGTGGTTTAAGTGATCTCTGCATATGACTCTGGACAAGAGTGAGGGAGCCATGGGACTAGAATAAATGGATCTGATCTGAGGCATAATTGTGGTGAAAGAAGTGACAGGATTTGCTGACTAATGAGATGTCGGGAATCGGTAAATGATGACTGCAAGATTGTAAGCCCTGGGTATTAGGAAATAAGTAATTCCTGTGGTTGCATTGAGAAGTTGGGGAGGAAAGCCATTTTGTAAAAGATGATATGATCTTGGTTTTAGTTATGTTAAGTTAATTTCACATTCAGTGGGAAGATTTAAATGGAGATGACATAGTAGTGTGAATTATTTAGAAGGTGAGAAACTTCTACGGGATAAGTGACCGCTACCTCCTAGAGTCGTGATGGAGAAAGAAAGGAAAGATGATTATAGTCTGACATAGACACTAAATTTGGGAAAAGCAATACAGGAAGGATGGGAAACTGTTAAGAATTAAATTATGATGACAAAAAGGGAAACATTTCTGATGAGGAGAGAATGAAGTTGTTGGAAAAGATTGATGTGAATACAAAGAAAGACATGGCTTCCAGGTTAATGCTCACAGTACTCTGCTTGGTTAGATCACATCTGGAATACTGTATTCAGTTTGGGGGAAAATAGTGTTGGAAAGGACATTAAAAAGCTTGAGAGTGCCTGGGGAAGGTGGCAACCAAGATGACACAGGACCTTATCACTCATTGTCACTTACGGATTAATTTGAAAGAACTATCTATGCTTAATCCAGAGAAGAGATGACTTGGCTGGGGGAAAGAAGTGGAAAACAGAATTCATGTGTCCAAATTAGAAGGGCTGTCTTGTGGATGGGGGATTAAATTTGTTTGTCCCCAGAGAGCAGATGTAAAAACAATGGTTAGAAATTTCAAAGAGTGCAATTTAGTTTTAAAGTCAGGAAAAAACTGACAAACGATTAGAGGCATCCAAGAATGGAATGGACTGCCTTAGCAGTTAATGGATTCCCCTTCATTGGAGATCTTCAGGCCCAGGATAGATTATTACTTATCAGATATATTTTCATGGGGATTCCTTTCAAGTTATGGGTTGCATTTGGTGGCTGCAGAAGTACTCATCAGCAACATAATTGTCCATAGCAGCATTTCTATAGTGCTTTATGCCCTTTGCAAAGCTCTTTAGAAATATTATCTCATTTTATCTTCACACCAATCCTGGGAAGTTGGTACCCCTGGGAAGTAGGTGTTGTTATTATACCTATTTTATAAATTAGGAAACAGAGGCAGAAGTTAAGTGACTTGCCCAAGGTCACACAGCTAGTAAGTGTCTAAGGTTGGATTTGGATTTGAAACTCAGTTCTGCCTGACTCCAGATCAAATGCTCTATCTACACAGTAGATAGGAGAGATTTGGAAGTCAACAGAATAAAGGTGATGGTTGAAATATGAGCAGATGAACCGTTTGAGACTTAGAAGTAAAGAAAGAGGGAAGTCAAGATTGAGCATTACAGGAGTCTCGGAAGGGCCCACAGTTATTAGTCAGAAAGAGGAAATGATGAAGAAGCCAGAAAGGAACTGTCACAAAGCTAGGAAGAGAACCAGATGCATTTGGTATTGCAAGAGAGATCTCAAAAAATTTCAAATAATCAGAACAAGATTGTCAAGGAAAATGGCAAGTTAAACTCATCTCCAGTCATTAAACATTGTTAGGTACCTTATGTGTTTCAGGTACTATATCACATGTTGGAGACCCCCCAAAAATGGAAATAGCTCTTCTCCTTGAGAGAAATTTGTACATCAGTAAGTAAATGTACAATAAATGTAAAGGAAATGCAAAACAGTTAGGTGGGATGCATGGGGAGAAGCTACGACAGTTGGGAAAGGAGGAATGGCTTTCTGTAGGAGGTGGCACTCACCTGAGAATTAAATGTAGATAGAAATTCCAAGACATAGAGTAGAGGGAAAGCATACCAGGCATAAGAGAACAACAGCTGGTGCTAAAGTACGGGGGCAAGTAGAGGAGGGGACTGAACGTCAGAAGAGAGAACTTTGGTTGGAATTCAGAATAGGGTATTGGTGGAGAACATCTTAGATAGTAAAATGGGGTATAAAAGAGACTCTGGGGATGTATAAAAGGGAAGACATGTAGTTAGGAATCATGTGTGAAGATAAAAATTAACAGTTGATGCTAACCAGAACAATAAATATGTAAGGAAGGAAATGGGGATGTCAATGTCAGGGAGAGAAGACCTGGCAGAAAAGTTGAAGTAGTTAACTTGATATTTAAAATTATTATAGATGTGTGAACAGAGCCATCAACCATTCTGAACGATCCCTCTTTTGATGTTAATATTATAAAAATCATGGAACCACAAAGTCATGTGCAGAACCGTGTAGGGCTTCTGCAGTCAATTCAGTAAACGCGTGGTCCTGCTGCCTCTCAGTTTCATGAAGTGCTGTCCAGCCAGCCAGACCACATTTGGGTATGTTGTGTACCATCTGGAATGCTTAGCCTGTGACAGAAATAAAAAGTAAAAAATGATTGCCCCAATTTGATATTTACCATGCAAGTATGCACATAAATGAGAATTTGAATTGAATTTCAGTTACTAAAATTTTATTCTACACCTGTCCATCCTTATCACAATATTGATTGCCTGTGTTGATTTTAGGCAGATCAGTTTGCCTCTCTGTTCTACAGTTCTTCATCTGGAAAGTGAGGCTTTTGGACTAGATAAAGTTTAAAGTCTCTTCCACCTCCAGAGCCTAGATTATTCTTTCCATAGTGTCTTCTTTCTGTCACTTTGATTTCTTGCTTTTTCAAAATATTCTAGCTTCACTGGCTGCTCTTCATTCTTCTTGTCCCAGCCCCGGCTTTCATGCTTTGCAAGTGTCATTGTGTGTTTACATGAGAAGGAAATAGAAAAGTTGTATTATTGGCTAGACATCAAATTAAAAGATTTCTGAAGACCAGTTTTGTCCTTTGTCACTGTCTGAGCCCATATTTATGAAGTGTTCTAGAACAGAAGGTGTTTTAGGCCCTTTTTGCATATAGCAACACAATGAAGGGTAGTTATTTTTCATCTTTTCCTCCATTATAAGAATTTGCATCTTTGCCAAATTTAAAAAGTACAAAGGCAATTACTGGAATGTAGTAAGCTTGGAACAGTCAGGAACAAAATGCATTTACTGTCCTTGATGAGCCCTTATATATAAATATATTCTTTAAAGTGATTAAGAATCAAGAACAAAGATCTGATAGCTTTTTGAAACTGCTTTCTTTCTAGCAAATGGTAGAAGAGGCTCAAAAACCTAGTTCATTCCATGTTTAAAAAACATTTTTAGCAGCTATACTGCAAGTTTGAAAGAATTTCAATCACTTTTCACCTAATAGATGCCCTAAAAAGGAACAGGCAAATTTAAAAGTATGGCCCAGTATGATAGGATATCTGAAGGATTCTCGTGATGGCTTTTTATTTCATTTTTGTTCCTGAAGTGACTCCTAACATCACTTCAACTAGCCTTCCCAACTCTTTTTTAGAGCAGTGAATATAAGCACTGGTTGAAACTTCAGAGGCAGGTAGAATTTGTACCTTCTATATTCACTCACTTATTCAACAAGCATTATAACATTTTATTTTCTATCACCTAAATTTCTCATTATATCCCCTATTCCCTCCCTAAGAAAGCCATCCCTTATAATAATATATAAAAGATTAATGATATATAAAAGAGTTTTCAAAAAAGGATGAAGAAAGGGTTCAGAAAAATTAACACATCAGTTGAACGTAACATTACATCTGGTTCCCCGTACCTGTAGACCCCCACATCTGCAAAGAAGGGAAGGAGCTGCATTTTGATACTTCTTTGGGGCCAAACTTGGTCATTACAGTTACACTGCTTTTAGCTTCAATTTTTGTTGTTGACTTTTATGTTTTCCATTTACATGTCTGTATCAGCAAAAATTGATCAGCTGTCTGCTGTGTTCCCAAGCACTGGGCTAGGTACTACAAATACATAGCAAAGGCAAAAGCAGTCCCTGCTACCAAGAAATCAGAATATTTTGAATTGTGGCATGTTAGAACAGTTTACCCCTACTCTTACATATTTACTGCCCGTGTGTTTGCCAAGTGCATCCTTTTCTCTGGGGGTATTAGCAACCTAAGACAGGAGATATGTTTTTAATGTCTACTACTTTTATAAAGTCCCAGGATACCTGCAATGTTGACTATATACAGACAGTCTTCTTACCAATTGTCTGGAAAAGGTGATAACAATACCTGCCAAAACTATTCCTGAAGTATGTGGGGAATTTTTAAATGAAAGGCAGAAAAGCATAATCAGAAGCACATTTTTAGAGGAAAAATCAAAACTTGCTTACTCTGTCATAATAAACTATATTAAAAGACATAGTAACGTTATAACTTCAATTCAGTTCAACTCAATAAGCATTTATTTTGGGCAGATTCTCTTGGCTCTAACCACTGTGCATATGAAGACAGAAATGAAACAACTCTTTCCCTCAAGGTACTTACATTGTGTTTGGAAGAAACATCTACACAGAAAATTAAGCACAAAATATATACTAAATAATTTTCAGGGATAGCATACTGGTCTAACATGAAGGGTTGTTTAGTTACAGAATGGAGCTCAGAATAAACAGTGAAAGAGTAGGGTGAGAGGACTGGGAAACCCAAGAGGAATAGAGTTGACATTAATACATATGAGGGAGGAAGACGTGGCCAGAAGGGACATCAACTTGGGCAGTCTCCTACTCAGAAACAGAGGAGTTCCCAAGACAGAGGAGTTCTTCACTGTAACAATGGTTGTATCAATATGATTACTGATCTTTTATTGAGAGGTGGACTAGGAGAAGCCAAAGCATCAGGTCAGGTGGTATGGCCTTAGAATCTAAGGATTTGTTCTGTAAAGTTTGGATTCAGTCAGAGGGCCTCACTTGAAGACCTAGAGGGTCACATGTAGCCTTGAGGCCATAGTTTCTCCACCCTTGCCTTAAGTGTTCCTCTAACAGTCAAGACAGCCCTTGTGTTAGGATGGTTATAGAGTGTTGAGAGATGTTTTAAGTGCTCACCTTCCATTCCAGTGCTAAGTAGAAAATTTTCCTTTATGATTCCACAGTCTTGATAGGTCAAGATCTATAGCCACAGTATTAAAAAAAAAGCCCACACCATTCATTCTTACAAGAGGCTTACCTGGTCTCTTTACCATCACCATTCTTACGGTTCATCTTTTATCATAGACCCAGCAAAAATTGCCCTTCTAGAGTAAAGGCTCTTTACCTGGAGTCCAGGAACCCCCATAAAAAATATCAGGGAGTCCGAACTTGGAGAAAAAAGTCACATCTTTATTTTCACCAATCTCTAAAAGAAACTTAATACCTCCTTCAATGACTTCAGGACAATATTTTGAGATGGAGTTCAGGGGTTTCACTTTTGGGTTGCCAAAAGGAGCCCATGATCTCTGTATAGACAGAGGCCAATGGCAAAATGGCGGAGAGGTCAGAAATGCTGGACTATATCAGCACAACTAAGTGTATCCCCTAAGAAGCAAATACCACAAGCAGGCAGGGGTGTCAGGGCTGCTTCCTTGTCAGAATCTTCAGCAAAGTCCTTTGTGTCCCCAAATAAGCTTGTGTACTTCCTTGGTCATTTCGATTGCATTATTCACAATGTTTCCAGCATTTGCTTTCAAACCCAGCTGAGTTTTGGCTTTCTCCCTAAGCTAATTAAGCATCTGCTCTTCTTCACTGCATTTTTACAATTATAAAATATAATGCTCATCTAAATTAATTAAAACATTTAAAATCTCAGATTTAATGGGGAAGAGGTTGCTTTGCCTCAGGGCTTGGCTCCGAGTTGGTCCTACACCGAATTTGCTCCTTGATCTAAGAAAAAGACAGTGACCATAAATTTTTTGTCATTGTTGTGTGTCGTTCGACCTCATCATTTTTAGTACCAGTATAGTCACCAGTGTAAGGCCCTTGATGCTTTATCCTTATCCTGAAGGCACGTACTAGGAATTATTTCAGTCCTTGCAATTCTCAGTCATTATCCTTTAGTTCTCATGAGCCCCTAAGATAATGCACCTTTTCAGTCTGTAACATAGGCACTAAAGGTAGGAGTTTAGCAACTTTTTAAAAAAAATACATGTATTTATGGAAATGGCAGCATTAGTATCCTTTAGTTTATCTGGCATATTTCCCTCATCAAAACAGGGAATTATTGTCACTGTGAGAAGAAGATAACTTTCTATTGTCTGTTATTGTATGCATCATTCAGACTATTTCTATATTCCCAAAAACATTGCCCCTAACTCCTTCAGTGACCCTGATAGGCTATTTTCCGAAGTTTCTTACTTAAGATTTTTCTTCTCAGCCAGGTTACTGTGACCCTACCTTTCCTCCTATGTAGATCCCACATCTTATGTCTTTTAAAAGTTAGAAGACAGGGAGAAATAACTTTTTATTAGAAATTGATATTTCCCATGTTTCTGATTTTTCCACTGAAATCTTATGGACGTTTCTATAAGGCCATGTTAAAATGATATAATTCCCGTAGGTTATAGTCAGATTTTTCTGCCATTTATCTCTTTAGTTGACTAAATTGACCATGTGTGGTAAGATTGGGTCATTATATTAGGCAATATCAAAAATTATCATCATGGTGCAACATTGCAGTTAGCTGTGTGGGATAAAGCCTCAGATTAGCAGATGTGTATTGAGATAAGAACAAAAATTCTGTCATTGAAATTAAAACGTGCACACACATATGTACAATGCACATGTGTATGCACACACACACACACACACTCCAATGTAAATCACCACACAATGTGGTTTGACCTAGTGCTTTGAAATCTTTGAAATTTCTTTTGACCAGACCTCCTGATGTTAGTAATTTGCTTTTTCCTTTCTTGACTACTTCATTGTTTTTTGGATGACATTTCCATAGATGACCCTCTTCTAAAAAACAAAAAACCCTGCTAGATAAATTTCTTCTGGAGAACTTGAAAACCTGGGTCATTCCTTAGGGACAAACATCTTAAGTGAAACTGTTTGGGGTGGGGAGAGGCCTTGGGCAGACGTGGGAAGCCAGTAGTAAATTTGATCTCCTTTTGGCACTAAAAAAATGGAGAAGCAATTTGAGATAGAATTTCCTTCTCCATTGTGGTTTGCCTCTCATGATGTAAGCCCTCCCAACTCAAACACTCATCAGAAGAGATAGTCTCCTACTTTATTCCATCCCTGGTCTTTCTACCATCAGCCCAGCATATGCCTATAGTTCTGGGTTTTTTCAACATTCCAAACTATGGTGCAGCTTTTTATTGACAGAGCAAATAAGAAAAGATGTCTATATGGAGACGTTTTAGGTAGAGGAAAAAAGAAACCATTTTGGAATATTAGGAATAAGATGCAAGATGGCAAGAGAGAGAGACTGTCTTTGATGTCCATGTCAGGCACTGGAATCATATCTGGAACTTTCAGCTTGTCTGAAATTAGAGTTTAAAGGTATTGAGTGCGGAAAGGCAGATTTGCAGAATGTAACTTGCATAATGTTAATAGTTGGCCAACACACACAAAAATGATTATTTGCTGTTTAAAATTGAATTTGGTAAGATTGAAAACAAAGGATTGAAATTCTGATGAACGTCAAATTGTTTTTCATCCCCAGGCCAGAAACCATTTTATAGGCATAATGTGAGTGTGCCTACAAAGTTGTGTGGGTGTATGCAAGTTCTAACCCGAAAATCTCTCTGTGTCAGTGTAGGAAGGCAATATTGTCTCTCCATTGATTTTACTGTTGTCTCTTGTGAGCAAATGGTATTATTTCCATCAAACTGAGACGAGCTGCGTGTTACTGGTTGGGTTATTGCTCACCAGAGGATTATCCAGAAACAACAGACTTGTTTCACTTTACTCAGGCCTGTCATAATTGACAGAAACTTGCGTCACCTCAGAAGTAGTGCTTATGTTTTGATTTATGAGGCTTGCTTTTCCTCTGTCATTTTTCTTAGAAGAAATAAGAATTTAGATGGAAAACACATACACACAGAGAAATGAGCACTATACTTTTGTTCTACAGTAATAATTCTTCATCTTTTGTGAGTCATAGATCCCTTTGGTGGTCTGATGAGGCCTATGGACCCCTTCTCCGAAGTATGTTTTTAAATAATTGAAGGAAATGCTAAATTTCAGTTAGACATTAATGGAAATTAAAGTGTCATTTTTCCCTCACATCTAAATTCATAGATCCCCTGAAATTTATGCACAGACCTCTGGAGCCTATGTTAAGAACCCCTGCCTTATGGGATAAAGAAAACAAGAGAACAGCTATAGTAACTCTTCTTTAGGAATCTTTATTATTTTTGCATGAAGTTGCTATTCTACTTAACGGTTTCCTGAATTGAAAGTAATTTGAAGCTTAGTTTGTTATCAGGGAGGACTATGTCCCTTCCCAACATGTCCCCTGACACCACTGTCAGAGACAAAATCCCCAGCTAGAGGGATTGTAGGTCTGACTCAGTGCCTGTTCTTAAGTTTAAATGTACATCTCTTTCCTGGTAATGCTGTTTTAATCCTGTATCATCACTGACAATCTTCAATGATAACCTGTTTTTGTCTTCCATTCCTTAGAATGTCGAGTGGTAAAATCCACTTCCTACACCAAAATAGCTTCAACATCCCGCAGGAGCACCACCAAGAGTCCTGGTCCATCGAGACGCAGCAAATCCCCAGCTTCAACTAGCTCAGGTAAAGCAATGAAGAAAATTATTGTGAACTGTCCTTGTTACTTTAATTTTTGAATCCCAATGAATAGTGGGTGTGTGAAGTTTTTGTGTGCTGCTGATAAAATGGTGTAAACTTCCAGTTTACAATTTTAAAATGTGATAGTTTATTTCACAGAGCTGTTGCAGGACATGTTAGTGATGGAAATTGGCAACATTATCTACTGGAAGATCTTTGCATCTGATTATCTGATCTCCCAAAATATTTGAGGGACCACATAAGGCCACCTATACATCACTGTCCCACCAGCTCACTGGGATTCCAGAAATTTTCACCACGAGATTTATTTCTCAGGGTTACGATGGTGTCTTGAAGAACCACTGGTAAGAGTACACATTCCACATAGATGAGGCCCCATAATTGTAGGTCCTTCGTCATCAAAAGTAGCCTGAATAGAGGGGGGAGTCTTTAGAGGGAGTCTCCCATAAGCAGGTGGAAGGAGAAAAGAGAGTCAAGACAAACAGCCTATTGAAAAATAGTACCCATCTTGAACCAGGCCCAGTCCCATCATGCCTTTTTCTCACCACCACCATGTCTGTAGATAATACTTTACTTTTCACCTGAATAATGCATAGGTTGTTATGATGATGAGTGAAATAATTTGGAATACTGACAGCACCTCTAAAGAAATAGTCATAATGGATTGGTAATAATACAGAGGGACCATAACATTAGATGACTTTAGAGCCAGGAACACTCCAATACCTCCTGCTTGCGTGACCTTAAGCAAGTCATTTAATCTTTGTGCCAGATCTAGGGAACTAGGACTACAAATTGCCAAAAATCAAGAATTCCCCATACCAATGAAATTGCAAACTTTATGCCTAATACCTACTATTGTTATTATAATTCATTAGCAACATAATAATTTATATTAATATTATATGTATAATATAATATATCAATAATAATTTATCCAGCAAATTTAAGATGATTTCATATGGAATGATTGGGGGAAAAAAACAATTCTCAATCAATTTATATAAAAGCAAGTCTGATGTCTTTCACTTTGTGTATGTTTACTGTGAAACATATAGTTTGTATTTGTTAATAATGTTCTAACTAGAAGCTTTCAAAGAGCTGTATTCATGTGTCCACTCAAAAAATGTATCAAGCACTCTTCTTGTGCCGAGCAGCATGCTGTTAATGTTTCCCAATTCCTTATTTGTATTCTTTCTTTTGGCTCCATGCTTCCTCATCATATTTGTTGGTGATCAGTTATGCTTCTCAGGCAAACAATGGTGAGCATAATTTAGCCTCCTCAGAGCTGCTGGCTGACTGATTCTGAACCTGCTCCCTGTCAAACAGAAGCATGGAACTCTTAGGTGCCGGCAGAAACCACTTCTTTGCAAGGTTGCCATCATTCCTCCTTTGACAACCTTCTTGGTCAGATTCCGATCCAAAATAGCAGTTGCAATCATCACCACCTTTACATTTTGAAGACCTTTTGTCATTAAGATGAACCAAAAATTTCTCAGCTGCTTTACTTTTAGGAGAAAAAAGATTATCCACAGATTTAGTTCAGCCTATGTGCCTATTATCTGTAAGTCCCTCAACTAAATGCTGGGAATAGAAAGGCAAGAAATCAACCCTGTATGTGTTCATATTTAGGAAGTACACATTCTACAGGAGAGATGTAGGATACAACATGGCTATAGATAATATTAAAATGGTGTCATTTGAGGAAGGAGTGGGGGGGGATTGTGGGAGGGTTCCCATAGGAGATGCAGCCTGAACTGAACCTTGCATATAAATGAGTATCCTGAGAGGCAAAGGATGGTGAGAAGGGTATGGGATTAAATGTAAGCAATACTTACTGACCAAAAATACTTTCTGGGTGGAATGGTGAGAAGTTCTAGAAATGGAATCAGAAGAGACCTGGCTTCTGATACACTTTCTGATGCTGACCACCTGGAAAGCAATAGGAAATTATCAACAAATATTTACTTGGTATTTACTGTGCCCTCTGCTACTATATAATATATGCTGCTGTATGCTATACTGTGACAGGCGCCAAATATACAAAAATAAAGATGAAACCTCCCTGACCTCAAAGAGCTTACATATTCTCAGAGGAGACAATACATACATAAATAAGGATATAGAAACCAAAGTCAAGGTGAAATTGTATGGAAATACTTGCAGTTTCCTGATCCTCAGTTTCCTCCATAAAATAAAGACAATAATAATGCCTGCAGTATGTCCTTGACAGGTTTGTGGCAAGGATCCAGTGTAAAGTATTTGGCAAACTTCCAAATGCTACAAAAATAGAAATTGTTATTAATAATTTTATAGAGAACTTGAGAAAAATTTTATCTCTTCTTCAAGTATAACCTTAACTTTCTCTTCTATTTGGGATGATATAATATAGGGAAGAGACTGGGGGTCTTTATTTCTGTCCCCTCAGATCAGCCATTAATTAGCTATGTGAATTTGTGCAAGTCACTTATAAACTACCCTGGGCTTTGGTTTCTTCCTCTGCAGAATAAGGGGATAGGACTCAGTGATTCCTGGGGAAGGATCCTTCTCTGCCTAGAAATTCCAACATTCTCCATTGCCCTACGAGGGAACATCTGCCTCCCTGTGTCTTTCTTTCTTAGCTAATAGCTAGCATTTAAATAGCACTTCAAGGTTTGCAAAGCACTTTACGTGTGTTACCTCATTTGATCTTTGCCACAACCCTGTGAGGTAGGAGTTATTATGATTTCCACTTTATAGATGAGGAAACTGAGGCTAAAAGAGGTGAAGGGACTTGCCCAGGTCACACAGTGTCTGAGGCAGGATTTGACCTCCAGCCTTCCTTTCTCCAAGTCCGACACTCTCTCTGTGGCACCAGATAGCTGCCCCATTCAGCCAGCATTTATCAAGTGACCACTTGGTGCCAAGCTCTGTTGTCCTGTCTCCACACTATCTTCTCCTTCTCTGAGATGTGTAAAGCTCTATAGTTTTCAGTGCATTTACATACATTATTTGTACATACACTGTATTTTTTCAAAAATTTATTTTACATATGTCAATATATCCAGTTTCAGAATCTGAACTTTTTAGAGAGCCAGGATTGTTTCTTTTCTCTTTGTATCCCCAGTACTTAGCACATTTCTTGGCACATTGTAGGTGAATGGACTGATGTGTCATCCTATTACATGTTGCATTTGGCTCAAAGATGGAGGCCTATAGAATCTTTCTCCTCCCCCAGTCACAACAGAAGTTTTCCTTTCATTTTTTTCTCTGAAAGACATTTAACAAATACTCTCTCTTTTTTCCACAGTGGCCTTTCATTTACCATTTAAGAATATTTTTTAGAGTTAGAATTTTTTAAAAATTCAACTTTAATTCCAAATCAGAAAAAAATGAGTTTATAAAACTGAACTGACAGAACCAGTAAAATGAATTAGATATTAACTCATTCATCACAAGGACTCAAGCTTATCAAAGTATAGAATGTCCAGTTGCCATCTTAGACTAAATATGGCCAAAACAGGACTCATTATCTTGTCTCCCAAATACTACCCCCCACCTTCCTTGTTGTAGAAAGCAGAACCATCCTCCTACTCTCTCCCACTCACAACCTAGGAGTTATCCTTAACACATCACTATCTTTCACCACCGCCCATCCAATCTGTTATCAAGGCCTGGAAGGTTCACCTCTGTAACATCTCTCATATATGCTCCCTTCTCTTCTCTGACATTGCCACTCCTAGTATAGATCTTCATGTCTCCAGCAACCAGTCTGACTTGGATAAATCCTTGAAAGTTGCCTGAGGCACAATGACTTGCCCAGGGTCAAACAACTTGTAAATGTCAGATAGGAGATTTGAGCCCAGATCATACTGTGCCAAGAAGCTCCTTATCTAATAATAACATTTCATATCTTTAAAATATTCTGTGGTTATAAAATTTATTCTAAGCCTCAAATTTCGTTGTAGGGATTGTAGGATGAAAATGGAAAGAGACTTTTGGCAATGAAGTTCTGGTGCTTATGGGATTATATATTCATTTAGTGACATAAAAAATGGAAACGTTCTTGTAAAATTTGTATTTTAATATTCATGACTGCATGACCCATATTCATTTATAAGAGATTAGTTTATCCTATTCCATTATTTTATACCTGAAAATACTGAGGCCAAGAGAAACAAAAGAATTTGTCTAAGGTCACAGAGGAAGTAAGTGGCAGAATCAAAAGATGTACCCAAATCCCCCAACTCCAAATCCAGTGCTCCTCCCATTGTGCTTTCTTCTTATGAGTTAGGATTAGTAAGGTCCTATTACTTTCTGCATTAGCTCAGGGCTGTCCAGGAAATAGACTGTCTGAATTTCAATTATCCAAGAACTATACCCTACCACAGTGACCCCCAAGAAGAAATCAAGCGGCTATTACCCAGCATCCTCACCCTGGGGAATCCTATATCTCGGTCAGTAGACTCAAGGTCTACCAGGAACCTTCTTGCTAGAAGTAAGTCTGTTGTCTCCAGGTGGACTCACTACCTCACTAGCTGAGGGAAGGGGATCATTTCTACTTTTATGGACAACTCATGGAGTCAATGCTTTCTTTTACTACCCAAGCTACTAAAGGAAAATATCTATCCTTGGGTAGCCAAGGTTTTGAGGTGCTTTTCTTCAGTTAATGAACTATGATCAGAAATCCATATGTGAGCTTCTGGGACCACATGAATTTTTACAGATGACAGAAAAACAAACAGCTTTCTAGCTGTTCAGAAATACAGGGTTTTTTTCAGCTGTTCAAAAAGTAATTTAATCAAAAAAGTACACAGTTTATGGACGTAGTGCTAGTCGTAAACACTTAGTGTTTACCAAGCAGTGTACTAAGTAGGGGTAATACAATGGAAAAAAAATAAATATTTCGTCTTTAGCCCCAAGGAGCATCCATTCTGATGGGGGGTGACAATGTAAGTATAAATAGGTGCGTAAAAGATGCTTAAAGAGGAGATAAAAATAACTTAGAGGTGAAGGCACCAGCAGTTACAGTAGAACTGTTTGACTAGGTATTGAAGGAAGCCAGCCAGGTCTATCTTTATCAGACTGTTAAAGCTAATTAACTTGTGTTTGTTGTCTTTGCTCTTGAAGAAAACCAGTAACCTCAGGACAAAGACATCTTAATTTGCAAGTGAATTGGATTTTATGTGAGGCAAAGCTATACAAAGTCATCAACCTTACAATTCTAAGATACCCAAATTTGACTAGTGCTTTGACAGCAAATATAACTCACTCCTAATATTTTTGAGCCTAATGATGCTTTTGACCCTGATAATAAAAAATACCAATTTAAAAGAATCTCAGTGTCCCATTTCTTTTAGATTGTATTAAAATTTCAGTAAACTTTTATAAACTTTGGTTTACAAAAATTTTTTATTGGAATATCATCTTAAAATATCACAGCATCATTGTGAGGTTGGGGTGGATCAGTTTGAAGGGCCATTGTTAAAGTAAAAGTGCTAGATATCCTGCATTATTTTTATGCCTAGGGTCATCCACAAAAAACTCGTAGATCAATATTTCACTTGACTTACATTTTTACTATTCTATCTTTCTCTCTTTCCTTTAGTACTGTTAGCAAGTCCTAAAATGGCCAAAATGAAAGCAAGGCAGGGAAAGGTAGAGAAAGCAGAGATCTCAATAACCGACTACTAGAGTCTTGGTGATCCATCTAAAGAAACTTATAATGCTGTTTTATAGATATTAAATGAAGGAATAGAATGCACATGCTATGATATGTGAATGAGTAATAATTAATGTGTAGGTGTTTGTGGGACATGGTTATTTCATACAGAAAATGTAGTCCTTGTAGGATTGTAGCCTAACTAAAACTTTATTGAGACAGGAAAGAAGAGAGGTACATCTAAAAATTTATAGTTCTTCCAAAAATAAGACTGAAGTATGCACTAATGAGACTTTAATGAGAGCTCCTTTCTCTGGATGACTTTTTTTTCTTTTTCTTTTTTTTCCCTTTCCCAGTAGTCAAAGATGAGGAAAATATGTTTATCTCTTTTGTGTTTTCATTCCTGGACCCTTTTGTCATTTAGACAAAAGATTCTTCATGTGTTGATTATGTATAGGGGAAAATCTTATATATTCTCCTAGTTCCCCAAGATAATAACAGAATTCCAATGTATTTTCATTCACACTTGGATAATTAGTCAACTTTGTTCATTCATCATTTTGCAGTTGTGGAAATTTTCAATTGTAAATGATTAATAATGCATTTAAGCCTCTTTTCAAGGTACTTTAATATAAAATTTATCAAAGTGTAAATTATAGCACTATGCCTGCCCTGAAAGAAGTTAATGTCCCAAAGAAGGCACATTATTGGGGATACGTATAGAGTAAAAACAACAGATCAGGCAATAAAACATGTGTGCTAAATTTATTTTAAAAGTTAATTTGGAATATTAAATGTTGGAGTTTTGTTTTGGAAAGCTATTTTGCTTCAAAAGAAAAATTGGAAGTAAGCTCTGTACCTTCCTCCAGCATCCTACTTCAGATATTTAATTATCTCTGTGATCTATAAAATTCATGTAACTTCTCTGCATGTTGGATTCTTCCTATATAAAATAAAGGGGTTGGACTGCATGGATTTAAAGACCCTTTCCATGTCTAAAGCTAGGATCCTATGTCCTTCTTTCTATGGTACTACTGAATTATTACCTCCCTTGAGAGATACCATCCCCTCCTATTGTTTTTCCCCACTGTTATCTAATATTGATGAATGAATAGATTTGATGAAGCTTGGGTGTTTAGGAAGGTCAGGAAGGGAGACATTTTAGGAATTCTGATTGACTTATTCAACCTGTATGTTCTCTACCCCATTCATGCTCACTAGGGTGGTGCCATAACTGATTTTCCTACGTATTTTGTCCAGTCCCTACTTTTATGGACAACTCAAAAGTAGAGGAAAAAGACAAGAAAAGTGTCACCATAAAATAATGTGATTGATCTTTTTAACCAATACACTAACACTGATACATCCTGGTTAACATCAGTAACCTTATCTAAAGCAGAGGGCACTGGAAAGTTATGTACCTATTTCAACAATGCAGCTTTTGGGATTTTCTTACAATTAATTATCTTCAGAATTAATACTACATCCTTTCACATGCTGCCAGTGGTGACAAATGTTTATCCCTTGGGGGTGAAGTTAATGTTTGGTCATAGCCAAAAGTCATTTGGAGCCAAGCTTGGTCATCAAGTTGCATTAATATTGTTTTTGACGGAGAACAAAGTGTGACTCATAAGAAGTCTGATTTTTTTATTTGGCTCATAAATTAGTTCTGAATATGTAAGAGAAGTTCCAAAAAGGTTTTACGCTCTACTGGAATATATGTCTAGCCTCCAAAAAGGATGACTTTGGAGGACAGCCCTTATTTTGGATCTGTGAGTCCTCATACATTTGTTTTTAGTCTCCATGCTTTGTGACTCTACCTTGCATGCATGAAGGTAAGGTCAGATGGTCAGAAATGAGGACACAAGCACAGTCAGATTTGTTATGTGTGTTGTTTAGAGTATGGTATAGGAAGCCAAACAAGCAGTTGAATATTAATAAGATAGTATTACATTTACATAGATGATGAGCTTATTATATGGTAAAAGGAACCCTGGACCATGAGTCAGGAGACCTCACTAGGTTCAAATCATGCTCTCCCTCTCACCTTAACTTTGAGCAAGCCATTTATGTGAGCTTCAGTTTCTTCATCTATGAAATGAGGGTAATGATATTCATGGTAACTATCTCGTTAACCTTTGTGAGAATCAGATGAGGTATCGGAGGTCTTCAGGAACAAGCTAGATGGTCACTTGTCAGGTATGTTACGAGGGGTAACCACTGAGATTCCTGCCACCTCTGTGACTTTAAAGTGCTAGATAAATATCAGCTGATACTATTTTACCACTTTATTGCAATGACATTATCCCTTTTCAGACTTGATTCTTACAACCCTGTGAGATAGGTTGTCCCCAAAGTCTTAATGCAGATGTAAGCTTTACAGAGGCTTGTAGGAAGGCAAGCTCCTTTGTAAGGAAGGCAAGCTTCACAGAGCCTGCCACTACACTCAGACTTTTGGAACAGGCTGTATAGGAGGGTTACTATTATCCCTATATTATAAAGAATGGTACGAAAAATGAATTGGGGCAGAGGGGAAGGAAATGAGCCTGGAGACAAGAAGAGCATTCAGAAAGCTGTGAAAATAGTGTTTTTATGGAAAATATAGGTTCTTAACTAGGGGTATTGAAATCAGAGACATGGATAGCAGCAGAATTTTGTGAATAGAACACTGAACTTGGAGCAGAAGGACAGGATCAAGTTCAAAACCCATCTCAGGCATTTGTGTGACAGGGTAACTCTGTGCCTCAGTTTCCTCATATTTCAAATCAACAGTTGAATTTGGTGGCCTTTAAGATCCTTTGTGGCTCTAATTCTGTGATCCTTATCCTGTGATGTTATGACGTGTGAAAGAAGAGTCAACAGACCCTTGACTGGATATGAGGGAAAAGGAAGAGTAAAGAAATTTTCTCAAATGCATGAGCATGGTAATGCATGTAGACAAGCTGGGGAATCTAAAAAATAGAAAGAATAACTAGCTTAACCCTCTTATTTTCTTCAGATGAGAAGACTGATGCCCAAGATGAGTAAATAAGAGACTAAGCAACTTGACCAATTTCATAGTAGACAGTAGCAGAGACAAGACCAGTTCAATCCAACAAAATAGGCAGTTTTTCTCTATCGTGTGTAGAATGTTGCACTAAAGGAAAAGGGGATAAGCAAAGTTTAGGTAAGACATGTTTGGTCTCGCTATTCACAGAGCTTTAACCATCTCTTGCCCTTCAGTCCAGTGGCCCTTTCTGCTACTCGAACTTGGTGGGATAGTTAGTGATTCTTAACATGGGGTTCATGAATTTGTGGTGGGTTTTTTTATATTTTGATAACTATTTCAATATATTTGGTTTTCTCTGTAATTCTATGTACTTTATGAATTTAAAAACGTGATTCTAAGAATGGGCCCATAAACTTCTCAAAATTTTCTCAAATGCATGAGCATGGTAATGCATGTAGACAAGACCGGTTTGTGAGAGTAAGTTTGTGGAGCCTCATTTTGAATATCAGTGAAACATTCATGTGGAAATATCTCATAGGAGGTCAAATATTCAAGACCGTAACACTGGGAAAACGTTGTGGGTGGAAATAGGAAATTGGAAGTCACTGACATGGACAATTGCATGAGCTTATCAAGAGAAAGTATGAAGAGCAAGAAGAAGTTGGATCAAGTACAGAACCTTCAGGTATATCCTTGTTTAAAGGAGAGAAAGTAGCTAGCAATACAGGAGAGAGGTCAGAAAGCTAGGAGAGCACAGGAAGGCTGTGTGACTCATTATGGAAGGAAAGAGGATCAGGAAGGATGCAGTGATTCACAGAGTTAAATCCAACTATGAGGTAATGGAAGATGAGGACAGGAAGGGGTAGGGACCCTGAGTAGAACCATCTCATGTGTCCATCCGGAATGATGACAAGAGAGGTTCTGATTCTTCTTGGACATAAATTTAATAACAGAAACCTCCAGAGTGCTTGTCTCTTTTATCAAATGTAATGGGAATACCTTTTTTTAGTTTACTTAATAATTATCTATGTATCTGCACTATCATTGGCCACATCTTTGTTGTAGCAGTGTGGATAGAATGTTGGGCCTGAAGTAAGGAACATCTGAGTTCAAATGTTTCCTTGGGTACTTACTAGCTGTGTAACCCTGGGCACGTCACAACTTCCATTTGCCTCAATTTCCTCATCTATGAAAAGGAGATAATAATAGTACTAACATCCCTGGACTGTTGCAAGAATAAAATTAAATATTTGTAAAGCACATTCCTTGGCATATAGTGGATGCTTTATAAATGTTAACTGTTATTATTATATTAAATAAAGAAGGACCTAGATGTAGTGTGTACAGAGCTTAGAATAAATAGTAATGTGTGAAAACTGACTTTTAATAAAAGTGGATGATAATACAGTGAGGGGAGAGGGAGAAATATATCATGAAAAAAATTAGATTGTGATTATTTGTTTATATATGTATATGCACATGTAAGTGTATATATACACACATGTATGTATATTTACACAGAGACACAGATAAATCAGTGCTTATATGTCAAGCATTGTGCTAAGCACTGAAAACACATATACAAATAAGAAAGACAGTCCCCTTCTCTCAAGAGGTTTACATTGTAAGGTGAGGAAGGGGATAACGCATACTGCTTGAAGACCTCTGATATTTCATCTGATTCTCACAAGTTGTTAACAAGATAGGGCTCAGGTACTATGAGCCCAAAAAGAAGTAAGGAAGGAGAAAAAATTAATGCACACCAGGATGGCATGTGATGATTGGGAAATATTGTGGAAGCCTGGTTTGAGACAAGACAAAGCACAAGCTTACCTATAAGGACATAGTTCAGAGCTCTCATGGGAGGGAGATGAGGATGCTATTGGGAATACAGACCACATGGTATGGAGAAGGCTGGTTCGGGACAAGTTAAGGAGAAAACTCACCTCATTTTCCAACTAAGAATCTAAGAAATAGAATAACTAGCTTAACCCTCTTATTTTCTTCAGATGAGAAGACTGATGCCCAAGATGAGTAAATAAGAGACTAAGCAACTTGACCAATTTCATAGTAGACAGTAGCAGAGACAAGACCAGTTCAATCCAACAAAATAGGCAGTTTTTCTCTATCGTGTGTAGAATGTTGCACTAAAGGAAAAGGGGATAAGCAAAGTTTAGGTAAGACATGTTTGGTCTCGCTATTCACAGAGCTTTAACCATCTCTTGCCCTTCAGTCCAGTGGCCCTTTCTGCTACTCGAACTTGGTGGGACAGCGATTCTTAACATGGGGTTCATGAATTTGTGGTGGGTTTTTTTATATTTTGATAACTATTTCAATATATTTGGTTTTCTCTGTAATTCTATGTACTTTATGAATTTAAAAACGTGATGCTAAGAATGGGCCCATAGACTTCTCAAAATAGTCAAATAGTCCGTGATCCCAAAAAAGATTGACAACCCTTGGTTTACGGCTTTGCTCCCACAGCTCTCAAGAATCCCTTTAAGCCTCTTTCTTAATCAAAAAGTGTGTTCTCTCAGCCATTTGGGGCAAAAAAGTATCACTATGAAATTATCAACAGATTAATTATGAAGTCAGCATATATTTATGGCTTATACTTAGTCATCATTTAAAAAAGAAAAGATATTGAAAGTTTCCTGGCCTTTCTACTTATATAAAGTTCCAAATTCCCCTGCGTGGTGCTTCAGTGAATTAGATGTTAGCCACAAAAGGATTAGGTCACAGATGGTGAATGGGTTGTTCACTCCGATTGCAGGACCATTCTGGGTAAATCCTTGATTTTCACCTTTAATCACATCCTAAGATCTTAAAATTGCTTCTTATTTAACAATTCAATTTTATTTCATGTAGATTTATTGTACAGTGTGTAAGTGAAGGCAATAGCCTAAGCTGAGTGTATAAAGAGAATTTTTATTAGTTTACCAATGCAATTTGTCAGATAAATGAAAGATCTCTTATCAAATATCTCATCAAAAAATCAATCATATTTATATACATATAGGTTATACCAGTCACTTAGAGAGTTCATCTTTATATACTCCCTGAAGTGACTATCCAACTTATGAGCTCCAAGGGAGTTGACTCATGACCTAACTTTTAAAGACAAGATAGGGCACAAAATGCTAATGTATAAAAATCAGTCTCCATATTGACGAGCTGTCTTACTGAATACACCCAGAAAGACTTATTGTTTTGGGATACCTACCAAGAGTTGCTTTCTCTGAGAGATACAATACCCATTCTTTCACCATGCATGGACACCATTTTCCTTTGTAGGGAAGATAACCTATTGTCTGGCATGCCTTTTTCATGTTCAACATCCTCAAGCTTAACTCTAGAATTTATCTTAGGGTAACTCCGTTGATGGTGTTGGCAGTGGTAGAGAAACTTTAAATGGCTATTCTTTGAGTCATAGACCTCATACAATAATGTGAGAATGTTTACTGCACCTTGATCCAGTACTACAAGGCACCGGAAGACAGAAGGCACACATCTCCTTCTCTTCCCTCAATAGTTTCACATTCTCTGAAGGCCAATTCTGGGACACAATAAGTTTTCCTAAATTGATTTTTGTTGCTCTATCGTGTCTGACTCTTTGTGACCCTGTGGACCACTATAGGTCAATACTATCTGTGGGATATTCTTGGCAGAGATACTAGAGTGGTTTGCCATTTCCCTTTCCAGTGGATCCTTTTGTCAGGCAAATCAGAGGTTAAATGATTTGCTCAGGGTCACATAGCTAAGAAATGTCTGAGGCTGGCTCTGAAGTCAGGTCTCCCTGACTCCAGGTCGTATTTTATCCACTGAGCCACCAGCTGCCTCTAAATGTAGATTGATACATAAGGACATAGATTTACTTTTCTACTTTTTAGAGAGCTGATAGAAGACAAGATTAGAGGCTTCAGAAGGGAAATTGATGGAGGAAAAATCTTTCAGGGTTATTCAGCTGGTTAGTTGTGAGTTAAATCCAGCACTCCTCAAAACTGAGTGTAATGTTGAGTTGAAAGATGAACACATAGTTTCAGAAGTTAGCTCAACACCAGACTTCCCTTTAGTCATTTAGTATAACTTCAATGACCGGTTATACAAATAGTAACCTTGTGGCAATCCAGGTTAGTATTCCTCATTCATTGAGTAGAAGAGGGAAGCAAAAAAGGATATGTTAAAGAGAGAGTGATTGTAAAGTGGAAAATCAGCATGACCCAAAAGAATCCCTTATTTCCTTCAAACACCATCTTCTATAAGAAACCTTTTCTTGATTTCCCTCAAATGCTAATGCCTTCCCTACCAAAACTGCTTTCTATTTATTCTGTGTGTATTTATTTATGTACCTACTGTCTCTTCTGATTGAAGGCAACCTCCTTGATGATAGAAATGAATTTTTTTGTTTTTTTTTCTCCTACTGATTGACTGGTCAATAGATTTGGTAATGACATCAGACTAAATTATTAAGACAGATTGTTACCCAAATGAAATAACTAATTGTACTCTTGACTGTACCAGACTTGATATGTTGAATTTTAATGAGGTACATTTCATGGCTAATGGAACAGAGCATAGACAGTCTTTTTTACATTGGCATTTTGGAACCATTGGCACCATGTGATAAAAAAAAAACCCAAATGTGTTCATTATATGTGTCAAAGTTACTCATGTAATAAGATTATTCATTGCAACAATCATCTAACACTATGTCATGTGGTATTTCTCCAAAAGAATTATTCAGCCTGTCAGACAGAAGTGTAAATTGTACATTCAAAGATGTTGAACAGACAAAGGCAAGAATATCAATGTAATTCTGACCCTAAGAATACAGAATCTCCAGCTTATGATCAGATTGTGGTACCAAAGTTCATTTTTAAGGTGGTCAGTTGGTGTTAAGAATTTTCCAATAGAAATTATGGCAGAAATGTCAATGATATTCCAAAGATAGACCATAAAGATTCATTTAATGCAAAATATAGCTAAGTCATGATACTCAGAATATCACAGATTCCAACTATCATTTAGGATGTAATTTTTGTCTGAAAAACGATCCCGAGTTCCAAGTTGAATGCCAGGAACATATTTTTCCCCTGGTGACACCCTGGCAATATTAGTAGAGACTCCTCCAGCTTCCGTTCTACACTTCGCACAGCAGTGCAAGTAGGACTCCTGAGGATTTATCAGGAAGGGGAGACTAGGGAAAGAAAAGAACAAACAAAAGAATGAACTCTAGTGACATTAAGGGGGAAAGAAAATCTTTTCTAGCAGTGACAGGTGGGGAAATGAGGCCCTGGTGAGAACATCCCTTCAGATGTGACATATGCTTATAAATTGAGTCTGCCTGGAGTTCTTTGAGTTTTTTCCCCCTTTTTTCATGAGTTTTATTAGATAAGAGACCCTAAAAAAGAAAATGTTGCCATAAGCTTCTAAACATTTCCTCAGTTGTCTGTTTCCTCTCCATATGTGCTACTTATTGGCAGTGCAAAGCCCCTACTCAGGGGTAGGCAGGAAAGAAGGAAATGCAGTCCAGTATCCAACCAGGAGGGTTAATGACTGTAGAGAATCCTGTTTTTGCCTTAGTATAAAGCCTGGCACGTAGTAAGAGCTTAACAAATGGTTATTGACTTGACTTACCCCCTTGAGCTATATCATTCAATATTTCCCCCATAACTATGGAAACTTTTAAGTTTTTATTTTCTAAGCATCTAATGAGGTTTTAGTCTTAAACCTAGTTGGCGGGGGGTGGGGGGGGCGGGGAATCTGTGAATACTGGCAAATTAAAGATTTCCTAAATGGTCCCTTTTTGTATGATGCCAGGATAATGTATAAGTTAAAGAAAAAGCACCAAATGCATCTCCAAGGCAAAAGTAAGATTTGGTACAGCATGAAGCTGATGGAGGTTGATGACTAAAAAAATCAAGAAGAAAGGAAAAATCTTGCTTGTTTCTCAAGTAATGTAGGTCCGGTGCTTTTGTAAAAATAATAGTAATAATTTTTTAAAAATCAGTAAGCTTGCTAGTTTGCACTGAATTTTTATGAAATAATTATTAGCTAGTAGATACTAGTCAGAAAAGGTTTTTCAAAAGTTATTGTCATTTTAATTTTTTCAGATGAGTCACTGGGTATATTGCCCCCAAAGGCATTTCATTATGATTCAGTGTACAACATTTGAAATTGCTTGGGTTTATGGGGGCTTTTTGGTATCAGGGTGGGGGCAGAGATGGCTTGGCACTCGGAATTGGTGGCATTATGCTTAATTGACACCTTTGATGTAGCCCTAAGACAGCACCTGCACCTCCCACTTCTGCTCCAAAGACGTCAGCCTTACGCAGAAAAGGCATCTGCCGATGAATCCTGCATCTCATTCAGCTTGTTCTGGGAGCAGCCTTAGCTATCCTTAACTAATCCCACGGCTCTCCATCTCCACTAGAGCTTGCCTTAGAGCTGGCAGAGGATAGTTCCCTCTTTTACTGTCAGGTTAAAGCCCTAAGACTGTGTCCATGTTAGAACTCATAGAAGGTAAGTTTAAATTCATTCTTGATTCCCCTTGTGCAAAAAATGTATTGTAAACCATTCTGAAATCATGTGTGTTTATTTACTGAGTTCCTTTCTTGCTTGTGGTACTGTACTACTGTCATTCATTGATTGTAAAAGAGAGATAGCTGGAGTGTCTTTAGCCTACATTTCTTGAAGTGTTTGTGTGGGTCCCTTTGGAGAGGTGGTCTCAGACAAAAGTGACAAAGAAAACTTATTTGAAATGTGTTGTGTTTAGCTCAGTTTACTGATCATTGTGTAGAAATCCCGGGAAGGGAAGAAAATGTTAATGTTGGGGAACATTTAAATGTGAAGGAAACTTTCATTTTCATGAGAAGCCAAGGCAAACTGATATGTGGACATAAGGGTCAGTAGCAAATTATTTTATGTTCTACCTGGCAAGTCTCTCAGAGTCTGTCTATAATGAGATGATGTTCCAGGCTTATTTCAGCACAGGGAGTGAGGGGATTAATTTTCAGTCACAGTAATTTGTTTTCACAAGCAAATCACTGTGAGCCCCTTGCAGACAGGGCTAAAGATCATTTTTGACCAGTAGCCATAAGCGGCTGGATGAATCAATGACAACCGAAGCAGCTCAGTCCACTAACTAGTACTATGAGTACCACTAGCCCAGGTCCTAACATCTTCTGATGGCATCTTTAACTTTGCAGTTAAAGGGACAATTGATGAAGTTTGCCAGCAGTTTGTTCAAAATGTATTTTGTACTAAAGTTGATTGGATATTTAACCAATATGTAAGATACTGCTATCTTCGATACTGGGTTGGAAGAATTACTGACTTTTTGAACAAAGTTATTTGCTCCTACACCCCAGGAGCTAATGCAATTGACTTTAAGGTAAAACACCTAGAACTTTAACAGATATTTGTGGATTTTGAGGGGATAAGGTAATGTGAAAAAAAATTATTTAAAGTACCATTTTTGTTTCTCTTTCTGATTTTGTGTATGTCTAGTTAATGGAACCCCTGGTAGTCAGCTCTCTACACCCCGTTCTGGGAAATCTCCAAGCCCATCGCCAACCAGCCCAGGAAGCCTGCGAAAGCAGAGGGTAAGAAAATAAAGGAAACTACTCTGTAAGTAAGGCATCCTGAGCCTCAGCTGGAGAAGCTGGGATGTAAGTGCCTTCTTTCTAAAGTGCTGCTGTTCAAGGGAAGTACTGGTATAGGAGATTCACCTCTACAATTCCCTTAGTAACGACTTAACAACTAGAATACAGGAGCTTTCTGTTTGTCTATAAAAATGCCAGAAATGGCTTCTCTTTGATAGGAAAATGTTTAGTACTTCATTAAATCTTTTCCTCCTCTTCCCCACCCCCAGTCACCAGATAGATAGTTTAGGGATACTCATGCTAACCTGCATGTTAATGATTTTTGTTGTTCTCTGTAATAAAAACTGTAAAAACTGGCCATCTCTCCTGTATGACAGCATGGAAGTCTCTCTGGTGGATTGAATGAAATCAGTGGTGGGATGGACTTGTTTCATAATACAAAAAGGATGGTCCAGTATGACCCTGGGTCAGAACAACAGTGAGTTGTAAGCTATCCCTAGGGGGAGACATGTTTTGTGAATGGAACCCATATGAAGCACCTTCCCCTTTGTAAGGATGTTTACTGGTTGCAACATTTTTATTTGTGCTGTTGCTGTACAGTTTGGGTTTTTCCCCACTACCCCCCTGTGTAATAATTTTGTACCAACTCAACTTGTATCCTGAGCTGGGATCTTAAGATCATATCAGGAAGAAGTGAGCAAGTGACCTGAGGTTAAATGAGGATTATGGGAAGCATTGCTAGTTACATCAGTATGACAAACAAGAGAGGCTAAGGTCAGCCATTCAACAGATATTTATCCTTTCCATGATCTATTCTTTTTGTCCTCTTGACTCAAACCAAAGTACTAGAAGGAAAGAAAGCGGGGGAGGTTTGTGAAGGATGAAACAGGGAGATGTGCAGTTTATTGTTTCTGCTTTTAAGATGAGAACAAACTCTTGGAGGTTTTCTGTCAAAGCCTAATAAAACAGTGTCGATTTCAGCAAAGGAGGAAGTCCTTAAGAGACTTTTGCTTTATGTTACTGGATCTTTGAGTTAGTTGACTTTGTTCTCTGCTTTAAAATGAACCTCATACTTCTGACCTACAGTCTTTAGTGACATCCAAAAGTCATTTCATTTCTTTTCAATTGTGTCTATATGATTTTACTACATAATGCCATTATAGTTGAAAAGTTAAAAATTTAGTCACAGACTAATTGTTGGGTTTGAGATTTGGGGTTTTGGTGGTATTTGGGTTTTTTTGTTTGGTTTTGTTTTAGCTTTTCGAACTGTGACATCAAACGTGTAATTTTATTTTATATCATTGAATGGACTGTTGTTTTTGGCAGCATACAGTAGAAGAGGTGTTAGTCTTGGTTTCAAAAGACTTAGGTATGAATCTCAGTTCTGTCACTGCCTGTGTGACTTGGAGTAGGTCATTTCAGTTCTCTGGGTCTCAGTTTCCCCATCTGTAAAATGATGGGGTTGGACTAGATGAATTCTAAGGGGTCTTTTAAGTTTAAATACAGTGATCTGTGCCCATTTTTAAAAGCCTCTTTAGAATAATTAAATGATGCAGCATATGAACTGAGAGTTGGCCAGGGAATTTGAACCCTTGGGGGTTAGTTCCAGCTGTCTTGCTACAGTATGAACTTGCTACAGCAAGACACTGTCCTTCCCTGCACCTTAGCTACAAAAGGACTGGGTTCGACTGGATAATCTTTAGAGGTCTCTTCCAGTTCTAACAGAATTCTATGAAAGTTCAGTTGGGCTGTTTTTACTGTAGTCTTGGTTTTAAAATTATATTTCCTTACGTAATGGAATCATTCATAACTATGGATTCACTTTAAAAAGGTCCATTATCATTTTATGACAAAGGTGCATCTGAAGGGGAGGATGTTCATTCTTTTCTTGCCAACAACCAGAGAGAGCTTAGTTATCTCATTTGAAGAGTCCTCGCATGATAACAGTCATAACAACTGATGTTTCTACCTTTATTTTGCAAAGCACTTTACAAACATTTTTTCATTTGACAATAACAATAATCCTATCAGGCCATTCATACTGTTATTGTTATAATTATTATATACATTATGGTCAGGAAACTGATAAGTAACTTGTCTATGGTCAGAAAGCAAGTAAGTGTCAGGGTGAGATTTGAATCCATGCCTTTCCTACCTGAAAATGTAGCTCTGTTTCCACTAACCAAGATGCCTTATAAAAAGTGTTTTCTTCTTTATAAAAAACACGTTGAGCGGCAGGGGAGGAAAAAACCACCCTACTGCACCATGCAAATGCCCAGCCCTCAATCAAAGTTATTGACATAGTCCAAAGCTTGTTATTTAGATTCAATAAATGATAAGAGACCTTCGAATAATTGAAATTCCTGCCTCTCATCTCAATACTTGAGATTACTCCTTATCATAAAGCCCCACTATCTTTGCAACGTTTGTACTTTGCTCAACTTTTCCTTTTGGGACCAGCGTAAATATGGACAAAATGCAATTCCTCCTGCCCTTCTATATTCCTGACTTGATTTTTGGCTGTTGGAAGTGGAGAATTTTCTCTTTTCTATAAGTAAAGCCTTTGTGACTATTGAAAGGACAGCATCTTTATTCTGCTTATTATGTAATTAACATTAACAATACTCAAATTATTATATAATGATTCTTTGACAGATTTTTCCTTTTGCTTTTAAATTCCAAAGTGTTTATATCTTGTGGAGAAGACTGCCATAAAATACCTGGTGGCAGAAGGGATGCTTTAACACCATCTAAAGACATTTATGGACTGGGACCATGGAATGTATGTAAAAGCTAAATGAAAAGGGAAATAGTCATAAAGAATTTTCAGCTTCTAAATCTTGTAATTTATTGGCCTCAAATATACTCCCATCTTCCATGTACTCTGCCCATAAATGAAGATGCTGTCCAGCTACCTGTGTTTAGAATGCTGCTCCTGTTCCTACAAAGGAGATCTTTTATTATACTCCTTGGGAAGTTGCACCATGTGACCCTGACCAGTTTAAATGGAAGTGGAATATCCCTAAAAATGGATTTTTTTTTGGATTTAATGTTCCTGAACTGTTGGATAAATTCCTTTTCAGGATATACTAAAATAAGTGAAGATGGTATGTGCTAAAAGAAGAACATGAAAGAATAAATTAACTCTTTTTCATTGCAAATTAGAAAACGGCTATTTCTATTTCTCCACTTGTGTTGCTTAGCAACAAGATTGAGAAAAAGGATTTACTTCCCCACCACCTAACACACACACACACACACACACACACACACACACACACACACACACACACACACTTTAAAACATAGAAACTCTGGCCAGTAGCTCCCGGCAAGTTTGTTCTTTAAAGGCATGTCAAATCATTTGACTTCTTTCAAAACAAACTAAACTTCAATTTTTAATGCATAATAATTAGAGTAAAAAGATGCCCATGTCTTTATTAATCTTGATTTCATTGGGTTTTCTTTGCTTTTCCTAAATCACATTCCTATTTGGAATGTTTTTTGGTATGTTTGTAGACTGACCTTTTATAGTTCTTTCATCAATAGGTGCATTCCTTGTCAAGCAATCCTCTATGTCCACAGATATCTAATCTTCTCTTAGCACATATATTCCTTCAGTTTGTCATTTACAAACTCCTGATTCTGGTTATTCAATTCCTTGTTACCATCAGTGACCTTTTTAGTCCCATGTGTTAATGTATGAGGCAGAAACATGTTGTATTGTGTAGATTGAATGAAGCTACTCATTAGGCTCCCACGTCCCTGGCTTTTGTAGATTATCTGATCAGTCTGAGGATACTAGGAGTGGGTGTTACAAAGAAGAAATGAAGCCTTCTCCACTCACTTTCTGCTGAAGTGAGCTAGTTGCCAGGCTACCAGTAGAGAAAGATCCAGTAAAGAGTGGAGGAGGGGGGCAGATTGGGAGGGAAGAAGAACATGGATGATAAAAGCTTAGTAGAAATGGCACTGAGAAAGATGAAGATTTGCATTCTTCCTCTTCTCCTGGTGCCAAATTTCAGAGCTGCATTTATGAGATTCAAAAAAAGACAATGGCAGCAATTGAACTGCTGCCTTGGGACCAGAAATTGTAGGAAGCTGTCAGTAGGACCCATGAGCTTCAGTTTCTGAGAATTTATTTTGTGAGGTAAGCATATTCCCTTTCTGTCCAAGATGAAAAGGAAGGAAGGAAGGAAGGAAGGAAGGAAGGAAGGAAGGAAGGAAGGAAGGAAGGAAGGAAGGAAGGAAGGAAGGAAGGAAAGGAAGGAAAGGAAGGAAGGAAGGAAGGAAGGAAGGAAGGAAGGAAGGAAGGAAGGAAGGAAGGAAGGAAGGAAGGAAGGAAGGAAGGAAGGAAAGAAGGAAAGAAAATGAGTAGTTCGGATCTCCACGGTGACACATCTGTCTTTTATGAGATCTTCAGTTACTGAGCTGTTTTCCTTTATTGATTATTTGAAGGAAAGAGGGATAAAAATCACTTAATCAAGCAACAGTAACAGCAAAGTGTAACAAAGATCATTTTGTATTTAAGATGTGGTTTTCAACAACATAAAATTATTTGCTATTAATAGTCTTTAATAGGAAATGGATAATTATGCAAACCAAGGGCCCTCATTTAGTTGTGTTCCACACGTAAGACAAGTACCAAGCAGCAAAGGAAAATGAGTAAACGATTCTATACTGCCCTTCATCTTACAGGACCTGTATCGCCCCCTCTCTTCGGATGATTTGGATTCAGTAGGAGACTCAGTGTAAAAGAGAAAATGGAGCAGTGTATATGGTTTGTGATTGGATGAAGGTTTAACATTTCCTAAGAGATAATTTTAACAACAAGATGCACAAAAGAGTTTTGCATAAACAATCTTGAAAATATAGGGCCAAAATCATACTATTTATATGGGCATTTTATATTTGTGACCTTAATCTTTAAAGGGGAGATTTTTTGCTATCTCTTACTGGGTATTTAATGTGGAGGGTACAAAGGACGTGACCTATGAACTTAGATTTTGGTATGAGGCCTGATTTCAGGCATATTTCCTGAAGAGATCAAATATTGATTAGAGGAAAACATTTTAACAACTGAATTTGCAACATATGATCATTTCTTCAGGGACATAGTTGTTTTTGAACATGTATAATAGAATACATAAAACTTTTTTGTCATCACCTATAAGTAAGTGACATGGTGCCCTCAAACTGCTTTTTTCTATTTAAAACTGCTCCTGTCGATTTGGTTAGATTTTGAAAAGTACCATTATTACAAAAGAATAAAAAGATTTCTACTTAGAATGTTTTCCACCATTGAACAATAGACAAATACATTCATTCCATAGTCTAACACTTCTAAGGAAAAATGAATGAAAAAGATACCATATCTCATGAAGGCTCTGACACTGGGTCCATCTCTTATTTCAGTTGATGAGTAAATTAAAGACAGAATTTCACTTAGACTGATGTACCACTGATATCTATTTTGCTGTGTGGCAAAATGACAAACATACACAGTGGCATTGTTGTATTTCAAATGTTGTAATTCTTCCCTTTTGACATATCTGTAATTTTTCAAATGTGTAAAGGCTTTTTTTTTTTTAAGCTCAGGCACAAAGAAAATGTGTTTTGGACTGTTTCCAAGAAATCCATTTGAACATCCCCCTAAATGGTACTTTATAAATTAGGCCTGCGATATCTGAATCCCCACTCTGATAATGTTTTTATCTTGCTTTTATTTGCAAATTAATATGCAAAACTCATTTTGTGTTACACCAAGTAGGTCTCTGGTAATAAGTCGTTGTTTAACAATAACCTACTAACTGCTCCTCTAGTGCTTTATTTTGAAACATAAAGTCAACTTTGCTTAAATTATTTTTAAACCTGAATGTTACATTTTAATTTTTATTGTATTTAAGCTATATTCTAGTGATGACTTGTTTCTCTTACTTCAGACACTAACCATTTAAGACTTGGCAAAGCATGATTTTGATGTTCTACAGACATGTCATATCTCAGTAGGTGCTAAATTAAATGTTTTCTGCCATTGGGAGGTTTATTGAACTGCTTTGAAATTGATTTAAAGACTAAAATTTTTAAATTCAAATTTGGTTCAAGATGGAGAATAGTTCAGTTGCCATGTCTGATTTTAAATGTTTCTTATTTAGATGCTCAATAAATTGTACAGCTAGCAAATTTTGCCATCTGGTTTATAGTTACATGTGTTACCATCACACTCTCCTACTAAGTAAAATATTCCACCCAAATAAAAAAAAAAATTAAATGCCAGGCAACCAAGCCAGACTGAGCATTTGAACACTCCCATACCCTATCCCTTCCACCCCCCCACCGAATAATTAGTACCTCATTATCCTGTCGTTTAAGAGTGCCTGATTTGGCAGCTAGCTCAAGAAATGCAAACTGAACCATTCCATCTTGAAAGAACTGTTCATCATACCTGTGCCAGGCTTCGAGTTTTTCAGCTCTTTCCAACAGAAATTAACAGAGACCCCTGCTGAGATCAAAAGACCTCTTTGTGTTAGTGGAAACAGTAAACATCTGTGTGGTTGTCTATGTTGGTATCTGCTCCAGCTATGTCTTGGTAAAATGCATTACGTATTAGAGTACGATCCTGAGTATGACTTAATATACATTTAGCTAAATTATCGAAAAATGCAAAAAAAAAAATAAAAAGGCAGTAAAAGAGTTAACTTTAATAGATGATGGGAATCAGTTTGTCCAGAATTAACGTTCCCACCCCTCAATCTTATTGACAATGACTACATAGAAAATATCCTTAAATGTTGCTTATTCTGTATGGGTGGTAGATATTGCCAATTAATATGGATTCCATGGTTTTGTTTAGATATGACCAAAAAAAAAAAGAAAATTGGGCTTTGCACTAATTGTTGATAGATACCATAGCCAACTTTCCATGCAGGCAGCTCTAAGGGGAATGCAGTTCCACAGCATCTAATCTTTGGAACATATGACTTTTATTAAAGGACTGTTCAGGGGCCATATATATCATTTACTCTTGAAATGAACGTCCCTTAGAGGTTGAAACAACACACCATTTATAGACTTTGAGATATCCTTCTATGCAGAGCATAATTCCATTATACACAAACAGAAATGAAATATTTCTTAGCAACAAACCAGAAGGTTTCAGTTCAGTGGTAGAACAGAATTGATATTATATGAACACTTGAGATTTACTTGCATCTAGCAAAAATTTTTATTGAACTACCTTATCTTTTAACTTTTTTACTGAGTAGGAAAGCACTCTGCCATCTTTATGATGTTTTGGTCTCTGGGTGTCTCAACCTTTTTAGAACTTACTTAGTATGTGCTATAAAAAGGATTACATTGCAGTTGAAAGTTTGGTACTTTGTAATTTGTAACTTACTTGTCTTAGTTATTGTGGAAACAGACATTAGAAACATTTCTTTACTTTCGGCATTTAAAAAATGCAATTAATTGTTCAAGTATGAAGTACAGTGTGAACACAGGGCCTAGTGGTTCTGAAATTCCTGCAGTGTCTTTCCTTTATGTCTTGCTTAAATAGATGTTATATTGAAAAGTAAAATGCTTGCTTCTCTGCTGCCTTAGGTATTTAAAAACTGCCATGTACCCCCTTCAATACCAAACAGACCTGTATACATATAGTGGCTCACCTTAAATACAAAAACAAACAAAAGCTAGGAAAATACATTTAGAGAACCATTCTATCCATATATGCACTTCTTTCCCCAACAACTAATGGGAATATTTTGGGTTCTCTTATTGCAGATTCGCGTTCTACTATATCGAAATTGTTTGGCTTTTTATCAACAAAGCTAAACCTAAAAGCAACATTTTTTAAGGAGAATAACTTTTTTAAAAAAAAGTAGTGTGATCTTCACAAAAAGCAGATTTTAAAAATATATTAATTATTAGACTAACTAAATTTGCTATGTAGGCAATTATATCTATACAGGTCTGTGGGTGCATGTAAATATGCAGGGCTTGCGTGTGAGCATCAGTAATTGAGTGTGTTTTGAGTATATATGTAACATGATAAAATAGAGGATTTGTGAGACAGCCTTATAAATTACTGGCTCTTAAGGATTTGTCTGTAATATCTTCATATTATAAATTGTAACCCTCTGGCATGTAAAAGTCATGGCATGATGAAGTTGAAAATCAGTTTACTTCTTGTTCTGGCTAAACCCTGGTCTTAAAACCCTGTTCACTGAAGAACAAACAAATTTGAAGGGTAAGCACCAGGCCAGTACAATTTGATGATAGATTTATATTGTTCTGTCTTGGTGTTTACTTATTAAAATCAAAGTATCCCAAGACTCCTATTTTTCTATGATATATGTATAGCTAATAACATAGTGATTTTCACCAGAAATGTTCAGTGAAAACAAAATCTTTGTGTCATAGGTGGGAAAGTAGTTGACTATTTAAGGGGTGGGTGGGTGGTTGTTGTTCTAAGTAAATAGTAGAGGTGATCCAGAATGCCTTTGATTTCTTATGAGAGCGGAGCCACGTAATCTGCAAGGCGGTACTGCACATGCTTTTGAATCACTGTACTCTTTGTTCTTCATATACTTGGGATGATTATCTTACTATGCTTACTGTACATGTGTGTATATGTAGAGACACACACATATATACACACATATGTTAATTGAGTGAATATACACAAGCATTTGCCCCATGTGCGTGTTTGCATTCCTCCTGCTAGCACCTGTATTTCTGCATGTGTGTTTGTGAAACCAGTATATGTTTCAGATACCCCCACAGCAGGAAAGTGTGGAAATGAATGATATGCTATATTCAGTATACCAGTTGTCTGATGTAATTTGCTATACTATCAATTGAAAATGAATGTAATTTTGTGCCTGTAACACGAATAGGGGGAGGGGGAAGAGAATGAAAAATTTGAAGCCCTGCCTATTATGTTTCAGGGTGCATGGTATCTGCTATTATTAAAATTTGATCTTTTTTTAAAAGATGATGGATAAATTACAAGATAGCATAAATGGTGCATGTAATACATGAGAATGTGTATTATATACAGCTGTGAAAGGTTTTTGAAATCCACTGTAGGAGGTGGCTATATCAAGTGTAGAGGTTATAGGCACAGAGAAATGGTCGTTCTTCTTGTACATTCTGTTTGGAATTTGCATTCACCTGTAAAAGAAGGACTAATTTTATTTCTTACAATGTCTCTCTACTTTGCAACTCAATATAATTTTGTAAATATTGGCTGAATTTTCCCAGAGAATTTCACATCACAGATTTGTGCTTATGCTTTTTAGAGTTGCTTGGATGTGTACTCAAAAGATAGCATTTTGGTATTAATGTGTTTTTGAAAAACAGTCGTTTTTATTATAAAATTCTATTAATCCAACCCATCAGCAAAGTCTATGAAAATTTCAGGGATGATGCTGATGAAATGTTTCTTTTGAACTCACCCATGGATGCAATCCCCAGCAATTTGTGTGGCTGTTTCATTGAGGTCTGTTGTATTCACATTTCCCATTGGACCATGTCATTATTCTTGCGATTTACTTTGTGATGCTTACCACTTTAGAATGACTTACATAATAAACAGGAAAAACAAAAAGCCATGTTGTTTGGTGAGTTTCTTTTGGAAAATTTGAAAAGACATTGGAAATCTTCTTGAGGGTTTTACCTTTACTTGGGCTCATAGTGGTCATGTGATGGAACTAACTTGGCTATTGGCAAGTGGACTTCAGGGAACCTTGTCGATTTCTCCAGAGAGTGAGGAGCCTCTGAAGTATGGCGTACTGATAGTAATACCAAAGGAGATGGGAGCTCTGAAAAATTATGTTTCACAGGGTTCCTTTGGAGACTATATGTATATCTGCCTAGGGTTCTCTCCAGTTGAATTTAGTAGCTGTATTTGCAGCTGGTTGACTTGTAGAATAAGTTTATTGTGTGTAAGGACTGGGTATCTCCTGGTATATTCCTCCTAAGTCATTTTAATTGTCAGCAAAAAATGACTGCAAGCTATAAACACCCTGAACCATAGATGTATTATTAAGTAAATACTCCTTCTTTTGAATTTCATTTTTATTTTAGACCAAATGGAACTGCATTTCACTTAGAGAAATGAGAAAAGAAAATTCTGCTTGTTTAATTAAACCTCCACATAATTTAACATTTGAAAATCGTAGTTAAATATAATAACCTTTTGAAGTCTCTTAATTATTGTAATGATTTTAATGATGGGACTGGCTAGGTGGCATAGTGCATAGAGTGCCAGGTCTGGAGTCAGGAAGACTCACCTTCCTGAGTTCAAATCTGGCTTCAGATACTTAATAAACCCTGAATAAGTCATTTAACCCTGTTGGCTTCAGTTTCCTCATCTGTAAAATGAACTAGAGAAGGAAATGGCACACTACTCCAGTATCTTTGCCAACAAAATCCCAAATGGGGTCATGAAGAATTGGACACAACTGAAACAACTAAACTACCACAGTTTAGCGATAACGTGATAATTTATTTTATTTAGCACTCTACTGTTGTTTTCATCCTAGTAAGTCATAACCCATTTAAGTTATGTCCAAAGCAATGGTAGGATCAACTAGAAATTTAGTTAAGCAATTTCAAAACCCATGTGATGATGAATATTCTGTGATGTTTCTTTCATTTATTATCAAGACAATACTCTATCAGTGGAGCTGGAGAGTTAGTGAGCCTCTGTCACTGCAAGTGGTAAAGCAAAGGCCAAATGACCACATGTCAGGGGTAGCGTAGAAGGATTTATATAATTGAGTAGAGGTCAGCCTTCAAGCTTCCTCCCAGCTTTGGCATTTTACGATTCGACAGATAGCAACTCTCTCTTAAGACACCAAAAGAAAAATTTCTCTTCTTAACAATAAATTTCACAACATCCCTGTCCAGAAAATAGTCAACACTTGCTTTAAGAGATCTATTTAGGTTTAAACATCTGTAATTCTCAACACACAGATTTGGGCTAAAATAAATATACGATGAAATGATTTTGATTGTTCTTAATAAACTTTGTGTTGATAATGTGATAAACTTTTTGTCAGTTCAACTTTTACTCTGCTGATAACAATATCAATGTATTTTGGCAGTTTTCGTATCCATTGCTCCTTCAGTATTATCACTGCTCTGTCATTGCCATGTCCTTCATCTTATTTTTACTTGTGTGTTTCTTAATTAACAGATATCCTGATTTTTGATAGGAACACCTATTTCTGGTAAAATTCTATACTTTCGGATGTTCATATGCAGCTTTTACAGAAGTGTATGACTTGCCATGTCGAAAAACAAAGCAATGCAAAAAACGATTAAATACCTCTGATCTATATATGTTAATGAGAAAGGCAGAATTTAGAGCCTCAAACAATTGAGTTTCTTTTGTACCTTCTTTGTAGATGATGGTGGCCTATCCATAAATACAGATTTCTTATGTTAACTTGGTCTCTACCTGCTTGGAAAGAGAACAAATGCATCATATTTCTTCCTTTACATTAGAGTTCACTGACTTTTAGATTTTTTTAGCACCAAGATCATAGTTTCCTGTGAGGTAATTTCTGTAGATCTGAGCCATTGTCTTCAAAATTTTTCATTTTCAGCAAGCCCTGCCAAAAAAGTAAATTGTCTTAGTAAATTAAAGCAAGAAAGAATCCTCTCCTATTGGAAGAGGTTCTGTTCCCCATTTTTCTTGTAATTTTTAAAAAATTTCCTCTTGCAAATTTGAACCAAACATTGATCTTCAATTTCATCATTCTTAAATATATCTATGAAGATTTTAATCAATAATAATTTCAATTAATATTTAATCCCTTAAATATGCCCTATGAACAAGTTATTTTAAATATATTTTCTTTTTGGTAAAACATGGCTTAAAAATAATTTTATCACATATACATATACTGGTTCACTTTTATTGAGAGTATAGGTTCCCTGGAGGTTAAGGATGGTCTTCTAGGACTCAGAGCTGCATTAGTCACACCATCGTTAAACATTCTTCAAACACTAGATTCTCTGGTTCTGCCACCAGCTAGTTGCATGTCTTTAAGCATCAGTTCCCTTATCTGTGAAATCTGTGATTTGACAACTAGTTAATCTCCCAAGTTTCCTTACAGATCTAACATTCAATGATTCCCATCCATACTATCCCACTTTCAAAAAGTATTGAAATCTGACATCTTATGAAATACTGTTCCATTTTCCTACAGAAACAATATGTTTTCTTATAAAGTTTACCATAATAAGTTTAAATCTCCCTATAAAAGTAGATGAATTGATGGATGCGCTAACAATGTATACAGAATCCTGGTACATTTCCACAAGCCAAGATCAAAATTTTCAAAGTCTCAATAGGTCTTTTCTGTATTTTTTTAAGAGTCTACATGTGATTAACATTGCTGTCTGAAGACTTGTGGTAGGGCATGTTTCAGTAATGGTAAACTCCATTAAAACTTTGTAATCTTCCCCCATTTGGCCACCATTCCCAGAAAGACAAAACACCAATCTTCCATTCATTGTAAGAACAATACTGCTGGAAATTGCCTAGGACATTTATACAGATGGGGTTCAAATTTCTCCTTCCATTCTTTTCACAGTAAGGTGGCCCTCCCAGGTGTTACTGTACCCTTGTCTTCAGCCCTGGCCATGGAGCCAAGAAAAGGGACGTTGTTAGGGATGGGACTGGCATATTCTCAAAATTGCATATTCAAGTCTTTCACATGGTGGTTGATATAGAAAACAACTCCCTCCAACATACGTATACATGCACGTGCATGCGCGCGTGCACACACACACACACACACACACACAAGGTTTTTTCTTTTTCTTTCAGAGTAGAAAACCATAGTTCTTCTCTATTATGACATAGAGATGACCATGGGATTTCGAAGGCTTTACTAGGAGAGTGTAAGCTGTAAGCTTTAGGAGGTCTTACCAAGCTCGAGAGACTTTGAGGATAGGACAGATAATGACCTATATGTGTGCAGGTCAACCTAGCTAAGTTCAGAAAAATCTCATCACTAAAGGGTTGGTTCTCAAGTGATGGATTTCTTTCAGCTTCACCAATTCAAGAAACTGACCCACTAAGGCACAGACCAGCTGGGATCCGCTTTGGTGAAGGGAGTATCCACACTGCTCCAAATCTTGCATCCTTCAAGTATTAAAATATGATAGGAAAAACAGAGAGCCCTTTCTTATGGGCAACTGAAGGAGTCCACCTGCTCCAAAACAGCACAGTAGTGTGGAAAAAAGGGCTGACTTTAGGAGTCAGATAACCTGAATTCAAATCACACCTCTTCCATTTACTACCTTTATGAATTAGGGCAAGTCATTTAACCTCTCTGACACTTCGGTTTCTTCATCCATCAAATGAATGGGTTGAACTAGATGATAACTTAGATCCCTTCTGACTCTTAATTCTTGGATCTTGTGCAAAGAACTGCTCTGATTAAAGGGGAGTTAAATTTAATCTATGCAGAATCTGGAAGGGTAAGGAAGGGAAGCTTTTCTTTTCATTTTATATCAGCATCCCACTGCACTACAACTACAGTACCCATCATGGCACAGGGGCCAGATGGACCAGAAGAACCTACCACAAAGATCTTTTCTACATGGATACTAGAAAACTGTATGGTATATACTATTCAGTGACTGAAAATAGGAGTTGGTATGGTGAATCAAAAGTCTCTGTTAATAGAAAACTGCTATTCCAAAAAAGGATCACTAATCTCCAATCACAAAGAAAGAAAAGAAGGAAAGCTGCTAAACATTTACTGAGTATAAAATAGCACTGCCAATGATTCAGAAGGTCTTTGAGGCCTTTGAGGATCTTTTATTGCCTCAACATCAAAATCATTAATATCAATTATTGCACAACAGAGTTGTGGTCGTGCTGGTCAGTAGTACATTCTGGGTGACAAAAGTTTACAATGCCAATGAATCTCAAGGCAGCACATGTTGCTTTTACTGCCAGCCGGTCAGATATTTACCAGTGATGCCAAATTTTTAAGGTTATATATACCTCTTACAAAACTGCTCTGATGTTTCTCTAACTCAAATAATAATCTGTACATGCTTTTAAGTATAATATTTTAGATATCCACATTTTAATTTCTTAGAATTCTGGGTTCATGTGGTATGTTGAGCCAATTCTTACACTTAAAATATTTTAAATTGGATATTCAATTTAAAATTCCTAAATTATCTATATTCCTGTATAGATTTTGTTACTTATTACTTGTTCAGTATCTCCCTTCGTAATAGCGAGATACTAAGGATACATTCTATTATTCTGTGGACTTTAGCACACCAAACAAAATTTTTGAGAAACTGGAAAATGCCTGCCAATTGTCTTTCCATTATAATATTGATCCAGATATTAGAAATAAGTTTAAGTTTGCTTTCTAGACCTCCAAATTAATAACAGTCCAAAAAGAGCAATCAGTATACTCAACGTAGACAACACAAAGTAAGGTAAGAGTAATATAATTAATTATCCAGGTAAATTGAGTACTTTGGCATTCTGCCTTGATTAAATGAATTGTATCATGTCAATATCTTCACTTCCTGCTGGGTGGACCCCCAACTGAGTGGCAGTGACAGAATTTGCCCATCTGTCTCTGTTTTTAAATTCTTAATTATTGACTGTATGGTTTACTCAAAGAATCTGGGTAAAATGTGGCCAGAATGACTGTGTCAGCATTTCCATTTACTTCATGAAGAAGTGTGATGTGTTAGCCATCTGTTATGTGAACCTGAACTAAATAGCTACACTGAAGCAATCTTTCTTAACCAAATGCTTTTTTGAAGGTGTGCCATAAAGACATCCAGGTGCTTGCAACCTGTACAAATGGTTGATATTAAATCTTCTAGGAAGTGATGACATTTCAAATGTCACGACATCTCTTAAAGCAGCTAATTGCATTAAATTCCACAGGTTGAAAACAGCTTGATCTTATAAGATCTTTTCCCATCACAGTTTTAACGGTATGTTCAACGGTGCTGCATTGTATTGTGCAGCTACTTCAGTTCCAGCAAGGTAGCTGTGGCAAAGACAAAGCCTTGCCAAACATATACATTCTGTGATGGTTTATTCTTAATCATAAGTCCTGGATAATTCAAAGACAAATAAAATGTCAAATATTTGCATGAATGTGTCTAGATATAGATATAGGTATTTTAACCTTCCTAATGACAATGTCAACTATAGAAGTTCTACACTGATACCTCCTTGTGACCAGTGGGAGATCCTAGCTCCTCAACAGTTATGCCAAGAATTCTTAATAAGTAAGAAAGGCCTCAAGTGTAAGGCCTTCTAAAGGAGGTCAGCCTAGCCAAGTTCATAGAGGCTCACTACAAAAATGCCTGGCTACCACAATGAGTTCTGGCCCCACCAGCTCAACTCCATGGTCCGTTTATTATCTGCTTCAAGGGATCAAGCATTACCATTGATGAAATCATGGATCTTTTTAAGTACTAATGTAATGACCATATGTGGGTTAATAGAACATCTGGGTTGAAGTTCTGGGTATACCAGTCACTAGTTGTATCAGCTTGGTTAACTTGTGAGTAAATTTAAATGGTGAGTGGAAAAGACCAGATGATTTCAGTTCCTTCTAGCTGTAAAAGTCTATGTTTGTAATAAGTTTTTGTAGCTTATTTCCAAAGAAATAACTTAGTTATTAACTGTAACTAATGCGAATTGTTACTAATTATCAAATTCTTTTGAATAAATTCTAGTCCTGTGAAAGCCCAAGTATTTTTTTTAAGAAAAGTAGTCTTAAAAGAGAAGATAATGCCCAATAATGTGGTGCACTATCAAAAGAACCATAGTAGTTTACAGGAACTTAGTATACTGGTTTTTAGAGAGAAAAATAAAGAAAATTAGAATAATACTAGCTGACATTTATATAATCCTTGATGTTTGCAAAGTGCTTTCTATGTATTATTCTCAGCAACCCTGTGAGGGAGATGTTATTATTCTTATCTAACAGATAAGGAAACTGAGACTGAGGTGTGAAGTGATTCTTCTAGGGCAATACAGTATAAGGTAGGATTTGAATTCAGATCTTTCTGATTCCAAATCCAGTGTTCTATCTGTTGTGTTTTCTAAATATCCTTGAATTTTAGGTGACAGAGGGCACCATTTGCAATGTATTAATTTTCCTTTAAAAACCATCACTCTCCTGATATTCTTCTGCACATTGACATTTGCAATGACTTGAGATTAAGTTTTTTTAAAGTCAAAATTATTTAATTACCTATTTAAGTGAACATGTATAAACTCTTTCATTTCACCAGGATTCATAAAATCTGAGGACTTTAGTTATTGAGATTTAGAAAATGTATGGAGATCTACGTAAAGTCTATGGTGCAATCGATAGATATATGACAGTAGTTGTAGAAATGGAATTCCCATTAATAAGCAAACTTTTTTCTCTGTTGTTGTTAGGAAAACATACTTTTGGAATTTATTAGTGCAGGACTTGGAGAAATGTTTGCTGAGAATATGTGTTATAGCTGTGTTGATACAGGTGCTCATTTTCCAAAATCTCTTTTTGTATTTTGTATTTGAAAACACTGCATAACAAGACTCCACCTATCACCTCATACCACAGTGTGTCCGCTTTGCCAAACACTATTTATAAAGCTGCTAGAGAAAACTCAAGAACTTGAAAGTTCAAAAGACAATGTCTAAATTTTTAGCCATGTAGTTGGTATTTTTCTGCTTGGAATGCTATTCTATCTGTGCTGAAAGGAATGCCACAAGGAATAAGAACTCTGAGAGTTCTGTAAAAAAAAAAAACAGATGCCCCAAATGTGGTAATGTTGTTTATTTTCAGCTGGAGTCCATATTTCAGCTAGAAAATCATTAACAAAAATGAGTATCTATAAGAAAGGCTGGAGTTTGATTTAAATTTCTTCCAATCCTCCAGTGTCTTTTACAGAGTCACTAGTGAAAATGGAGTTAATGTCCCACTGAGAACCTCTTGTTTTGAGACCGCAGGCTTGCATCCCCAGTTATCTTGGGATTGTGTACTATTGGCCACATAGGGAAATAAATGACAGATTAGTACAAGACCATCCCCACCAGTGGAAAAATAACTCATCAAGCTCCCTGCTGATCATGGATTGCTTCATATATGGAGGCAAGCACATATCCCAAACTATTTGGAATTCAGTCCTACAACAAATTAACCGTGAAACTGCTAGAGTACCCTGTACAGACTAGAATGCCTTGTTGGTATCAATTTAGGTTTTGTCTACAGAGTATATGCTGTAAGCTATGTTAAATTGATGTACATCTCATTTGCACCCAAACACATGTTAGTTAAGAAACTCCTGACCCAATTCAGCTAGCAGTTCCTTAATTCTCTCAGTATTTTCCAAAATATAAAACTCCTGAAGACTCCTTCTTGGCTTATGAGTAAAGCACTCTTAGGCATAATTCAACCAAGGACCACTAGCATTGCTCTTCATCCTCTCCTTCCCAGTTCCTCCTTTCAATTTGGTACAAAATGGGATGAAAGGAGAACAGGAGAAGAGAGAGGGCAGTTTTGCTTTCTCCCTGGCTGTCCCCTTGCCACTTGAGTGACAGATGCTCCTTTCCCTCTGCTCTGTAGTCAGTCAGCACCATGAGCCAATTCCTCCCCTCACCACCTCCTGTTCCTATCAGCAGAACTAAGTGGCTACATGGAGAAACCCAGGGGAAACAGAAGGAAGGTCATTTAGGGCAAGCTGTGTATACTGCTTTAGAAATAGCAGAAAGAAAATGTGCAAATTGTTTTCTCAAAGGACATATTCCATAAATGGAAACTGTCCATCATGAAAATTCTGGCCAGTAGTTTCTTCCTCCATAAAGCGTTTAGTACTGGTCTTATAGGCCCTCTAGTGTTATAAGCTTTGACCATGTTTGTTTCCATGGAGACTGTTCCTAGGTCACAGCATAGCAGAGGTACTTGAATGGACTCCTCAGACCTGGGTCTGATCATGCACACTTGATTTTCTTTGGGGCTTTTCAAAAGAATTAACCTGCTCCTTGTTTGAGTCTTTGTGAAATAAAAATAATCTCACCTATAACTTTTTCATAAGCATGTGAGGGGAGATACCTTACAAAAATATTATTTTAAGGAATCAGCACTCCATGGTGGCGGTGGTGGTGGTGGGGTATTTTGAGCTTCTTCACTGAAAAAGCTTCCATATTTGCACCAAGTAGTGTGGGTAATAGCCAGTGCTTGGAAGAATTCCATTTCATAGAAGAATACAATATGGTGGCATGAAATGGGAGAATTGAATTGTGTAAGCACAAGTAGACTTTTGATGAGGGGAGGAAGAGAGGGATAAGATATCCAGATTCTCCAGTAATTAGTGCAATAGCTGACAGAAACTTGCTGAATTCTAACGTGTTGGGAGAGAGAGAGAGAATGCTTGATAAGCCAGCTAGGAATTCCCTTTTCAGCATGCTAATACTAAGTAGCCCTCCATGGGGACTGTAACTCCCTCCCGAGATTTCTGCCCAATAGTGGCACTGGGAGACCCAGGTACACCTCCATTAATTGTTGAGTATGTACTTTATCCTCTTTTTCTGTTCACTTCCAGAGCTCTCAACATGGTGGCTCCTCTACCTCACTAGCATCCACCAAAGTATGCAGCTCCATGGATGAAAATGACGGACCTGGAGAAGGTGAAATAAGTATTTTAACTTAATGCCAGGGCAGAAGGTCCAAACTTTTATTAAGGACGGATTGACTTCACTTTATATTAGGAGTATCATTCTTCCTGTTCACCAGTAAGACTACAGTAAAACTATCTCAAACAAGGATAGGATAATTATTACTTCTCTTAGGAAACAAAGTAAAGATAGTCTGCAATTGAATTTGTTCCTTTGAACCTTCCAAATCTACATTCTTTTGAATATGTTTAAGATTTTAACCATTAGAAAAGTTTAGGAATACACTGATTTATGCATAAGGGCTGAATTTACCTACAAAGGAAAAGGCAAATTAGAGGATAATTAATAGTTTCACAAAATATTGTTTGTTCTACTTATATAATTATTTCCTGCTACAAAGGTGTGAAGACCACTAGTTCTAAGATTCAGAAGATGAAAGTTGTAGCCTCAATTCAAAACCCACTGAATGAATGAACAGAGAGACTTTCTATATAAAAGACATATGTGGATAAAATAAAAGTGGTATAAAATACATTACATTTGTATGACCTTAATATCATTACTGTAAGTTTATCATAAGGATTTCAAGGCCTGCCTCTAACACACAGTGGGGCACATTGACCCAGGGCAAGTCATTTAGTCTCAATGCCCCCCCATTCTCTTAACCTCTAAGGTTAAGAGGAAGCTCTGTAAGACTTTAAGAGGCAGAGCAAGTGATTTGCATTGGGAAAGAGAGTTTTCTCACTCCTATAGGAAGTCCCTATGCCAATGAAATTGTAGATCCAGTCCAAAATATTGTCAATTCAATTGCTATTGATTGACAACTTTTCTGGGTTCCTTTACAATTATTCAATTCACCAAAAGTAATCAATTTATACGTTTCAGTATCATACATAGTAAAAGTGAATCTCAGTGGCTAAGATTTATATAAAAGATCTAAGCATATAATTTATAAATCATGCTGAGCACAAAGACCTCAAAGGAATCTTGTAGTGTGAATGTCCCTGGAAAAAAAAACATTTCAATTCCTTTGGGTTTTCTTTTCCCCCAGACACTCCAGGTCCAAAGCACCTACCTCATACTCTATTTCATTGTCTGTCATGAGGCATAGAGGGAAACTTAGGGAGGAAATCCTAGCATGACAGGTAATTTGAGGTGCAGCCTATCTAAAGACTTGAGGCTGTTGTACAACAAGTTTGTAAACTCTAGAATCCTGGGACAAACCCTACAATCCTGCTCCCATCCATCCTCAAGCAGATAGGAATTCTCTGATCAGATCTAAAACCAGTCCATGGTCCTTTAGGTTTGTCACCTTTGAGTCACTTCAGGTGCAGAATTGTAACATCTGTAGGGTTGTGGGGGGAGCAAGGAACCCCAGCCTCCAAACTGATTCCTTACACAGAGACAGTTCAGAAGGTAAGTCAATACCATCTGCATAGATATCGAGGAGGCTGGAAAGTAGTAGCATCATATCTTCTGGATGGCTTTCAGGATCTTCATGGACTTCAGAATTGTGACTACAAAGGCCATTCCCAGAGGTTTTGTAGCAGGGTAGCAAAGTTGGAATGGGGAAGTCTTGAGAAGGCATATGATGTTTATGAATTCCCAGATCCCTCCAACAGCAACAAAACAAAATTCAACACAAATGTCACTAGCTGGGAGGGAATGAAGGAGAGAGGGAAGCAGAAAGCCTTTCATTGCCTCTCTTATTATCCTGAAAAGTCATTTTAGCCTCAGTAAAATGATCAAAGCACAAAAGAAGACATTTAGGTCCCAACCAATAAGCCTGTCATGCTTTTGTATGGAAATGGTGTACAATCAAAGCTTTGGATTCCATGGACGGTTGGAAAGGGCTGCAAAGCTGGAACTAGAAATGGATGACTTTGGAGAGTATGAGTTCAAGAGCCACCTTTTAAAGGATTTTTACGTCCAAGGATGTAAAGGGTTATGCAGTACCTAAGTTTATGGCCTTTAATGTTAAAGATATTATTAGGCATTTGTAAACTATTATTCCAAATGCCTTTTCAAGCCAAAAAGAAAATAGTACATTAATAGGCACTAAAATATTTGAAACTACAGAACTCTTCTGTTCTCAAGCATAATAGATGATGCTATTTTACCTGAACATCTGCTTTGCAGGTTGACAATAAAGGTGATATTATTTGGAACATTTGCTTAAAATCTGCTTATTGACAGTGAGGTGGGAGTGAGAGAGGGGATCAGGACATGTTCTCTCAGTCTCAATTTCAGAATGTAGTAAAGTAAATGCCAGAATACTCGCTATCTCTTTTCAGGGACAAGCCAGGCCCAAATCCAATGAAAGGTTCCACGTTCTCCTCATGTATGTTTCTTAGTAAGCCAGTTCTTGCACATTGAGAACAGTTAGAAACACTGGTAACTAGCAAATAGGGGAAAAATCATCTGAACTACCTCCTTTTTTTGAGAGTGCATTTTGCAATAATGCAGCAAAGACTGGAACTCATACGTTTCCTTTTATTTTAACATTTGTCTTAGTAAAACCTGTTGAGTGTATACAATGTCAGCAGTAGGGCTTCACCATACAATCTGTGAGATGCTGGTTCTGAATAGGTTCCAGCCTCCAATGCTTGTCCTAACTGCCTGTTCTGGGCCACATCTGGGTTTCCTTTCCTACCAATAAAAGTGTACTAATGATTCTTTCAGAAGTGTTGGACGAAGGCTTCCAGGTTCCAGCCACAATAGCGGAAAGATATAAAGTCGGGAGGACAATAGGCGATGGAAATTTCGCTGTGGTGAAGGAGTGTATAGAAAGGTGAGGAGGATTATTTGCTTCTAACTGCAGAAAAAAGCTTTGGGGGGGTTGTGTTTTCCAAGACTATAGATTGATTTGCAGACTGTGGCACATATGGAATAAGTCAATGTCTCAATGCCAGATGTTTTTTTTTTTAAGGAGGGAAAAACCTGTGTAATAACAGCTTTGAAAAACATAGATGACTAGAGACAATTTACAAATTAAATATTTTCATTTTCTTCTGAAATCAGCGAAACTGCTGAACATCTCAATTAAAAATTTTTTGTTTTGTTTAGAAGACTTTGCACTTCTAAAAATTGTTCTTTTTATGTATCTTATCTTTATGTGGGTCATGACATTATTTTACATGATCTGTTTTTCCTAATATGAAGTGCCTTATGCTTGAGAATTGTCCTTGAAAGCTGGATGTGGTAGCAGACACCTGTAATCCCTGTTGCTGGAGGATGCTGAGGCTGGTAGATAGGTGCCTTGAGTTGGGGGCTTATGAGCTAAAATATGATTAAAGCTATTTGGGTGTCCATACTAAGTCCAGCACCAATGTGATGAGCCCCAGGAGAAGAGGGCCCTAAGCTGCCCAACAAGGACCCAATCAGCCCAGATTGGAAAAATGGGTTAGGTTGAAGCTTCTGTATAGAGTAATACTGGGATTGGCCCGTGAAAGATCACTGCCCTCAGCCCAGGTGATATAGGGAGAGCTAGGCTCAAAAAGTAAAAGTTTTAAAACACTCCATTTACTATTTCCTACTTCATTCCATTAGAAATAGAAAGTGTATTTGATCGCTAATGAGAAGAAATAAACTAGGTACAAGCTAGAGGGAAGGATTTAGGGCTTCAGGTTTAAGGACACAGTATGGTATAGTGAAAGAAATCATTGACATTAGCATCAGAAGACATAAAGTTGAGTCTCAGCTCTGCCATTTCCAAGCTGTGTGATCTTGGGCAAGTCACTTAACCTAAGTTTGAGCCTGCAAGAAGGAGGTAATGATACTTATTTCACAGGGCTATTATAAAGAGTAAATTATATGGAATATAAAGCACTTTGTAAAACCTAAAGTACTACACCAAGGTTACTGGCATCATCATTTATATCATCATGCTTGATTCAGCGTCTCATGTTCCTTCCCAATGCCTGATTGGTGTCAGATGTCAGTCCCAGTATGAAAGAATCCAAGCTCAGGATAAAGAGACAATAGAGCTCAGATCTGAATTTTCTGTCCCTCCTTTGGTAGAGGGGTACAGTAGATCACCAGGACTCCACCTTGTAGGTGGCTATGCCTGATAATGACTCAGTTTAATTGAAAAGACATTTATTAAACTCTTCTATGCCAGGCACAATGCTCTATGCTGACCACTGAGTCAAAGAGAAACCAGTTAGCCTACCTGAGACATCCATGTCATCATTCCTTCATCCCAGATTTCATTTTATATTAGAGACCTAGAATATATTTTTCTTAATGTCTAGATTGTGTCTTCCCCTACAGTGTTAACTGTTAGCCTACCCACAGCTGGATAGCGTAATGGATGGAGTGATCTACTTGGAATCTGGAAGATGGGAGTTCAAATTCTGCCTCAGACACTTACTAGCTATGTGACCCTGGGTACCTCACTTAACTTTTCAGTCTCATTTTCCTTATTAAATAGTAGTAGTAGTATGAAATTTTTTGTCTTGTTTCAAAGTCAAGTGCAAGTCACATCATCATTTCTTTGAAAACAAAGGACAAACACACACCTGTGAGTAGACCGAGCTGCCTGAATGGGGACCCAGCTAGCTGGGTAACTCAGCTCATCTGCTTCCTTTTGTTCCCCCCAGCCCTTCCTTCTCTGCTCCAAAGGGAGGTAAATTTGGATGGCCAGAGGATGCCCAGTTAACTTGGGGTTTACTAGCTAGATTTCTTTTTGTTTCTTCCTTCCTTCTTTCCTTCCTTCCTTTTCTTTCTTTCTTGTCTTTCCCAAAACCTTAAACCCAGTGCACTGAAATCCATAGATTGCACACCAATAGGTCCTTGCCCAAACTCCACTTAATGGCTATTTTCTGGACCCTCCTTGGTTAAGAGTGATTATCAATAGTAACTGTTGCTCTTTCCCTCTCAGCTTGATTTACTTATTTTTTTTCTGCTCATTACTTCTTAAACAAGCCTTTTCACTGAATGGGTGTTACCTCACCCTAAGTGTGTACCTGAATAGGTCTTGGCCTAAAGGGGCCAAAGTCTCCCATTGCATCTCCAATCATTCTGATGAATATCTGGTCACTGGACTCAGATGGTTCAGGAGGAAAAAGTGAGGCTGGTGACCTGCACAGCCCTCCCTCACTCAAAACCAAGTGCAGGTCATGTCATCATTTCTCTGATGGCATGGTCTTCTTTGACAAGAAAGAACAAACACAATTTGTCTGACTCCCATTTGCAACTTCCTCTGTATCTCAGCACTGTTACAGAGAGATTTTCCTCTTGGCTTTTGGGACTCTGGGTCAAAGTTGTCCAATGAGATCTGAGGTGGAAACTGGTCATTTATAGGGGTTATAATAACCCCTTCAAGAAAAAAAACCTTTCTCCCAAGTCCTGCTCCCAGATCTGTAGCTTCCTAAGACTCAGTACGCCCTAAAGGGAGAATTTGCTTAAAGCTTTATATTATTTCTACATATCTCATTGGTTTTCAAAATGAACCTTTCAGAGAAGTCCCTCTGTCCTTTTACACATCAGACCAAATTTAAGTACAGGAAATTTTCCCCAAAGTTAAACACATCAGTCTGGTCTGATTTGCATGCCTCTTTTGCTTTTATCACTTGAGAAATTCCAACTCATTTCTCAGTTTCCTGTTACTCTGAAAATGTAGTTCTTCATGGAAGTATAGGTCCCAATTTGGGACCCTGGGGCTATAAGCTAACGCTGGGTTGCTGCATCATCCATCATAATGACTTTCTGAGGTTCTTCCAACGTCACACGTGGCTCAGCTCATTGTTCTTCAGGTCTTATAATCTTATCAATTATTTACTTATTCTTTCAGAATTGCTCTTAAACTCTTTGGATTTAGTTCTTTTTGCATTATTGCCTCCTAGTTTGCATTTATAACATCAATTTCTTTAACAACTGTTCTGGTTCATATACCATTTTGTTCCAGTGGGTTCCAGCCATGTAAGGATGATAGGGATTGTGCTGTGTACCCCATAGGTAGTATATCATCTTTTTATAATGTTTTCTACAGGACTACGAAAAGGAAACTGAGTTAGGAATTGATGAATGGAACATATTGCATGATGATACTTCTTCAAAGAATAAATATTTTTAATAAGGAAAGCAATTGTTTCTTTGCAGTTAATAATATCCTGTCACACTGATAAACTGGTACACAACTAGAAAAAAGCAATGATGAAGCCACACACCACTTGTCTTTGGTCCTAGTTCAAGTTTATGAGGATACAAAAAGCCTTTAGATTTCTCTGCATCCCAAACTGAGTATCAAAAACCTATAGCTTCAGGGTCCCTCTTGTCTATGATGGAGCAGGGAGAGGGAGGATAGAATATTGTGAAATATTCAAGAACCCACTTCAGTCTGAAGATGCTACAGGGTGTCTTCTTAAGACCCTATTGTTCAGTCATTCCTTTGTTTCTGACTCTTCCTGACTCTGTGTGGGGTTTTCTTGACAAAGATACTGGAGTATACACCATTTCCTTCACCAGTTCTTAGGACCTACTCCAAAAAGATGGAACCAATTCTCCCTAGGTCAGGAGAATGAGGAGGAATTTCCTTTAGATTGCCACCTCAACTCTGACTTTCTAGGACCCAACAGATGTCATGTGAGAAGAGTTTCTATATCCTGTATCTATTTCCGCACCAACCACAGCTTACCTTGTTTGTATTGTTTTAATTTTACTTAGTGAGCAAACAAATACTAAATAGTTGCTTTGTGCCAGACAGTGTGCTGGGGTCTAGGGGATACAAAGACAAAAATGAAATGGCCCTTGCCCTCAAGGAGGTTATGAGCTTGCCAATAGATTATGCTCTGCTGCCAGTTTGGATGCTCATTCTTTCCATACCGTAGAGGGAGGCAATGCGGCATAATGAACTGAGGCCCAGTTTTGAAATGGGGATGACACTAATTTTCAAGTCCCACTTATGACATATACTGATTGTGTGATCCTTCTAATTCTTTCATACTCTGTGGTACCCACTGTTTCACCAATACGGGTACTCCTTCCACCATCCTGAACAACAGCAGTTGCTCATGTCTTCAGGTCTTCCCCATGGATATCCACTCAAAATACCAGAGATGGAAGAAGGAGGCAGAGGGAAGAATGGTGTTTATTTTTATCATTTTGACCTTGGTTGCCCTGCTCAACATCTTTGGGCCTCATGCCCCCTCTGCCAGCAAGTGGATGGGGTTATCACAGTTACAACATAAACCCTAAAAACTAGAGCTTCTCCCATAATTCCATGCAATTCAAAGTTCAGTACTAAATACTAAATGGAAATACAAAGATAAATAAAACTTGGTCTGCCCACTGATAACTTCTACGCTAATAGGGAAGACAGTATTTATACACAAATAACTATAAATTAATAGAGAATATTATATATGCCTCTGACAGTAAGGAACAAGTACCTGAGAATTTGGGGTAGAGAAAAGATCACTTTTGGCTTAGGTTGACTCAAAAAAAATGCTTTATCAAAGGGCGGCATTTAAGGCTACGACTTGAAGGAAGATTGGAATTATATTTAAGGCTTCCTTATAGTCTACTTGGTATTAATTTTGGTACTTGGATGAATTATAATTTCATCAACTTCCTCTGCTGAGGTTTATGGTAATTTCTTTACTCTTCACATCCTATTCCATATTTGTCCATTGTATAATAAATCTTCTATAAAGTAACTTCTCAACTTGCCACAGCACTTCCACTTTTTTAATATCCCTAGGATAAAAGTGTACCACTTAGTTCATCTTGTGAGTGGTTCACTTCCTTTCCCTAATAGACATGGCTTAATATTGTCTTACATCTCTTTCTTTATACAAGTTATCCTTGATCTTTAAAGAACTGAATGTGGAGTCTGAAATTTGCGCTCTGGCTCTGCCACTTACTAGTTGTGTGGACAGTACCAAGGGAAATTCCTAAATGTAGCCCCAACCAAATTAAAATGTAATTGAGAATTTTTTCTAAAAAAAAAAGGAGCTAGAAAAAATTTTCAGCTTAGGTTTATTTTTGAACTAAAGTAATCACAGTTTGGCACTAAATATGATTTTGTTCAGTTTTTACCCCTGGTATATTTATCATTGTGGTTACTGAAAAGAGAGGGGAATGGGAAATAATGATAGGCTAACATTAACATAAGGCACAACTCTATATCCCTCCCTGTCTGAAGAAAAACCGCCTCGAGGTAAAGAATGACCCTGGCTCATCAGAATCACAGCCTTCTGCTGGAAAATGCATGACATTTATGGGATTTTTTTATTCAGAAAATACATTACATAATATACATAGTAGAGCAGAGCACTTCAGTTAAATTATTTACTGAGCACCTACAATACACTAGCATTGTCCTGGGCACTGCAGAAATTCCAATGAGATAGAAGGCAAAGATTCCTAAGATTTTCATGAAAGGTTTTTTTAGCATCTTTCCTTTTGCAAACCAAGTTTTTTTGAGAGTGTGTACAAGATATCTAAGTTTAACCCTTAGGATTAAAAAAGGAAAAAAATATTAAAGATTTTGTGGTCAGTGGATTTTTGTTGTATTAGTGAAGGCTTCTACTTTCCCTATATGGTGTTTCAGACTGTGTCTGATTAACTTTTTATTAGTTTAAAAAAGCAGCAAGCTTTCTAGGTTCTTAAATATTTACACCTTCCCTCACCAAAATTAGAATTATAATGGAAATCAAATTTGTGAACCAGTCATTTATTATGATGATTAAATATGTATTGTGATAAGAAAGCTTCTTTTTTGTTTAGTAATTCAGTGGGTTTTCTAAATGTTAACCTGTGGATGGAGCACTTCACTTTTGAAAATAAAAGCTATTTAAAGCTTTGCATGATGACTAAACCCTACCTATTTCACCTACCAGGAAAATGGCAGGGCTTGCTGCGTTCTGCTACAGGGAGACCGCCCAGGGGTAGCAAATCCTAATTTTAACTGCTACTTTATAACTCTGGGATTGAAACTTGGTTTCAATCATCACTTCCCTTGCCTTTCTGCAAAGTGAGATAGTGAATAAGGACTGATTGATCACTTTAAGATCCTATGGCCTTTTTGTCCCATTTGCCCTGACAGAAATCACTCATTCATTCACCATTCCTCACCGAAACAAAACAGAAATGAAGCATACAATTCAAACCACCAATAATCCTTGTTCCAAAAAAAAAATAGTAATCTAACCCCTTACTTCCTTAGGGAATTGGTGAAAATAAAATGAGATAATATCTCATGAAAATACTGAGTTCTTAGGTAAAAAGGTAGAATTTCTTTCTTATTATGTATTTTTGCCTCCTTGGTTGAAGTAATTTCTACCTTAGAGCCTCTGTTTAACATTGAGAATTGAGTTTTTTTCAAATCACACAACAAATAGCCAAAAACTCTGACTTGGAACTGACATCAATTTATTGGGAATTATTCTTAAAGTTTAAAAAGTAGATATGGTTGTACTTAACAGAAAGGGGAGAGAGAGAGAGAGAAAGAGAGAGAGAGAGAGAGAGAGAGAGAGAGAGAGGGAGAGAGAGGGAGAGAGGGAAGGAAGGAAGGACGGACAACTGGTTTCTCATGGATAATCTCAGTTTACATGATTTCTTGAGCAGCTCTACCAGATCCACTTTTGCTCCCTGAGGCATTTCCCCTTAATGAAGCCATAGTATCCACAAGGCCCAATATAAGGAAAGTGAGTCAGTCGGCAGTCACCAACGTTTTGCTGAGTGCATTCTACAAACCAGTGGCAGGCACAAGTCAAAAACGTCTGGTGCAAACCTCCATAACCTCATTGAGGTGGAAGCATGTCTCTGTCTCTGCTGTTTTCTCTCGTGCTCACTCACAGATGGGCTCCTGGGCCATAAAGTCTATACTTGCACAAGTGGACAGACCATTTTCCATGCAACAATGAGAATGTTGCAGAAAAGTATCATGGACACAGCCTTACAGGCAGATAGCTTGGCAGGGGGAAAGTGTGGGAAATATTGACTCTAACCTCTTCCAAAGTGCTGGATCAGAAGATGTGGGTTTGAACCTTTTTGACACGCAAATCACACCACCTCTCTGGGCCTTGATTTCCTTATATGGACACCAAGGCAGATACATAATCAGTGGTTCTCAAACTTTTTGGTCTCAGGACCTCTTCACATTCTTAAAAACAATTGAAGACCCCCCCCACCAAGATCTTTTATTAATGTGGGTTATAGCTATTGATATTTGTCATATCAGAAACTAAATCATCCAAATATTTTTATCAAAATAGTTTTAATCTCACAGAATCCCTGAGAGGACCCAACACCAATTTTAATAGCCACTGGGCTGTTGGTGGTGTTGTGCTCAGTCATTTCAGTTTTGTCCAACTCTTTCTGATGCCCTATGGGGTTTTCTTAGAAGAGATACTGGAGTGGTTTTCCATTTCCTTCTTCAGATCATTTTACAGATGAGGAAACTGAGGCAAACAGGGTAAAATGACTTGCTCAGAGTCACAGAGGAAGTGTCTGAGGTCAGATTTGAACTCAGGAAGATGAGTCTTCCTGACTTGAGGCCAGGGAGTCTATCCACTGTGGCGCCACCTGGCTGTCCTGGGCTAGATGACCGCTAAGATCCCTTCCACATTTAAGTTGTGCTCCTATGATCCTTTGTATTCAGGGATGACCATTTTCATAGTTTAAGGGGTAGAAATTGAGCAAAACATAGTAGTAGTCATCGTTGTCATCATCATCATGTTAATAGTATTTTGACTATAGATGTTTTAACATATCATACAAGTATCTCTGATCTTTCATATACTAACATAATTGTCCATGTGCTTAGCAAATTTAAATACGGCAATTCCTCGATGGTCTTGCAGGCAACCCCCCACCCCTCATTGTACAGGTGAACAAACTGAAATCGGAGAAGTTAAGTGACTTTCAGAAGGTCCTACAGGGGACAGCTAGAGCAGCCAGGTTGGGCAGTTAGATAAATCACTGACCCTGGAGTCAGGAAGATTACAGGTCAAATCTGGCCTCAGACACTTACTAGCTGTGTGACCTTGGACAAGCCATTTAACCCTGTTTGCCTCAGTTTCCTCATCTGTAAAATAAGCTGGAGAAGGAAATGGCAGACCACTCAGGTATCTTTGCCAGGAAAACCCCAAATGGAAATCAAGAAGTCATACACGACTGAAAACAACTGAACACCCACAGAGGGCCGAGTCAGCACCTTCCCAACCCCAAACCGAGGGTTCTTTTCAACTGAATCATACAGTGTCTAATTCCCATTAGTCTCTTCACTGGTTAGAAAACTTGCATTTATTTCTGTTTAAAACAAAATATTAAGATCCCTTTTAAAAAAATATTCTGGCACATTGGATAAACCTTCTAAAGGAGATTTATCAATGAGGACAAGAATAAAACACATTGAGGAGACCTGATGGATGGGTTGAAAATGGTTATCAGTAGAAAAAAAGTAGCCACAGCATTGAGATTAGAAATCTTATACAAGTGTCAAAAATTTTTAGGCATGATGCTAAATTCAAGAAATAAGAAAGCAACACCCTAGGAAAATCATTCAAGTAATCAGAAATTGCTTTTAAGTATATTCATAGCTATATATACTTATGTACTTGATGCTACCACAAGCCTGGCACCTAGTAAGAGCTTAGTAAATACCTGTTGATTGGTTGATATATATGCATGATGTATATATCAATATTTTCTCCTTTACAGGTCAACTGCTAGAGAATATGCCCTGAAAATCATCAAGAAAAGCAAATGTCGAGGCAAGGTAAGTGATATACCGCGGTATTCACCTACATAGTATGCATATGCTTAGAAAAAGTGATATTTCCCATAGAACAAAACACCTGTAAATTACACATTCAAAATAAACATTATCTATAAGATATATATAGCATTTATATTTGGTGAAATACAGCAGATGTCTGTAGTTATAATATTAGACTCTACATATAAATAAATAGTTCTTAAACTTGCTGTAAATATTTGGATATTGGTCCTGTTTCCTATTACTTTTTTTCCTTTTCTTTCCATCCCTTGGTTTATTCCTTTGTTAAACTGATATTTGAGAAAGTATTTGCTCTAATAGGTTCAACAATGTATGAGATTCTGGACATTTTTCAGCATTTTATAGATTGCTATGATATCTGAAACGTGTTTCCCTTTATCCTCCCAAAGGAAAAAGCATTTTTCTTATGTACTCATGGAGGTGATTTTTCCTTTTGACAGGAGCACATGATCCAGAATGAGGTCTCTATCTTGAGAAGAGTGAAGCACCCCAATATTGTTCTGCTGATTGAAGAGATGGATGTTCCAACTGAGTTGTATCTTGTCATGGAATTAGTAAAGGTATGTACTGAGGAGGAGGAGTTTCACCTCCTACGGAAGACAAGACATTTATCGTCTACTCCATCAACAGAATTCTTTCTTCCAGGTGTTATCTTTTACAGTTCATGCAATATCTGTCTTTCATTTTATGCGTTGGCTTAGCAGATTTAATACATATGTACTCCCATCACAGTTGTCGCATCTAAGCTCAATAGAACATTACTCTGCTTATTTCATTACTGAAACCCAAAATCTTCACCTTCGTTCATAAAGACGAAAATTGAATTATCTTAATCATTAAACTGAAACAGAGAGAGAAAGAAAGCCACACCAACTAGATATGAATCCATCAAAGTAAAAGCACTTTTGACCATGGTAACAAGCTTCAAAAATGGGGAAAAAATACCTTAGGAAGATTCTTCAACAGAATGGAAATATCTTTTCAGTTAAGTAGATAGATAGATAGATAGAGATATAAATACTGTAAAGGCATACATGTTTATGTACATTTATAGCTAGATTCTAGTTAGAGTGAATAAGGAATTCCCTGAAGAAGCATGGTATTATTTGAATTTGCACTTCATAATTCCATTAGGCTGGAACCAGTTACCATATTCTATAAAATTATAACTTCAAGTAGTAGGAATTTGACTTTATCTGATCACTTCAAAGGATTCCTTATTCATACTCTCTGGGATCTAGCTATATATGTGTGCATATATATGCATATGGTATGCATGCATGTACCTCTCTCAATCAACATTTATTTATGATTATTTAATAATAAATTATTAATAAATTAATAGTAAGGTTACTGATTTATTAAGAAACCAGTTCTATTAGAGAATTTTCTTAAGGGGTTTGTTTCTTATTCCTTAATCTTGGTATCATGGCCAAAAGTCTTTTACTTTGATGGATTCATCACTATGAAACTGTTCTCTATCTCTCTTGCAGTTTAACGATTAAGAGACTTCAATTCATGTCTTTATGTGAAATGGTGAAAACTTTGGATTCCACCGGTGAAATAAACAAAGTATTGTTCTTCTATTGAATTCAGAGACATCAAATATGATAGGAGTACATATGTATTAAATCTGCTGAGCCAATGCATAAAATGAGAACCAGAATTATTCGCTCTGCGTAATTCCACCCCTGGTGGACCCAATTACCATAGTTCACATAATTACAACCTTGAGTGGAATGAATTTAAATACATGTGACCATTTCAGTGGAGTCTTTATCCATACTAATCAGGACTTAGCTTCTTTATATACATGTAAATATCTACAGGTATTACATTCATGTTGTAAAATAAGGTTTCCTGTCATGAATGCAAATAGTGCACATTAATTCAGTCTTCAAGCTAGCACTCTTTTATTCATAGTCACATTTAAAAAGTCCATGGTGTCCTATTTTTCAAGACTGCTCTCCTTTTTAGTTTAATTTTCCTTTAATTTAGTTTTAAGTGTCATTTATTCTTTTTACTTGTGAGATACCATAAATTGCTCCTCTCCATCTTTCAAGCTCCGTAACAGGTGAAGATTTGTATCTGTCAGAACCATATTCATATGTTTGAACTTTCCCTTCTGAAACAAAGGGAAGATAGAATGGTACCATGGAAAAAATGCTTCATCTCAAGTCAGAGAACTTCGTTCAAATCCATGCTCTGCCAATCACTGTCTCTGTGTCCTTGGAAAAATCATTTTATCTCTCTGGCCTGTTTTCCTTATCTGTACAATAAGGAGAGTAAACTGAATGACCTCTAAGGTCTCTTCCAGCTCTACTCCATCACCTTATGATATTTGTATTATTCTAGCATTTGAAGAATTTAGAGTTTGCTTTTGGAAACAGATAAGACTTCTGGTTAAAGGGATTAGCTTTTAGACAGAAACAAAAAAAATTGTCACAAAGGATATGACACAAAACTAATTTGTCACTTTTAGGAAAATTATATGTATGTATGTGTATATTGAAAAATTAATTTTTATTTTTGGGCATTCAAGTGTGCTTTATACTTAAACTAGACCCATTAGCATATTTGGTTGGGGATCATTTGTATTCAAAATGTAACCTCATTCTCCCTCATGCTGTTTTCCATTTAGTAAAAAAATTATCTGTTTTCAAGGATAATGTTTAGGAAATGCAAATGTTTATCTGGGTTCCCAGTTAGGAGAGGTTTATCTATTTCTCTTATAAGTGGCAGAATGGTGACATAAATAGAGATCCCTCTTTGGAGTTAGGAAGTCCCAGCTCTGGCTCATACTGTGACCTTGGATAAGCATCTTAGGTTTTCAGTACCTCCAAGCAACTCTTTAAGACTATAAATTGTAAAGTAGATGCCAGTCTGCATTAGTGGAAGGGGTTTTGTGATTGGGAGATCTCAATGCCAATGAAATCACAGATTTGGTCCGAAGTAACTTCATTTTTTTATTGACTCTTTAGTGCTACTTATTTTACCATCAATTTCATTATATAAATATTATAGAATGTGCTTTTCTCAGCATCAAGGACAGTATTTTTACAGCAATATTAATTGTTCTACAATTACTGACTGTTTTTGCTACCTACCATGTGTTGTCAGAATCAGCTAACCATCTGTTATTGACCGACTTTTGAAGATCAGAGTTTAAATCCAGTTTTCAGACAGCAGAGAAATCCAAGAGAAAAAAGCTTGAAATTGTAGAGCATGCTTTGCCAGTTAATATAATACTGTGGATTATTGGTCATCATATGTTCACATTACGGCTGCCAGTAAACTCTACAGGTGGGAAAGCCATTTCCCTGAATGGTTTCATGGGAACCATTAGGACTCCCAGATGCTAGTGTATCTTAGCAACAGTTGAGCCAGGGGGATATACTTCTGCACTGGACATGAAATTGGCTGGGCCCAAATACATAATCCTAAGAGTTGGATCTCATTGCTGTGAGAGTATAAGTCTGGAAACTTCCAAAGAGGTCAAAAATCAGTGCTAAGCTGGGTTCAAAAGACTTAAGGAAATTACCTTATTGAAGTTTGAAATGGTTTAAGAATCAATCCCAAAATACTGGTGATCCTCATTGGAGCCCAAACCATGTTATGTGGACAGAGATACCACTGAATGACTCCTTTGTAACATGACATGCCAAGTAGCACCATAGACCTGATTTCAGTGTTCATCAGAGTGCCAGCCACCAGCTTCTTTTTGAATCCTCTCAAAGATGCAGAATATGATGCTATATGCACCCCTCAAAGATCTATGATTTCCTCACCTATCAAGGGATTTTTAGTTCATAAAGAATACGTTTTTTGTTGTTTATACCAGTGGTTTCATCAGAGTGGGAAATTCCCTGATGTAGAAACCCCAACAACTGAAACAGATTGGTAGCTTACTGCTAATTTGTAGTCTTTGAAAGCTGTAGGGGGATACTGAGAAGTTAAGTAACTTAATTGACAGTCATACACCTAGTGTAAAAGAGATAACTCTTGAATCCAGGTCAACTCCATTATGCAATACTCTCTCTATACTTTATACTTATGAATACCACAAACAAAATCTAAAAACAGCTTATTAAAACATGAAAGAATCAGTTCCTGTTTTTTCCTATAAGATAAGAAAATAAAAGAATGAAACCAAAAACAGTCATCTATGTTTACAAGAATAACTTACAAATTTTCCTTTGTCAATCAGCAAATATTAGATATTAGATAAGGAGTGCTTCTTATATGCAAAATACTGTGTTAGGTATTAAGGAGCAGTTTTGCCAGTGTGTAATTAAGTGAATAATATAGACAGTAAGTGATAGGAGAGCCCAGAGAAGGAGGAAGGTCTGAGGGAAGACATGTGTTGGACATACAGCATGAAGAATAGGTGGAACGTTGGGATTCGTAGAGAAGAGATAAAAGAGAAGAAGATGGAGAAGAAGGCAGAGGAATTTCATGAGTAAATGGTAATGTGTTTGGGGAATATGGAGAATAATAAAGCTAGATGAAAAGGTTTATATGGGAACAGACAAGGAAATCATATTTGAAAGATTACAGAGAACCATAAATGCCTAAAAAGTGTGAACTTCATTGTAAATTTAAAAAAAAATTTTGTAATTTGTGGAATAAAACAAGCATAACAAAGTACAACGAAAAGATGATTACACATGAATCTTCAAATCTACTATGCACAACTTGCTATTCCATTCAAATATACAACAGTTAGGTAAATTTCTTTTTTTTCTTCCCTCCTCTCCGCTTAACCCCCAAGTCTTAAGGAAAGAAGAAACATCATGAAATCTGTGTTTTTTGAAAGGCTCACTTAGTGGCCAGAATTTTAGTAGGGATGATTTGAAGGTAGAAGATGGTAGAGATGATAGACTATAGGGGTTAGCGGTGAAGTTAAAAGGCAAAGATCTTTTAAATTTGATGACTCTTTGGGATTTCGTCTTTGCTTTCTCTCTTTCTCTGCTTTCTCCTTCCACAAACATGTAAAAAAAAATCCTCATACTTTTTTGAGAAGTAATGAAAATACATCGAATATGGAAGTGTTTAGAGATATATAGATCATTGTTCTACATAGTTTGGTAGCTATAGTTCTTCTGTAGTAGGATTTAAGGAAAGGCATCACATAGAATGGCACAGGCTGAGAATGCTTGGATAACTGATAACCACTTCCAGGGGTATGGGGTAGGGAAGTGTTAATGAGCTATGGATACACTGAAGAATTAAAGCAGAAGCAAAAGCCAGATAAACTATACTTGTGTCCGATATGAAGATGATTCTCAAATCTATATTTCCAGTCCAGACTTCTCATCTGAGGCAGCATAGTACAATGGAAAGAACACAGGATTGGAGTCAGAAGACCTGAATCCAAATCCTGTCTCTCTTTAGTGCCTGTTATCACCTTGGGCAGGTAATTTCACCTCCTTGGGCCTCAGTTCCCTCCTCTGTAAAATGAGAGGATTGGACCGTATGGCCACTGAGATGAACCCATGATTATATCTTCAATGACCTATAGTACATCTCCCTTTGGATGTTGCACTATTATTTCAAATTCAATACGTCTAAAATTGAATTTGTTCTTATACCTAAACAGGTACTACTTTTCAAATCTCCTATTTCTATCATTGTTATCGTCATTCTTATAGGTCCAAATTTTAGTCATATTTTATTGTTTTCTCTTTTACATTGCCCACATCCAAGAAGTCACTGAATTTTGTTAGCTAATCCTTCAGAGCATCTTCATTATTAGTCAAAGTTCTCATCACCTAATCACTCCTTTTTTACAGCCAGATAGCAAATCAGGTTACAGAACTGATCGTTATACTCAACAGTTTGATCTGTTGTGTGTGTAGGTATGATATATATAAAGGTGCTTAAATACTATTAGTACATTTAAGTTCAGATTGTATAAAAGGGTCTTGTATATTGCATATTTATATATTATATCATGATATGTATGATATATTATGTTATATATATATATATGTTTAATTGTATAAAAGGGTCAAAGGGTTGAAAATGGAGCCCAAAACCATCCTACTTTACCTGTGTTTTGTAGAACCATCTCTAGAGGTTCTCCTACCAAATTAGAAAGGAACAACTACAATTATAAGATACGTTCAAATAAGTAAGGGTCCTAGAAACTTGTATGCGAAACGTTTTCTTCCCTCTCTTCTTCCTTCATTTGTTCTTTCCTTGTTTCGTTCCCTCCTTTCCTTTTTTTATCTTTCATTCTCCCCTTCCTTTCTTCATTTTCTTTTCTCCTTTGTCCCCTTACTTCATTCCCTCCCTCACTCCCTTCCTTATTCCATTCCTTTATTTCTTCCTTCCTATTTTTCCTTCATTCCCTCTTGCTCTCATTATTTTATTCCTTTCTTCCTTCTCCACTCATTCTCTCTTATCTCTCAGTCCCTCCCACCCGTCTTCACTTTCATTTTTTTGAAATATGCTTTCTGGGTTTTTTTCCCCTCAGAAAGAAACATCTTATATTGAATAGCTCTGCAGTACGGGTAAATCGAGTAAGCTTAATTGGTCCGTTCATTTCAAAAACAATAGGCAATGTTAATAAATATGCATATTATTTCCATAATTCTTGTTTCTCATTTTGAAGGTTGTAAATATGTCTTTTGATCACTTTGGGAAGATGGTTTATACATGTATATAACAATTCTGACCAGAGTACACAGGTGGCACAAGGCAGCTTTAGGGATCTGTAATGGTAATTTAAATGGGAAGACCTTTCCCATTCATTAATAGGCCCGTACATTCATTAATTAGTAGGCAGTTAAAAATGGCATAGTGAATTTCTCTCTGCCTTTCTCCTTTGAGCTTGAGCTGGGGGTTGGGTGAGAAATGGCACTGGCTTTTTACAGTAGGAGGAGAGGTTACTCTAAGAGGTGAGTGGAAGGAACATTCTTAAAAATCCCAAAGTTCCTGCATCCATCTTTCACTATCCCTGAAATATATCAGTTTGCTCTGTAGGTGGCCCCATCTGACCATCTGCTAATGTGCCATATTCCTGCTGTTCTGTTCTCAGGGAGGTGACCTTTTCGATGCCATTACCTCCACGAACAAATACACAGAGAGAGATGCCAGTGGAATGCTCTACAATCTGGCCAGTGCCATCAAATACCTGCATAGTTTGAACATTGTTCACAGAGACATCAAACCAGAGAACCTGTTGGTAAGAAGAACTATAATTTTTTGTCTCACCAGAGTTCCTTGGGAATTCCTTGGTTGCAAATACTCATGAACCTTTCTGAACCATTTCTTCTTCTTTACTTTTCACCTAAAAATGCAACTTTAAACCGCTGCTTCAAACTAAGCATGAGGAGAACTAAGAGTTATAAGACTCTCTGCAGTGGTCTCTCAGGGACCAGAAAGAGTTAATGTTGCTCATCAGAGTTCCAAGTGTTCCCTAGGAAAGACTGTGACACTGAGGCGAGTCTGGGTCAATGAAGCAGTGACCACTTTCATGGACTGGGGCAAGTGTGGGGAGTTTGTTGTGAAATCTTTGCTGTAGACATTTCAGCACAGGCTCTACTTTTGATAATTATTCTTTTACTATATAGTATGAGAAAAATGTGCAGCATTTAACACACCATTGTTCAAACCCTTGGGATAACAAATCCTTGTTATCAAAGGATAGCCTTTGGGATCCTTGGAATAACAAACAAAGCCTTGGGATAACAAATCTGGTGACACCATTGCCCAGTGAAGGTGTAGGGCTGGATGTCTTAGCATTAAGGTGAAACAAAGATTTTAGAAGGTTGGTATCAGATCCATCAGCAATTTTTTTGGCTCAATATTTTCAGAATTTTTAAAGGTACTAGAAGGTTAATATAACCTTTTAAGTTATTACTCGTATTTTCTGCTTTTGCCTTTTCCTTTCCTAAATTAACTTCAGCATTCTAATATCATTTGTGATAACTTCAGAAAAAAATCTTTGACTCTGTTCACCTATTCCTGGAGAGATGTGTGGTGTAGATGATAGAGCACTGGGGGACCGGGAGGGAATTTCAAGTGGGGGGTCACTAGGAAGATCAGAGTTCAAATCCCAACTTACTAGCATCTGATCATGGGGAAGTCACCTAACTCTCTCTAAGCCTCAGTTTCCTTGCCTGTAAATTGAAGAGGTTGGACCCAGTGATCTCTGAGGGCCTTCTGAGCTCCAGAGCTATGAACCCATTATCCTGAAACCCAGAGGCAAATGAGTAAATGAGCCCCACAACACAAAGACTTGTTCTATGACTGTACAAAAGTGTGAATTGTGAAGAATAGCTTTATGCTTTTTTGAGGAGTACGGAAGGCAGCCATAAAGCGACAGATTGTTTTTCTCTTTAAAAAGAAAAATGCTTGGTCAACAATCAGCATATAAATGAGGGTCTTTTCCTCTCATGGCTCCAAGTTGTACCACTCTGATCATTTGACATCACTTTTAAAAGACCTACTTTGTTGTCCTTAATTACTGATGGTTTTTCAGTCAACAAGTGTACCCTCTAGTGACAGTAAAAGAAAATTACAGGATCTTCTTGAAAAGCCCAGCGTATCCTCCAGTCCTCCTAATCTGTATCTTGCCTCTGGACTCAGATGGCTTCAGAGGAGAAAGTGAGGCTGGTGATTTTGCCTAGCTCTGCCTCACTGAAATCCAATTCACTTGCAAATGAAGACATCACCTTCCTGATTTTATTGATCCTTTTAGAGAACAAAGGACAGATAACAACAGCTTAACTCCATTTCTCCTTTTCCATTGCACCCTTCTGCCTTAGAGCAGACTAGTATGAATGGGTAGAAGTTAAATGGAGATAGATTCCAGTTCAGTGTAAGAATTAAGTTTCCAGTAGGACTTAGCCAACAATGAAACAGGCTCCTCCAAAAGTAGTGAGCTCTACCTCACTGGAAATGTTCAAGTGGTAGCTAGATGACAATCTACCAAGGATGTTTTCATAGGAATTATTGGCATTGGGAAGAAATTAAACTAGATGCCTTAGTGGTTTCATCCAACTCTAAGAATATCTGATTATCAAAACAGATAAGTCATGAATCAAAAATGCCAAATTTGAAATGCTAAAATATCGGGTTCTATTAGAAAGAATGTTCCTTTGATATTTGCTCTGCTTTCTTTTCCATTGCATGTTCATCCATAATCTAAGTCATTTAATTTACAATACAAGTGATTCCTGTATGATCCCTTGTATTCAGTTGACATTTTTTTAAACAAAACCCTGCATGTGCTCTAAACCTGTTCCTAATGGCCAAATATATCTTGAAGATTTTAGCAGTAGATTTCCCTACACATATATTCACTTATATACACAGATATTGTTGCTTTGCCCTCACTCATTTTTCTTCCTACCTTGGGACTGGCACAGAAAAGTACAAGGGCATGGCTCCTGGAAAATGATTTTCTCCTCAATTTTAACACAAGTTTGAGCCTCAAAAAGAGTGTGGGATGGGGAGGAGGAAGCTCCCAGGGACTGGAGGCAGCACTTCTGAAGCAGAGGGGTCAGAGGGCAGACAAAGGGTAGAATTGTTTCCAGCCTAGTATTACATTATGACTAGATATTATTTCCCTTTTCCTTCCCCTCTTGATTATGCAAAGCTCCTTTTTTGCCTTTGTCTTATTTCTATCATTCTAACATTTATTTTATAAAGATTTTTGTCACCTAGTATAACATACTAATTACAATATATCTGAAATTAAGTTTAGTTCTTTTTTCTAATTTCTTTAGAACCAGGTAGTAATATAAAATTTGCAATAAATCTTTTGGAAAGGAAGGCCTTGGTAGGCATCGTAATATAGTGGACAGAGTGTGAGAATTAGACTCAAGAAAACATGATTTCAACTTCTCCGATGCTTCCCAGCTGTTACCTTGTCCAAGTCACTTAACCTCCACCAACTTCAGTTTCCTTATATATCAAAGGGAGATAATGATGCACTTGTAGCACCTACTACAAAAAGATTGATGTGGAGGTTTAAAAAGGATAGTAAGTTTCTTAAGGCTAAAGAGTTAATAATAGTTTTTAATGACTTTAGGGGAATAAGAAAAACAGTCATGTACTGATCAAGTTTTACTTTACTCCTTAGAAGGTGAAAATTTTTAAAATAAATCTAGTTATCTGAAAATGAAACTTCTAGAGCCATGAATTCTTCAACTAGTTGAATAGGAGTTTCTTTAAAATAAGTCAAACTTTAAACACTGAATTGCATTGTTAAACACTGGATTATAATTTTGTCAATTTTGCACATGCAAACAATACTCCCTTTTGTTTAATCCAGGTTTCGGTAACCATTCTGAATATCTTTGGAGCCCCTTTACTGGGTAAATAATTCCCATGATGCAAGTGATTTTTAGCCAAAATATTGATAGGGTTTTCCCATAGTCCTAGCACAGCAGTGATGGGAATTATGTTTGATTTGATACATCTGCTAAAGTAGTCAGAATTTAGCTCCCTAACACAGGACCACAAGAATATTGCACATTTATCCTCAGGGTTTGGGGGTCATCTGTGGGGTTTCATGTTGTTTTATGATCACCTGCTGCATTTATTACTTTATATTAAAGACATTTTTTAAAAACAATTTTTCCAAATGGTTTGGTTTTCCCATCCAAGGCGTATCAGGTCTATATACAAACATCTATTGTTGAGAGCACATTACTGCTGAGTACCTAAACCCAAAGAAATGAAAAGAGACCTTTTTCCAGAGACTCCTGATGTAAAATACCAGTGTGCCAAAAGTCTGCATACCTAACCTTTCACTGTGTCTATTCTTGGTAGGACATGCCTTCATGTTTTAATTGGGCCCTTTTTTCATAATTGCTGCTATTTAACACGTTTATTCTGTCAAATCACGGGATGTCTTTATAGCTGTATAATAAACCCTAGAGAACAACTTCTCTGACTGTAGCCATCTGCAATGATCACAAGAGCAGCTTACAAAATACTGACAGTCTTTATAGTAATAGGATACATATGGCAGCCCACAATTATGTGTAGCTGCATTCAATTAGTGCTGTACAATTACACAGTTTTATTGCTTCGTTAAAACAGTGAAAGCACTACATAGTGGGTAATTTGCACTAATCCCCGTCTCTTTAATAGCCCTGCAGCATTTAAATGTAGGAGAGCATCTACAGTATTTATTGTGCCTAAGACGAACATTAAATTATCTCTCACGGTGTGATTACTCCTTGATGTACAATTAATGTCCCACCACCTCATATGTGAGTCATGTTTGGTCATGGGCTTTACTTAAAATGTAGTTAGAATGAAAGCAAACTTCTTATTTTACAAGGAGACCCCATCACTGAAGCAACTCAGATCAAGTTATCTGGGTAGTCTACACTTGCAACCTGTGGTTGTCAGTTCTAAAGTATGGTTACGCTAAGGAGAGATGTTAAGTAATAGAGTCAAGTGGCTTCACTGAGTAGTGTATATCCTAAGACTTAGCATTTTAAACATGCGCTTGTTAGATGCTTTGAACTAAGTTTTTAATTAAAAGTTAGAGATCTTTAAAGTGGATTTATAGCTGCCATTTGGGAAAATACTTTCTGGAGGTAATTTTTTTTTTTTTGTGAAACAGATGTATTCAACAATCTGTGGTTTTAACAAAGTTTTAATTAGATTTTTAAATCATGCTACCCATGCCCATCTTTTATTGGTGCAGCAACAGAAAAGTGTGCCTCCATCTGTGACTGTTGCCCTCTCTTATCAGAAAACTCAGTTGTATAAGCTCATTGGAACTCTTATCCATGGCAAATCTCTCATTTTTCTGTGGTATACACTTCTTAACTCTCTTCTGTAGAAGAAAAAAAATTTAGTTTCATACTTTCCTTAAACTACATATCAGCAAGTAAGTGACAAAAAAATGTTTAAAAGAGTTTCAGTCCTAAACCTGAAACTCTAGATAGTTAACTCATAACAAGTTTTTGAAGCATATCTTGTTTGTGAATAGAAACGTTTCCAATTATGTCCTAAGCCTTGGTCTCTGAGTTGTTATTTTTTCTCCTAAGGAATACCATAACCTGCCCATGTTAATTTTCTTTAAAGTTTTGTAACATAAGTCACAAGAGGAGAAGAATTTGATGTAGCCTTTAAACATGAAAAAATTTTGAAGTAACATTATTAAAGGAAGTGAAGAGGGATTAAAAAAGACACGAGAATTTGATAACTGTCACATAATAATGTATTCAAATTGTTCTTTTAATTGGATTAGGAACGAGCACTTCTTTGAGTCAGTCAAACTTTTATTTGTTTTGAAGTAATATTTTGCCCATATTAATAGTTATTGGGGTTTTGAACTTTATCATAGAACTATATTAAATATTTAGTGTGTGTTTTAGTATGTGCTGAGTTATTGGCATATTTCACCAGTGCAGCAGTTCTCAAACTGACTTCCATAAAACTTTACTGTTCTAGGTAATGTAAATAGGTGTTCCGTGAGAATATTTTGATGTTATCTAAGGATAGGAGGGGATGGATCCTGGGGAGAAAGTCGTCTCAGGAATCAACCAAACACTGGTCACAAACCAAACATTACTTCACAGGTACCAGGACTTTGTTAAGTTTGTTAGACCTTCTCCATCTTCCTCTGGGTGCAAGAGATAGAGTCTTTATATAAGTGGCAGCTCAGTCCTTTCCACTGCAACACAATGCAGACGTCATCATTTCCCATCACATTTGCTGAAATGCCCCTCCGATCTTACCTCACACGTCCCTACTCCTCCCATCTCACACCATGTCCCTGTCACACACTTTGTTGTATGTCTCTTTGCATCCTGTATCTCACCTCACATTCATTTTCTGACACATATCTCACTTTCCCCTCAAACTCCTCATATAAGAACCATGGTCTCAGTTACTGTCAAGTATATTTTAGAGGGAGTTTTGGGTTTAGGGATTTTTTTAATTTGTTTGTTTGGTATGGGTTTGGCAAGGTGGCCACTGAGGTCTCTTCCAATTCTATGAAGTTTTATGATTCTGTAACGTAGTCTCATACCATTGTCTATCACAATACATATGTTCTCTCCTCTCGTACTCTGACACTTACCTCACCAGCTTTCTCCCACCCTATGTCTGGCACTCACATATGTGTCTGATAGCCCCATATACACATACTCATTGACATTTACCACTTTCTCCATCTCCTTTTCTGTTTGCTTCTCCTCCCTTTTCCCCTCCCCTTCTCTTTCTCTTTCTCTCCCTCCTTTTCCCTTTCTTTCTCTTCTCCACTCCCATTCCCTTGCTTTCATTTCTCCCATGTGCGCGCACACACACACACATCACATGTCTATCACACATGCAACCATCTCCTCTCACATTGTGTTTGGCACACGTGTACCTTCATACAGTGACCCTCATGACCTGAATTTTGTTCCAAAAGAAAGATGTAACAAAAATACCTTTGGTAAGTACAAAGGAATGACATGCTCCTCAGTCAGACCTGGAATGTGATTTATGACACTCCGTGGGTGGTTGCTTTTGTTCTTAGGTTATTGTAGAATGTTGGGTAAGGTATGTGCAGTTAAAGCAAGTACTGTGTTAGAAGAGCCGTGGAAATACAGAAGAGGAGACAGTGAAAGCAACGAAAAGGAGCTAAGTCTACGTAATTTGGCAAAGCATGTGCCATCAGTATGTGGCAGACAGTGGAGGAGGGGTGAGGGTTGAAATGCTTTGCTTCATAGAAAGGTAACAACACAATGGACTCTTAGAAGCCAAGAGAATAGACTTGATAATCTCTGAGGTATTTTCTCTTTCTAGATGCTGTGACTAAATCGGAGTGCCATTTAAATTCAAAAGCTATTCAGTTCTATGAAATATTTAAGTATTTTTCTGGAGGACTAGCAATTGACACTTGAATATCCTATATGTTGAACTCATAGACAAATAAGTAGTTATTGAGTAGATAGAGTGACTCCCTTTGCCTAGAACAGTTTTAATTCAATTTTGTTATTAATAAGCATGTATTGTGTGCAGAATACTATGGCAAGGTACTAGGGAACAATCTAGGGTCTTCCAGAACTCATGTTTTGAAGCCTTATTAGCATTAGCAATGTTTGGCCAATGTGTTAGACAACTTCCATGAAGCAAGATGGATAATTTCCCAGCATGGTAAGTTAATGGAACAAGATCATCTTGGGTTGATATCTACTTCAGAATACCCCAGGGCTTTGACCTTGGCCTTGTACTGCTTGAATTTTTGTTTAATGTCTTGGCATAGATGTTTTCACAAATTTTCAGATAACACAAAAACTGAGAGAGATAGCTAACACAGTGGATGAGTATCCAGGGGGATCTTGGCAGGCTCAGATGATAAGCTGCACGTAAGAAGATGAAATTTAATGTGAACAAATGTAAAGTCTTACTTTCGGATGAAAACAAATCAGCTTCACAGGCATACGGTTAGGAGGCATGAGATTTTTCATGTTAAAAAAAGTATCTAGGGGAGGAAATATGTTAACATGGACAGGAACCTAGATTTGGAGTCAAAGGATGTAGTCTCAAATTTCAGATCCACCATCTTACCTAAGTGACATGGAACAAGTTAGTTTCAACTGTTTTCTTGAAAAATATGAACGTTGGACTAGATGACATCTAAAGACTCATCTAGCTCTCAATCTGTGACCCTCTAACTGTTAGCTCATGATAAGTCAACTCTGGAGTGATACAACAGCCAAAAAAAGCAAATGAAATTTTTAGCTGAATTAAGAGTCATATTGTCCAGGATTAAAAAGGTGACCAACTCAGTGAATTCTGCCTGGATCAGAAAACTTCTGGATATATTTTGTTTAGCTCTAGGCACTGTATTTTAAGGATATTGACAAACTGAAATGAATCCAGAAGAAGGTGAGGAGGGAACTACAGTCCATGCAATGAAAGGATCATTTGAAAGAACTTCAAAATAGAGAAGACTTACTGGGGGAGACAGGAGAAACATAGAGAGGATATTCCTAACTCTCTTTAGATTTTTGAAGTTCTATCATTTGGAAGAGGAATTAAGACTTGTTCCACTTGGATCTAGATGGCAGAATTGGGAGTAAAAATTGACAATCACTGAGAGGTAGATTTCAGTTTGATGTTAAGGAGTTGTCCCTAACATTAGAGCTGTCCAGAAGAGGAATGATCTCCTTCAGGAGTTAACAAGTGCCCCTTACTAGAGATCTTCAGGATGAAACTAGATATGTACTTATTGAGGATGTTATAGAAGAGATTATAATTTGGGTACAGTTCAGGACTAGGTGTTCTCTAAAATAACCTGCCATTTGTGAGTTTTTGTGGTCCTGTGATTCAGTTTCTGAGAACAGAAGAAAATTAGTATCCTTTAACTTCTGTGTATCTCAGGTTAACCTAACACCTCAAGTGCAAGTTACCCCTTAGGTCTCTGAATAGATGTTCATTTGCCCTCTAGAAAGACTCAACTCCATGTGGACAATAGTTATTTTTATAGAAGACCTTGATCCCAATTATGTGTCTGGAATTGGATCGAGAATTTACCCCCTCATTCCCAGACTCCCTCTCCCTAAAAGAAGAGGCTCCGAATAACAATTACTAGCTAAGTAGCTGGATCCAAATCATCTTTGCTGATGAAATAACTGAGCTAGCTAGACACATCTGCATGCTGCAACAAAATGGGAAGTTAATCTATTTCTTTCAAAGGAAAGCAGGCATGGTGTTATGTACAGTAGCTGCTCTCCTGATGTGCAGTGAAGTGCTTTCCCATGAAACAACTTCAGCTGCTGAGGCAAGTAACAGATGATCATAGAGTGAAAACAGAAGAGCCTGTAGGAAATAACTTCCTTGAAGAATTCTTTTGATGTGAGGAGGGAAATAGCCTTTGTTTTCTTGGGGAAAAAAATCTCTTAAGGTTATCTCTTGTTGGAACCCTTAGTTCTTCCTAAGGTTCTATTTTTTTGTCCTTCCTAATTGTTTCTGATGGGGAGCTGAGGGTGAGAATCCTGAATGTCTTTATATTAATTCTTTGAAGGCAGAATATTCTGGTCATCATAGACTAGCATTAAAGGAAGATGAAATACATAGTTTTTCTTAAAAAGAAAGAAAAAGTTCTTGATTCATTAGATGGAGAAATAGAATCATTTTTCCTCCTAATAAATAGCATGCTCTTGAAAGAGCCCCCAGTGCAGAGTATGCTAATAATAATCTTCCTGGCAATGGTTTCAAGTCACCTTAGTTCAAGTGCAAATACTCCCTTCATAGATTAAAACAAAAATTAAACTAAGATACTGAGTGGAGACTGTCAAAATTTGGTGGTACCTAGCATCTAAAACCAGACAGATAATTTTTAATGAACATGTGTTTGTGATGAGATAACCTGAAAAATTGCTTCCTTTCTGTATTGAAAAACTGAATTTTAAAATCCTTTTCTGTAAAGAACATACACCAATAGCTCTTAACATAAACCATAACAGATATTTTTAGAGAATTTGAACTCTGCCCCCCCCACTTCTTCAACACAAGATGCTTATTTTTCATTGGTTTATAATTTTTACATTTCTTTTAGGTTTATGAACACCAAGATGGCAGCAAATCTCTAAAACTAGGAGATTTTGGCTTGGCAACTATTGTAGATGGCCCCCTGTACACTGTCTGTGGTACCCCGACTTATGTGGCTCCGGAAATCATTGCAGAAACTGGGTAACTTCTCTACCATTTTTGTTTTTAATAGTAGTAAGTGATAGAAGTATGGTGTTGCTGTTTGTAGGGCTGGCCGAGTTATCAGGCCTCTCTCATCTCACTTTTGTGATCTTTACAGAGCAGGTCTTTTCTGTGTGTTGTTCAAATCGAATCACCAATTACTGCCTTCTTGTTTAAGGCTCTCATTTGCCCTGTGTTAAGGGTTAGCACAGCAGTGATTAACCCCAGAGGAGAAAGTCTTCAGACTAACAGTGAAACATACAGTGATAGTAATTAACTCCCTCAAGGAGATAAAAGAAACAAAATCTGCTCTAGATAGAGATTACACTTTCCTGTGGTTATTTTCTCTGTTGCCCTTAATCTCCAATCACCATCCCATTTTGGCCTTCTTTAGGATCTATTGATTTAATGTAGCATGTAAACACTCACTGGTGGCAGTGAAGTAGAGGAAATTTGCAGGTTTCTGTATGCAGAAACTACAGCTGCAGAATGTTTCCAGCCTTAGAAGGCATGCCTTAGCTCACTTCTCTCTTTCTTTCCCCACTCCTTCTTTCTCTCTTCCTTCCTCCTGTCCTTCCTTTCTTCTCCCTCCCCACTCTCCTGTCTCTCTCTCCCTCTCCCTTTTCCCTCTCACTCTCTTTTCCTCTCTCTCATTCTCTATCCCTCCTCCTCCCTTTCCTCCCTTTCTACCCTTCTCCTTTCTCTTTCCTTCTCCCTTCCTCCCCCTCCCTCCCTATCTATACCCTTCTCCCATCCTTACTCTTTCCAAGCATGCCTGAACTCTTAATACTGACTATGTTACCATAAGCAATGGAGATTATTTCTATTTTTTTCTATGCCTATAGAAAAAAATTTTTTCTGTCTAGTTGACTTCCCTCCTTTTCCTCTCTCTCTCTCTCTCTCTCTCTCTCTCTCTCTCTCTCTCTCTCTCTCTCTCTCTCTCTCTCTCTCTCTCTCTCTCTCTCTCTCTCTCTGTTTCTCCCCCTTCCTATGCCCCTCCCTCCCCGACCCTATTCTGTCCCCCAACCTACACAGCCTAGAGGTCAATTTTTCCTCCTGGCCGTTCATAGGAAAACCAGTCACAACATAGACCAGGGAGAAGAGCAGTCAAAACAGAGGGAAAATATAGATATAAGAGAAAAATGCTAAATTTGTAGTCCTCAAAAACCTTGATTCAAACCTTGGTTTTGTGTGAAATCAGAAGAAAGTAATTTAAATTTTCTTACCCTCTGTAAAGTGGGGATGATACCTATATTATCTGCCTGATACGGTTATTGTGGGAATCAAATTGGATAATATGTGCCTGCTATTATTATAGCTGGGGGGAGGAGGGGGAGAGGTACAGGTTGATAGGACAGCAAACAAGGTACTCCCAGAAAATGGCATAGATAAACAAAGAGTACTGTCTCTTTCTCTGATTATAACCATAGTGACTATCTCAGATACCGCACTGTTGGAACAATCACATTTTCTTTTCTGGTTCATTCTGAGTTTTTTCCCCTGTAATCCAATACTTAATAGATATCTGCCTGCGAACATGTGTGTACTTCCTCTGATTTTCATTCATGTGCTTTGGAAATATCTTTTTTTCTCCAGTCTCAGTTTATTTAGTGTTAATTATTTTCTGATAGGGAAATAGGGGGATAGAGATGTTAATGTATTATACTATGTGCTGTAATGTGCCCTGGCCTGATTTCCCTAAATCATAATATCACTTATGTTTTTAGATATGGCCTCAAGGTGGACATCTGGGCAGCTGGTGTGATTACTTATATCCTGCTGTGTGGTTTCCCTCCATTCCGTGGGTATGGACCACAGTCTCCTATTCAGTTCCTAACAATGTATTTCTCTATTCTCAAAATGATCCATATGTCTCTCCTGCACCAAATACAAAGAAGTCTGCTGCAGGGGAAAAGGGGAGGGGGGAAATCTTTATTTGTAATGCCTATTATTTTTTCCATATTGTGCATGCTAATTTATATGATGTTCATAAATCTTCTCTGCTATTTTTAAAGTTTGTTCATTCTTAAATTTACCAAAACAATTCCTCTTTGACTTTTTGAATTGCTTAAAAACATACATTTTACAAAATTCATTGGAGGAGGGAGTGCTCCAGTTCTTGATGCAGAATGATCTGAATTTGCTTTTTTCTTTTCTCCCTTCAAACAGAAGTGGTGATGATCAGGAAGTACTTTTTGATCAGATCTTGATGGGTCAAGTGGACTTTCCTTCTCCGTACTGGGACAATGTTTCTGATTCTGCCAAGGTAGACTTTGGAGGGTATTATATTCCTTGTGTATGTTAGCATTGGGATTAAGTGCTAATTACCATGGGCAAAGAGACTTTTGATATTGTGTAAGTATCATTTTTGCACATTAAACTGAGCGTTATATTGAATAGGTTTTCAAAGATTTCACAGTTACTAAAAACTTTAGCTTCTAAAGTTCTCTTAAAATCTTGATTCTTTCAATGTAGCACTTCCACCGATAAGGAATTTGTAGATCAGGTTCAGACCTTAACCTTAGACAAGTCACTTAGCCAAACTAGAGGTTAGATGATCTTGAAATTCCTCCGAGTTTTAGATTCTGCGCTCTCTTGCTCAATATGAGACCATTCCTGTCATCTGTGTCCTTGATGATGCGTGCATGTCATCATTAGTAATATACTAGAGAGTACTTACACCCACCATGTATCATTCCATTGTACTTTAGGTCACCTGCAATTTGGATTCTTCTTGTCTCATGGTATTCACTAATCCATATCCATTTAGCATCACTAGGAGAATACTAGGGCTATAGTGGTGGGTGTTGGCAGCAGCACACAGACTGGGTTCACTATGATCTCTGTACTGGACCTCACCCATTGTCCAACTTTAGCACTTGTCTAAGATATGTATGCACTAACTCAATCCATTCAGCTGTTATTATATGTGTAATATGTATTTTTTTTATCCACTTCATTTTTTCCCAGTGTAGGTTGGTAAACAAATCACTCTTTTTATGGATTTCTACCACATAAAATTTCTGAATCTAGAGAAATGTACCTAAATCAGTAGAGGTTGGAAAGAAGTAAAAGATATGATGCCTGTCTAAAAGACCTTTATGGTCTTATTGGGAGAACCAAACATACATATTTAAGAGAATAAAATAACATAATACAATATATATAATCAAATGCCATCATGTGCCAGCCATCACAGGTTAGAGGAGAAAGAAATCATGATTTAGTTGGAACTTCATGAGGAAAGGCTTTATGAGAGAGGAAAGAATGGAACTGAGACTTGAAGGACAAATGAGACTTGAGTAGATAAAGAGGAGAAAGGGGAGAGGATGTCATTTCATCCCATAAAACCAGGAGATTTGCTTGAAGAAAAAATTCTTACAATATGTTAAACACTTATAGTAAGAAAATTAGAATGCTTTGGAAAATGGCAGACCTTTAGTTGCATTAGTTTATATTTCTGCAACTGTCACCAGGACTGACTTACATTCCAAATTTTTTTGGAATCTGTTTGGGCTATTAAGAAGGAATTATTTTGTCTTTATTTTTTTCCTTCTCATGAGATGTCCTTTTTATTTTGAGAAGTTCCAAAATCTGAGTATAATTTATTATTGAATACCCCTGGCTCCATCATTTGGCTCTGTTCTATCAGCTCACATTGAGTTCCAGCTTTCTTAAGTTTAAGAACAGCTCCATCCCACATCAGCATGTGGACTCAGGGGAATGGAGGAGTATTCAGAAGACAGCAACTAAGATGAAAGGAATGAGTCGTATTCATCTAGAGAAGAAAAGGTTCATGGATGACTTAAGAACTATCTTCAAGTATATATAGCATTATTACGCACATACTGAATGATCAGAAATCTGTTTAATCTGCAGCAAAAGGATTTGAAGTTATGCATAAGAAATTATTTCCTTATAATTTGTCAACTTTGGAATGGGCTGCCATATGGAGTTTTAGTACATTTGTCCCCTGGAGGTCTTTTAAAAATGGGATCAATTTTTATCTGTCAAAGATAATTCAGCTGTATGGGCTTGCCCAGGGATAGGGGATTAGATGCAATGACCCCACACTTGTAACTCTTTGATTCTGTCTCATGACTCAGCAGAGGTGTAACATCTGGTCAAGATGACATCTTCAGGAATGAGAAGTTCTGGCTTAGAGTATAGGAGATGCATTGGAGATAAAAGCAAACAGGGTTTGGAGAAGGAACCAGGGGACTCCCTTATGTTGGGGCAATTGGGAAATCAGAGATATGCACCATAAGGGCATGGTTTAAAAGCCAAATGCCATAGGATGAATGAGTTAAGTATTCAGTGCTATCATGGAAAGTTTGCAGACTCAGCTTAGGGAATTGCACTGATAATCCATCTGAAGGAGAGTGAATTTGTTGCATCACCATCTAAAAAGAAAAGCATCACCTTCAGCCCTTTAATATGATTAAAGTGACCAATGAATTCTGCTGCCTTGGTGGCATGTTGGCAAGTGGGGCCAGCACCATCAGACTATATCAAGAAATCCATTGTGTTGTCCAGTAAATGATGCAACGCTCATTCAGTTCACTTTTCAACAATTATTTATTAGGCACCGTGTGCAAGACACTACGCAAGGGACTGGAGGTACAAAGATGAAAAACCGCACTCTTCAAAGAATCTTCCATTCTGATAGGTGGTGTAAGACATGTCCAAAAAAGAAAGAAAGATGATGCAAGGTAGAATAAGACTATACAGGAGAAGTCCAGATGAGCATTGGCTGAGAAATCTGAGGATTGAGATGAGATCGCCTTCAACTGGGTTACACTTTCATTAATGTCAATGAATTTTCTGTTTTCTGTGTGTCTTCATGCCGTGTCTTCTGCTTCTCATATGAGTTCCAGCTTCCACCAAGGGGCCCTGGCTCCTGACTGGTCAGAGTTCTCAATAACTGACCTGACCCAGACCCACTACGTAGCTACTGTCCAATCATTCTCATGCCATTTCATTACCTATGTAGCCTTTCTTCTGCTTAACGCACTCTACTTTCAATCCTTAGCTCTGAGAACTTTAATGAAATCAACATAAACGTTTCTGGGAAGGATATGCTAGTCAATTCCATTGTAACTCTGTCCACCAACCCTGAAAATTCTTAGTGCCAAAACACCCCTTACATGTGCTATCTTCCCTTACTAAAATGCATGTTCCTTGAGGCCCAGGACTATCTTTTTATATCTGTATTCCCAGTACTTCACACAGTGCCTGACAAACAGGAGGCAATTAATAAATGCCTTTTCATTCATTCTAGCTTCTGGATAAATTTTAACAGATAAAGATTAACACACTATTGCTGAGTTCTCAGAGAAGCTGGTCATGGCAGTACTTACTGTAGCCTATCTTCACACCATAAGAGAAGGGTGAAGAAACCCAAAGAATCAAATAAATTACTAGTAAAGTGCTTGGTGTTGGCTGAATGGAAGAAATAAATCGTGCTAGGGAGAGTTAGGAAGTGACTATCCAAATAGTCGGGCTGGTATCCAGCCATCATAGATCACGTGGCTCGGGGGGAACAGAAACACTGCTGCTTTTGAGACAGAGAAGGAACCAGGGGACTCAGAGGCCCCCAAAACAGCAGCTTTAATAGCTGAGTAAAAAATGGCTCTAAATCTAAGTGGCTTGGAAGGTTCTAAAGGTCTCATTAGTCACACCTGTACACTGGAAAGTACACAGTCAGCAGAAGTCCATATTCCACTCCCAACTAACTGAGCAATACATTAATTGGGCGCTGAACTCAGAAGTCAACCTATTTCTGACTCTCTCACTATGTAAGTTCAAGATCCCTAACATGCCCTGGGCCATCTTTCTCCATTGGACATGCACCAAACAGCATTCAAATTTGTGAGTTAAAAAGGAACTTTCAGAATTACAGATGCCTTTTATTTTAACCAGAAATGGCCCAAACAAGTGTTTTCTAGTCAGTTACACCCACGCTATCACTCTCCAAAATGAGAACTCTTTTAAGCAATTCAGTTCAACAAATTTTTTTTAAGCATCTACAAAGTTCAAGACACATAAAGACAAAAATAAAAGCCTCTTTCTCTAGGTCTTTACATTCTTCAAATGTGTACATGAGTAATATGAAGTAATTTCAGGAGTTAGTGAACACTGATGCCTTATCAGTTTACTGTGTTAGTAGAAGAGGCCTTTTGTGAAAAGTGGCACCTGAACTATGTGGTTTGAAGGAAGTTAAAGAGTCCCAGAGGTAAAGGTAAGGAAAGAACACATTCCAGACATTCAGAGAATATGTTCTGTGCACAGGAGGAGAATCAGAGAATTGTAAGGAGGCCAGTTTGACTGGATCAGGGAGTGAGTACATGAAGGGGGAATAATGTGAAATTATGTCTAGAAGGACAAGCGAGAATCATATTTGTAAAGGGCTTTAAATGCAACCTGAGAATTTAATATTTTTTGTTAGAAGTAGTAAAGAGTAACCCAAAATGTTTGAGGCAATTTTTAAAGGACTAAAAGCTGATTATGGTCTTTCTTCCTAGAATGTCCTTCCCGTCCTGCTGCCTGTGAAAGTCTAACCCATCCTTTGAGGGCTAGTTCCCGTGTCCCTTTCCTTAATCTCTCCAGACATGGATGAAGCAATATTTCATTCTTCTAAACACCTATAGCACTTCTTGTCCGTTCTATTGCTAATGCCCTTATAGTTTTTTTCTTGTTTTCCAGTTATTTTCTGTGTTTTATCTCCCTTAGATTCATCTACCTGCTTGAAGATATAGTTCTTATATATTTTTGCATTTCTCACAGTTTCCCATAAAGTGCCTCACACTTAGTAAAAGCTCCTTAAATGGTTACAAAAATGAATGAACAAATCATGAATTTTCTTTACTTGGTTGGGACCGATAACAGTAGTCTGACACTTATATGGTGTTTTCATAGTCTACAGTATACAATATAGAGTTCTCCATGGTAGTTCTGTATGTTCTTCAGTATTATTCCCATCTTATAAATGAAGAAACTGAAGTTCAAGTAGCTGTTCAGTCAGAGGGTGAATGACAGAGCAGGCCTAGAAACCAGATCTGACTCATAATTGTCTGCTTATTCTGCGAATGCTTCATCGCCTCCTAGGAAAATCATCACCAAAGAGTATTCAGCACTTGAGTACTGTGACACTGCTGGGTATTTTCAAAGGGAGTTAAATTTTCTCTGTTATCTTGGCATTCACACCGGAAAACAAACTGACTGCTGACACAGCAATCCAATCCAAGCTATGACTTCAAGATCTCAGTGCCTTCATTAATCCTTGGATTTGTTATCCTTGCTTCAGAACTATCAAGTCATCCAGAAGACATCACATTAACTACTCCCATTTAAGCCGTTTCTTCATCTCTGTGGAATGGAGATAGACAAATACATATTATATATCATATATATTACATATATGTGTGTATATGATATCCATGCACACATACACATAATAACCCACACATGTATATAAGTCATTATCATGTTCTTTCTGTGTCTTTTTTTAACCTAAACATATTATCTGATTTTGAAGAGAAAATCTAATTTTCCTTCAAGGGTAAAACTAAATAAAAATGCAGGACATGGAATTTCTGTATTGAGATAATATTTAGAATTTAAATTTTTTACGTCTAGTTTAATATTTTACCTTTGAGAAGATACGCAATCTATTTACAAAAAGTTGATTATATATAAAATGGAATTTTAGAATTTTTGTATCTCACATTTTATTGGATTTTTTTCCTATACCAACCAGCAGTTATTAAACTCTAATTTAAAAAACCTTTTCAGTCTGTTATTCAGGTATCAAAGGATAAAACAATGCATTTAAGAAAAGATAGACCAAAAAAATGACTTGTAAAATAGTAAAATCTATATAGCTGAGAAATTTTTCTCTGTAATTGTAGTGAAATAAAATCATTTTCTGGACGTGCAACAGAGAGAAAGAGAGAAGACAAAGAGCATTGGGATCCTTTTCCAACTTGGAATGGAAAGTTGCTGCTTAAAAACTTTGAGTTTTGATTATAAAAGTTATATAAACTGGATCTAATCTTTGCTTTCACAGGAGCTCATTACTATGATGCTGTTGGTGGATGTTGATCAAAGGTTTTCAGCTTTGCAAGTCCTTGAACATCCATGGGTTAATGTAAGTAAATTTTTACATTTCATGTTTAATCTTCATGTCTTTTTTTCAATTAGCAGATTTCCTAATAATTCTTCCCTGTTTAAAATGAAGGCTTAGGAAAAGAAAAGTAACATATTTCATGTCTGTCACTGAAAAGACTTTTGTGCTGGATATGAGTAAACAGAAAAAAAAACATTGTCTTTCACATGACTTTATTGCTACAAAATTTCATCTTAAAAGTCATTGTAGCATGTCACTACAGAAATTTAAACGAGAAAATGCACTCACAGGAGAATAAGAGAATATATACATATATATACATATGTGTGTATATATAGATATGTACATATTGCTTTTCCCCTCAGCTAACAACTTTTTACCTAGCAAAACTATGTTTTACTAATAAGCATAGAACTATCAGGTGATTCCACTTCTGCCACTGTGTCTCTGGTAATTCTTTAGGAGATATACGTGAAAAATCAGTACCAGTGCTTCAAAAAGAAAGGCTTTTAATATTTATCCTTCCACGAAGTCACAATGGGAGGAACTCTTTTTACAATTGGTAAACACTGCTGCTGCCGAGTATACTCAGGATCCTGTATAACAAATTATATAATCCTGCATAACAAATTATGTATCCCGTATAACAAAATAACTCAATTATTAGTGGCAAGAACTCACTGTGGTCTAACTACATAGTTGGTAGCAGAGCTGAGACTTTTTTTAAAAAAAAAACAATCAGATGTGCACAGCAGCATCTAGAATATATTCTTGTTTATCATTTTAAGTCCTCAGACAAATCAGGGTGGAGACAATTGAAACAATTGTTTGGATATCAATCCTTCACAAATTCATCGAGTGTTATAGAACAGAGTGACAAAATAAGCCACAGAAAACCTGCAGATCTTGCTGGCCGGTCTTCAGCAGTCCTGCTTGCTCAGACTACTGTCCTCAGTAGTTTACCCCAATCCCTTCATCCTGACGTTCAGTTTAAGGATGATAAGTTGCAGTGATATAACTCCTATTCCATATACGCCTATCCTATTAAGGTGTATCAAGTCACATATCTCTTCCTTATCTCTGCTAAACTCCAAGAAATAATAACAGCTAACATTTGTGCCAAGCACTGCACAAAGCATTCTGCATCTCATCTCATCTCATCCTCACAACAACCCTGGGAGGCAGGTGCCATTATGACTCCCATTTTACAGATGAGGAGACTGAGGCAGACAGAGGTTAAATGACTGGTCCAGTGTCACACAGCTAGTAAGCATCTGAGGTCTGATTTGAATGCAGGTCTTCATGACTCCGGGCCCAACCTTCTATTTATTGTATCACCTAGTTGCTATGCTATTACGGTAGTGAGTAAACTGTCCACAGCCTTAACTTCCTTGCCATGTTTTGACTCCTTAACTTCTTTTGACTTCACACCCACCACCATATCTATTGAAGTACCTTTCTCCAAAGTCTCCGCTGACTCCTTAGTTGGCGAATCTGTTGTCCTCTTTCTTCCGTCCTCATCGTTCATTACTTTACTGCATCATTTAACATGGCTGACGACCAGTCTTTCTTTTCCTACTCTCCGCTGCTTCTGAATCCCCTCTCTGCTTCATCTTCTCACTTATCCTGTCTAGTTCTGGAAATTTCCCAAGGTTCTATTCTAGACTCTCTTCATCTCTTTAAACTCTTCCATTGGATGATCTTACTTAAGCTCATGATTTCAATTATTCCCACTATGCAAATGACTTCAAATTCTACATATCAAACCCAAATCTCTCCCTTGACCTGCCAAGTCATGACCTGCTGGACAATCCTTCGTGGATTTCCTCCTAGGACCTCAGATTCAGTATATCTGTATCTGTTTATAGATATAGATATATATCTACATACACACACACACACAAACATATCATCTGGACCCATCCTTCCCTTCCCTCCCACTTCCATTTTTCTTTTAATCTCACTCCTACCTTCCTAGTTACCCAATTCAAAGCCTGAGTCATCATTGGCTTAGTTCATAACCTATATCTAATCATTTCCTAAGCCCTGTTGCCTCTGCCTCCATGATATTTCTCATATCTGTGTTCATATAACTATATAAACTCACATCAGCCTAGTTCAGGAGTACATCATCTCTTGCCTCAACTATTATAATAACTTCCTTATTGATAATCCTCACTCTGTTCTCTTCCTTCTGTCACACAACTTTTACATAGCTACCAAAATATTTTCCTAATTTACAGATCTTAACATATTACTCCCATCCTTAAAAACTTTCAGTCTTCCCTATTGCCCCTAGCAAGAAATATTAACTCCTTAACAATCTGCCTCCAACCTAATTTATTTCATTTTACACCTTTTCCTGCTTTCCAATCAAAGTTTATTGACTCCTCCCCAATTATATCCCCCCTCCTCACTCCATCCATTAATATGAGCCAAACCTAAAGCCTAGAGAATGCTCCCTCCTCATCTTTACTTGTCAGAACACTTTTTTTCATTGAAGATCCAGTCTGTTCAATTGCTTACAAAACCTTTCTGATGGCAGTGACTTATAAAATCATCCTTGTCCTTTGCCTAACTGCACACAATAGGTGCTTAATGCTTGTTAGCGTGTGTGCTAATCACAATAGCTGATATATAGAACTTTGTATATAACATAGAACTTTAAGGTTAAAGGCATTACTTAGTTTCTCTTATTTGGAGAGCTCAGCAAACCAGTAAGATATGTCCTATAGGAATTACCATGCCCGTTTTACAAATGAAGAAACTGAGGCACCGATAGATTAACTTCCTAGTCCATCCCATCCTAGTCATACAGCTAGTGTCATTGACAGGACAATACTTTTCTAGCTCTGAGTCCACTGCAATTTCAACTCTACTCCACCACAATTTGTTGTATTAAATCTATAGTTTCTGTGAAACATCTTCACTTATTCTGCTCATTCTGTTGGCAGTTCTTATAGAAAGCAGTCATATTTAAAGTTGTTATTTTCATTTCTGTGGCATGGGGATTCAGTCTCACAAAGGGATCCTGTGAAAAAAAATCTCCAAACTTGAAATACTAAGACAGACAGAACACAGTTCTATGACATCAGTCCTAAGACCTCCACGAGGCTGTTGATTTTGTTGCTGAAATTAAAATTTCTGAATGTCAATTAATGCTATTGGTGAGCAAGGTTCTTTTAATCAACCAATAAATTCATCACCTGACTTGGTGTTACAGGGAATTAGTGATGGTTTATGTTTTGACAGTAGTACAGTATACTTCTGTTCTGGGCCCTTTCTTCTTACCACATCATCATCATAGCTAAAGTTGAAAAAGTACAAGTTTATAAGATGGCAGCATGATAAAAGTACTAGATTTGAAGTCAGAAGAATTGAGTTCAAATCCCAACTCTGCTACTTATTAGCTGTATGACCTTAGGCAAGACAATTAACATTGATGAACCTCAATTTATTATACTTGCATACTAGGGCTAGTGTATGGTTCAGATGTAAACCATGAAGTCCTATTGGAATTTAAGCTATTAATTGTACTTAAAACATCATTATTTCCATTTTATAGATGAGTAGAAACTAAGGTTTTGAGAGATCAAATGACTTACCGAACATCACCTAGGTACTAGGTGATAGAGCCAAAATTTGATGTAAGAATTTTTTATTCTAAGTCTAGTGCCCTTTTCATTACATTCCCCACCTCTAAACGATAACTTAACGGCTCTTAAATATGCTTCCCAATGCAGGCCTATTCAGGTTTTGTGGTGGAAGCTGTGTTCAGTTGCATTCTCAATGTACGTAAGAATGGAATTACTCTAATTTTCATTATCTGGCTTTAACAGGATCTCAGCCTTATCACCAGACAAGATTTTGTGTGTTCTATTGAATAGTCATTCACATGACCATCCTTTGAAATTTCAAAACAAAACTGGATGAAATCCCATCCTAGAAGTTAGGACAATACACACTTTAGCCCTTTAGAAGAAATGAAATGCTAGAAATAGTAAGAGATAGAAATATTACACCAAGACCCTCTTACCCTCTTTCCATATCCACTTCTATGTAAATGTGTCATCGGCCAGTTCCAGGATTCCCATGTGCTTCAATGAAAGTATCTGACGTGAAATAGCAATCATGTTTATATATCTTTTCTAAATTCCTTTAGGTATTGCTAAAAATGTCTTACTCTATCCCATTCCATTAAAACCAGGATCTCAGACAAAGAAAACGTTCCTCAGTAGAGAATATCAGGCATTGGTTTTTGCTGTTATCTTTGATCCCAATTAGGGTTGAATTGCTACCAAAACCAATATTTCCATGAGTAGACAGTTTCCAGGTCACTACTACTCCAACTTCCTTCTACCAAAAATATCTATTACATCACTAGGAAAATCTAATTCTAAAGTGGTCCCATCCTGATACCAATTCCCCCCGCACCCCCTCATACACACATACTTTTTTTTTTAAACCTAGAAGACAATTTCTTAGACTAACTTTGTATTCCTCAGAAATATATTGGTAAGATTTTTACCAGTGCTTTATATATTTGCACTAGCTTTAAACAGAACACAAGATCATAATGAAAGATAAACAAAATGTGGCGTACAAAATTTATCAGGCTATACTTATAAACCCTAGTTGTAAAATGTAGAGAAACATAAAGCTATCCATTTCCAGTTTTACATTACAGAAAGGAAGAAGTAGGTGGCTATAGGATAAGTCTAGAAACAATATTTTAATGCAGGAGATGGCAACCTTTTGAAAAATAGCATGCCAAGTTTACGTGATGTTTCTTCTTGGGATGCTGGAAATTTGGGGAAAGTGAATTCCAGCTACAGTCCCTTCTGGAGAACGCAATTACACCTTTCATATGCTTCTGGAAAGGAATGTTAGCAGCAACTGGCTCCAGTGGCAATTACGAACAGTTGTCATACCAAAAGTAATAAGCACCTCCAGGAAAACCCGTGATAATAGTACAGCCCCCATAGAACAGGTCAGAGATTTAAGTTATTATATAATAGTGACTTTTTTCAGAACCATAATGGAGATTGAGAGCAAATAACCACTTTATAGCTCTAAGTAAAAACTTTCATGCTGGTTATTTACCAACAGATTACTTGGTGAATAACTGATGTCTTTGGAATTTATCAGGAGTCTCAATAGACCCTACCCTGATACATTTTCAGTTTCAGTTTTTATGATAAATATAGTTGGAATGTTGCTGGAAACAGCATAACCTGTTAAGTCCATTCCCAAGCCACTAAAATGACCTCATGTCAACCATTTCCCAGATGTTTTTCATTTAAGAAACAAAATTATGCAGACTTACAACTGTTAGCATTGACATGAATGGACAGCCAGCTCTTTCAGAATTGGAGTTTCTAGCTTCTTGGTACTGCCCCAGTTTAGCCCATTTCAGTTTCTCTCCTACACAGAATCTCTTGGCCCAGCAAGGAAACTGTGTCACATATTCTGGAACTTCTAATCTTGCTCTTATTTTGATACTCTGCACATTTTAATTTCAAACTTTTAGACTCCTCAAAAATAAATCCTAGAATCTAGGACAAGGTGTGGATAATTTTTTAGTCCAGATTTAACTAATAAAAATTTCCTGCCTATAATCCGAACTTCAAGACAAACTTTTCCTTAAACTCTGAGAACAGATAATTTGTGCGTCTTTCAGCAAATTTCAAGAAATTCTGATTTGCAGAGATACTTATAATAGTAATTACATTTCTGTATTACTCAAATTGGCATATTTTTCTCCTCACAAGAAAATAAATCAAGCTCTAATTTAGACTTTCATATCTATAATTTTGTATTTACTGAGGTCTTTGGGAGAATTAAATAAACAACCAATCAATTAGGAATAATAAATTAGAAACCAAAAGCTCATTGCAACATTCAGTTTGTTGTGCAAGGAAGTTATGCAAGAAAAGAATCAGAATAATCGTTTGAACCCTAAGGAGAACAGTCAGAACACTTTTCAGGGGCCAGCTCATTCATTCTCATTTTCTCCCATTATTTTTGCAATGACTTGTTCACCTGGTATATTTGGACTAGAAGAGAAAATCTGTAAAAAGTGGATAGCTGAAGAGCAACCAAAGCTTGGTCACCTGAAACTTAACCCTATTTAACACTGTTTCTGCAGGCTTACCATTTTTGTGCACTCTACCTTATATGGGCCCATACCCTATTATCCACTCTCTACATACATGCTCTTTTTTAGAAGGGATTCATCCATTAGATTTGTTAGTCAACAGCTCAGTCAATATGTACAGATGCATGAGTGCAATATTGACCTACTGTAAACTTTTCATTAAATTGGTATGGATTGTTCTGCTACCACATTGCACACTCTCAGAACATTAGCCATCACTATCAGTTACTGTGAATTAGTGGAATACAAAACAATTTTAGGAACAGCTTAAGCAAACCATAATTAAGGAGGTAAGATTTTCTCTGACACCAAGCATGTATACATGTACACACAAACACACACATGCACAGTTCCTGAGATCAAATGCAGCATCCTACCCATTATACCACACTGTCTCTGCAGTAACCTGGTAACTGGCCAAAGAGATTTTGACAAGCTTTTCCAAACTCAGAAATGGGGGTGACTACCTTCTCTGGTCTTGCCCTGCCTCTTCTCAATTCCATAATTCACTATTATTAAGCATCTCTTATATACACTACTCTAAATTTCTGTTTAGGTCATCCTGAAAAATGACCGTAAACAGATAAGGGAAAAGGACAAGAAAAGTTCAGTAGCAGGCCCATGTAAAGAGCACCATGTAACCATGTGAATTTTTAAGTTAACCAAGAAAAAATTTCACTGTCCATGACCTATCTGAGTTTTATTCAAACTCTCTGTAAGGAATATAATCCTCTGGAACTAGGAAACTAGTCAAAAACTAAAATAATTGGCCAATGGTGAAATGAAATGAAGGCCATTGGTGGTCTAAAAGAGTGACATCCTTTGTCTGTATTCACAAAGACACATTGGGCTTCATTGAGCTAACATTTTGATGAGAGATATTCATCTTCCCCAGATTCTAAGACAAATCTTGGTTTACTTAAAAAAATTTTCTTTTCAAGTACAATCTGAGTTCGACATTGAGTTTTCCCTACAAGAAATGAGGGTCTAGGCTGGGAAGAGGTAATAGGCATGGGGAGGATGTATAACTAGGGATCATTAAGAGAAGTCATAGAGCAGCAGAACAAGCAATTGGAAAACCAGTCCTACTGTTTAATGTCATTTTTTTTAACATGGGATTCATTAAAACCTGGGACGCTCCCCTGGTAAATAGTTCAGATTTACAGATACTATTAATCCTTTAGTACTGGCAATAAATAAATAGATTGAAAATGACATCCATGGGAAGAAGGTAAAAATGGACTTTGGGGACAGTTCAGTAAGACAATGCCCTCAAAATGTTTTTTCTCAGTGGCAAAGGAGGGAAGACATGCTTTCTAGAGAGTAATTCTCTCACCCCTCTCCACCTCATTTGAAGATAGGGAAACAACGGAATATTGGCTGTCCAGGAAGCAGCTGCTGTGGTTCGTTTTCTGTTTTACACCCTGATTTTTTTTTCTTGTCAGCTGCAATATTCTGCCAAATCATAGATGGGAATTTTTTAATCACAAACCACTAACCTCAAACCACAACCAACCTATGTCAGATTTCAGGAGGTGCTCAAAGCCCAGAATGTGTTAGTAATACTGAAACTATTTGCAAAATGCTGCCAGCTTTGTCATATCCATCCTGAAAATACAGAGCACATTTTTGGCACATTTGACACACTGGGATGATGATAATGCTAAAAATAAGTACTAATGGTTCCCATTTATTTAATAAGGTATGATTTAAGTTGTTTATTTCATTTATACCAAATAGTCAGGAAATCTTTGATCCACACCTGGAAGAGACCTTTGAGGTTATATAGTTTAGCCCCCTCATTTTACAGATAAAGAAACAGAGGCCCAGGGAGGCTAAGTAACTCACACAAGAGGTAACTTAACCAAGACTATTAGATGATATCAGTCAGTGGGGAGCAAATACAAACTATGTCCTCAAACCACTTATTTATTACTTTTAAACTATATTCCACTCATAACTTCCAGATAGAATTTACGAATGGAAAAAGCAGCTCTGATTACTTATAAGATTTAACTATACTCCAGACAATAAAGGCATACTTTTGCCTGAGCAAAGTTCAAGACTTCATTTAAATCTGGAAGAAAGAAAGATAATTTTCATCCCACAAGTAGGGCCTGCACCATCCCCAAAAGACCAGAGCTAATGGGGTCCACCTACAGGACTTGCATAGGTCATTAAGAAGTAAGGCTGGGCTAAGCCTAGAGATGAAAAAATAAGGGCTGAAGAGGGGCCTGAAACATAGTAAAGGTGAAAACATGTAAACTCCACTTAGTGGCTAATAAGAGGTCCTAACACAAAGTCAGAACTTCATAAATGCTTTTTCTATTCATTTTTCCATGGAATAGAAGGAAGATAGAGAAAGGCAGACATGAGTTTGATGTGAGGGAATATTTCTTAACAATTAGAGAGATCTAAACTAGATGGCTTTTCCCCCTCAACTGATATCTCCAGGTGAAGTCTAGATATTCTCTTAATAGTATATTGTAGAAGAGATTTTTGTTCAGGTATAGGTTGCACTAGATGGCCTCTGAAATCTCATTGAATTCTGCGATTCTTTGAAGCCCAAATTAGCTTTCTCTGAGATTGTTCATGATCCAGATTGCCTCTGATATCCCATCTCACTATACCACACTTCCACATTCATATAATAGAGAGCTTCCAGCAACTCCAAAATGTTATAGACCAATTGCTGATCTAGATCTGTGGAGGAAGTCGCCACACTGGATGTTTGTTACTGAAGTCTCCCATCTTCCCCCTAAAAAAGTGCTGCATATCAATGAGCTATCATGATTTTATTAATGTAAGGTGTTCTTACTGATCTTTCTTTTACTTAGAAATAGGACTAAACAAATTTTGCATAGGGAACAGTAGCCATTTTTTGGGTGACAGAAATGGAAGGATTTGCATTAAAGGATAACAGGAAATGAGGTCAGTGAGAAAGGGAAATAAATTGATCAAGGTCATTAAAGATGAACTCAGAGGATGTTGCATTTGACCCAGTGGCAGCCAGTGCTGTGGGTTTTCTAAGAGAAGAGTGACAAGATGTAAATAGCATGTGAGAAAGATTATTCTAGCAGCTGTGTGTAGGATGGTTTGGAGGAGGGAGAATCTAGAGGCAGCAAAGTCAATGATAAGACTGTTGCAGTAATCTGACCATGATGTGATGAGGGCCCAAATTCTAAGGCATTAGCTGTGGAAAGGAAAAAGAAGGGCCAACTGGATATTAGGGGCAATATAGAGGCACCAAAAGTGAACTCATTGAATGATGCTGATAAAATGGGATGCAACTGTATTATCCCTCTTCATGAAGGTCACAGATTTCCCCACTTGGGGAACCTACAGCCAAGGATGATTGATCTTTGCTTATATAAAGCACTGACTCCTTACTAGAAAGAATCATATTTTCCAGATAAATGACATATCTGCAGGGGATTACTGACAACTCTCTGTGAGAAAATAACTATAACTCATAATTTAGCCCAGATAAGCCTAGTGGTAAATAGATAAGTTAACCAAGATTCAAATTATGAATGTATTTATGAAATCAAAATTCATCCTTTTCATCAAGGATGAATATCTACCTTTGAAGTAAATGTTGAAAATGTTTCTATCTCCATCTTACAGATGGGGAAACTGAGACTCAGAGAAGCTAAATGACTAGCTCTGTCACCATGGGCAAATCACTGAACCTCTCAGCCTCAATTTCCTCATCTCTAAAATAGGGATAATAAAGATTGTTTTGAGAGGCAAATGAAATAATGTGTATTTAATGTACTATGTAAATTCAAGCTGTTATTATTATAGAATGGTCACAACTCTTCAGTGCTGAGAGCCAAGACTCCATCATAAGCATCTATTAGCATATCAGAGGCACTCCAGTAGTTTATTCCCATGGATTCTTAGTTGAATAGCATCTGTTAAAATAACATTAACTTCTCTTGCAATCTCAGAATGCCCCCCACAGTGTACAAACAATGAATTCAAACTGGATCCCTTATGTAGCGGATCATAATAACAGGAGACAAGCTCTGAGATCAGCAAGGATTTAAAATCAAAAGAATTTTCTGACTATAATGTACTGAAGTAGATTGTGGAATCTCCTTTTTACAGGGTCTTAAGGTGAGGCTAGACACCTTTTGTTCTTGAAACACATAAGTGAAAGATATCATGGTACAATGGAGAGAGAACTGGATTTTGACTGAGTTCAAATCCCACCTCAGACGCTTACCAGCTTTGTCATTCTGAGAAGGTCACTTAGTTTGTCTGAGCCTTAGTTTCATCATCTGTAAAATGAGGGGGGTTGAACTAATGACCTCTGAGGTCCCTTCCAAAGATGTATGAGTCTGTTTTTTAAAATTTGTTGATGCAATGGAAAGGAGTCACCAATAAAAGCAACTCAGAAATGTAGCCATCTAACCCAGTGTTAGACAGCACTGTTGTTCAAGCAAAGCCTGAATTTGTTCAGTGGAGGGGCACTGGAACATACCAGTTAGTCCCAATGGATGGGAGTCAGAATGATGTGCTAGGAAGATTACTTGAAGAGGCTCTTACATTAGAGAAATTATGGTTTTCATTGATTTCTGAGTTTTGGGATCAATTTTATATATTATATACATGCATTACAATCATATACTTTTGTTATTAGAAATTGTGTAGTATTAGAAAATAAAAAAGTAAGAACAAGAAGTAGTTTTAAAATCATTTTGAGAATTATACCTGAGAACCAAATCATAGAGACAGTAAAGCCAGATTAATTTTGTAGCATCTGTGGAAACCAATGGGGCCACTGAGTTATGTTTCTAAGGGGGGTAGTTTGAGTTTTGTTGTTTTGGTTTTTTTTTAATGGGAAGACAACACCATAGTTGACTTTTCCTAACATTTTATGTTTTATATTTCAAAGATCACTGCCTGCTAGAAGAAAATCATCTTTTTTTCAACCTTATTTTGCATTTCTCTGAGAATTTTTCCTTCTCTCTCCCTTTTATTTCCTTTCAGGATGATGGCCTCCCTGAGAATGAACATCAGCTGTCAGTAGCTGGAAAGATAAAGAAGCATTTCAACACAGGCCCCAAACCCAACAGCACAGCAGCCGGGGTTTCTGTCATAGCAGTAAGCATCTGAAATACACAACTTGAACATTTTAAAAGGAGCCTGAGAGACAGGCTCTCCTAAGGAGACTCCTCCGCCAGTAGACATCAAATTGGGTCATTTCTTTAGACAGCTCTAGCACTTAATGCAACAGAGGACATTCTGGTTTCTGAGATGTATTGGATACTTTTTGCAGATGATTTTTCCCTGTAAGGCACATCATTAGCCAACACCTCCAGGGTGTCCTGCAGTATACAGCCATTTTATAATTCATTTTTAAGCAAAAAATTATCCCCCACACTGGACTTTCCACCAAGATAAGTTTTTTTACTTTGATGTCCTTCTGCCAAGACCCAAGGGGGTGAGGGGGAAGCTGAGTGAGAAGACATTTCAGGGAGAAACTAGCAAAAAAGAAAAAGCTCACTAAAGCTAGTTGTGCCGGGCATAAATGATATCCAGTAGAATGTTTGTGCAGTGAAATTTTCAGTGAAAAAATTCAAATGCTGTGAACACCAAAAGGAGTCCCAATGGCTTGTTGCTGCTTAGAAATTGTCATTCTGATGGTTGAAACTCTTTTAGTGTTTACCATTTTTGAATGCTGCCATGCAAGAATTTTTTTTTCCTTTTGCATACTTTTAGATATACATGACACACAATTTGATAGCAGCTCTAGGCAAAGATTAAATTGGACAGAGAAATAAGGAAACTTCATACTTGTTTGTGTCACATTCTAGTATAAATATAGTCAAGTCCCAAATTATTGGAATTTCTACCATTTCATATTTAAAAAAAAAAACTTTCTAAATTTCAGTGGCACATTCAGTATGAAAATAAACACTGATGTGTTTTTCCTTTCCTGGGATGATACGTAGGAAAGAAGTTGATAGTATGATGTATTAAGTTTGAGAGTATGCATGCTTCTGAACAGTGCCCATTTTTGTAAGAATAAGCCTGAGTTCTTAAATATATCTCTGGGTGTTTTTAGCTTTGAAAAAAATTCTCCTTAATCTTCAGTAAAATGGTTGAGCATGAGATAAAGTTAAAGAAAACGAAATACCACACTAAACACGAGTCTTCCATATTTGATTGCTTCTCAGTGTTTGTTCCAAACTTCCATCAATTACAGATGGCACATATGTACACTTTCTCATCCTGTTCCCACTTTCATGTTTCTCAGCTCAACCCTTTCCATGGTGGGTTAAATCAGCATGAAGTAAACTTAACTCAAGGACTAAATCTGGCTCATAAGGGCGAACTGGTTGTACTGAAAAAATGCATACTCCTCAGATGATCCTTCAGTATTACAAGGATTTCAGATTTCCAGCTGTGCTTCTTACCTTTTCATTTCAGTTTTTCATAAAAAAAAAATTGCCTTAGTGCAGAAGCATATTGTCCCTCTTGTTTTCTGTGCTCCTCAGCTTTCTGTCTTTAGTTAGTATTGCCAATATATTTTTAAAAATAATTTTAGAATAATGTCCATAATATTCTCCCAGCACTGAAATTTTGCATACCCATTTTTCATTTGAAATGCAAGCCTATTTATTCTAAAATGATTGGAATTTTCTTTTGATACGGGCCATCAGCTCATTTTTCCATGACAAATACTATTCCACTGCTCTTTCAAAGGAATCTCAGCTTCTAGAAATGATGCTTTTCATTGCCTATTATTTTCTTTTGGTTTCTTTTCTGTTTTGTTTGGTTTCTTGGTTAAACCTTCCTCAGTTGTTCACAGTAGTAATGGCAGTTTTGTAATGTCTAAAGATAGCAGCATATCTTTTCCATTGATGGACAAAGAACTAATAGGGTGGAATGGGGACTTCCATTTTTGGTTTAATCTGGAGAAATTCTGGACTCTTAGCCAAAGAGATTTACTAATCTTCCACATAAGCAGTGTATAAAGATAACACATGTTTACTATAAAAGAATACTGGGTGCATTGACATAATTTTTTCCAAATATTATGACTAGTGTGATTATAAATACCAATTTATCAGTTCATCAGTAAACACTTTACTTTCCAAAGGGAAAGTATACTTATAAGTTGCATATAGGTTGGGCAATGCTGAGTAAGGGTGATCTACTTAAACAGCTTTAAATTATGTGTTATTATTATAACTTAAATCTTCTTTTAAATAATTTTCTACTAACATCTATAAATTACTAGAAGTCCTTTGGAGAAAATCAATTTAATATTTTAAAAAGCATATTACAAAGTATTGGTGTAAAGCTCCATGGCTATTTTTAAGAAAAATAGAGAATGCCAGACAGAACTCATATTTATGTAATAAGCCGCTTAGCCATGTCTGTATGCTGGGTGCTAGTAGTGAGTATATCATATATACTTCAATCCTCCCATACATATGTGCACATCTGTATTTCAGAGGAGGTATAGGCAACCTGACTAGTAGAGGAAAGAAAATTTTCTGATGTAGCATTGGGCAAGTCAATGAATTCTTTAAACCATCTTTTCCATTTTTTAAAAGAAGTTACCCTACACTTCAGATGGTGGCATAATGAAAAAGTATCCTAAATATAAAGTACTGTCCAGCTAAAATTAAAGCTTAAAGGAGTAATGCTTTGGTAATCCAGTCCCCCTATCATTTCTTTAACCACCATTATGTGCAAGGTACTGTGTTTAGAACTGGAAACAAGCATAATATAAATTGGAAGGCAGAATAAATGTCCTTTGCTAGTGCTTTTTTAGTAAGTCTCATTGATATTGAATTTATAATATATTTTGTTTTGTTTGCCCTTGGATTCCCCATGCCCTCCGCCAACAGGAGATGGCAGCTTTTCTGTAGCTTCTAGTTTTGGACAGTTTCTTGGGACACCAAAAAGCCAAGTGACTTAACAAAGTCTTGTTGGTGGCAGAACTCAAACTCAACTCTTACCGACTCCAAGGCCAGCCTTGTATCCATTATACCATGCTGCCTCTCACAATTGAATTATTTATCTAGCTAAATGCTGAGAAGTTCCTTCTTCAGTCAGTATTAACTTTTTTAAAAATAATTTTTCCATGGATTTCAGCGCATAAAGATATTTAGTCAGAATATGCTAAGTAGCTTTGAACCCAAATGGAATGTCTAGTTTGGCATAGCATTTTCCTTGTCATTTATTCATTGCCAACATGTTATTTAAAAAATTTCCAGTTTCATTCTATTGATTTTCTATGAATTATACAACTTAGTCCTAAGTATCTTCAACCCATTCCCTTCCCAAGTTTCTTTTTTCTTGGGTTAGGGCGTACTGGCCACAACTTTCCCAGAAATTATTACTCTAACTTTTTAAAGTTTCAGTCGGAAAAGATAGCAATCTAAGGTGATCATTGGTTTAAAAAAAAAGAAAGAGAAAGTTGAGGTAAGGTGGCCAGAAGCAGGGATGGTGAAGCCTTTGCTGATGCCCCTTGGTGACAGGCATTACTTTGCACCCTCAGCGCCTTGCACATAGTGGAAACTCAGTAAATAAGCATAGAATTGAATTGGGGGAGTGGGGTGGAAAAGAATGTTTCCCTCCAAAAAATGAATTGGTGCCTTTAATTTGGACTGGTGCCTCTCATCCCTAAATTAAGAGATTGAATTACCATTTTTCTATTGAAAAAGCTGTTTCTAAAACAATAGAAATATTTTTGTACTCTCTGACCATATTTCTTCTGTAAGGCAGCAAGAAAAGGGGATTTCCTTGATTACCTTTGCAATAAACATACTTCAGTATTCAAGGCAGTCATTCATTTCAAGAGTACAGTTAATTAGGCATTCCGCTTTCCCCGCTGTTGGCCTTTCTTGTTTGTGGTGTTAAACCCTTGTTGGGTTTTTTCTCTTTCTTCATTATTAAGGCCAAAGAAAAGACTAATTCCACGAGTTTCAATTGTATGAAGCCCATGATTTTGGCTTGGGGAGCAGTGGCCCAGACTGAGGCCCACAAGAACCAAGTAGCACATTTCTGAAGAGAGATGCTGCCCTGATAGCTTCAGGTCAGCCAAGGACTCTGGGGAACCAACCGCTGCTGCCTTTCCTAAGGCTCCCCACTTTCCGCCTCCCAGCCCCAGAATGCCATTGTCTGGAAAAGGGACTCTCACAGCCTTCCCAAGGAGTTAAGCTGTGACAGAGCAAAACAAGAGACCAGGGAGGGGTGAACAAAGGATTATTAAAATGCAGTCTGGGGACGTAGACTAGAATTGGAGATGACATTTTAACAGTGGACTTTTCTTGGGCTAAGGGAGGAGAGGCTGCAGGCTTTATTAGATTTGCTGAGCTTGGTGGAGGACCTATGACAAAGCTTTCTCTTTCAATTTATTCTTCCTCAGTTATTACTGTTTATCATTTTAACCTCTAATCTCCATAGTACCTAAAAGAAAATTTTTGAATTTTCCTTATGCAAATAGGATAGTTCAGGCTAATTGAACAAACCTCTACTAATCATCTAAAAGAGTGCCATCAATGAAGGGGAGAAAGGCAGCAATAGGGCTTCTCCCCTATTAGCGGGCTCACATTGTCCTCCATTGGCCAGTAGGTGGCATTAAAGACCTAGCTCTCTCCAAGCTATGAAGCCATACACACCCTCATTTTCCCCACGAGAAATAACCTTTGAATTTTTCTAAATGAAACAAAGTGTACTTTTTAAAAATTTAAGCTTAAATCTTAACACTCGTAATGTGGACACTAGGTAAAATGTAATTTATAGTCAACATGCTAAATGGCCACCATGGTACGACTAGCACAATTTTAAAAATATCTTTGCGAATTTCTAGTTGGAAACTGTCATCAGCCTTGCACCAATACTACATTTTAAATAAAGCATGCAGGAGCTTTTCTCTAAGGAAAAGAAATGGAAGCTATTGCCTCCTCTGTGGAGACATGGAGGAGGAGGAGAGAAGAAAGCCAGAATATTTTTGTTATGAAATACTTTTTCATGAAAGTAGGTTGTTGCTTACTCTCTACTGGCCCAGTTGCTAGTCTGCTGTTATTGGATGATCAAAGACTCCTGACAAGAGATAAGACCCCCAAACGGACTGCTTTAAATATATGCATATGTAGATATAGCTGAATGGACAAATACTTTCATTTCCTTTGTCCCTTTTTGTCACAGGGAAAATGTGGTGAATGTTTTGTGTTGTAGCTTTGGACTTCAAACTATTATTCAGATTCAGGTATAAAGGAGAAAGCTCCTAGTCATGGCCAATTGACCCAGCTTTTGAAGGTTAATACTAAAAGAAAGGAGAAAAGACAGAAATTAGAGTTACTATGATTGACGGGGCTCCAGAACCCGATTCTTTTCATCATTTCACATTCCATGATTATGAAATAGTTCCATTTAAGCCTGGGGGCTTGCGTGTGTGTGTGTGTGTGTGTGTGTGTGTGTGTGTGTGTGTGTACACTGTTGTCTTAGGTGGGCTAGAGCTGATTTCATTATTAAGGTTCCTCATTTAATTGGAATATGTGATTTTCTATTCTCTTTCCATAGTGAAGAGCCTTTGATATATTTTCAAGTGAGTTATGTTATTAGATATTCAAATGAATGAATTATGAGTACCTGTTTTAGGATCTATTTCAATTCAGAGTAATTGGTTTCTAATTTGCCAGTATCTATAGAAGAGGCTAGTTTCTTCTTTCTATTTTTTAATTTCAAATGTATACAGTATTTGATCGTGTTAGCCACCTTTCTGATATAAAATGTGTGCACTAAATGAGGAACGGCTTGGTCTGGAGTCTTGATTCTTTAGCACAATGTCGATCCACTGAGTTGCCCCATTTCTCTCTGCTCAGCTGGACCACGGGTTTACCATCAAGAGATCAGGGTCTTTGGACTACTACCAACAACCAGGAATGTATTGGATAAGGTATGAGATGGTGCAGCTCCAACAGTCAGTGTTTCCATGGCAACGTGCTGGCAGTCTCCATTAACCAGTTCCTTCAGTGGATAAACATGCTTTTGATTTGTTATCCAGTCCATATGCTGCTTTATCAGTTTCATTTTAATCTTGATTGAGATGCCACACCCCCTCATTCCTTTTCTTCACCCATTATTCACACTGACATTGCCAGCTTTCTTTCCATTGCACATGCTCAGTATCAATTTTCCTTCCTGTTAAAAGGACAGTATATTTAGTGTTAACGCCAAAGCATTTTCCCCTCCGTTGCTGGTTAAAGCATCTGTTTGTGACGTTCTTCTGTCATTTAACAAGCGAAGGAGCAGGAGTGCCTTAGTCTGTCTTCTTCTCTTCTTGTACAAAATGTAGAATTATATACTGTCATTTTAAACCATCAAGCACAATCTTTACCGTAGACGGAACAATGCATTTGCACATTTAGTACTAGAAGCTCTTCAAAGTACAATGAGTTAAACAATGCATTGTGTGTGTTGGTAAGCTTGTGTTTTTCAAACCCTCCACATTTTTTGTTACCTTTTTTCTTTTTGAAAACCCTCTGTGTAGTAGCTATTGCATGATTTTTATTTGAACATTTTGTAACTGTCAGGGGTTGATTATTTTAGGTGACTTGATCTTTTCAATCAAAGGGGATTCTGGGAGGTATTAACTTTAAAAAAAAACTGGGTTAAGAATTCTGCTGAGACAGATATTCTTAGAATCATTTTCTATGCCAGGCACTAGATCTGGCATTTCCTTCAAGGGGCTATTTGCTATTTATGTTCCTCTAAGTGGTCCAGGAGGAGGATTGGCTTTTGATGGCTTGAGAAACTAAATGAGAATCCCTGGTGAATATTATTCTCCTGTACCTCTTTTTAATGGAAGTAGAAGGATATCCATAAAAAGCTATAAAATATCTAAGTTCAATACCAGCTTTGTATTTATGTAGCAAAGTATTCATCTTCAAATGTTTGCAGGATTGTCTAATCTGCCTGACCTCTTTTCATGAATTAGATGACACCAATCTCACCTAAAAATAGAAGCCCTGCTATCATTTTTACCTCCAAGTGATTACCACCAACTTTCCCTCCAAAATTAAATAGACAGTCTAACCAGGGAGCTTCAAAGAACAATAAAAGGCTCTTTTGACAGACAATCGGAAAAACACTCCAGTCATGCCTACTTCATAATTTAAAGCAAAAGAGACACAATAATCTTTTTTCCATTGGTCTTTCAATGAAGTGTTATTTGCCCCTCATGGGCTAATATGCCCATATGTCAATGCATTCTTTAGTCAGTGAAGTGAAGTAGCTTAAATAGATGTGAGGAGAGCATTGCTTTAAACCATTTTTGTTTTCTGGTGAATTCACTTGTGAGTTCACTATGCTCCATCACTATTCCTTTAAACTTGGTACTTGGAAAGATAACATGTCTGTGTTTAACTGCACCTAAATTTTCCCTCAAATGCGTTAGCAATTCATAGGAGAGAAATAGACAATCAATTTTAAAGAGGAGTACAACCACTGTTTAAAAAAGAGAGAGATGGTATATGTGTGTGTGTATATATGTATATATACGTATATATATATATGACCAAGTGTATAAACAGAAATCTTGCTAGTTCCAGAGAGAGTATAAGCTTCCAGCACCTGAAAATCAATATTAATAACCAAGTACAGCATGCTATTTCTAATAGATCTTTAGCATCACCTCGATTTGGGATTGGGGGGGGGAGATAAAGGGCAAGAGGAAGTCACCCAGGAAATAAATAAATAGTATAATATAGAAGAGGCCATTTGACTAAAATGCTTGTAATGATTTCCATCAGCTGACAAAATGACACATCCTTGAATAATGGGCTAGAGCAGATGGGTGATAATCTCTTTTTTCCACCATACATAAACTGCTCAGTTTTCCAGCTGGGGGCAGTAACAACAATGTTTATAGTTAATGCTGTTCTAAACAGTGCACCCAGTGTGTAAAGCTAAATTGGGAAAATGATGCTAAAAACTCATAGGCAAATATGCTTAATTAGGAAGTTTTATAAGGCTGTTTAGCCACAGAGCAAATGCTGGATGGGAACTGATTGCAAATGCTTGCCTTTTATCTCGATGGAAGTGGGAGCATTTGTCTAACCACCATGGAAGCCAAGTTTCTAACATAAACAATCATTACAGTAAGAACATTTTCACTCGGTGATTGTTATGTTTACAAGTGCTTGTGGCTGTTGTAGACTTCTATAAGCAAAACACCAGGGAGTTCATTCCTACTCTTTGATAAACAGCTCACATCACTGCACATGGTGTGCAATCATCTCCTCTGTATGCCCAGAATTTGAATTCTCCCCTCATTTACTTGTTGGTAGATGCAGGGGAGAACCATTTCCCTATTTTTCTGTCTACTTCTACTCCTTAATGGAGCACCTGGCATTGTTTCGTGTTAGGAGCTGGGTGAGCCTTAGCTGCAGTATAACTCCTCAAATTAACCCCAGAGACCTTTCTTTCCCCTGCTCATAGGCTAGACATCACCCCTGTAATGAGCTTCTTGTCCCGTTTCTGGACTTTTGATGTTGAAATTGTCACCATGTTCCAGGACTGTGGAATTACTAAAAGAGAGAACATTTCTGTTCTGTTACATTTTCCCCTGCTTGAGAATATTCTGAGAGAGAGAGAGAGAGAGAGAGAGAGAGAGAGAGAGAGAGAGAGAGAGAGAGAGAGAGAGAAGTAGTCACACACATTTATATATCTCTCAAGTAAAACTGACACCGTGGCAGGTGGTGTAGCCTGGTAATGGAGTGGTATTATAATGCACAGTGTCTTCAGCATGCAGAACAGCAAAAATACAAGAATCCCAGCAACCCAATTAAATGAAGCAGATATAAAAATAAGACACAGACAGAACCATTAAATGAGATCAAAACACTGATGGTAGTTCAATTCCTAAATATATCCCCAGCAAAATGTGTGTCTTATATTGGTGGATTATAGTAAAATACAATTGATGAGGCTGGGCTAGAGCAGTAGTGTGTCTTTTTTGTGAGGCTATTAAATGTTGTCATGCTCTGTTGTTAAAAGGTATGGATGGGGTCAAGAAAAAATGCATCTTACCCTGTGCAACTTTTAAAGAGTAGTTCTCGTAAAGCAGCGTGAATTTGCAGCTTTACAAAAGAACAGATCTATGGCCAGCTCTGTTGCCAGCTACTGGACATCCAATCCCAAGTCAAAAAGTTGCAATGAACTATTTGCTTTGGACTTCTTTAGCTCTTTAGGAAAGGAGCTCCCTGCTGAATGTCAGAGCACTGCTGGAAAGACAGATGCCTCTGCATGAGCACGGGCACTTCCCAATCTCCCTCCCCTGGGACTTAATCTGTAACAGGAAGTTTGGGGGCTTTAATCTTGGCTCCCTGGAAAATGGAGAGTTGGAAGAGACTGGTGGGGGCCGCTGCTTTCTAAGGAAGCATTAACTTTCAAAGTCAAATTATGGCTCTAGACAAAGTCTCAAGACAGGGAGAAATGTTTAGTTTTGCAGCTGTGCCTTGATACTGAAAAGCTAGTTATTGGACTGAGATGCCTAAAGGGGTCAGAAGCACCACTTATTGCAACTTACAGGGCCTTGAATGTTCAATAAAAGAAATACTGGAATGGTGAGACATCTGCATTGCATTTTAACAAATCAAATAGGTTACTCACAATTTTCTGAGAGCCCTTCTTTATAGGGATCCCAGTAATTTGAAGATGTCTTTTCTTTGAATTGTGTGTTGCTAGGGCCAATCAGTTGCCATGGGAATCCAGATCTTAATCCTTTGGGCGTAAGTACTATGTATCTGAAAATACTGTGTTTTTCAATGAGATTCTTGGTTTCCTATTATTGATTCAAAATTGCCTCGAATCATCTGTGATTTTCAGCTGTGGATCAAACTTTGCTTTCTTCTCTGAGATTTAAAAGCAAAATGTCAGACTTTTTGTTTATTTTTTTGTGCATTTTTTAACATCCACAGAAATGGCTTGTCTAATGGCACAATAGAGCCTGTATCAAAAGTGTTCTTGTAGAAAAAAGCTCATCATGTTATCATTATGAAATGATAGTAGCAAATGCCAAAGAACACGTCCATAGAAATTAGAATACTGTCATTTCGTTAGAGAACTTTTTGTCTCCTCCTTTTAAGTAAAACCTCGATTTCCCCGTGGGGTTCTACATCCCTTACAATTCTCCAGGGCTGGTTACTCCTTGTTCTATTTTACAGGACTTACCGGCAGGAGGAAGGGTTGACATACTTCTCATTCCCTAAAGGCATATTCACACCATTTTCCCTAAATAGGCTTTCCTCCTTCAGAATTCTTGTAATTAATGCACCCTCTCCCCTTCTTTACTGCTATCATTTGTCAGCCTCTAGGTTAATATCTTCCCTTTTTCAATGACTTGAGCACATTGGATAATATTTTCTCTCTACCCTATCCCCAATCTGTCTCATTTCCTGTCATCCCACAAAATGTAAAATGTACGTTGGTAACCATTTTTACTATGCTTACTCTCATAGCCATTCACCCAATTTGATTTGAATAGCCATTATCTCCAACCTATTTTAACCCCACACCAGCATGTTTATTCCCAAGATGTTATCATCCCTCATAAGTATCCCTGGATAATACAATAGGATTCTGAGCTTTGGGATTTAGTTCTACTTCTTTTACCACTACCATTCCTTCACTCATATTCCTTATTTTTCTCCTTCTTAGTAAACCACTGGTCCCATGGTTCCTTCCTGTTATCCCAGTCTGTCTTCTCTACTCTGGTTTTCACTTGCCTCCCTATTAATCTTCAATCTCACCATCAACTATTCCAGTAATCCATTGGACAGCCAGTCCAGAATGGCTTGCCACTTGTCTTCCTGCCATTCTTAATCTACTCATCTTTAACCTAGGCAGTAACTACCATTTTATTAAGTCCATGCCCACCTCAAACTACTAAGTCTTGCTAGAGAAAGTCACATAATCAGGCTGATTTCATCCTTTCTAAATTGATGCTGTAGAGCCTTAGCTGTTCTAAACTATTAGTCCAACACTAAGTGTTTATTAAAGTACCTACTATGTGCAAAGCATCCTAAAGGGTGCCAGGGATACAAGTCCAAAAAATGAAACAATCCCTACTTAGAAGTAGCTTATGTTTCTAATTCTCATATATCTAAGTAGATATAAGTATCAACAGCGTAAATATAAAGTGAATAAATATATATACATATATATATACAAAGCAGTTAAGTACAAAGTGTTTGGGAAGGCATTTAGCAGTTGAGGACATCTGGAAAGGCTTTATGTAGAAAATGGTCTTTTGAGCTATTTCTTAAAGGAAGAAAGAGACTCTATGAACTAGAGGTAAGGAGAGGTTGAATTCTAAGCATGTGAAATGGCCAGAGGTTGGGGATTAGGGTAAAAGTTAGGTTGGGTAATGGAGGGCTTTAAGTGGGGGGAGGGTGTTTGGGTTTTTTTTTTATCCTAGAGGCAATAAGAAGCCACTGGACTTGATTAAGGAAGTAACAGGAACAGATCTGTGCTTAAGGAAAATTAGCAATAGAGTGTAGTGTGGACAGGAGTAGGGAGGAATTTAAGGCTAGAAAATCAATTAGAAGTTTGTTTCAATAATTCAAGTGAGAGGTGATAACCACCTGAACTAAGGTGGTAGCTGTGTAAATGGAGAGAACAGAATGGTGGACGAATGACTGTATATATGACATTCAGAATAGTAAGGAGTCCAGGAAAATACTAAGGTCACAAACCCAAGAGACTAGAAAGATGGTGATACATTCAGCAGAAATAAAGAAGTTTAAACAGTGGGAGAGGATTTGAGGAGGGGGATATTAATAAGTTTGCGATATCTGGGACATTCAAGTGGAAATGTCTAATATGCCCTTGTTACTGTGAAACTCAAAGTCAGAGGAAAGACTGGGTCTAAATCAGGGCTTGGGAAACTAAATCCTCAAGGCCACATGTGGCCCTCTGTGAAATTTGGATTCAGTCAAAGGGCCATACTTAAGGACCTAAAGGGCTAAGTGTGGCCTTGAAACCACAGGTTCCCCACCCCTCATCCAGTTATATAGATCTGAGAGTCATTCATATAGTTAAACTTGTGGCTGTTGTTGAAGTAAGACGGAGTGTGTAGAAAAGGTTACCAAGAGAAAAGTGTTAAGGGCAGAACTTTGGGGAACACCCACACTTAGGAGGCATGATATGAATGACAAGTCAATAAAAGAGATTGTAAAAAGTGGTCAGGCAAGAACAAGGCAAATTAGGAAAGAACAGTGTTATGAAAAAGAGGAGAATGGTTGTGAGTTATGAAGGCTGGGAAAGAACCATCAGATTTGGTAATGAAGACCTGGCAGTAACTTTGGAGTGATTTCCGTGGAGTGATGAGATCAGAAGGCATATTGCAAAGAGTTAAGAAATGCAAGGAAAGGAAGTGGAAGCAATAAGTAGAGACAAATTTTTCCAAGAAGTTTGGCTAGGAAATGAAGGAATGATATAGGATGATAGCCTGAGGAATGGTATGATTTAATAAAGGTATTTTATGGATGGGAGAGATTTAGGTGTACTTGAAGGCAGTAGAGAAGAAACCAGAAGCTGAAGCTTTGAAAGAGAGAAAAGCAGTAATCAGGAGATACAATTAGCTGGAGAAGACAAAAAAAGATAGATATAAACAAGTGTAGAGAAGTTGACCTCGGCAAGGGAAATGGCTGCTTCTTTATCAAAACCTAGAGGAAAAGAAGATATGGTAAGAGATAGTAATAAGGGGTTTTGAGATGAAGAAAATGGGGAAAAGAGGAGCCTCAAATTTTCTTTTAGCAAAGTAAAGGCAAAGTCCTCAGCTGAAAGGTAGGTTCAGGTTGGGGGACTTGTGAGGAAGGGGGAAAAGTTTGGAAGAGCTTCTGTGGAGATCAAGATAGGGAATCAATTAGAGAGGACTACCTTGATGTAGTGAGGACCCAACTAAGGTTGGATCCCATCAGTTTATGATGTTCCTATTCAGTACGATTGTGAGACTTAACTCTACTTGCATTCAGCAGCTAGTGAGAGCAGAGGAGGGTGGTGGACGCAATGCAGAACTACGGTTTGGCAAGAGATAAGTGGTGCAAGAACATGGGGTTAAGGAATTTGAGAGCAGAGGACAGTGTAGAGTTGAAATAACTCTTTATTGGATTGAGATTGGAGAGGGAAGAAGTAATACTGAGGGGTAGAGGGACTGGAGGTCTAGGTGAAGACAATGAATAAGTTTAGGAGGGGTAAGGCATATGGCAAGATGATTATCATCAGATAGGGGAAATGACATTTTCATCCTTTTTCACTAATACATTTTTTAAAAAAGTTTATACCCAATAATTACACTTCCATACCATTCATTCAAGGTTAAAGCCTTCATGATATGATTTCTGCCTCTGTTACTCTAATGAAATTTTTCTCTCAAAGGTCACCAATGACCTTTTCAATATAAAATCCAATGATTTTCCAACTTTTCCCAATCCTTATCCTCCTAAACTTTACTATATATCTTGACATGGTTAACTGTCCCCTTCTTTGAACTCTGTCCTGATGCTTCCTACTCTTTAACCACTCCTTCATGGTGTTCCTTGACTCGTCTTCCTGTTCTTCACCTCTTAATGATGATGTCCAAAGTTCTGTATTTTTTCATCTAAATTCTTTTCGTTATAGTCTTTTCGTTATTCCACACTTAGCCCTTTAGGTCCTTAGCCCTTCCACAATTTTAACTTTCACCTCTACTTGGATACCTCCTGACCTCCTTCTCTACACCCCAGGTCCACATTGCCTACTCACTATCAGATTTTGCCACCTGGATATTCTAACTTCCCATATCCAGAACCAAACACAACCATTCTCCTCTTTTTCATAACACTGTTCTTTCCTAATTTGCCTTGTTCTTGCCTGACCACTTTTTACAATCTCTTTTATTGACTTGTCATTCATATCATGCCTCCTAAGTGTGGGTGTTCCCCAAAGTTCTGCCCTTAACACTTTTCTCTTGGTAACCTTTTCTACACACTCCGTCTTACTTCAACAACAGCCACAAGTTTAACTATATGAATGACTCTCAGATCTATATAACTGGATGAGGGGTGGGGAACCTGTGGTTTCAAGGCCACACTTAGCCCTTTAGGTCCTTAGCCCTTCCACAATTTTAACTTTCACCTCTACTTGGATACCTCCTGACCTCCTTCTCTACACCCCAGGTCCACATTGCCTACTCACTATCAGATTTTGCCACCTGGATATTCTAACTTCCCATATCCAGAACCAAACTCATATGTCTCGAAAAAATAAATAACTATTCTTCATTCTTCCCTATTTATGTTGAAAGAACTACCATTTACTCAGTTCTGGCCGTTGACCTTTCAATGCTTTCTCTCCTCCTCCACCTCCAGGGTCCAATCAGTTGCCAGTCCTATTGATTGTATCTACATAAACGTTCACATTCATTGTCCCCTTTTAAGTGCTGTTATCACCCTTGTAGCCCAGGCACTCATTGCAACTCACCAGAGTTGCTTCGGGATTCCCTTAACTTGTCTCTCTAGCACTAGTTCTCCCCTTCTCATATAGCCCTAGTATTGAGAAAGCACTTCCATTGATTTGATAGCATCACTCCTGCATTCATATTCCTTCAATGGCCCCCTCTTCTTGCCCACCAAGTAAAGTTCCTGACTCCTTTGCCTGTCATTCAAACCCTTCCTTTCCAGTGGTAATTCCTTCAACTCCCAACCACACATTCTATGGTCCAACAAAGACTAATCTCTATCCTTCATAGCCATTCTGTTCTTGTGGATCCCAGAGATTTTGTGAATGTCATTCCGTATCCCAACCCCAACCCCCACAAAGACATACTATACTGTCATCTTACCTTTCCTTCAAGATACAGCTCCCCTGCCCATTCTTCCATGAAACCTTCCTTAATTCCTCCTCTCTGAGTTTGAAATTATCTTTCCTTATTCAGACTTTGCATAGATAACACATGGTACTTCTTTTATACACTTATAATTTGTGCCATATAATATTAAATATAAGCCCCATGAGGTAAGGACAATGTTTCACTTTATACTGACCTCCAAGACTAACTTAGGGGTCTTTAAAGAATAAAAACTTAATAAATGTTTATTTAAAGGGAGTATGACATAGTGGGTAGAGCAGTGGAAACGGAACCAGGAAGACCTGTATTCAAATCCTGCTTTACCTAGTTAGGAGTTACGTGAGCAAGTCAGTCAGCTTCTCTACAGCTGACTGTTTCTCAGTTTCCTTAGCTACAACATGGAGCGAATATCAATGCCTGGAATATGTCCTACGGTGTAGGATTATTGTGCAGCTCAAAGGCGGTAATACATATAAAACACTTTAACAAACTTAGTAAAGCTTTTCTAAAAAAAAAAAAAAAAAGCACCATATGTAAAATTCAGTTACAGTTGTTGAACTTACTCTGGGGAGTGAAATAGACTAGTTGCACAGTTAAGTAGTTCTCAACAGAGAAATTTTGTGTGCATTAAAATTTTATAAGTGAAATCACTAAATTTTGGAATAATCTAATCCATATCATCTATGAGAATGTTATTATAAAAGCCATCTTTCCCAAAATCATGGCATTGATAATTGAAAGTAAAGCCTCACATCCCCCAGGTGATTTGTAACGTATTTTCCTTTTTAGTTTTACTAAGAATTTATGACTTCAAATAACTAAACTAAACCATGTAAATATACTTGAAAATATGTGGTTGTTCAAAAGGCCTGCTTCTGGAATACTGTGTAGAAACTCTTCTTAGGGCATCTGTACAGAAAGAAGTTAATCTCACCTTCTATGTGGTGAAGTATTGCGCTGAGAGTCAGAAAAACCTCAACATAAATCCTATCTCAGACATTTGCCAGCTGCGTGACCCTGGACAAGTCAGCTCTCCTGTTGTCATCTGTAAGTTAAAGACAATCAATGTATCAAATGAGATAATGATAATAACTGCTAACGCCTATATAGTACCCACTATGTGCTGGGCATTGTGCTAAGCACTTTACAGTTATTATCTCATTTGATGTTACAACAACCCTGTGGAGACAATGCTATTATTATTACCATCTCCATTTTCCAGATGAGGAAACTGAGGCAAACACAGGTCAAATGACTTGCTCAGAGTCATACTGCTAGTTAAGTGCCAGAGGGCAGAACTGAACTTGGGTCTTCTCTATTCCAAGTTTAGCCTTCTGAGCACCACAGTGCCACCTAGTGAAGTGCTTTACAGAGCTTCTGTTCAGTCCTATGTCAGTCGTGTCTGACTTTTCTTGGCAGAGATACCACAGTGCTTTGCTATTTCCTTCTCCAGCTCATTTTACAGATGAAGAAGCTTAGGCAAATAGGGTTAAGTGACTTGCCCAGAGTCACAGATCTTAAAACTATGTAAATACTAGCTGTACCTTCAGTACCTTCTGAAGTTATTTTTCCCTAACACCCACATTTTACAGAGTAGAAATGGGCCCAGAGAAGTGAACTGACCCAGCTCATGGTCATAGGGAGTAAAGAAACTCATCTAGAATTTGCAGCTCCTGTGACTCCAAAACCCATGTTCCATTTGTAGTTTGTAGCACCTTTAACAGTAGATGCATCCCTGAGCAGTTATGAGCAAATCAAATTTTGAGAAGTTGTCAACTTTTAGAAGTCACTATACCAAAGAACCTTTGGTTTACCTGCTTTTGTAAAATAATTGTTATAATATGAGCTAAATTCTTTAAGTTCAAATTCATGAGTTTTTCTTTTAAAGCAAGGTACCCATGGTTCTTTGGGGGTTTTTGTTATGAATAATAAGGTAGGAACAAATTGAAAATCCCAATTTAGTTTTTAATATATATATTTCTAGAACACCCAATGCTCTGATGAAACAAGTTTGTGACCTTTCTACTGAAGATGAGCTCAGAATCCACCAGATATCACTAATGAAGATCAATGACTGTCATTTTCATCATCCACTTAATTTATGTCACAAAATGATCACACATTTTTAGCCCATTTGAGACTCTAGGTGAAGGAGGGCTGTGACTAAAAGACAGTTTTGAAACATATTGAGAAGTATGACATTTTAGACAGTATCACCAGTCCTGAAACTAATCAAAAGAGTAAATGGGCTAATAATTCTATGTCTAGAAACCAGGTTAGAAGGTTTCTCAATTCCATTCTGTAGAATCTCCCTGCTTACTGCATTAATGACCATCTTTACTACTGGAAATTCTATATCATTTACATGGATATACATTGTCATCCCTGGCAAGATTCCAAGGAGTGAGGGGGTCGATGGGGGAAGAGGGAAAAGCTAGGATTTGGTTGTTCTCTTTAATAAATATATATATATATACAAACATATATATATATACATATATACACACACATAAATATATGGTATCTATGTGTGTGTATATATGTATGTGTATGTATATATGTGTTTATATGTATATATACACATATATGTATATATTCATTATTCCCACTAAGTTCTCTCCCCATCCAAATTTTAAGAGAAGCTAAAAGTGCTATAAGGTCACCTGAAGGAGAAATCAATAACCCTTATTTTGAGGAAGGGGAGAAGAAGGAAGAATCAAGGAAGGTTCTGTGGAGGAGGTAGATGAGAGGGGTCTTGTAGGATGGAGAGGATTTCAACAGATAGATAAAAGAACAGCATAGTCAATAGAGCAATAAGGGAGAGAAGGAAATCTAAGGGTTAAGTCTCACTTTAATATTAACTAGCCATATGACCTGACGTCTCAAATATAAATACATATATATATATATATACACGCATACATAGTATGTTATATATAACATATTATTGTATATAAGTTATATAAAACATATATGTATATATATATAATTTTAAATACAATTATAAGCCAAGTAGAAAATGAAGAGGATAGAAATTTGGATAGATGTGTCAATTTCATTTTGCCAGCAAGCAAAGCATTTCCAGAATGGCAAGCAAATTGCAACCATGTCCCTACAGAGTGAGAGAGAGACTGGGAACGAAGGAAAGGGTTTCTTAGATTAATGCATGAACATCTGCATCTACAGCTCAGTCTCCTAGGTAGTATGAATAATGGATGGACTGAAAAGCAAAATGCACAATAATGTTCTTTTATTAATGAAATGAAGATTTTTTGATGGCTAGCAATAAATTAAGAGGAAGCAAAAAAAGAAAAAACTCACTATTTGCTTCTGAAAAATGCAGTTACTTAAATCCAATAATTACTGACATGACAGAAAACATTGCCTCATAACTAAAAGGAGGCTGTTCCTACTGCAAATCTTGCATGCATCCCAGAGCAGAAATGCTTGTGTCCTGAAGGCTCAGAATTACAATTTTTGCTAAGAAAAAAGATTAGCAAGGTGCATGGTGGATATATGATGATGTTAATAATTATTATAATTTTGCAGCAGAAAGAGACATTAGAAATCTTTTGGTCCAATCCTCTCATTTTATAAAGAAGTAAATTGAGGCTCAGAAAGGATTAAGCGACTGGCCAAGACCACACAGCCAATTAGTGGCAGTACAATAATCTTTTCCTGACTCGGTCTAGTACTTTTCTGAAGGAATCAAGTTTAAAATGGCACATGTTAGAGAAATGTTAGCTAAGTCGGATCACAAAAACATAGCTAAAACATATCCCGTCTTGTGTTTTACTCATGCCCATATGCTTTCCTCACTTGGGCAGAAGGGGGAAATTAGACCCAGAGAGCCAATTCTATCTATTAGACTCTTAGAGAATTAATTGCCTGGTGGCATAGCAACAGTAAGTGACTTGCCCAGGGTCACATAGCTAGTACACACCAGGACTTTTAAACTTATCCTCCAAGGTCCACCCTCTGTGTACGCCATGACTACCTCTTTCTTCCTCTATATATTAGGTAGGTATGCAGTACATATAAGATGTATTATGTATGTGAATAAGATTTCCAAATGTAATGCCAAAAGTAAGTTCTGAAAGATTCCTGAACAATTCATGTAGACTACCCAAGGCCTATAAACACCAAAAAGTTAAATGTTGGTTACCATGGAGTAACTCCAGTTTCTCAGTAGTTCATTCGCTAAGGAAACATTTATTAGTCCTTGTCCAATAAAATCTTCCAGTGCCTCATCATGGTACAGAGGTGTCCCTGGATTCTCAAAAGCTAGAGTGCAAGCTCCAGCAATGTAGAAACCCAAGCATGTGGTTCTCCAGGGACCACATCAACTAAATTTTAAGAAGCTCATTATCTTGTTGGCTGGCTATACGGTAATTAATTTTTCTACCACACATAGTCAGTGTACCAAGGCTGCAGGGGTTCTGATTTGCTTCTACAGTCCAACAGAATCACACATCCTTAAAGCCTGATGAGGTATGCCAAGTTCTGAGAGAATCACAGAGATAAGATGGTTTTCTGACCTCAAGAAGTTTACAGCCTGCTAGAGGGTAGTGGAGTGGAGATGAGGCACACAAAATAATACAAATTAGAAATGAGGAAATTGAATTAAGCTAGATCCCAGTTAGTAAAAATAATGTATCCTACGAAGTAACAGTTGCACATATTTGAATTCCCACTCTTTGAGATTATAATTTTGTAAAATATGGTCATTGTTTCCAACCCAATTGAAAGGTACAGTGCAAATTCAAATAATTCCACTGCTTCATTGATTCATTATTCCCACTAAATTTTCTCTCCATCCAAATTTTAAGAGAAGCTAAAAATGCTGTAAAGTCACATGAAAGAGAACTTACTAACAGCTATTTTGAGGAAGGGGAGAAGAAGGAAGAATCAAGGAAGGCTCCATGGAGAGGGAGATGAGAGGGGTCTTGTAGGATGGAGAGGATTTCAACAGATAAAGAACGGTATAGTCAATAGAGCAGTGAAGGAGAGAAGGAAATCTGAAAGTTATCTCACTTTAATATTAACCAGTCATATGACCTGGAGAAAGTCCCTTTAACATCTCTGGGTCTCAATTTTCTTACCTGTAATATTATTAAAATAATAATATAGAACTTGCCCTACCTCCAACACAAGATTATTACGAGGATGTATGAGGTTGTGTAGCATTGTGACCTTGGCAAACCAATCACTTTTTCTGGACCTTAGTTCCTTCATCTGTAAAATGAGGGAATGGGACCCGATGGTTTCTAAGATTCCTTCTACCTCAAAATCTACCTCCTGTATACACAGCTATGGTCTTCAAAATGTTATGTGTCATAAAATGCAAGCCATTTTTTAGTAACCCATCAATCTGATATAAATTTTATTGTAACAATATAGGCTATCAGCCAGTTATAGTACAGTAATTTATTATTATGTAAATCTCCTGGTAATAGAATCAGTCATGAAAAACTGCCTTTTGAATTATTTTCAAAGTATATCTTCATTTGTTTAAGAAATCCACTAGTGTTGGTGAATCCACCAAGGCATTAAAATAACTGACTTTATGGTATTCTTCAGTTTTCATATTAGCTTTATTTTCCCCCAGACAGACACTTACTCATTTTTTATTACACAGTTCATGTTTTTTCTATGCTAAACATCCATATCTAAGTAAATTATTCCCCATAATTTTTTTAAAAAAATCAAATATTCATACTGGTTAATGGGTAGCTAAGTGGCACAGTGGATAGAGTACCAGGCCTGAAGTCAAGAAGACTTATCTTCCTGAGTTCAAATCTTGTCCCAAGACATTTCCTAGCTGTGTGACCCTGGACAAGTCACTTAATCCTGTTTGCCACAGTTCCTTATCTGTAAAATGAGCTGGAGAAGGAAATGGCAAACCACTCCAGGATCTTTGCCAAGAAAATCTCAAATGGAGTCACAGAGAGTCAGACGTGACTGAAACAACTAAACAACAATATTCTGCTTAATGGGTTTTATTGACCTGTTATTATATATAACTAGGACATCATATAACTAATGCTATTACCAACTTATTTTAAAATAGCAAAATTAAAGTTTCATTTAGGTAAGAGTAGTAAACTGATTCCCAAGAGTTTCTCATATTTACCTTCTCTTAGTTGAGAATTGGCACTGAAATGTGATCACACAAGCTTGAGATTTATACTTTCAGAAGCCTTACAAAAAAATTCTTTAAGAAGATTTCAGGTCCCCTTGTGAATTATTAATGATGCCATAACTTACTAAAGAAATGTATGATAAATCTGTTGCATAACCCTTCATTTGGTTCTTATGCACCAATAAACCTTTCAACCAAGTAATACTTCAGTGGATCTATGATATCATTGATATAGGTCACACCTACAATGGTACAAATTGAGATCCATGCCTGCTTTCTCATCCTGTCTGACTCTTGTCTGTGTAGTCCCATAAATTCTATACAGACATCCATCTAGTACGCTGGGTGCCTTTTGGATCTCTTGACATCCTGTGGTAAATAATGCAGCAGATTGACTGTCCATCAATTAGCCCTCAATCTTAATATTTATACATAACCATCCTATCTCCTTCTGTGGTCATAAATCTCCTGTATCATGGTCCTTTGGGCTGCTTTGTATGTGCAATCCATCATTTATATATGCTGTAGTATTCATGCCCTCTCTGTATCTCTGCATTGCCACTGGAGTTAGCTTCAGTTTTGATCTCTTAAAGATTGTGATGATTCATGATTCAGTACCACACAGCATCACTAGAAAAATGTTGCTGTTAAAAAAAATTGTTTCAAGGACAAGCTGTGATTTATGTCACAGAATTATGTAGAATACTATATAGACTTATAGTAGATCAGATAAGGAGTGTTAGGTCAGGAATCAGATGAACTGAGTTTGAATCCTTCAATTATTCAATTCTAAGAAACTGAAAAATTGTAATTTTATTAAGCAATATAAAATATTAATTAAATATTGAGCTTATACCAAATGTATAACTTTCAGGGGCACACAAATGGAGGGAGTCTATCCATTCTAGTTCTGTATTGCCCAAATCAGAAAAATGAGAGCGAGAAAGAGAGAGAGAAAAAGAGAGAGAGAAAAGAGAGAGAGAGAGAGAAAAGAAAGAGAGAGGGAGAGAGAGAGAGATGGATGGATGGATGTGTGTGCCTTAGATATTTTTTTGCTAGGAGATCCAGAATTTAAATGATCTTGCCTCTATTATTGGTTGCAGTGCATGTACTATTATCTTCTTCATTTTGTCCTATTTTCTCTGTTCTGATGTGCCTATGAAAAGATATTCAACTGTAAAAGAAAATGAATATAGCATATATTTTTAAAGGCATTGTACTGTATAAATAGATGAAATGTGTAACCAACTTCTTGGATCCATCAAATGAGCAGAAATACATAGCCCAATTCTATATTTATGATAGTGCCTTGGTACAGTAGTCACATCAAGACTTAAAGTAACATATAAGACTGAATGTGACACCATCTGAAACTCAGGTTCTCGTTTATTCAGATGGTCATTAAACACTTTCTATATTCTTATGCACCTATTACTTTATGATGAGTGGGACATGACTCAACATTTCAAGAAATATTCATGAATAACCTATTATGAGTGAGGCATTAAGGTATCTAAAACATTGTCTTTATCCTTGAGGACCTTAAAACCTAGTGTAGGTATGATAAGACTTGCACATAGCTTAATATAATACAAAGTAGACCATGTAGGGATAGCTGGGTGGTGCAATGGATGGAACACTGACCTTGGAGATAGGAGAACCTGAGTTCAAATCTGGCCTCAAATACTTACTAGCTGTGTGACCCTGGAAAGGTCACTTAACTCTGTTTATCTCAGTTCCTCATCTGTGAAATGAGCTGGAGAAGGAATTGGCAAACCACTCTAAGATCTTTGCCAAGAAAACCTCACGTGGAGTCATAGAACACAACTGAAACAACTCAGCTTTTTTGTAAGAGATATTTATCTACAGACAACCAGATAGTGCAATGGATAGAGCACTGGGCCTAAGTTCAAATTCAATCTCAGACTCTTACTAGCTGTATGACCCTGGGAAAGTCATTTAGCCTCTCTTTGCTTCAGTTTCCTCAGCTGTAAAATGGGGATAATCACAGCACCTACTTCCTAAGACTGTTGTTTCACTTAAGATAATATTTGTAAAGTTCATAGCACAGGACCTTGCATGTAGTAGGTGCTATATAAATACTTATTCCCTTATCCACCTTTATGTGATATAAAATTAGAAGAAAAGATCAGTTTGGAGACAGAGAATAATTGATTCTTGAGTTAGCATTGGAGCTAGGTCTTAAATTCAGTTCAACAGATGTGTTAAAAATTTAGTAGAACTAGAAGCAATACTGAGAATTTGCGTGTATGGTTGAAAGAGAGCTCACCTCAGAGCCAGAAAAACTTGGGTTTACGTCTTGTCCCTGACAGGTGCTGTCTGCTCAGTGACTCTGGGCAAGCCACTTAAACATTAAGTACCCTAAGAGACTCCCTGTGTGTATTCATCCTTCGTTGCCGAAGAAGACCATGCCATCAGAGATATAATGACATGACTTGCACTTGACTTTGTTTTGAGTAAGGGAGGGCTGTGTAGGTCACCAGCCACACTCCTCCTCTAGAGTCATCTGAATCCAGTGACCAGATATTCATCAGGATGACTGGAGATGACCCAGGATGAGGCAATCGGGGTTAAGTGACTTGCCCAAGATCAAACAACTAGTGAGTGTCAAGTGTCTGAGGTGAGACTTAAACTCAGATCCTCCTGACACTTGCACCGGTGCTCTATCCATTGCACCACCTAGCTGCCCAAGAGACTCCCTGAGACAGAAGGAAAAGGTGCCAACCTGATATTAGTTGGAGTTTCCTTATCTCATACTTCCCTGTAGCAATGATATTAGATGTCTAGTCCCTGTCCTTACCATCTGTATGCTAGGCCCTAGGGCAACAAGGCAGAAATCCTTGCCTTCTAGGGGCTTATATACTATTCTGTGTAGAAAGCAGATAGCTATAATAGAAATGGGGAGACAAGGGACTCAAGAAATAGAGAGGGATGTGGGGCATATACAGAGGGTAACTGATTTGGCTAGAGTAGGGATTCTTAACCTGGACTCTGTAAAAAAAAAAAGATGATAGATGAATGAATGAAGACAGATAACCACATTTCATGTTATTGACTTTATTTGTAATCTTAATGATTTTATTTTATAAAACATTATGCTGAGAAAGGGTCCGTAATCTTCACCAGATTGCTAACTAGGGCCATGGAACACATGTACACATACACAACACATACACAGGGGGTTCAGAACCCCAGGGATAGAGTAAGATAAACCAGGAAAGGTGAATCAGAGCCCAATTGTGTACAGGCTAAGGAGTTTAGACTTTATTTTGGTAGTCAGCATGAAGATCATAGGGGCAGTAATGAGCAGGCATAGTCAGAAGACTCTTGGAGTAAAGAAGGTTCCTATTCATGAGATAAGATTGGAAAAGTAGGTTTTGACCACACAGCGTATGGCATTGAATGCTTAAAGAGTTTGGACTTTATCTTACAAATAGTGTGAGCCATTAACAACCTTTGAGCAGGAAAATGACCTGCTGAAAGATTAATCAATCTGCTATAATTTATAAAGGGCCTACTATGTGCCAGGTACTGTGTATCTTGGTATACAAAAAAGGCAAAGAAACAAGCAAGGGGGGAGAAGTCACTGCTCTCAAGAGTTCAGTCTAATGGAGGAGATGTCAAGCAAACAAGTATGTACACACAAGATATATGCAAGATAAGTATGGAAAGGTTTCAAGGGAAGGTACTAGGATTAAGGAAAACTGGGAAAGATTTCTTGCAGAAGGTGAGAATTTAGCTGAAACCTGAAGAAAGCCAGGGAAGCGAGGATGCAGAGGGGAGGAGTGAGAAGGTTCCTGCATGGGGACAGTCAATGAAAACAGTCATGAGATGATGTGTCTACTTTAAAGAACAGCGAGGAGGCCAATATCACTAGATTTGAGAGTATCTGGAGGTAAGGTATAAGAAAACTGGAAAAGCAGGAGGAAGTCAGGAGAAAATGGGGGTTTCAACTAGGATCATGGCAGTATAGGGATGAGAAGAAGATAGATATCGACAGAACTAGTCATCTAAGGAAGGACGGACACTTGGTTCTGTTGCCTGCTAGTTGTGTAATTTTGGGTCAACAGCTTAAGCTGGAGATGAAAAGAACTGGCAAAATTCCCACTGCACAGAACCAAATTAAAATGTTACATGGCAAATGATTAATGAAGTAAAATATTTAAATACAACATAATATTAAATACAATATAGATGCAATACAACATAGATGATGTTAATTTGAGGTTTTCAAAGTCACAGGGACCCATTTCTATTTAAGTTTGGTACCACTGGATTAACAACTCTTTGGGCCTCACTTAACAGATTAGACCAGATAGTCTTTAAGGGAGTTGGCAGCTGAATGACTGATACCAAAAGGCAACAATCAGATTTCTTTTTTCCATCACATAGGATCATAACACAACCTTGAACCTTAAAAAAAAAAATGGAAGGGAGGAAACCTAGAAGCTGAATTGTAAGGCTCAGAAAAATTAAAAGGATGGAGTTTGGGGAAGTGAAATAAATAAACAAAATTCAGTGTGAAAGGAATATTTATCTTTGTCCACTGTTAAGCATCACTCTTAAAGCATTGGAAAGAGAACTCCCCTTATGGGGTTAAAAGAACATTAGGGAAGAAACAAGAATAACTCAAGAAGAAATTCAACTTTAAAGCTATCAGGGCCATTGCTTAAAACAAACTTAACCACTCCAAGGTTGAGGAGTGCTAAACAAATAAGGGCCCTAGAGACTGGCAGTCAATCTCAGGGGGATGGGGAGATGGGAATTTACTTCAATAGGTAAACCTGGGTAGGACAAGAAGAGAGAGATTCAAGGGGTTTTAGTGTTTAGAAAATCCAGGGGGAAATAAAGGTAATGTCAGGAAAGTGGCCGTGCCAGTTGCTTCAAGAAAAGTTACTCTCAGATATTTTTAAAAGCTCAAAATTTCCCCCTATTTCTTACTGTTTGTCTAGCCTATTTTAGCTCTTCCATTTGGTATTTCCATCTACTTATGTTTTAAATTCCATTCTGAATCCAGTTTTAAAGCAAAAAGATCAGTATTCAGTTTTTATGGCAGTGCGTTTTTTTTCTTCCTTTCTCCAGAAGGTTTAAGTAGAAATATTTTAATTACCAAGAGGAGAGTGTGTCTGACTTTGGGATTAAGTGCAGAATGATAGTTATGCGATTCAGACTAAATAGACCTCTATTTCTTGAGAACACTCGTATATACATAATCAGTAGGTTTTCAGTTTTCCATGGGCTCATCTTGACCATGTTTTAAATAAAAGTTAGGAATTTGGTCTTAGGATAACCAAAAAATGATCATAAAGTCAGTAAGCATGAGAGCAAGAAATATATACGAGGGTCAAGCTGAATGTAGCAAAGGAATTAAAGGTAAACAACTGTGTTAATACTCTGGCCCTGTTATTTAGAAACTAGACATGACTTATTAAAGTTTATCTTCGTCCTTGATTCCTAACAATGTTATACAGAGCCTAGATAGGGAAAAAAGGAGCAACTCAGCCCAACGATTCCATTTGCTGTACTCGTTCTACACACTGTCTCCTCTTCTCCCTTTATTACTTCATTTGGGGGCTTTGATTGCCCTATTTTAGATCTTAGATTGCAGTAATGCTATTCTGCAGTTGTATGAGGGATTTCGACCTCACTGTATTCTCAGAACCAGTTGGGCTATAAATTATCTCTGGTCTTTGAAGAAGTTAACAGTAAATTTTCAAGAGGAAAAATGGTGGCATGTATCCCAGTAGAGGAAAAATAATCTCCTGAAAACAGAATAACCTCTAGGCTACATCCTTTTTAAAAAGGACTTTCATGGGAGGAAACTTTCAACTTTTATGTGTATTTGATATTTTTCTTTGGTTTTTTACTTGCTCTTCTCCTCTGTTTAAGCTTTCTTTGTGAGACTGGGCCTCCCCTTCCCACACCTGTTAAATCTCTTGTGAAGTCATAAGGTTCCAATTCTGATGTCATAGCCACTTCCAGGGCTGGAGCCAATTATCACACACAGGAGCTTATGACTAGGTAGTAGGTTCAAGTAGGAGAAGAATGACTGGGGGAGCCAGGGTGTTCAAAGCTACGTAATATGACAGAGACCTTCCAAAAAGGAAGACTGGATCATATAATTTGTAGGTGGAATCAGTGGGGGTGGTCCCACTTCAAGCAAGAATTAGCCTTGTTAATATTAAACCGATCCTAATCAGATTCACTGGTCCTTCTCAACAACTAAACAGAAAGAAAGGGGAAAAAAAGCCAGATCATTTAGCTTGAGGCATAACGGTAAAAGAGTTGGAGGAGGAGTTCATATCTCAGGCGCCATGTCTGATGGTTTCATCACCTTTCATCTTGATCAGCTAGAATGTTGATGAACACACCCTACACCAGCCCACCTTAGGTCACATCACACCGACAGCCCTCCAGCTAGAGTTTGTCAGTAACTCTCAGGCTAGACTACATGGGGCAGAGGTTAATCTGTATGTAGCTGAGTTGAAATCTGAATCCCAGACTATATGGAACTAATGTCCCCCAGAAGTTAAGCATATGGCATCCATCCATGCTGCACACACTTGATGATGCCCTGGCTACTTCTTCAGTCCCCAGGATCTGTGTTTTTATAAGTTGGGAAGCAGCATGACCTGCTTTGTCAACCAGACTGAATGAAAATGGACAGGTTCACGAGGCCTGCATATTCTCTCATATCTCTCAAATGACTCCAGAAGGGGGATGGTGTGAATTCATTTTGAATTTCGCCCAGCCTAATTTTATTCTTTCTCATTTTATGCCCCTGCCAGACCACCGCTCTTGATAAGGAGAGGCAGGTTTTCCGACGAAGACGCAACCAGGATGTGAGGAGCCGATATAAGGCACAGCAAGCTCCCCCTGAACTCAACTCTGAATCCGAAGACTATTCACCAAGTTCATCGGAGACTGTTCGCTCACCTAATTCGCCCTTTTAATAAAACAAACAAAGAAACCCTTTTACAAAAATCACAGCCCCCACTTAACCCTTTGAGACTCTTAAATTCTCCAAACTTGCGTGAAACAGTTTCATCTGATCTATCTGGCACTAAAATGTTTGAATGACAGAAAAGAAGTGTGCTTATGGTAACTTTGAACCTATTTCCTTATGACGAATAAGATGACACGTTTGTTGTTGAGGTGGCAATTTTCTGCTAATAGGATCCTCAAAGGGTTAAGTCTATTTTGTGATTCCTTTTTTTTTTCTTTTTAAAGATAGAAGCAATGAATGTTTTCATCAGCCAGGCTAGGATCTGCAGTATGTCACTATAGCACACGTTAACCCTCTGAATGCATCAATTTCTTTAACATTGGAAGCCCTTGTTAGGGAATTATTCAGGCCTTTTTGACTTAGATGCACATGTTTCTGTGCTGCCCATCTGGATAGATAAGGTGATGCAGAGTCAGTGACTCAGCTGGACATCCAGAATGTAATCTTGCTCTTTCCTCTGTGGGTTTATTAATGGCAGCTTACTAACATGGGTGGGTGTAAGAAACAAACAAAAAAAAATCCTCTTAGAAAGGTAAATGGATTTATTTTAGCTATCGATGTTAGTCCCAATGGGGTCTGGCTCCTAGAAGAGAGAGAATTGGGTTCATGTCAGGGGAAATAGGTGGTGCTCAACCCCAACAAGTCTACTTATGATGGTGTGCTGATGCCCCTGTAAATGCTGCTTCCACATCATCCGCTGCTAGTGCCAATGTAGACTCTCGGGAATAGTTCTATCCCATCTTTATCTTAGTGTGTGAGATCTAATCAGTATCACATTTTTTCTACAAAAAAAAAAAAAAAACCAGAAAATACTGGTAGAAAAAAAAGCAATAATCTTGCCAGTTTTTCTGGAGCACTGGAATTTCCAGCACAAGATGGAAAATGATCTGGTTCTTCAGCACTTTGGGTTCCTCCTGCTCTGAGATGTATATATACCATAACCACCAATATATAGGGGAACTAAGAGAAAGGGAGGGAGACTCTTGCCTTCTTTGCAAGACAGTAGTAAAGGTTAGCTGAAGGGGAGGAAAAAGTAGAAAGATGATTCTGAATTTTCTTTAGAGGGAGAAAGAATAAAAATGCTTTTTTAACCAAAAATATTGGTGATACTATTTAAACCACATGCGTTGCTTTAGACTACCTACCTAGGCTCTCCCTGGTAATACATCAGCAATCTAGGAAGGCTTAGATAGGAGGCTTGCTGAGGGCATAACAACCACTGCCAGTTATGGCTTCCTGGCATACCTGACAGCAACCTCACATCCAGAAATGTTGCTTTCTTTTCTTTTTTCCTCCCCATTTGTTTCCCCGGAGCCAGGTTAATTCTTGTCTAAAACCTGTGTTTTTCATTCCTCTTAGCAAATGCATTCCTCTCACTTTGTGTCTCTAGTGGATTTCCAGTAGAGTGTATAATCTAAGGGGACCTCATACTTCCAAGTCTCAATTAAGATGAATCATTGCTGTGTTCAAAGGAAAACGAAGCATTGTTTGCTTGGAGGCAGGGGGCTGAATGAATCCAATGACCTCCTAAGGTCCTCTTCAGCTCTATGTTTTGTAAAGAGAGAAGCAGTGAATCATATCTTTTAGGAAATTTGCATTGACTGATGCAACATTAATTGCTTTTCACAGTGGGTTTTGTTTTTTTTTTTTTTTTGATGCTCTCCCCCAAGGTTTTAAAAGATAGTGTAGTAACAGAAATTTTGTTCTAAATTTTGTGTTTGGCTTCTCTACTCTCAAGTCTTCCCTCACCCCCAAATAGATACTGATTTTTAAAGTATACTTTTTACTCTTTCATCCATGCCCTGTGGTCAGTACTTTAATATTTTTATATTTAATGCAGTGATTTTGGTGACACTGTGTCCCAAGCATTTTACTCTCTCACTATTGAGTTTGTTTAGTATGATTCATCCTGACATATGTCGCCAATGTACACTTTACTGGGAGTTATTTTTTTTTTCTTTCTTTCAAGAGTCAGAGAGATCACAGTATATGTGATCACAAGCTAAAGTAAAAGAGTTGTTGCTGAGGAATAAAAAGGTTCCCCTTTGTATTTTCAGAGCTCAGTTAAAGAACCTAAAGAATCCTTGTTGGTGTGGTTCTGAGTAGATTAAGACATTTTGATTTGGATGAGAAAATTCTAAAATTAGAAATTATTGTACCTTTTCTTTCAGTAGCCTAAGTGGCAGTTGAGGACACAGATCTGGTGAGAAAGAATTGCCTTCTCTAGACCAATGAAGTAAAACACTTTTACAAACTTAGAAATAGTCATTTCATTGGCCTCTCCTAACACTGAAATAGGAAGAATCATATAGCAAAACAGCTGTCTGCTCTAGAATAAATGTGCTTTTCCTTCCTTCCCTGGGATCATTTGGTTTATAAATTCTATTCTGGTGGTTGGCACTAAATGTATTTCAGCAGCGTCCAGTGTATAGAATAGGTGAGCCACTCAGTGGAGCCTTTGTATCAGCAAAGTCTGTGGATCTTTCCATAGGCTGCATGCAGCTTTGGTGCCTAAACCCAAACATTGCTGCTAGACAGCCCCCCAAAATGCAGGACAGCCCAGATATCTGATGGTGTCGGGGACAACCAGGACATCTCAATTCTTTCTGAGTGATGTGCTAAATAAACTGTGGAAGAAGAGGTATACAATTTATCGAGAAGGAATATTGAAGAATCCCACAGAATGCAATTTTGGTTAGCATTTATTTAGGTCCAGGGAGCCAGAAAGCATAGCTGTACTCAGAGGGTTAACAGAAAAGCACAAAGCATGCCAATTACATTGGTGTATGCAAACTGCTTCACTTCTTAGCCAGTTATTTGCTGATTTTGTTTCCAGAAAATTAATTCCTAGATGATTTTCCATTTTTAGCTATATGTTGTTCTTCTGCAAGGAATTTCTATAACCAAGTTGATCTTCCTTTTCGTTGCACCAACCAGAGAAATCCGATACACCACTATCCCAGTATAAGTCTGTAGTTAAAAATTGGAATTCGAACTCTACCAGTGATTCCAGGTCTTTGTTCCTTGATAATCATTTATGGCGGTGATATAGATGACAGAAGCCGTCTTCCCTTTTGAGTGCAGGAATAACAAGATGACATTTTCAAGGGAGTTCTGAGATTCTGCTTTGCGGTTGAGTAGTGTACTAGTTAAGGGAAAGCTGCTTTGTTATGCCTCATGTAAATCATCTTTGTTGATGAGAACTGTTCATATTAATGAACACGTACATTTTCTTTTCTTTACATTGTAGCAGAAACCATTTTACTTGTTATTAATAATCAACCAATATGTGATTTGCTCCAGACTGTTAGAGGGAAAAGTGAGATTCAAGTCTCTGAAAAATGTTATTGCTTTTTACAGTAGCCTTCATCTACTTTCCATGTGGTGCATTTAACTAAAATAAGCAACAAGAACCCTGTGAATAAACTACTGAAAAAGCCTGGCGTCTTGTATTCAATGGGGCCCGCCACCACAGCCCAGTACGATGGTACAGTAGCGTGTGGTGGTTAGCCAACCTGTCAAGCACTGTTGAAATGAAAGCAATATATCCATGAATGAAAGGTAAATTGCAATCCTTTTGCCCTTTGAGGCATATTTCAGCTAGGGAGGGGAACAAAAAGGAAAAAGAAAAAGAAAAATGGGCTCTGGGGGTCACAGTGCTACCATATGACCACAGGTCAAGTACATTAAATCACTGTTATTTGCTGGCCAATGGGCCACATTAGAAAATTGTATCCCCTGTATTGAGTTTAGATTGTGGTGAGGGAGATCTTTCTTAGCATTATTGTGGTGCCCGAGAGCCCTGCTCTAGTCAAGGGTCTGTCAGCATTTCCATTACAAAATCCTATTTTCAAAGGTTTTTAATATGACCATAAAAAATGTGCTCCTGGCTGAAACTTGGCGTGTACTGCCTCAACCTGGGGGTGAAGGAAGGCTTGCTTTTTCACCTCTCTCAACCCAGCTCTCCCTGCAGAAAAGAGAAGAATTCAGTTTGGTCCTTTCCTGATGTAGAAAGATGGAGAAAGGCACCACAAAAATCAGACATGTTAGTTTGAGGGTGGATATTCATTTGCATAGTTTTTTTTTTTTAACCATAAATGAATCACCACCCAGGTCAGTTGGCATGTGCTACGGGTGACATATTCTTTCTGTAATTTGTAAAATCATCTTTTAAGAAGATTTGGAGCTGCTTGACTGACTTTGTCATTCATTCAAAGATTTGCAAGGACTATGAATAGGCAGATCATAGGGTAGGGCTTTCCTTGGTATTCTCAGCCCAAACCCTTTATAAATTAGCAAGAATCCTCTCCAATAGGCCATCACTTTGCATGCAGTGATAGAGGGTCACACATATGCTTATTTAATAGTGGAGAATGGATTTACACATTAAACTATACGAGTTTCATGGAACCATTTAATTCTGCTAGGCAAAAATGTTCATTAAAAGCACTCCTGTAATTGTTCGCTAAGGTGGAATGGAAATCCTAAAAGGAAGTATTTTTAACCTTTTAAAATACTTCCTCAAATACTGTATACAAATACTGCTTAACCATTGCAAAGGTGTTTTATGTTAGTTAACTTAGGCTTGTATGTGAAAACATTCAGAATGGTTTCACCAAATTTGTCAGAAAAAAAAAGACATTGGGGGTGCTTTTAACGAGGGCTTTTTTTTTTTAATGGTACAAACATAACCTATCATCCAGTAACATTAAGGGTCATAAACTGGTGGGAAACAGGAAATTCAGTGTAGAGGCTTAGGATGCCTCTTTGAATTTTCTTGGTTGTACTTCAGAATTGCAGCTACCATGACCATTTTTCAGTGAGTTTCCAAATGGCAGGTGTTTTTAACATGAAGTCTGCAATATCTTGCCCCACTGAGGCAATCGAGGGATCTAATTTCATCCTCCCCTGGAGGGAGGGGATGGCAGTCTTTAAAATTAAACTTTACCTGTAACTTTACTGGATTTTTTCTTTCTTTCGGGGGAGGGGGGTATCAATATAATCAAGATCCTTAATGTTACTAGAATATAAAATTGTTTCATTTTACTGTGAACATAGTTTGTGTGTTTAAATAACATCTGTCCAGAAACCATCTCTGTTGGTATTAAAAGAAGGTAGTCTTTAAAAAAAAAGTGATGATAAAGACACTACAGTGTCAGTTCATTCAAGTCTAATAAAGTATGGTAAGAAAAGGTCTTCAATAGTTCCCAAGGGACAATTTTTCACTTGCCATTTAATCTTTGGTGTGTTCTCAGAAAAAAAAAATTGAAACTGGTCCAAGGTTAGCAACATCTTCTCTGTAACTTTTTTTTTATTTTATTAGGAAATTAATAATACCATTTTTCATTCTGACTGAAAGAAAATTATTAAAGGATTAGTTGAGTGTGAAATTAAGTAGTATTTTTCTCATGCATGCTAAAGAGGTATGCAAGGAGCTCACTGCATTCAAACAAGTCTCTGAATAGTTTCAATTCTGTGCAAGAAAAAAAATTAACAGTTTCCTTTGAAAATACTGAACTTAACAGTTGCTGGGTGGATCAGATGACAGAGGTTAATCTTTAATTTTCAGGAGACTAATGAAATAACTTTCAAATGATTTGTATCAATGATTAAAGCTGGAATGAGGTCCAATTTTTTCTAATCCCTCAGTTTATGCTAACAAATGTAGGTTAATGTGGAATGGAATCATCTGTGATATATTATGTTCATTTCTGAACTCAGCTTTTTTGATGTTGCTTGTTTTTATGTAAAACATGTTCTTTAAATTAATAAAATAGTAGTACTTGGTGTATGAACCACTACGAAATACCTTAGCCGCAGTGTCCATCCTCAGTTTCTGTTACCATCATAGTGAAAATTAAATTTTCATTCAGTTTGTAATCGACATAGTCCAAGAAGTAGCATCCAGCTGCACATGGGGAATTTTTTCCATATGTGGTTTTAAAAATTTGTCATGCAACCATTTTGCCGCTTTCCCACATACCTTATGTAGCAGAATGTTTGGTGGTCATCATTAAAAAAATTCATACTTCCCATTCCCCCTACAACTTTCCTGCCTGGGACTCTGGCTTGGATAAACACAGGGAAATTAAATACCAGTCGACCCTTTGTCACCCCCTTCATGCTAATTCTCAGGAGAAATATCACTGCCCTCTTGTCCACTAACCTGTAATTTGTTGACACAAGGACAGCAACTCCCCACTGGGCATCCCGTGGTCAGTGGTGAGAAAAAATTAGAGAAAGCAGCTGAACCTGAGTTGGCAGACATAGTCTTCTCTGTGGGCACAGATAGTTCCAAAGAGATTGGTAAGTCAGTCACCTGGGATTGATGGAAGGTCCTGTGGAGACCTCTGACGCACGCTAGCACCTCCACATGAGCTCACCATTCCCCAGCTTGTCCATCTCTGCTGGTCCCATTTCTCATTTTGTAGCCCAGAGGTTTAAATCACCCTGTTCTTTTAAAGCCTGTTCCCAAACTGTTGCAAAAGTTTGAAGTCACTGCGGGCCCATGCCTTGATTTGTTTTGAAGACATTTGCAATTCAACAAGTGATCTGCCCTGAGAGAAAGGGGGTCTGTGGGAGAAACTTTGGAAATCTAGGCTAGGAGAATAAATTACAAATGGAAATGGGGTTACAGGAGCTTTCAACTCTTATTGCTCACTCAGGTTGGAGGTTTGGAAAATGGGGCCAGGTGGTGAATGACTGGAGGCTAGAGTGCCTCTGCTAATTATTCCCCTTGTGACTTGGGGTAAATTAACTTCGGAGCCTAGTTTGTTCACCAGTCAAATGAGAGGGTGAGTATAAAAGACCTCTAGGAGGTCCTCGTTGGTCACTAGTAGAAGGAACAGTAAAAAAAACAAGAGGCTTTTAGATCACTATGGATGGTGCAATGGATAGAGTATAGCCTTGGAACCAGGAAGACTCATTTTCTGAGTCCAAATCCAGCCCTAGACAGATTAGCTGCATGATTCTGTACAGCTGTTTTCACCCTGTTTGCTTCGGTTCCTCATATGCTAAATGAGCTGCAGAAGGAAATGGCAAACATCTCCAGTGTCTTTGCCAAGAAAATTCCAAATAGGATCACAAAGAGTTGGACATGACTGAAAATGACTAACATGGATGTCAACCAAAATGAAAAGTTGTTAAGCTCATTCAGTTCTTTTTAAATCAAGAAAGAAGGAAAGGAAATAAGCATTTATCAAATGCCTGTTGTTTGCCAGGCACTAGGCTAAGCACTTCACAAATATTATCTCATTTGATCCTCATAACAACCCTGGGAGGTCCCCATTTTAACATTTTAGGAAACTGAGGCAGACAGGTTACACAACTTGCACAGGGGTAAGTGTCTGAAGACTGGATTTTGAACTCGGTTCTTTTGAACTCCAAGCCTTGCACTCTGTTATCTGCCTGATGATCAAGGATTTATTGATTTATTACCATGTGTCAGTCAATAAGCATTTATTAAGAGCCTACTCTGGACCAGGTACTAGGCTAAGGAAGGCAAAAAGGCAAAAATAACAATACTAATAAAATGGTGCCTGCCCTCAAGGAGCTCACCATCTAACATGTAGTGAGACAACATGTAGACAACTTTGTACAACCAAGATATAGAGAGAGGATTAACGGAAACAATCCCAGAAGCTTTAGGAGAGACTTGAAAGAAGCCAGGGAAACTTGGAGGTGAGATGAAGCAGGAGAGAATGAAGCAGGTATAGAGGCCAGCCAGAGAACACGCCCAGAGCTGGGAGACGGAGGGTTATGTGCAGAGAAGAGTCAGGAGGCTGGCGTCACCGGATCACAAACTACCTGGAGGAGGGTAAAGCGTAAGAAGACTGGGAAGCCAGGAAGGCTGATCAACGCAAAGCAACGGGCATCAAGGTTTAGCAAGAACATGTCTTCTGTCCCATTTGTAAAAATGATCATGATAAAGGAGGTGTCTAATGGTGAAATATGTGGGGGCATAATGCTAGGAAGAACCGATAGAGGAGGGGAATCTCAGAGACCGTCTGATCTGCACCACCTTCATTTTAAAAATGACAAAACTGAGACCCAGAAACTAGCTTAATTTCACACTAAGTGTCAGTGCAGGGATTTGGATCCAGGTGCCCCTGACTCCAGAAGTTAGTTCTCTTTTCGCTATGCCCTACAAACTCCCTTTATCTTTCTGGAAAGAGTGTGTATCTTTTAATGTACCTCTCTGTCCAGAGGGAGTAAAATCTACAACACACGTGGTACCTTCAGTCTGTCACCTAATAGCCAAGGTTTACCTTCTGACAGTTCCCAGCTGCACCGTGAGTCCTGAAGAGGCAGCTTCACCCTCAAGTGGAGGCCATCACTCTCTCTGTAAGCTTTTCATCATATGCCAATAACAGGAGAGTTTAACCCCAAACTGCTAGATCAGGACTTTGCCCGAGACAGTTTTTACATATATAACTCACTTCAAGAAATCTGTTAGCTTCCTCTTCAATCTGTCTCAGAGTGTATCTTGATAGTTTATTCACTGATGTGTTCAGACTTCTCAGGAACATGTCAGTCTGGTGTCCAAGGGTTCCAGGAACCCTCTTTGCCTGAGAATAGATATCACAGTTCTTGTAAAAACATGTAATTTATTCAGATCACACATAAATTACATTTAAGTGTTATGGAAACCTGAACATGGCTCTTGGAATAATTCTGATGAAGATTCCTGAGCTAAAGACTGAAAATCACCTCCTCCTCCCTCCCTCTAAATAATAAAATGCTAAGAAAAAGATGACTAAGACTGGAGAGCTAAATATTAGTGATATAAGAACAAAGCTGTAAAGTGGATGGGATTGAAAAGACCATTCAAGGTGGTCTTGAAAAGCTTAAAGTGAAGCTGGGCCTCTACCAAAAGAGGGAAAGTGAATAGCTGGGAACAGAAAACTATGACTTTAGCCTTTGAACTCACAGTTATAAATTTATCGGGATTAGTGAGAGGAAAAATGAGTATAAAGAACTATGTAAACTTCGAAATATTATGTAAATGCTATCTTTTGTTACTGTTGTTGTTAAGCAGAGTGTCCTTCCCTAGGCAACACAATGGACAGAATGTTGGGCTTGGACTCAGGGAAACCTGAGTTTGAATCCTGCTTCAGACACTGACTAGCTGTGTGATTCTGGGCAAATCACTTTCCCCCATGAGCCTCAGTTCCATCATCTGTAAAATGGGGATAATAGCACCTACCTCCTCCCAAGGCTGTTGTGAGGAACATAGGAGATAAAAATGTGTTTGAACCTCAAAGTGCTATGTAAATGCTAGCTATTATTTTTTGACCTCACTAGCCCCGTGAAAGGATCTTGGAGACCCCCAGAAGACCAGAGTATGTACAGAACAGACTATCTGCCTCCCCCTCCCCTAATCTAGACCTGCCCATCACAGTCTTAGACCTGCACCACTGGGATCTGTATAAAACTGCAGGAACACAAAAGAAATAAATGTTTCCTCTTCTCATCAGTCACAAGTCAGGTGAAAGAAGACTTTAAATTCTGTGGCTTTAGAGTGGGAAACTTTATGTTAGTACCTTCCCTTAACCCCTTCAACATTGGTGGTTGAAGAAGGAATGCCGTGTGGGGGAGGAGGAGCACATGTGTTCCTCATGGACACACACTTGTAGGGGAAGAGGAAGAGGCCATGTTGGGGGGGTACCAAGGCACTCGAAATTACAAAGGGTCCTAAACTGATCAGTGACTAACACTACTATCTTGGGGAGAGATCGAGAGTTCTGGTAGGTGTTCACAAGCTTGCAAAAGCAGTGGTCAAATGTGAACGCACTTCGTGAAGAATTTGGCCCTTAGCTACGAGCCTTGTCAACTTAATTCTTGTCAGAGGACTTTTCTCCTACCCTGTGCTGCTTCACTGAGTTCTAGAAAAAGATAAATCCATTGACCCCGAATATAGCTTTCCTTTTTCCTTCTGGCCATATCCATAATACCATCTTTCTGAGGAGCAGGGTGATAATTAATGTGCCACCAGAGAGAGTTTTCATTATTCCATCAGAATTACCTATTAATTTTCAAGATTCCTCTGATTAAGCCACAAATTTGACAGTACCAGTGTCTTGCTCAGGGTGGGAATATCTTTTCTATTTCAACAGGTAAATCAAGGCCCAAACCAATCCAGACATTTTCAATTTCCCCTCTTGACACATTCCCCTCAGTCCCCAACATTGTATATGTTCTGGTTTTTAATAACATTTTCTAAGGGCCCTGATCTCCTGCAGAGGAAACCATTTTTGCTACATAAATAGCTCCCAGTGTTTCCACTTACTTTGTAAAGGAGGGTAACAGATCCTGATGGCTTCTTAAAATTGAAAGGCTGAAAATTTCCACTGGGGTTGGATGCTAATACATGCAGCTGCTGATTGGTGTTTCCACAAAGTGCTTCTCCCAATCTAGGGGGCCCCTGGGTCTTTTTCAGAAACCCCCATAGCTTGACATGTTCTCCTGAGAAGAGAATTAAGAGAATCACTGTTGGGTGGTTTGCTTGGGAAGGCAGCCTCTAGTTTTTAGAACTGATTCTACTGTACTGTGTATACTACTTCCAATCCCTTAATGTATTTATAGAAGTAACATCTGTATATCGTATCATACAATATGATATCATACAAAATCTGTATATCATATCAATGAGGCAAGGCACATAACAAGCTTCAAAAGGTGTGTATTTGGAAGAGTCAAGGTTCATATCTCCCAGGCTAATGGATTTGTGGTGAGTGTGTGAGTGTGCATGTGTGTATATTTGTATTTATGTGTGTGTTAGGGAGAAAGAGACATAGAGAGACAGAAACAGAGACATATACTGGGAGTTGGCAGAAATAGGCTCAGGCCATAGTGATCTATATTTCCCAAGGTTTGGCTCTCTGCCAGTCAGGAAGGTTTACACTATGAGGCAGACACTTTCTTTTGGGGATAGAAGAGGGGACTGAGCATACAGAACATGGATAGGCTTCCTACCTGGAGTTTCCTTACTTCCCCATATGCATCAATCCTGAAGGTCATTTGTGTTTTTAGCAAGAACAGCAGGAAGAAATTCCTGGACTTTGTAACTTGAAAAGTTCCAGTCTTTAAACTACCTCTCTCCCCAAAGATACATTGACTGCTGAAGAGCTGTACTACTCCGTTATCACATGAAGCCAATGCTTTGATCCTTATGTAGTCCTCTATCAAACTTAGCATGATAGCAAATCCGGGCATTACTCCTCCCCATGCCACCCCGCTCTTAGATTTTTCAAGGGTTATTTCATCAATTCACAAAGATTTGATTTGGGAATCGGATGAGATCTGCCCCCATCTATAAGGCAAATCACATTTTTATCAGAAGGAAATGAGTTAATAGTCCTCAGAAGAGGGGACTGGGAAGGTGACAGATAAATGTGGTCTCAGGCAACCAAAGGGAATCTATTACCTTAGAGGAATTCTTTTCAGTACTCAAGTTGTAGAGTATCAATGGTGATACCATCAAATAAGAGAGAATAAGCATTTATTCAATACCTACTAGGTGCCGGACATTGTGCTAAGCACTCTAAAAACATTATCCCATTTGATCCGCACAACAACTCTGGGCTGTTATTATCATCACTTTACAGCTGAGGAAACTGAGGCAAATAGAGATTAAATAATTTGCCCAAGGTGACACAACTGGTAAGGCTGGATTTGAACTCAGATCATCCTGACTCCAGGCATAGCACTGGTTCTAACCAGCTGCCTCTGGGAGAGGAGTGCACTGGTACTTTTAGGTCCCTACTAGCTTGTGATTTTGAAGATGATAAGGAATGGTAGGGATGAGAGATCCTCCTTGCCCAGCATCCTCATTGTGGGTTGAATTGTGGCCTGAGTGCAATTCCCAAGTCTGGGAGCAAGAAAGAGGAGCCATAAGAATACGACATATTGTAACACATATCAAAGATCCTCCAGAACCTGCCAGCACTCATTGGACGTGGCGTCAACTGGACATCGGGATGGGTGTCTGCTGGTCTGAACAACCTGGGCTCCTCTCTGTGTGGCCCTTCACCACTTCCACTCTCCACGCCTACAACTCCCCAAGGAGAGCCAAGATCCACTGCTCTTTAACTGCTTCCCTCAACTTCCTCCCAACAGAGATCAGGACGAGTGGGGAGAAGGCCGTGCGATTGTGCTATATGTCCTCCCTGCTCTAGCTGCTGCTCGAGGAGGCAGCCACTTTAGACTTCTCTCTTTAAGCAGTATTTTTAGTTTTCTTATAATGAGTGAGACAAAGCTGGATAGTTTCCTAAGCTGTGCTTGTGCTACTTACTTGAATGTAAATGCAGAGATAGAGAAGGAAGGGGAGAACGCCCAAAGGTAACAAGATCTAAATCGTGAAGAACCTATCTATCCAAGCTGGAGCTGGCAGTGCAAAGCAGCGAGGAGTTCAAGAGCTTCACATTCCATAAACACAGAGAAGATAATCCTCAGGACGACATACTTCTAGTAAACACAACCCAATAAAAACCACAGCTAGTGAGGCAGATGCCATTCACATTCTCCCTTTTCCCTAGGAGGCATCTGTGTCTTGAAGAGAAGGATATGTCTCCACAAAAAAAGGAAGAGTGAGTAGCTGGGCAAAGAAAGTCATGTCTCTAGTGTTGTTTAGCCTTCCTTCTCAAAGAGGTTTATGACATCACAGGGTGATGTCTCAACTCTAACATGAATTGGATTTAAGTGAGGCAGAGCTGCACAAAGTAATCAGCCTCACTCTCTCATCCAGAGTCATAGAAGTCCAATGACAAGACACAAGTCAAGATGACTGGCAGTGGTCCAGGATGTAGTGAGTGACCTTGGCCTTTCTAAATTAAGTCTTTCCCAGATCGCCGTTTGACTGAGACAATGGCCATTCAGTTTACTAAAAGTTAGATAAGAACGTACAAGAGATAACCCAATTTACCATCATAAAATTATCAGTTTGGGACGGGGAGACCCTTAGTGTTTCTGGCAAGAAGGGAAAACTTTGAATGGCTTAGAATGGGTGTAAATGTCTCCATGAAGGGTGGAGGGAGGAGAGTTCCCAGAGCACATCCAGTAGCCAAGCCATCCCTCAGACTCCAGGCTGCTTGACAGCTGAGTCCACCTGCTCATCAACACCACCTGGTAGGTTCTACCTTCAAGAGCCCAGACACAGTGAGGTTGAAGGTTTTGTCTTTTCTCCTGTTCCAGTGTCAGTTATCAAGTCCGTTTTCGGCCAAAAATGGGGTCAGCATTGAGACTATTATTGGAGTTTCCAGTGGGCTTACTATATAGTGTGTGCCTGTGTGTGTGCATGTATGTGTGTATTGTGTGTTGGGGGCAATTCAGGCAATATAAGCTAACAAGTATACTTATGGGAGCAAACTTCCTGCTGCACCTTAACTGTTTTTCAGTGTTCATCATCTTGTTACCTAGCCTTAGAGATTATCTTCCCTTTCCCACATCAGTCTTAATAGCCTCCTGCAGCCCAGGGTCTGGTTCTGTGCTAAAGCAGTCTTTTTAAGAGCTCAGTTTGCTTTCTAATATTGTGTTTCACCTCATCAGTTGACACAAAAACAGAAGGCAGCTATAGTAACTTGAGATTTGAGTCATCAGACTCAAAAGTCCTGCTTTAAATTGGGAAGACACATTCTGGCACTTGGAAAATGAATAGAAAGTCTCTGGTGCAAGATACAATGTTCTCAGTTCAGAGCAAAAATGATCTTTGGCTTTCCCCTGATGCTGATGGCCCTTAGAGATATATATTGTGAAAGGCTGCCTGCTCAATGTCCATCACGAGCTGGGGGAGGGAGGAAGAAGGGGGATATAGGAGTGGATAGTGAAGATCCACATTTTAGTTTACTGTTACTTTAAAAAATCATAGCAGCCTGAGCTAAGAAAATAATTCATTTGTCCTCAAAAATGGACTAACCCCCCATTCTTTTTTTTTTAATTGCATGAAAATTTGTACTCAGTAAACAATCTGGTACATTTCTTAAGCTGGTGATGTGGGAGAGACTGAATATAGTCAGGGGAGGGCCCCACTCCTAAGTGTGAACATGGCCACATTTCCTGGACAAGATGAAAACTAGGCCCTGTGGGTGTTGGCAACTCGACCTATCTAGAATACAATTCATCATTTGCCTTGTAAACGTTCTCCTCCAAACTGACTTTTTTAAGTGTTCCATTTCCAGATTCACACACTCGGTCATCCTCAAGCCTTCTCTTTTCCTCACCCTCCTATAGCCTATCCGTTGCCTAATCTTGTCCATTTCTAAGCTTTGAAATAGGACAGCTAGGTGCAGTAGGGTGCCAGGCCTGGAGTGAGGAAGACCTGAGTTCAAATCTGACCTCAGGCACCAACTAGCTGTGGAATACTGGGCAAGTTACTTAACCCTATTTGCCTCAGTTTCCCTCATCTATAAAATGAGATGGAGAAGGAAATGGCAAACCACTCCAGTATCTTTGCCAAGAAAACCCCACAAGGGGCATGAGGAGTCAGATGTGGCTGAAAACAACTAAATAAACAAAAGCTTTGAAATAAGGATTATATTTATCCTACCTTTCTCCAAGGGTTATTGGGAGAACAATGTTTTTTCAAACCTCAAAATACTTTATAAATATGAGTTATCAAGTGAAAGAGAGCCTGTGATTACAGACAATAAGAAATAGTTTACATTTCCATAGCCCTTTAAGAGTTACAAAATACCTTCCTTCTGCCAACCTGGAGAAGTAGCTAGTAATCTTTATTAAACTGTGTCTGAATTAATGATGTTGGGAAAAACAATGCCAGAACTCAATTGGGACTTCATCTCATGTACTGTAACATGATAAGGCGAAGGAAATTCTCTTAAAAATGACCAGCTTTCTTATTTGCTGTGGGAACAAACTTTCTGCTGCGGCTTAGCTGTTTTTCAGTGTTCATCGCCTTATTACATACCCTTAAAGATTATCTTTCCTTGCCCACAGTGTCAGTCTTAATAGTCTCCTGCAACCCAGGGAAACCAGGCAGTCCCTGGGAAATTCTCCCAAGGGCTAGCCCCAGCTTCTTCTGCACTGGGCAATGGTCCTCCTGCTGTTGGCCTTAGCCTTGGCTTTTTACAGCACAGGTTGTTGTTCTAGGAATGCTTTCAGGCTCCTTTTTAAAAAATTTTAATTAACAGAAATTCTTCTTCTCTCCCTCCACTCCCCATCTCATTTTTTAAAAAACAAATAATAAATTTGTTCCTTACAACAAGCATGCACAAACAAAACAAAATGCCTCACTGGCCATTTTCAAAGCAATATGTCTCCTTCTTTGTATGGGTTCCATACCTTTCTGTCAGGAGGAAGGTAGCACATTTCTGCACATGTGCTCTGGAAACAGGATGGTCATTGCGTTATCAAAATTCATACTGTTTCAAAATTGTTTGTTTTCGCAGTGCTGTTACTATCATATACTAACATTCTCCTAGTTCTCATCTTACTTTTCATCAATTTATGTATGTCTTTTCAAAATTACCCCTTTTTATAATATTGTTGTAATAGAATAAATTATTCTGGTTTTCTTACTTTGTATCAGTTCATCTTTAAAAATCATTCATTTCCTCATTTCTTACAGCACTAGAGTATTCATGTGCATTTGTATACCCCAATTTGTATACTTCGACTGGCTGAAGTTCCTCACTGATGGGCACTAGTTTCTAGTATTTTCCCACTGCATATTTATACTAACTCACCTTCAAGTGAAATTCCAAGCTTTAGAAAGCACCCTCTTCTCATCATCCCTTTGAGCTAGGTAATTCAAATAAAAATATCACCATTTTGTAGATGAAAAAAAGAGGCTTTGAAAAAGGGCATCACAGAATTAAATGCTTAGACATTAGCTAGTCCAACCTGTAAATGGAAAAGAATCTCCTCTAAGACACATCTAACAAGGCATATGTTTAAAGCCTGAATACGCTGAATTCTATTTTTCCCTGAGCAAATCTAAAACTCTTTCTTTGGAATTTCCACTCATCACTCTGAGTTTTGCTCCCTGCTACTGGGCAGAATCACTTTAATTCTTCCACCATATTCTTTCAAATCCTTAAACAGCTGATTCCCTTCCACACCCACACATCTTTCCATTTCTTCCAAATGGCATAATCTCCAATTTCTTCATCAAGAAGGTCACCCTCCTTTGGATAGTGTCTGACGTACCAATGTATTTCCTTAATTGTGGTATCCAGAACTGAACATGATGTTCAGATTGAGCAGGATTTGTATCCAGGTTATTGGTCCCAGTTCAAGTGTGCTTTCCAAGAGGGTTTTTATGTTCCTTGCTCCACTCCCAATCCTCTCCCTTCCCTTCTTCCTTTAGCTGACTGAGCTCTGGGTATCCTTCACATGGATTTTCTCTTTCAAGAAGCTCTGGACATGACCTGCATGGATATATTTCACAAGAACCAATTTAGGTCCAGGAATCACATATCAAGACTCTCAGTCACAATGAGGGCCATTATCCTACCTTAATTAGTTCCCTCTCTAGCCTGGAGTTCCAAAACCATTCAGAGCTTGGGAAGGGCAGGCCAGAGGAACTATACTGCTATTCGGTAATAATTGTGATTTAGTGGATAGATTATTGGGACTGAAATGAGGAAGACCTGAGTTCAAACTGGGCTTTAGACTCTTACCAGTTGTGTAACCCCAAGCAAATCACTTCAACTCTGTTTGCCTCAGTTTTCTCATCTGTAAAATTGGAATAACAATAGCGCCTACCTCCCTGGATTGCTGTGAGGAGCAAATGAGATAACTGTAAAGTGCTTGGTACATAGTAAACATTATGCTCAAGCTATTATTATTAATTGGCATGTGAATAGTAAATAAAGGCCGCTTTACACTGGTGCACTACTTGATGCCAGAATAGTCACATGACAAGATGTAAACTCCTTACTCAGAAGTATGAGGAAAAACAATTTCCACTATGATATAAAAGATGCTCACTTCCCCAAGAAGTCCTAGAAACTATAGGTCCTAAAGAGGGAAATAATTTTCTCCTTGCAATAGATTTATAATATAAACATTAAGGGCAAGGTACTAGCTACCCATGATGAATGCAAGTGACCTGGTCCTAATGAACTAAGGGTACTAAAAGAATGGGTCAGTGTGACACACTGAAAGGTTGTGAAGGGTGGGATAGGTGCCATAAGATTTAAAAAGGATATATGTCTCAATTTTAAAAAAGAGTAGGATCTTCAGCCTGGTGAATTTGCTTCAATCCTGGCAAGATTCTAGATTGTATTATTAAAGGGATAGTTATAAAACATCTAGAAAAAAAGGAAGTGGTGATTACTTGGCTTTATCAACACTAGATCATAGTCAGACCCTTTTGGATAGTTAAGAGAATTATAGGTCAGAGGAAAAGTGATATAATATACCTAGATTTACTCTGCCTAGGTTTTAATAAAGCACTTAACTCTTGCTAAGGCACTCATACCATTCTTATGGAAAAGATGGAGCAATGTGTCTAGACATGTGTGCTATTAAATGGATTCTATACTGATGCAATGGATTCAAAGAGGAGTTATGAGTTCATGGTTCAACATCAATTTGGAAGGTCCAGTAGAGACCATAAGGAATCAGTGTTTAGTCTTATACTGATGGGCCATCTCCAGTCATCCTGATGAGTATCCGGTCACTGCACCCAGATGGCTCAGGAGGAGAAAGTGAGGTTGGTGTCCCTGCACAGCCCTCCCTCACTCAAAGCAGTCAAGTGCAGGTCATGTCATCATCTCTCTGATGTCATGATCTTCTTCAAAAACAAAAGATGAACCCAAACCGTGAGTAGAGCGAGCTGCATGAATTGGGGACCCAGCTGGCTGGGTAACCCAGCTTATCCTCTCCCTTCTTAATGTCCTTCCTTTATTCCTTCCTTTCTTCCTACTCTCTTTCTCATTCCCAAAACCTTAAACCCAGTGTACTCTGAAACCCATGGGCTGAACAACAATAGGTCCCTGCCCAAGCTCCACTTAACAGCTGGCTTAGAATGATTATCACTAGTAACAGTTTCTGTTGATTTAGTTATTTTTCCTTTTGTTCATTAAAAGGGTCATTCCACAACTACTTCTTAAAGAGGCCTATTCACTCAATGGGCCTTACTTTCTCTCTGAGTACTTGAAAAATCAGCTGAAAAAGGTCAAGGTCTCCCACTGCATCCTGGGCCATCTCCAGTCATCCTCATGAATATCTGGTCACTGGACCCAGATGGCTCAGGAGGAGAAAATGAGGCTGGTGACCTACACAGCCCTCCCTCACTGAAAACAAAGTCAAGTGCAAGTCATGTCATCATTTCTCTGAAGTCATAGTCTTCTTTGAAAATGAAGGATGAACACAGACAGACAGAGGCAAAAAATGGCATGCTTATCATATTTGCAGATATAAATCTGAGAGAGAAAATAAACACAGATTATAGAACCAGGATTCAAGAATGTCTTGGCAGGCTAGAATGTTTAATAGGAAATAATGTTAAGTCACATTATGACTTAAAAATGAATTTAAGTGTAAGATTAGGGAAGTATGACTAAAGAGCTGTTCATCTGGAAAAAATGTAAGATTTCAGTAGACTTATGGCTCAAAGAGTCAACAGTGTGATATGGTAGTCACAGAAGAGTAAAGGAAAAAACCAAAAGAATGGCCCAAATGAACAATTAGTTCATTTGGTTATTGTGACAACATTCAAGGTAACAAATTCATAATCATGAAACAAAAGATGCATTTTCAAATACTCCTCACAGTCCTGATGAGATGTTCCAAGGTCACCTGGTTTTGGGAGAGAGGTCTGTCATCCAAGTAGCTAATAATCCCACAGTACTTAGTTCTAATCAGGCCATACCTAAAACATGACGTTAAGATCTGGGCAGCACATTCTTGGACGGGCACTGATAAGCTGGAGAATGTGCGGAGGAAGGCAACCAGGAGAGTGAAGAGGCTCCAGTTCATTCCACATAGAGATCAGCTGAGAGAGGAGGGAATGTTTATCCCAGAAAAGAGAAGATTTAACAGGTATGTGATAGCTGTCTCCAAATATTGGAAGATCTGCCACATGGAAAATGGATCAGACTTGTTCTGTTTGGATGCATAGGTGGAACCAAGAGCAATGCATGAAAACTGCAATGAGGCAAACGTAGATTAATATGAGGAAAAGTTTCCTAACAGTTAGAGAGTTGGCCAAATTTGGAAGTGGCTATGTAAAGGGAAAGAGGTCCCACTGCTTCCCAACACCCCTAAGCAAAACCTAGACTGCTAGTTCTCAGAGACCGTCAAGTCTAAACTATACATGAAAAAGGCTCTCCTCTACAACATTCCTAAGATTCTTCCAACTCTGAAATTCTATGAAACTGTGATTCTGTAACAAGTCAGTGAGTTAACTTGGTCCCTGGGAGTATGGGTTGGCCATGCCATCCTCAGTGGCCACTTAGTCAGAGGAACAAAATCAACTTGAAAGGAATAATCAAGTTCCCTTTGATTTTAAGAATTGAGGATTGAGACCAAAATATCTTTCATTTCCCAATGAAGCATAACTTGAAAACTTGTACTAAGACTTTTGGAACACCCTGTTTCTCTGACTTCTGTTGAAAAGTTCATAGGTCAGCTTTAGCTACAGCTGTGAAGTATTAGAGCTTATGTACCAGCATCTGTTGTAGAAGATGAAGAGGTTTAAAAAAAAATACTATGAAGAGCTCAGTAAGATACTCTAAATGAAGTCAATTACACTTTGCAACTGAGCCATTGTTATTGAGTCATCTCAGTCATGTCCAAGTTTTCTTGACCCCATTCAGGGTTCCTGGCAGAGGCAATGGAGTGGTTCGCCATTTCCCTCTCCTCTGCCTCAGTTCCTCTACAGATGAGGAATTGAGGCAAACAGGGTTAAAGTAACTTGTCCAGAGTCACACAGATAGTAAGTGTCTTAGGCTGGATTTGAACTCATGAAGAAAGAGTCTTCCGGATTCACAGCATCACTTATGCAAAGAGGGAAATAGAAGAGAATATGCACAATATGATTTGAGATAAAGACCAAGAGTAACCAAAAGATTTTAGACTATACAGAAACAAAGAAGCCTACATATCATGAATAATTTTTTTCAAAGAAGTATCAGATGGTGCTAGATATGACAAGTATCAAAAACAACACAAAAAATGAAAGCAGTTGTATTTATAAGACAGGAAGTGGCTCATCACTGACATGGGAGTAATTTCTGAATCAGCTGTCTGTGTACAGTCAGACCCATGACTTTTTAGAGCAATGGTCAAAATTATTAAAAAGCTAGAAGAATAAAAATAAGAAAAAGATAAGGCATGTAATTAAAACAACTCCAAACTAACCTACTTAAACAAGTTACTAGCACTGAAAATTGAGACATAGATGGAGGAAGGTTGTATATATACCAACTACAATAATTTAATAAAGACATTTAACCAATGTAAGTCAAATGTCACAACAAGGCAAAGGAAAGCAAAAGAGCCTAAACAAGACTCCTTAGTCAGCAAATAATGGACCTATCCATCAGATAAATGGTATTCAAAACCACCAGGAATTTAAAATATAAACTCATTTATAAAACTTTGCAAAGAAGGATGACAAAAAATCATGAGTAATATCATCTTACCTCATAAAACAACAAGATTCAGTGGAGGAAAAAACAAATTTAAAGATAACTTGGAAAGAGAGTCAATCACACTTTCATAGTTCCTTTCATAGTTAACCTATCATTAGTGTGTGTGTGTTCATCCTTCGTTGCCGAAGAAGACCATGCCATCAGAGAAATAATGACATGATTTGCACTTCACTTTGTTTTAAGTGAGGGAACTCTAGAAATAGCATCCAGACTTGATAACCCATAGCAAAAGATAAAAAAGAAAAGACTAACTCTTTACCCTTTATGTGTGTGAATTCATGAAGGGACATGTTAGTTTAGCACTTTAAAAGTACTCCCTCCCATGGAGACCCAGGGCCAATCACTTAAAGTGAAGGTCTGCTTCATTTCTAAGGTATTCCTAAAGAGGTAAGTGAAAAGGAATTCAATGTATAAAGTAAATCAGGTACAGGGCAGTTATTTATTTCTACTACAAAAGAAATGCTAAAAACATGAACACCGACCAAAAAAACCTAAACAACTAAATATATCATTACAATTCGAATTTCCAGGAAGCTAATAGGTAAGGCACATCAACACATGAGGCATTTTGCAAGACTGCTGAACCAGCATTTCATCTTCCTTCACCTCTATGCTGTCTAAAAACTACCACTAGGCTCCATATTTTCTAGCAAGCCAAGCTGGGGCGGGGGGAAGGGTAGGTTTATCCTCCTGTCCATATCCATTTTTTCCAAGAAGTTCTACAGAGGATGCCACTGGCTTTTCCTGAAGTATAGGTGTCCAGGACCATCCATCCTCTTGAAATCAAGAATACTGGAAGCATCATGTCAATACTGCTGCTATCTTACCTATATTAAACAAAGGAGCACAGTACCCTAATGTTTGATAAATATAAAGACCCCAGATATTGAGGCAAGAATTCATCATTCAGCAAAAATCTTCTGGGAAAATTGGAAAATAGTTTGGCAAACACTAGATATTCACCAACATCCCATAATACTATGTAACAACAAAGTCTAAATGGTACATGACTTACGGTAAAAGATGAAATCATAATTACGGGAGCAAGAAAGATATTACCTTTCTTCAGATGTATAGCTGGGGAAGAGTTTGTGATCAAACAAAAGATAAAAAGGATCACAGAAGATAAAATGGGCAAATTTGATTACACATAATTAAAAAGCTTCTGCACAAATAAAACCAATACAGCTAAAATTTGAAGAGAAAGGAGCAATTGGGGAAAATGTTTGCAGCAAGTAACTCTAATAAAAATTTCACTTCCAAGATACATAAGAAACTGATTAAATTTATAAGAAGAAGAGCCCTTCCCCAATTGATAAATGGTCAAATGATATGAATAAACAATTTATAGAGAAAGAGATCCAGGCTATCAACAATAATATGAAAAAAATGCTTCAAATGGTTAACAATTAGAGAAATGCAAATTAAAGCAACTTTGTCATCCACCTCACACCCATCAGATTGGCAAAGTTAAGATGAAAATAAAAAATATTGATGTAGCTGTGGGAAAACAGGTACATTAGCGCTCTGTGAATCGATCTAAGCATTCTGGCAAGTAATTTGAAACCATTTCCCAAAAGTCACTAAACTGTTCATATACTGACCCAGAGATAGTATTACTGGATCTATACCTACAAAGGTTAAGTGAATGGCTTACAGTCGTATAGGCATTAGGAAACAGAGCTAGGAATTTAACTCAGGTCCTCTGATTTGAAACTCATCCCTTTTCCCACTATTTCATGCTATCTCTTTCCCTCCCGTATCATAAAGTCTCCATTGTTTCTTTAGTCAGAAAAGGGGATAGCACTTTTTTTTTGGCATTTTGAATAAGGTGTTTTAAAGGATGCCTTGCTAACCTTTGGGCAAATCTGCTGTACCAAAAATCACATTTGAATTGACATCTCAAACCCGGGACTTCATATGCTTTGCACAAATTATTTGAAGTTCACTTTTCCTTTCATGAGAGAACTTAGTTTAACATGCTGACTTTGAGAACCGAATTGAAACTGGCACGAGATTTCCCCTGATACCCCTTTTGCTTTAAGAATTGCCTGTTTTCGCTGTCAATGTCTCTTTCTCGCAAAATTGTCACAATTTCTAATTGGCTGAAAATTGGGCTAAGTTCCTGTGTCACACATTTGTAGCTAGGACTTTTAAGCAGCAGAAAATTTATGTGCATTTATGTACTTTGCTAAAAGTAAAAACAGTCCAGAATGTGCCTAGGAAGTATCCATACTATCACTACAGATAAAACATTTGAGTTTAAGCTTAATGAAAATATTTTTGCTTCTGACTATCCCCTTCTCCATCTGCCTTCTCTTCTATCACCTCTCCTCCCTTCTCTTATCCCCTTCCCCTCCTGCTCTCCTGTAGGGTAAGATAGCTTTCTATACCCAAATGAGAAGTATTTTCTAACCACAAGGGAAATATAGTCTTAAAGATTACTATAGTAGCTGTACTTGGTGTCTCTTGCCTTGGGGCATGACAATATCATCAAGTAAATCAGGGTTTATTACGATAGTTCAGAAAAATTTATGCAATAGATATGTTTTTGGACATTAGAATACACCCAAAAGCAAGGGTGAATTTTTAAACGTGATCCCTTATATTAGGGAATGTTGGAGTACAGATCACACTTCAGCCATTGTCTTAAGAGAGAAGCAATCAACATTAAAGATCAGGCAAAATAAAATAGAGTCACATGAAAGTCAAGGGATTGCCAAGTGTAGGGAGGCTAAAATCTAAAGAATATCTCAGACCCAAAGCAGGATATGTATTTCAACCTGCTCTAGAGAAAAAGAAAGGCAGATTTTGCACCTAAATTGTCCTTGTGATAGGATTACTAGTTACCAAGGTCTCTACCTCCTTCCTCTTCTATGTAGGTTAGGCTATTCATTTCCCTAAAAGGCAAGGAAAGCATCCCCAAGACTGGATTGGCTCAGGAGGCCAAGGCTCAAGCTGTAATTCCATTGATGTAGCTGTGCGATAGCCTCTGGCTGTTTAGCATGGCTATCTGGTCACCTCATTGCACAAAAACAGCCTTCATGTGGAGTCATGGCCATTTAGGCTGGGCAGAAGTCCCAAGGCCATGCACATGAACTCACTTTCTTCAGATAATCAAATTCATTTAAATATAGTAGTGGAGGTGGTGGTAGGGTGTTCTATCTACCCAAGTTAAGGTACATCACTTTTCTTATTGAATATCCTTTCTATGCTATGACTTAAAACCTTTTGTTAATTTCTGAGTCCCATTTGCTTTGGGGTGCTGGTCTATTTTGTTTGCTCTTTTCAGTTCTAGGCACAGGTGGTGGAGTCCATGGACCCAAGAGCAATGGTGACCTTGGAGGCAGAATTCCAGGCCAGACACTGATGCCAGCTCAGCAAGGAAGCCCTGAGAAACCAGGGTGCCAGGATGAAAGGAAAAGGGAAGGAAGAGGAGGTGTTTGTACTTGGAACTTAATGAGATCATGTTATATTGGAACTGAGTTAAATTGTGAACTTTATCTCCCTCTTCTCCTCATAGTCTGGGGTTGTGTAAAGGAGGATTACACCCCAAGGTGTTAGGGAGGAGGAAAAAATATTTGCATATTTGTTCTTGCTACTCCTTTAAATATTCCTTCATAAAAGTTAATCTGACTTTTAAGTGGCCCCCTGCATCCCTGTTAAGTGTAACTGAGGACCAGGGAACCCCTAATATTGGGAGAAAACCATTGGTGGTGGTTCAGGCCAATAGCAGAGAGAAATAGACACCCTCTCACTTCCTTAAACATACTAGGAACCCTGAAGAAACAGTAAAATGTAAGCGCATTCTCAGGCAGTGGGGACCAGATAGTTATATTATCATCAATAGAAATAGGGTACTTAGGAGGAAGGGAAGGTTTTTTTAGGACAGATGACGAGTTAAACTTTCAATATTTCAAGTCTGAGATATCAGAGGCAATGTCCAGCAGGCAGTTGGAAATAGGAGACTCAAGTGAAAAGTCAGAACTAGAGACGTAGATATGAAAGTCATCTGCAGAGAGGTAATAATTGAAAGTCGGAAGAGATGAGATTGTCATGGAAGATTATATATAAAAGAGAAAGGGACAGAGCATTAGTGAAAGGCCATTTATTAGGGAACAGGAAAATTTAAGAGCTCATGAAGGAAGTAGAGGTTTAATAAGATAGGTAGGATGAGAACCAAGACAGTGAAATGTTAGAGTCTACAGGATAATGAAATATCCAGGGGGAAGAAAAGGATGGCATGACAATGTCCAAGGCTACAGAGAGGCCAAGAAAGATGAGCACTTAGAATAAAAGGCTCTTAGATATGGTAGCAAGGAGGTAATGGGTGAGAAAGAAAATCTTTAATGAGTGGGCAAAAGGAAAGTAATAAAGCAAGGGGCTGAGAAGGTCGTTTTGGGCGAAGTTGGAGTCATCGAGCACAGGCAGGTGAGGGAAGGAGGTACTGTAACAATGATGCCAGGTAGACTCCGAGGGGAGATGCGCAGACACAATGATAGGAGAGTTCTGAGGAGGAAGAGATCACTCAGCCTGGGGAGTAATACAAATGACCACTCTTTATTTAGTGCTTTAGAGTTTGCAAAACACTGCATTTGAGCCTCCTCGGTGGATTCCTCAGAGGCTTCTTCGAGGAGTTGACATTTCAGCTGGGCCTTGGAGAATAGGCAGGATCCCCAAAATTGGAGGTTGAGGCAATGAGCATCAACTTAGGCATAGAAAACAGTGAAAATAAAGGCCCAGAGGTGGGAACGTGCAGGTTGTAACCGGAAAATATCAAGTGGTCTTGTTTGACAAGTATCACAGGGCAGAAGACGCAGAGAACCTGTGAGGGAAAGCTGGAAGGTCAGACTCAGGTTGTAAGGACTCCCAGATCCCAAGTTAAACAGCTTGGCCTCATTGCTGAAAGGAAGTCATGGAAGATTTTTGAAAAGGCAGAGAAGTGACCGAGGATGATTAGCCTTGTACCAGTCGATGTGTAGGTGAGTTATTAGATAGACCAACGACCTGCAAATCGGGGTCTCAACAAACAAAATACTGTTTTCCTCAGCTCTGTTCCACTATTCCAACCCCTGGGCCTGTGCGGCCAGATGGGGGATCCTCGGCGGCAAAATTGCATCAGTGCAGATTAAAATAAGCAGAACCAGAAGAATGATATACATGATCACAATAATGGAAAGGAAACAACTTTGAAAGACTTCAGAACTTTAATAAACATTGTGACCAACCATGACTTCAGAGGACTTAATGGAGAAGCATGTCCCTGCTTCTTGGTGGAGAGAGAACAGACCAGACATAAGTTTTCAGATGTGGCTAATGTGCTGGTTTATTTTGTTTGACTATACTTATTTGCTAAAAGGATGAGTTGTGATGTATGGAGGGAGTGGAGGGAGTTAGTGAAAAGTAAGAGATGCAGAAAAGAGATGCAAAAAGTTGAAAAAATAAAAAGATGTATAGGAGAAAAATATTCACAAGGAGCAATTTCTTTACAACCTTGTTAAATTTAGAGAGATACTGGGACTAGTGGAGAACTGACCTTAGGGCCATAAAGGAGCCTATGAGAGGATTGCCTCTTATAGTCCTGGACATCACTTAACCATTTGCTGTTCTTTGTCTATGAATTTCGGAGGTTTTGATCTGTGTTGATAGAAGGGTTTTTGGTTTGTTTGTGTTTTTTTTTTTTACCTGAGAGCTCTCAATGCCAGTGAAATTCCAGGTTTAGTCTCTTTTGTTCCTTTTCAATTGATCAGGTGTATCCAACTCTTCAGGATCCCATGGACCAACTGTCCATGGAGTTTTCTTGGCAAAGATGCTAGAATGATTTGCCATTTTCTTCTTCAGTAGATCCTCTTGTCAGTCAATCGGAAATGAATTGATTTGCCCAGGGTCACCCAGGCAGAATGCGTCTGAAGCTGGGTTTGAACTCAGGTCCCTATCCTATTTTAAATTTAACACACATTTTTAGAAGCGAAATATAAAAAAAAAAATTCTTAATTTTTTATACACAATCTTTTGTTCTTCCTTGTTATAATATCTGCTCTGAACTCACTTTCCCCAGCTATCTCTTGGATGAGTAGGTGGAGTCCCCAGAAGATGACTAAATAGTTCTCTAAGAGTTCAAGGATTATCCTTAAATTCATGAGCCTCCATTCACTTTGTTCCTCACTGATCATCCGTCAATCAGTTAGCTAAAAGGATTATTTAGAGAGGAGTATTAATATAAAGTCAATTACATCAAAAGTCTAGGACACACTTTGCCACAAGCACACATAGAATTCTTGGGGAAAGTGGACTTCCTTCATGGAGAGGGTAGTATTGGTAAATATTTAATCACCAGCTCTCTTTGAAAAAAATGTGTAAATGACAAATTTTTAAATTAATCTACATTATTTACATTTTCATCATCACTTGAATCTAACAGTTAACAAAACAATAAATCAGGACCTGATTTGTAGCTTATGTCAATGGAGGTGTAAATGGTCACTGTCAAAATTTAACAACAGGCTCTCAGGAGCTGATATGAGCAGCTCTAGCATGCTCTTGCTAAGTGCAGTTCTGTGTTGAGCTCTCATGGTCATTTCTTCTGTAGACTCCAGAGCTGTACTTTTCTCTACCCTCAAGAGGTGTAAGTAAGATTGATTTTAGTGTGTGTAAAGTGGGTTTTTGTTATCATTTCTTAGGTTCAGTTTCTTGGGATCCATAGCCATAACAAGCTCTTGTTCCCAGGTATTAGATATGAGTTCTCACAATTATATTTCAAATCATCTCCACCACACTTGTGCAAAATTATATAATGGTAAATAACAAACATCCACTGTGACGGCACAGTGAGATACAGAGATGAGGTGATGTAAACTTATGAGGCTATTGCTGGCAATATACCTTCTTTGTCTGCTGCCCTGTAAAGCCGGTGGTCACTGGTCAATGAATGGGGAACTTAGGGTTGAACGCACTAATGCTGTGTGTGCCTTGATTGGACCCCATCAAGGCTTGGGGAGAATCTGTGTTTGCCTCAAGCAGTCCCCATTGAGACTTGAGGAAATTTAAGGGAGTACACAAGCTGTGCCTGTCTCGATTGACCCCTCAAGATGTAGGGGTTGATTCCCCCCCCCCCTCCTCCCGCTTCTTCTTAAGCCAGCCCCTGTGAGAAGGGTGATTAGCAACTGCTGTAAGGGTTTGTCCTCCCATTATCAGCAACTCTCTTCTAAGAAAACTAGTCTAAAGTAAGATTATTAACCCCTTCTTAGTGTCTTTCCTGTCTGAACCAATCAAGAGTGAATCTGTGCTAGCAGCCCTCCTGTGTGCTGTGTTTACCTGTCTTACAAGAGGCATGTCTACTTGTTTCACAGAGAACAAATACTCAGGAGGCACTGGAGGTTTGCATTTCCAGCCTCTAACAGATTCACTCTTGATCTGGTCAGACAAGCAGACAGCTCTGGAGGGATTAATAATCAACTTTGTCCTAGTCTAATCTCAAAGAGTTGTGGGAGAACCAGTTCCTACAGCATTGGGTGTGTGGGGGATGCAACTACCCCTACATTTTGATGGGATCAATTGAGACAGGCACACTTGTGCACTCCCTAAAATCCCCTCAAGCCTCAATGTGGGCCAATTGAGGCACACATAGATTTCCTTGTGGGTTCCCCATGGTTTCCCCCTAGATTCTCTGTAGCTTTTCCCCCCTTCACTGATCAGTGCCCACTTGCTTTTACAGGGCAACAGACAAAGGAGGCATCTTGCCAACATTAAGCTCACAGCTTAACTTTAGCAATATTGTTATTCTGCGTGAACATAGTAAATATCACATTACGTCACCCCTTATCTCACGGGGGTGAAGCCTCAGTAGGACTGTCTGTCATTATGATTCTAAGAATTACTATCTAGAATCATTGGGGCTATTCTGGGAGTTATTATTTAAAATCTGGAGACTAGACATTCCCATGGCCATGGATCTTGAGAAACTAAACTCTAGAAGAATAACAAAACCCTCCTTACAAACACCTTTTGTTTATCGATAGGGTTTGTCCTCTGTCAGCTCCCATCTGGGTGTAGCAGTTGTTACGAGTTCACGCTCTGTAATCAATGAGGATTTGCCAATGGTTAATGACCAGGGAAGACGATGACAATACTCCCTCTGGACTTTTCCTATCACCTTCCCTCCAGTACAGATGTAATTCTCAAATTTCTTTATCTAGAATCTCTTCTCTGATCTATAGAGGCCCAGGGTTGTGCCTAAATTCCTTCAACCAATCCCTATACATTTTCCCTGAAGCATCATTTGATTTTATTCAATGACTGGAAGCACTTCACTCCTCCCATGATGAGTATTTGTTCTCTCTCATTTGATTGGTACAACGGAGTCAGGAAGACTCATCTTCTTCAGTTCAAATTTAGCTTTGGACACTTACTAGCTATGTGACCCTGGCAAGTCACTTAACCCTGTTTACTAGTTATGTGACCCTGTTTCCCTCAGTTTCCTCACCTGTAAAATGAGATGGAAAAGGAAATGGCCAATCATTCTAGTATCTTTGCCAAGAAAACTTCAAATGAGTTCAGGAACACCTGAACGTGGCTGAATAACAGCAAAAGCTTGATTGACTGATTCAACAGAGGTGCCAAGGAATTGTTCGCACCTAGTTTATACCTCTGATTGCTTCTGTAAGCTAATCAAAGCATTCTCCTCTGACGTCAGGGGTATCAGAGCTCTTAGTTGTATTAATTGAGTGGTTGGAGAATGTGGGTTATCCCTCTTACATTTGCATATTGGAATGTTGCTGCTTGTAGATGACTGAGTTCAAAATTTAAAAACAGAAAAATTTAAAAGTAGGAAGGGGGTATAGAAGATTAACCACATCCTCACTTTTCCTGATTCAACAAACACCACTGTGATGTGGTAACAGCCTCTAACTAGGCCAGCAGCCTTCAGGAGAGGAGCTGACTCAAATTCAGAAAGGAAAATTGAAAGTGAGCAGCCAGAAAAAAAGCCAAGGGAAAATACATGTGAACTGACTAGGACCTGAAGTACAGGCGAAGGCTCAGAGCCAGGACCTTTTCTTTTACCTTGGCATCTTTGGCTGGCTGACACTGGAAGAAGAGACTGGTTTCCCAAGTAAAAAAAATCCATAGACTTGAACTTTAAGCCCTTTATGTCTGAGAAGTCAGGAACACGAAAATAAAGGAAAAACTAAAATTCTCTATAAAACCAGAAATGCCCCTTCAAGGAGGGGTACCTGGCCCACATTTTCATCAGCTTGAATAGGAAGTATATTCTTCAAGGTTGGGGAAATTTTGTAGGAACAACATAGTATAGATGAAAATGTTTTTTAATGAGGAGAAAACATATAGAATGCAGTTCAGTTCCAAGTAGTCAAAAGGTATATCTGGCTAGGGGAAAACCACACACACACACACACACACACACACTCTCTCTCTCTCTCTCTCTCTCTCTCTCTCTCTCTCTCTCTCTCTCTCTCTCTCTCTCTCTCTGTGATTTACAAAAAAGGAGGAGAAAAAATTAATTCTACCTAACCCCACCCCACCAACCTGAACTCTCCTATGGTAATAAGAGGAGGACAGAGAGGAGAAATGAGCATTTGGACACAGCTATTAGCAAATTTTGAACCACAAAGGAATTAGCAAGAAAGAGGGGCCTGGAGAAAGCATGAAAGAATGAGCATTCCCCCAAAGAAATGAGAGCTTAGAGGAAGGTTAGCCCCATTGTTTCTCCACAATTGGAAGGGGGAATCAGAAACAAGATATTTGCCTTGCAAACACACATTTTGTGGTTAATAGGAATTATGATGTAACATAAACTTGGGCCAAGGTGACTCTGTGATTAAATTACTAGGGTATTTAATCCCACAGATGGGGTAGGTTCAACAGGGTAAAGGGGGGGGGGGGGGGTGACAAGTAAGTGTGAAAGAAAACATTACACTTAAAGTAATGGCACCATGAAAAGGCAATGGTAGCAACAAGTGATGACGATAAGACCGCTGGCTCAGGAGTTTAGGTCTAGAAAACCCGACAGATGAGCAAAATGGAAACCTCAAAAGTATTCATTTTATGTGTGTAAAAAATAGGTAGGCAGGAAGTCATTGTCATAGCTTTGAGGTTACCAGAAGAAATTCCAGGATCACCAAGGAGCTTTAAAATCCCACATGCCTCTGCAGAGTCAGCTAGGTGGTAATGTGCTAGGCCTGGAAATGAGTCCTCCTGAGTTCAAATCTGGCCTTAGACACTTATTAGCTGTGTGACCCTGGGCAAGACACTTAATCCTGTAGGCCTCAGTTTCTTCATTTGTAAAATGAGCTGAAGAAGGTAATGGTAAACTATTCCAGTATCTTTACCAAGAAAACCCAAAATGGGGTCACACAAAGAGTCAAAAACAACAATTTTCTCAGATTACTGGGATTTTCTGTTTCTCCGATTCTTTAAGACAATTTTTTGACAGTGCTCTGCGGGGGGTGGAAGGGGTGTCCAAAGGGAAGGGCAGAATATACTTTTGCAATGCCAGTCTTAAGTGACCAATTTTTGTATAACTTTTTAGGCAGACCTGTTTGATGATCTTTTGCAAACTCTCCTTTCTTCCCCCTTTACCCAACTTTTCTCACTCCTCCTTTCTTCCCATTCCTCTGTCACTTCCTTCCCTCTTTCCCTCCTTCCATTTCTCTCCCCTCTTCCTTTTTTCTCTCTCCCTCTTCCTTCCCTCCCATCTTTTCCTTTCTTCTCCCTTCTTCCTCCTTTCTCTCTCTCTCCCTCCTTGTCTCTGTGTCTATCTCTTTGTCTTTCACATACACAAATGCACACTGTATACGTAATATATTTCTACCCTTACAGTTTGAGGAGAGCCTTTTCTTTCTACAATTTTTGTAATTAAGAAAGATATCATCTACCTTATCTCATCTGTCAAAATTAGTTGGGGGGATGTCAAAGATTATGGAGCCTACAGAACAGAAAGCTGAGGGCATTTTGTTAGCAGTCTTGAAATGGAAATACAAAAATTAGTCCTCGGGGACAAAAGCAAAGGTTACATAATATATTATATGGTCAGAGTTTATGGTCAATCAATCAATAAGCACTTTTAAGTTTCTAGTAGGTGTCAGGTTCTGGGCTATAAACTCTGGGGATACCAAAAAAAAAAAAAAAGGCAAGAGGCTAGGCTGCCTCAAGGAGCTAATGGAAGAGACAACATGCAAACAAATACACCCAAAGCAAGCTACAGACCAAACAAATAGGAAACAATTAAAAGAGGGAAAGCATTTGAATTAAGAGGTGTTGTACAAGGCTGATTTTTAGTTGGGGTTTAAAGGAAGCTGGGGACATCAGTAGTTGAAGTGGGAGAACATTCCAAGTATGATGATGTCCAACTCTTCATAATCCCAGTTGAGGTTTTCTTGGCAAAGAAACTGGAGTAGCTTATCATTTTCATCTCTAGCTCATTTTTACAGATGAGCAAACTGAGGCAAACAGGGTTAAGTGACTTGCCTAGGGTGACCCAGCTAGTAAGTGTCTGAGACCATATTTGAACTCAAGTCCTCTTGACTCCAGGGCCTGTGCTCTATACACCTAGCTGGTACCACCTAGTTGTCCCCATTCCAGGTATGGGCTACATGTCAGAGAGAATGTGCAGAGCCAAGAGATGGAGTATCTTATTTGTGGGACACCCAGGAGGCCACTGTCACTGGATCTAAGAGTATACATCTGAGATGTAAGGTGTAAGAAAACTGGAAAGGTCTAACTCATGGACAGCTTTGAAAGCCAGAGAGCATTTGTTCTTGGAGGCATAGGAAACTAGGGAAGTTTACTGAATAGGAGACTGATGAGATCTTTATTTTAGGAAATCCCTTTAGTGGCTGAATGGAGAGTAGGGTGGAGACTGGCTGACCCACCAGCAGGCTATTGAAAATCATCTGGAGAGAGATAATTATTGAATTGAGGTGAACTGATGAGGTCACTAGATAAGAGCTACACCTGCCATTAAGGCACTTCGTATAGGTAATGACTTAGTAAGGTAGACTGAAAAGGAATATTGAGGCAGGTAGGACGACAAAGAAGTGTCATGAAAACCCACAGAAGAAGGAACATTCAGAAGTGGGTGTTCAACAATGTCTAAAGCTGCTATGCATTTATAGATAGATGAGAATTTACAGAAATGAAATTTGGCATTTACTAATTTGCTCATTACTAATATGGAGAGAGTAGCTTCCATTGAGTGATGAAAGTGGGAGCGAGACCACAGAAGGTGAGAGGTGAGTCAGGGGTGTGGACGTACTGGCAATGACTACATTTTTTTGCAGAAGCTGAGAAAAGAAAGGAGAATATAGAGTGATAGCTTAAGGAGTCAGCAGGGCTTAATCTGAGTTTGTTCAGAATGAAGAAGTTTGGCCATGTTTAAAGGCAAAAGAGGAGGACTGGGTGATGCAGAGCCTGAGGAGGGGAGGGTGACTGTAGGGACGGTCTGCGGGAGAAGAGAGGACTGCTCTAGGTGTGCAGAGAAGGGCTGACCTTTGTACGGAGTAGGGACATCAGAGACTGGCATAAAGGAGGAAATGATGTAGATGACTGAGCTACACAAAGGGAGAAGACTGAGCTCATGGTAAATGGGCTCAGCATGAGGCAAGATCCTCTGCCAAGAGGGCTGAAGTCCCAGGAGATTTAAAAGCAGAAGACTTGTATTTGCCTCCCAGAGGGCGGCAGAGAGGAGAGATAGATGACAGTTTTCTTATTGCGGTTCAGGAGAATCCTTCAGTCAGGTAGTTCAAAAGCTGGTCCAAAAACAGGTTGGTCAGTCAGGTCCTACACTTCGTGACCCCATTTGGGGTTTTCTTAGCAAAGACACTGGAGTGCTGTGCCATTTCCTTCTCCAGCTCATTTTACAAACGAGGAATTGAGGCAAACAGGGTTAAGTGACTTGCCCAAGGTCACACAGCTAGTAAGTGTCTGAGGCCGGATTTAAACTCAAGAAGATGAGTCTTCCTGATTCAAAGCCCAGAACTCTACCCACTGTGCCACCTACCTGCCAACTTACCTACCAAAAATAAGCACTAGCCGATTTAGAGTCGAATCCCTCCTCCCCCACCAGAATGGAGTATGCCATAAAACCCACAAGAAAAATACAATGTAACAGCGTAGCGTATGTAACAGCTGGGGTTTTGTTTACCTAAGCAAGAACTCCGCTAAGATGATCCGCCTCCCCTCCCCAAGTCTACCCACCCTGGGATTTTCTGCCACCCTGGCCCGAGACAAAGGGATGGAAACCCACAACTGGGGAGGGGCCTGCCGGGATGTTTTGAGCCCAACATAACCCTAGGGGTCCCCAGCCCAAGCCCAGGATCGCTAACGTGACAGGTGCCGAAAATGCTCCAAGCCTGCTCGGGCTTCTGGAGCCTAGCTGAGGGGCGGTCCTCCTCCTCTCAGCACGCAAGCTCCAGCCACCGCGCCTTGCAGCGCTGCTGGTTAATGGGCCCCTCCTGGGGCAGCTCCTCCACCCGCAGCTGGTGCAGGAGTCCCTGGGGAATTTGGGCTGAGGCTCCCACCGGAAATGTCAGCGGACCCAGCCAAGCCCTGCTGCCCGGGGGCACGCTCCAGCCTGCCAGCCGCCTCCAGACAATTTTCAGAGCTCTTAAAGGGTGCCTCCGCCCAAGGTTGAAAAGATGAAGTAGCTGCAGTTTGGGAGAAAATTTTAAAGCCTATTTACAAATAGGGCGGAGCATCGGGGAGGGAACCTGCGGAGGTGCTCAGTGGCACGGCTTTGCATGACAAAGGGTATTCGGAACTCGCTAGAAGACTGACTACCTTGCCTAGAGAGTGCCATCTGCCAGGAGCAGCCCTCTCCAACCCAAACCGCTAAAAGCCCCTCCTCTCAATTAGCATAAGGTCCTGTTTATTAGAAATCATTAATCCCCTTAATACGCATTGTCTTAGCAGCTTTTTCTGGGTCCTAATGGCCCTGTGGAAAACAGTTCTTTCCAGCAAACCCAAAGACTTCTTTCATAATTTCGAATCATTTCCCCCTCGTTTTTTGTCCTTGATCAGAGCCAGATTCTTCCCCAGCAGCTGTTTTCCCGCTGTTGAACACACACACACACACACACACACACACACAGACACACACACACACACGACTTTCCTTGCCAGTGACAGCACAGAACCAAACAACACACTCAACTTGAGTTTTGTGCCTCAGTCTCCTCACATGTAAAATGGAGGGAAACCTTGCAGAAAGATCACAGCAGTCTCTAATGTTTTAGCAAACAATTCCTACCAAAGGTGAGAAACCCAAACCAGAAATAAAAATTCTAAAAAGAAAAACAAAACATTTAGGAGGTGCTACTTGAGAAATTTAACTGTCAGAATATTATCATTTCAAACTCAAATTCAACATTTATTAAGGCCCTACTAAGCACAGGACCTTGGGAAAGGAGGATGGACTGGTACAAAGATGAACACAAATAAATCCAAAAAGGCCATTTAGAATGATGACCTTCACAAGGATCAGGAGGGTAATGGGGCAGCTTGGATTTTAAACACTGGCCGTTCCAATCTGCATAGAGCAGCAGTTCTCAAAATGAGAGATTCCCTACACACCTCTCCCACACCCCTGACTTGAAAAACGCAGGACTGCCGCTGGGAAGGTGCATGGGAAAATAAAGGTTTTTAAGTTCTGTTTGCTGTTTTTTGGTGACAAAGAACTTCAATAGAGGTACTATAATGTAGCAGTTAAAGTATACTGGTTAAAGCCTTGTAATTAGGAAGGCCTCAATTAAAATTCTGCCTCTGGAATGTATCAGCCCTGGGACCTCACACCACTTCGAATCTACTTCTCTGCCTGGTTTTGGCACCGTGGAATAAGATGCTCCCCAACTGGATACCCTTTGGTACCCACCACCACCACTTTTCCTGCCTTCTTTTGTGTCTGGTCTGCCCCTGTAGACTATAAACTCCTGGAGGATGTAGGCTGTCTTTTTATCCCCAGTGCCTAGCACATAGTAGGCATTTAATAAGCATTTATTGGATTATATTGGATTGACCTTGGACAAATCAATCTCTCTGTGTTTTAGTATCCTCATTTGTAAACTGAGAGAGGTAGATTAGATAACCTATAAGGTCCCTTCCTCTTTAGATCTAGGTCTTATGATTTAATCTCTCAGTAGCCCCAGGCAACTGAAAGTCAGGAAGGTTCCAATTTGCCTGAACTTCCTTTGCTAATGAAATAATGGGACCAGTAATGGAGTTGTTTAATGGTGGGATCGGGTGAAGAGTTCTCTTTGTAATGTAAATGTTTGTAATATAAAAGTGAAACATCAATAAAACTCTAAAGAAAAGAAATAACAGGTATAGTGAAAAAATAACTGGGAACAAGAATAGATATTCTTAGACTGGTGAATGGCTCCATAGATTGTTGCATATGAACAGAACAGAAAGTTACTATGATACAAGAAATGACAAATATAAATCAGAGGCAAGAGAGGTAAATCACTAAAAATCTATTAAGCCTCTACTATGTGCCAGGCCCAGTGCTAAGGCACTAGGGCGTACAAGGAAAAAGACAGACTGCTCTCAAGGATGTTTAATGGGGGAGATATATCATGTAAACAACTATGTACACACAAGTTATATACAAGGTAAACTGGAAATAATCAATAATGAAGGCCCCAGAATTAAAGGGAATTGGGGGAGCTTCCTGGAGTGGGATATTAGCTACCAGTGATGTTAGGAGGTAGAGGTAAGGAGGGAGAGCATTTCAGAGATGGGGGGAAGCCACTGAAAATGCCTAGAGAGAGGGAATGGAGTGTCTTGTTCCTTGGTCGGGTGGTGGCGTTATCATAGAAAAGGGGACAAAGACAAAACTGACAGGCCTTGGCAATAGGAGTGAGGGAGAGTAAGAAGTGAAGACTGGGAGAATTATGGTTCCTTGAGCAGCAATAGGAAAGTTAAGAGTGGGGATGGGGGAACGATGAGGAGACAAGGAGCAGCCAGTGACATAAGAGAACCAGGAGAGAGCAGTGCCACACACTGGGAGAGAAGACAGCGTCAAGGAGAAGGTGATCAAGTGTCAAAGGCTGCCGAGGTAAGGAGGAAAAAAGGTGAGCACCGAGAAAAGGCCATTAGATCGGGCAATTAAAAGATTATAAGTAACTTTGGAGGAGAAATTTCAGTTGAATGATGAGATAGGAAGCCAGCCTCTATTCACTTCAGAGTGAGAAGAGAAAATAGAGCTCAGGGTCTGAAATCAAGAAGACTCATTCATCCTTCTGAGATCAAATCTGGCCTCAGACACTAACTAGCTTTGTCACCTTGGGAAGTCACTTAACCCCATTGGCCTCAGTTTCCTCATCTGTAAAATGAGTTGGATGAGGAAACGGCAAACCACTTCAGTCTCTTTGCCAGGATAACCTCAGACAGGGTCAGGAAGAATCAGACAGGACTGAGTGAACAGTAACTCACCCAGCTTGGAAAGTGCATCTTTGGCTTTTAGGTGGTTAAGGACGAATTGAGAACAAACAAATCAGGTCTATCACCTCCCCCCAGACCATCATGAATACCTCCTCTTCTCTCCCCTGTCCCTCCCAGGCTACTCAAGCTCTTCCTGATCCAGACTTCCTCAAAATGCTAGACTTTAGAAGGGAACTTTGAAATCATCTCATTGGGCAGATACACAGCAGATACACAGCTTTAGAGTTAAAGAGCCTTCAGAGTTCACCTAGTCCAACCCTCTCACTCCACTGAAGAGGAAAGAGGCCCATAGAGGTTAAATGACTTGCCCAAGGTCACATAGGCAGGATCTAGAGCCCCTGACTTAGCTTCTTCTAGAACGGGTTTTCTCTGGGACAAAAAAAGGAGTGCCTTTACTTTGGCCTCTCAAAATAAAGTGGAGAAATTCAATTCCATAAACATTTATTAAGCACCTACTATGGGCCAGATATTGTGCTAAACATTTTTTGTAAATCTCATCTCATATGATTGCACAACCCTTTGAGGTAGGTTCAGGTCCTGCCTCACATACAGGCATTTAGCTAGCATTTATTAAGCACCTACTTGGACCAAGCACTGTGCTAAATTCTTTACAAATATTATCTCACTTGGTCCTTGCAACAACCCTGAGAGGTAGTGCATTAGCATTTATAGTTGAGGAAACTGAGAGAAACACAGGTTGATTTGCCCAAGGTCACACAACTGATGAGTGTCTGAGGTTAGATTTGAACTCAGATCTTCCTAACTGGGGGAGAGAGAAGAGGAAAACTTGCAGCCTTGAGGCCACATGTGGCCTTCTAGATCCTTTTTTTAAGGGGATTTGTTCTGTGAAGTTTGGATTCAGTCAAAGGACTGCACTTGAAGACCATGAGGCCATAGGTTCCCCACCCTGTTCTAAGACCATATCTACTGTGCCATCTAGCTTATTAATTCAATAATACCAATGCTGTGATGTTTTAAGGATGACAGATTCAGAATTGGAAGGGGACCTTAGGGCTTAGCTAGTTCAAACTCCTCATTAAAAATTACTGATATATATTTTTACATCATCTTCATTTCTGAATATATCACAATCCAGAAAGCTGTCTCTTGTAACAAAAGAGAGAAAAGGCAATTCGGCAAACCTAACCCACAACAATGAGTCTGGTAGCATGTGCAACATTCTACAACCATAGTAGCTAACCTTTGCAAAGAAGTGCAGGGGGGTGCCTTTTCTGAACTCTTCCCAGGCCAAGCTTCTCTCCCTCCCCCACCTGTTTTTATATATGGTAACTGAAGGCCAGAGGAGTTAAATTACTTGGCCAGGCCAACAATCAGCAGATCTGAGATTTGAATCCAGGTCTCCCTCTTCCAAATCAAGATCCGTTTCTGCTGTACCGTTTTGCTTTCATTCTGGTAACTAGGGTCACAGAAAACTTGATTAACTTCTCTGTGTCTTGAATTCAGATAAACAGAAATGTTTCTGTCGAGTCACGTGGTGCAAACCTGTTTACAAGGATGACCCAAGGCACTGCAAGATCCTGACATGCCTTCTGCATCATCCTAGGAAGATTAAATTATAGTCATGGGTGTATTGAGGCCTAACTGCATTTTATTGTCTTCTAATTCTCTGATAATTGGCAATTTGGCCTGCGGTAGAGCGGTGGCTCTCAGTGACACCCATCATCCAATCATTCCGGACAAAACAGGAGTAGGATGACATCATCCTGCATGAAACCCCAGTACCCCGTAGGGACAAGAACACCGAGGGTCCGGAGCCCCACTCCAGTTCTACCATGAACAAACAGCTTGGATTCCCTTCCCAGGTGGCTTTCGATGGTAATCACTTCAAGACTGGAAATTCAGCCTTTGTTTAAGCTCCTTCTGGCCATTGTCAAGAACCAGGCTCATTGTCTACATTACTATAGCAGGGATAATACCTCACAGGTGTACGGCAATGGATTCCTAGGTCAGTTCTGCAGTGGGCTTTGAAGGCTCCGGAGAGTAGATGAATGCGAAGTTTCTTATTGTTCTCCTCCATTAAGCGTGTTTTCTTTTGTTCTCTTAAGGCATATGGCCTTAACTTCTGGCAGATCAACTTTCACTCTTCTCTTTCTACTAGAATTCTTGGCTGCCCTAGGCTGTGAATCCTCCTCCCCTTCATCCTTAGGATTCAGGTGAATTTTGTCACCCAGAAACTCACATCTGCCTCAAGGTACATAAAATTGACCCCTGAACCCAGATTTTTCAGAACCCTCGTTACTTTTATCAGCAGACACTAGCTTCTGATAGTTAAAACCTGCTGTCTTGTCTTTTATACATCAGAACTTGACTGCCCCCTTCCCCGCAGCTGGGTCCATCTCCAATCTGCCATGAACATCTCTTCTTTGCCCTTTCTGACCGGCGTCCTGTGTGGTACCCAGGATGTCTCCATCCACTGTTTTCCCCTCATTAGTTTGGTTTACATCTTTTTGAATCCTTCAGTTGGGTTTAGTGAAAGAGATCTGCCACTTCCTAACCTGTTTTGGAAAGTAAGTAGTTTCTTTTTGGTTTCCAGGCAGAGGGTCATTTTGGATATTACCAAAAAAGTTTAGCACTCTTTTTGGGGTTCATTAGATTCATTGCACTATAATTAGTCATTTTGCCTCTGTGGGATAAAGGTGCAGGGTGGGGGTTGGCAGCATGTGGAGAAGAGGCAGAAGGTCTTCTTAAAATATTTTAATATCATTTAATTTTTAATATTTTAAATGTTAGAATGTTGGTATGCTTCTAGTACCTCGGAGCTTTCCTTTTTGTGATAAGGCGGAAAGAAAGGCTTGGAACTGAATCACTTTCTATGTCCTTTCCTTGAAAAGCCTTGAGACAAATCTTTTCCTCCTGACTATTTTGTCCTAACATTTTACAAATGTGCTCCATCTACTTTAAGCTATTGTTGGTCGGAGTCTCAGGTTTTGTTTTTTCTTACACATTTCTATTTTACATTACTCTTCTTTGTAATCAAAGTTTAAAAAAAATATTCTCCTGAAATTTGTCTATTTCAAAGACTTGATCTTCCTCATCTATTGCTTCAGTTGGTTTTTTTTTATTTCCTCCATTCCATTCCAAAGTCACCAGTTACCAGAGGACAGAGGATACCAGTAGGCATCATCTATGGACTGAGTTTTCAGAAAGCATCTGAAAAAGTCCAGCTTCAGAGAATGATTCTCAGCTTTCAGCTTTGGTTTTATCTCGGCAGACAACCTATTGGATCCTTGCCTAGGAACAGAGATATATAATGTCATTATACTAACATTATGCAAGGGATGCCCCTCTCCTTGCCTCTTGGTGTCAGGTTAGAAAAACTCAACCAAAATAAATCGAATCTCTGGGTGGTTCTCTTGTTGACCTGTACTCCTACAGGAATGGTATGTGATTTAAAATGACTTAGAAATATTCTTGTGAGTGGTCTGTTCAGGATTACTGTTGTAAAATTATTAGAATGTCCATATAATTAGGAAAATGAGGTATAATTCGATTGATCATCTCATTTCTAAGGCTTCTGCTCTTGGACAAAACCCAACCCAGGTCAGAAGTCAGACATTTAAATTATTTCTCCCTATTATTGTTAGCTTGCTTCATTTTGAGTAACATACTAAACCATGATGGGGGAGAATCACTTTCTCAAGCCATTTGCTTCTAAGGAAGAGGTTAAGAGTTACTTCTTTTCCCAAAAAGGGATGCTGCTGGAACTCAGGGTGACCTGTAGAGAGAACTGTTTCAAATCCCATCTCTGATACCTGTGTGACCCATGAATGTCACCTAACCTTTCTCAGCCTCAGTTTCCACATATGCAAAATAGAGATAATAATAACTGGTACCCAAACCATAGAGTTGTTCTAAGGCTCAAATGAAACATTTGTAAAGTGCTTTGCAAACCTTAAAGCAATATATTGTAAAGCCCCTTTACCAGAGGATTTAGAAATGCTGAGGTTAAGCTTGATGAAGCTGAGATGGATGGGGAAGAATCTTGAGTTTGTGTTTGATGGACACACTAAAAGGATTTAACATGACTCCAAACATTCCTCCTAATGGAAGGCAAAGTCTCATAAGAATGAAGATGTGCAGCTCAGGATCAGGGATGAGCTCAAATACTTTCTTTGCCTTCAGGTTTTAGGAGAGACAAGCTGGCTGCTCAGAGGCTTACGCTGGCCACAGATGCCTCTGAGCTTGCTGGGCCAATGCTGAGTTTTCCATTCGAGAGACTGGACACTAGACAATGATTGTGCCTAACTTTCTGTCCAGAAAAACTGATACAAAATACAAAACTTACCTTTTTGGGGGTGTTTTTTTCAATTAATATTGAATTAATTAATTCAATTAATACTGAAAGGCAATGTAACATAGAAGTATGGTGAACATAACAGTAATAGCTAGCATTTTAAATACTAATTTTTGTGACTTGCAAAGTGTTTTACAGATGTTACCTCACATGAGCCCACAACAATCCTGGCATATTATAGGTGTCAATCTTATCCTCATTTTACAGATGAAGAAACTGAGGCAGACAGCAGTTAAGTGGCTTAACTAGAATCACACAGCTACTACATGTCTGATGCTAGATTTGAACTTGTGTCTTCTTGACTCCAGGTGCAGTACTCTATCTACTAAGTCACCCTAGCTAGGTACCTCTACCATTAGATTATGAGTACCTATTTTGTGCCTTCCTTTGTATTCCTAGCACTTAGTGCCGGGCACACAGTAGGTACTTAATAAATGCTTTTTGGCTTGACTTGATTTGACTGAACCACATCAGTTTTTGAATGGAATATGCTTCCTTATCAGAAGTGGAGTGCAGGGGAGAGGCAGTGACCAGCAGGTAACAGAGAAAGAGGGAATGAGATAAAGAAAATAGACTCTTGGAAATTGTCAGGACCTTCTTCATCTGGAGGCTTTAGAACTAAATGAAAGATTCCTATTGATTTATAACCTATAATATTCTGAAAGCAGGAGCAAGATTAAATTAACGCGGACTTATGACCCTAGGCAAAGCCAGAGCCACAAGGAAGCATTTTAAGTAATGGGAGGCAGTGGCCCTGAAGCAAATTTTCCTTCTCCTGTTCTCTGGGGATTTAGCCCTGGAAGGCCTTGATCCTGGGGTGGAGCTGAGGGCAATGACTAGGGAGAAATTCAGCCTGAAAAGGAGTGCAATGGCTGGGAAAAAAAGGAGATCTGTCCGCACAAGGGTGGAGTACGCTGAGAGGAAGTAGATAGTTTCCTCTCCAGCCAAACACCTCCATATCCCCAGACACTGACTATTTATATACTGCACAAAAAAAATATTTCCCTTGTAAGAGCCCTTAAGGCAGATCATGGGATAGGCCAGTCTGTCATTCACACTCAGAAGTACCTCCACCCAGGGATGTGCTGGAAGTGGATCCAGAGTTTGCTAGATGGGCGGTCACTGCACTACAAAATCAGGGCTTGATTTATGGCTTTGGGGATTGTCCAGACTTAAGAAAGTGTAAATAATTTGGATTAAACGAAAATCTCTGCGTGCTTACACTGGCCCTCTTGTGGTTCACTTGGCCTCTTTATGGCCCCATTGGAGGCCTTCTCGGCGAAGATAGAGAGTAGTTTGAAATTTCCTTCTCCAGCTCATTTTACTGATGAGGAAACTGAGGCAAATAGTTAAGTGACTTGTCCAGGATCATACAACTAGTAAGTGTCTGAGGCCGGATTTGAACTCAGGGAGATGAATCTTCCTTACTTCAGGTCCCCAGAATGGTATCTACTACACCAACTAGTTGCCCTTCCCCCTTCCCTCCTTGTTAGCCCTTGTTAAAAACATTTACTGGAACATCCCTGTGTTGCTCTATAAACGTTGCTTGAACTTAGCAGCTGTAGTAGAAGACTCAGGAAACAAAATCATCACCAGAATGGAGGACTGCTAACTGGAGACCAATGGTAGTGAGGCCGGTGACTTTGCACAGCTTTTCCTCACTTAAATCTAATTCATTTGAATGTCATGGCATCACTTCCATGATGTCAGGTCTTCTTAGAGAACGAAGGACAGCAGTCATAATGGCAATAATGGTGGTGGTGATAGTAGTAAGTACAGCAGCAGCAGTAGCTATTATTTCACTTGAGTTTCATGATACCATTGCAGGTACCATCCCATCACCATCTTGGTCATTGAGACCACACCCAAAGAACAGTCTTTCAGCCCCAGTGGCTTCAGCAAAGCTGTGCCATGATCTCTTCCCTCTGGCTTCTCTCTCTCAGTATTGCATTCCATTTCAAGAAAAGGGACAGACCACTGGAACATGTGGAATATTTGGTAATTTCCCCCTCCCTAAAACGAAGAGCTTCTCCCTGAAGGTTTCCATGTCTATGCCTCTGTGGAAAGATCAAAATGAAGGCTACTTTAAGCAGAAAGGGACCTAATCCAAAGGTCTTTAACCTCTTTTTTCTCATGGATCCCTTTGATTGTCAAATAAAACCAACAGGCTTTTTCTCAGAATAATTAAGTTAAATATATAATAATAATAATAATACTAGCTAGCCTTTAGGTAGGTCTTTAAGGTTTACAAAGCAGTTTACAAATATTACCTCATTTTATCTTAACAACAGTCCTGAGAGGTGGGTGATATTATTATCCCCATTTTACTAATGAGGAAACTAAGACAGGTAGAGGTTAAATGATTTTCCCAGGGTCACTCCAATAGTAAGTATCTGAGACCAGATTTGAATTCAGATTTTCCTGATTCCAAGTCCAGAGCTCTGTCCACCAAAGAATTCCATTGCCTTTAAAATACAACAAAACACATAGCATTTCAGAGGAAACCAAAGGTTAGTCGAAATAAATATGGGGGCAGCTGGGTGGCAGAATGGATAGAGCTCTAGGCCTGGAATCAGAAAGACCTCAGAGGCTTACTACTTGTGTGACCCTGGGCAAGTCACTTAACCCAATTGCCTCTCCCCAAAATGTATCTTTTTCCCATCCATGGTCACTGACCTGAACTCCATTCAAGGACTCCAGACCTCTGATCCAATCCAATCTCCACATTTTATATATAAGAGGTAAAAGGTTTTGTCCGCAGTCATACAGTCAAACTTGTAATGGCAGAAATGGAATCTGGACTGATCCTGGTCACTAAGGTCTCTTTACTTACAAATTTATATGATCCTGTGATCTAAGTTTTGGATCTCAAGTTCTTTCCACTGTGCCATACTGCCTCTATTATGAATGAGACCTTTGGTGTACGCATTCTTAATAATTCAGGCAAAGAAAGGTATTTTAGAAGAGATACATGGTAATGATGATGGCAGTGATCTTACAGCTATTATAACAGGTGTGGGAGTCCAAGGAACACAAGTTCCTTTGCAAGAGTGGACAGGTCATTTATCCTTTCCATGTCAAAATATTCTTCTAGGCACACTTGTGTATTTATTCTTTGTGGTGTGTATTTATCACTTACCTAAGACTAAGTATCCACATTCTGGTTCATCTACAGAAAATCTTTCAACTTTGTTGGCCACACCTACTTAATTACTCTTCTGGTTGGCAGCTCCCTCCCTCCTTCAGCAGCTATCTATAATTTTGTTGAATTACTTGCCTTACTAACATCTTGCTCTCTCAGTTTATACTTACATTTTTTGGACCTCTTATATCTTTAACAAAGCCCTTTGAAGTCCAAACTTTTTGCTACCATGTTTGTCCAACAAGGTCTGGAGGACAACTTTGCCCAGCCTGGAGCTTGGCTTTCCATTAGCCTGAAAGACAGAGATATCTATTTTTAGGATGTTGTGGGTATCAAGGGGAAACTTAGCTGGGACCAAGAGGGGAAGAATAGATGGGCACTTGATATCTCTTACAAGTCATGTCTCCAAGAACAGCTTCATGATGTTTCCGGAATTGAATCTCTCTTAAAAGCAGACATACGCAAATTTAGCTGTTGGTAGAAAAACGCATCTGCAAAATAGTTGTAGGTTTTGTTTTTTTTAATTATCTACACTTCTGTTTTCTTCCAATGGTGCAGATAAATTGAGAGTTGGCAGTGTTTTGCATTCAAGCATTGCTGTCTTTTGAAATTAGCCAACAACATGTTCCTCTCCAGGCCTACAAACATGACAATACTTATCAATCTTTAAAAAAGCATTTGGAAAATGAAGCTTTTATGAGTATCCATTTGAATCCTACAGCTATGTGCTCACAAGCAAAGCAGAGAACAATATGTGGATATTTAGGAGATTCAGGACACCTGAAATAGTCAGATATTCCCAGATTTGAGCATCTGACTTTTACAGATAATTCTGCAAACTATCTGTTCCTATCCTCAGCTGTGCAATGACGGTCCTTTGAGGGCTTACTCATCTCTGGGTTCTTTTTTCTTTTAAGCAAGACTCTCTAACTTTGTTCTTATGGATTCAAAAATAAAGTTAATAAAGTCTATTAGAAACCATACAAAAAATAAATGTGAAAGTTGTCATAAAAAAAAAACAGCAACCAGCTAAAGGTATCCTTGCCAACCCAATTTCTCAATTAAAAAGATCACTGGATTTGTTCAGCAAATCTAAATCTCTAAAGCCAATCCCAGATGTTATTAAGCATAAATATTTATAAGACCTATAAAGACCATGTCTCAGCTCAGATTTGCCCTAATGTGGCATTGTTTTAAACCCTACTCTCTTGCTTCTTTCAGCTCTTTATAAGGCAGGATACAGTAGAAGATACATTACCTTTAGAGAAGGAAGAGGAACCCATTCCTCTTTCATGTTTTATGACCACATTTTCATTGAGGGGAGCTTGCTTTTCTCAGAAATCACTTCTGGGGCCATTCTTTTCATAAAGTCAATAGAAACTACTGAGGCTACATCTGTGAATTTTGGAAGCATGGTATATGGTGAGCACATGCTGAAATATGCATTCTCTATGGAGAAAGGATGGATTTGGGAGTTAGGATCTCTGCTCTTTTCCCAGTTCAATTCCCAATTTACAATAAACCCTATGATCTGGAGTCTTTCAGTTTCAACATCCATTAAAATTCCTCAGTTTCATTATCCATTAAATGAATATGACTAGTTACAGATATGGTGAAATTTATATTTTTAAAATTGAGACTCTACTCATTTTGTATAGGAAATTTTAGCCATTAGAATAAATGGTTGTCTTTATATATGTCTGTTAATTTGGTATTTATGTTTACTAATGTCTATTTTGTTGTGGGTTTTTTGACATGTGCCAGACCAGAGGATAGTAGATATGTGGTTTTGTTCAGTCAATTTGATCAACAAGTATTTATTAAGTGCATCCTCTGTGTCAAGCACTGTGTTAATATCATGAAAAGAATTCTGAATCTGGAGTTAGAGCTCTCTACACAGTGTGATCTTATTCCTATTATACTCTTACAGAACCTCAACGTTTTCTTCCCTAAAATGGGAGGACAAATTGTCAGGCATTGCCATTTGGGGTCTGATCGAATAGTTTTATTGCTGGAGTGAATTGTTGGATGAGAAAGCTCCCTCTCTATCTTTGTCTAGTCTTAATGACTTGCTTTGGGCATTAAGAGGTTAAGTGACTTGACCACTGTTTCACCTCCAGCGTGTTTCCAGTGGGACTTGAACCCAGATCTTCCTGACTTATGGGCTCCCTCTTTTTAAATACTTACAGACCAATGATAAGCTAGTTTTACAAGAGGCAGTCAGGCACATTCACCTTTATGAGAACGAGCCTGGAATAGTGGCTAGAGAATTGACCTCATAACTGGAGATACATGATCTTTGAAGACCTTAGGAAAGTCACTTGGGCTTACTTCCTTCATAATGGCTAGTATTTACATAGTACACAACTATTTTTTCATCTTATTTTCAGAACCACTCAAGGAGGTAGATGCTATTATTATCTCTATTCTACAGGTGAGGAAATAGAGGCAGAGGTTTTGTGTCTTACCCATATAAATATTAAGGGTGTGAGGCCAAATTTGAACTTGGGTTTTTCCTGACACTAATTCTAGCAATCTATCCAAGGCACCACATAGCTGCCTCTAGCTGTAAAATGCTGGGATTGGACTAGACAGGCTCCCCCCTAAAAGTACCTTCCAACTCTAAATCTGTGCTACTTGGTGAGATGGTCCTGTCCAAATGACAGATGCAAACGTTTGCTAAAGAATTGGTAAAGGACATTTGCCTAAAGGTAGAGTTTGGCTCAGACATTTTGAAATAGGAGCTGAAGTTACATGAATTCAGGGTAAATGTTCCTTGCCTGGAAAATTATAATTAATCCATTTGTTATAGAGGGGGAAAAAATCCTGCAGAGGATCCTTTCTCATTTCTCTCTTAAACGTTTGCCAAACCTTTTGTTCCATTGCAGAGGATCAAATGAAATATTTGTGAATAGGATTTCGTACAGTGCCTGGCACGTAGTAGGTGCTATATAAATGTTCTTCCCTTCCCACCCCCTCCTATCCCTCTCTTCCATTGGTGAAATGCAACATACAAGTTCAATGCTCAGACAGACACCAGAAACACCTATTGGAGAGATCAGCGAGTGCAACATCCTCCAAGTGGAAAAAGAAAGAAAATATAAAGATTCTGTTTTTTTCTCTCCTCTTAAAAATAAAAAAGGAGCCCCAGACCTTTGGAGGGAGACACCGGGGATCCCTCGGGGCAGCCGTGATGCTGGTTCGGCTTCTGGCCGAACATTCTGGCCTGGCATTACTGGAAGAGGCCGTCCCAGCAGTGAAAGCACGGCACCGAGGCATGTTTCTCTTCCAGAGTACCTGGCTTTGATGGTTTCTCGGCAGGTTTATGAGGCTTCCTCCCCACCCCGCCCCCACTTCCCTCTCTTCCCAGGTTTTTTCTTGCTCGTTGACTCCCGACGGATAATGGGCGTCTGCCTAGATAACTGGCTGTGCCTCCTGAAGGCAGCCGTCAGCTGGGATGCAGAAATCTGCCCGCGTGCGTCTCAGCAGCTGCGCTGCTGGCCAGCTCTCCCGGATTAATGGAGATGCACAGATTTTATCCGAGCTCGGGTGGCTAGACTTCGAGACGCGTTCCCCTAATCAATGTGTGCAGACTAACGGGGAGGGAGGAGTTTCCCCCGAGAGTCTGGGCACGTTGGAAACAGTTAATTAATGCACTGCCCTAAGCTCCTTCTCCCTCCTCCCACCTCCACTGATTCTGGCCTCTTCTCTCACCGGTACTGCTCCCTCCAGGTGCACACCCAGGCCCACCCCAGATGAACCTGTAACCTTCAGTTTGGTTACCAAAAACTGAGTGCAAGTCCGTGTATGCCTTTGGGGACTTTTTGCGGGGAAATAATTTCATTTCTCTGGGTTTCTGAGTTTCCTCATCTGCAAAATGGGTGCGGTGGGGGGGAGGGGGGAAGGTGGACTTCCTGGCCTTAGAGTTCCTTTAAGAGCTCTATCTCTGATCCTATGGTGATAATAATAGCAATAGGGACCAGACCTGTGACTTAATCAGAATAGGGAACTCCCGGTGAGCAAATTCTCTCCAATTCACATACATAAATCTCATTTTCCCCTCAAAGCTCCCCACCATTTAGAGTTCTCCATATCTAACTGGACCCAACCTATCACATTGTCCTCCATCCATCTCTGTGCTAGACCTCCTCACTGTTCTAGACACTGCCCCCCATCCCTTACCTCCAAATCCAGCTCCTACCCTGGGCCTCTGGGCTCCTGGTTATAATGAGTTCTCCATATCTAACTAGCTGGGGCTCACTGGCCACTTTCATGCCATGTCACTCTTTGGCTTCACACACACATTCTCTCTCTCTCTCTCTCTCTCTCTCTCTCTCTCTCTCTCTCTCTCTCTCTCTCAACTGTAATCAAGTTCACACCATCATTCCTGGAAAGGACCTGCCAGTCATCCCCACTCTGGCCATCACTCACCATTCCTGTTCCTTCCTATACCAAACAACCCTCCCTGACTGTCACTCCCCTAACAAGTGTTGTCTTCCCCTATTAGAATGTATCATGAAGGCTGTCCCATGCATGATGCTCAGAGATGCTGTAAAAGGGAAAGAGGAAATAGTTTTCCTGCAGATTTCCCTAGAAATAGGTAATATTTTACTCACTGCTTTAATCATTGTGTTCTACCTTAAGTGTTAGATTTACCAAAAGGACCATCCCCCCAGCTTATGATTTGAACTACTCTGTTAAAACCTTTTAGGAGTGGGTTGGACAGTCAGCATCCTTGGAAGTTATGTCTCAGGCAGAATGGTATGCTCAGCCCCTAAAGGAAACATAACTACTGTGAAGGTATAAATAGTCTGGAAGACTGAAAAGACAGCTGGGGAGAGGTGGTTCCAAGATGATGGTGGCTTCTCAGAGAAAGGAAGATCCTTGAAGGTAGGATGTTCCTCTTCCTCCCTATTCTTCTACCAAGATCTATGATTTCATCATTGTAGGGAGCTCTGGGTAAGACATTTCCTCAGTTTTGAAGAGTTGTCTACTGTACATAGAAGTTAAATGACTAGTCCAGGATCACACAGCCAATAGGTACCAGAGGTGGGCCTCGAATCCAGGTCTTTCGGACTTAGACTAGTTTTCTGACCTATAATTTTTTAGTCACTGTGATATCGAGTAGTAGATGTAGTACACACTATATTTCACAGTACCCTTTATGTGCATTGTCTCACTGACCTTCAAAACAATTTTAATCCAAGAAGTACATGTATTATTTTTTCCATTTTACAAGTGAAGAAATGAGGCTCCAAAAAGTTGAATTGGCTTGCCTAAATTCACATAGGTATTAAGTGACTGAGCCAAGATCAGTAAATGTATTTTCCATCTCATGGATTAACATTCAGGGACCAAAAAGATCTTGACAGGCTAAAACATTGAGCTGACTCTAAGATAGAGATCAATGTAAATTCTTATATTTGGATTTTAAGAAATCAATGTTACCAGTACAAGGTTACCAGTACAACCTCAGACAGAAAAAGATCTGGGGTTTTTAGTGGATAGCAAGCTCCCTATGAGTCAACAGTATGATATGGAAGCTACAAAGTTTTCATTGTGGACTACATAGCTTTGTGGGGATATGAAGAACATTGACCCTCTATACTCTGCCCCATTCAAACAACATCCAGGCATGGTGTTTAATTCTTGGTTCCATCATTTGATCAAGAAGTTGGAGAACTGACAGAGAAGGGCAACAAAAATGGTGAAGGGTCTTCAGGCACTATCACATGAGGAACAATCAAAGGATGTGTGAATGTTCCCCTTGCAATAGTAAAGATTGTATCTGAAGGGATATCACATGAAAGAGCAATCTGATTTGTCCTATTTGGTCCCAAAGGGTAGAACTAGCTCCACTGAGTGAAAACTGCAAAGTAGCAAATTTAGATTTAGTGTCAGGAAAAACTTCGTAACCATTAGAGCTTTCTGTAAGCAAAATGGACTGCCTCTGGATGTAGAGGGTTCTCCCCTTATTGAAAGTCTCCAAGAAGAGACTGGATGACCACTTGTCGGATGTGTTCTGGAGCCTGATATAACTGGCTCAGCAATAACAAATATAATAGCTAAATTTCTGTATTGCTTACCGTGTTCCAGGTACTGTGCTAAGCGCTTTATAATTATCTCATTTGGTCCTTGCAACCATTCAGGGAGGTAGGTGCTATCGCTATCCCCATTTTATAGATAAGGAAACTTAGGCAATTCCCAAATTGATAAATGGTCAAAGGATATGAACAGTTTTCAGAGGAAGAAATTAAAAATATCTATAGTCATATGAAAAAATGCTCTAAATCACTATTGATCAGAGAGATGCAAATCAAAACAACTCTGAGGTACCGCATCACACCTATCAGATTGGCTAACATGACAGAATGGAAAGATGAGAAATGTTGGAGAGGATATGGGAAAGGTGGAACACTAATTCATTGTTGGTGGAGCTGTGAGTTGATTCAATTATTCTGGAGATTAATTTGGAACTATGCCCAAAAGGTGACTCAGCAATATCGCTTCTAGGATTGTATCCCCAAGAGATCTTAAAAATGGAAAAGGTCCCACATGTACAAAAATATTTAGAGCAGCACTCTTTGTGGTGGTCAAAAGCTGGAAATCAAGGGGATGCCCATCAACTGGGGGATGGCTGAATAAATTATGAATATGAAAAATATAAAATATGAATGTAACAGAATACTGTTGTGCCATAAGAAATAGTGAACAGGAAGACTTCAGAGAGGCCTGGAAAGACTTATATGATCTGATGCTGAGTGAAAGGAGCAGAACCAGGAGAACTTTGTGCACAGCAATGGCCATAGCGTGTGAGAGTTTTTTCTGGTAGACTTGGAACTTCATTGCAATTCAAGGACTTAAAAAAAATTTCCAGTGATCTTTTAAGGCAAAATTTCTTCCACATTCAGAGAAAGAACTATGGAATTCAAATGCAGAATGTAGCAGATCATTTTCTTTTATATTTCATTTTGGTTTGTCATGATTTCTCCCATTCATTTTAATTCTTCTACACAACATGACTGTAGTAAAAATGTATTTAACAGGACTGTATGTGTAAAAACTATATAAAATTGTAAGCCATCTTGGGGAGGGAGGGGGAAAAGAAGGGAGGATGGAGGGGGAAAAAAATCTAAGTTACATGGTAATGATTGTAGAAAACAAATAAAATTAATAAAATAAAGTTAAAAAATAAAAATTTAAAAAATGAAACTTAGGCAATCAGAGATTAAATGACTTGCCCAAGATCACACAACGAGGTTCAATTTGTACTCGGGTCTTCCTGCACAGATCCAGTGCTCTATCCACCTCCCACCTATCTACCCTCTTGTAACTGGTAATTGTTAGATTTTCAGTGTGAGTATTTTATACCTCAGAACTCATCAAATGCTACAAAATCAGGGCATTGTTTTGTTGATTGCCTAGACTTAAGAAAGTGATGGAAGAAAATATGAATGATGCAGATTAAACTGGAAAGTGTGTCACAAGCCCGTTCCTTTTTTACAGGAGTCTAGTTTGTCAAACATTTTCCAGCACACCCTTGGGTGTGTTGTAGTGAGTGTTACTATTGTTGGTGAAGGCTGGCCTGACTGTCTGCTAGGATCACTTCTGATTGTAACATTCAGGGATTCTATGCCTCTTAAGTTTCTGTTGCATCATAGCTAAAGACAACCTAAGCTGTGTTTTGGTTTAAGGAGAGGGTATGTGCCATACCTAAAAATCCACAGTGAAGACTAGAGTATTCATCTTCTTATATTCCAGCCTCCTTCTTAGTACATAAAGCTCCATTCTTTGTGGCTCCCATGTGTCAGGGCTCATGGCTGGTGCTTGGTGACCCTGAACAGCTGGTAGCATTGACAACCGTGTACAACCACATGTCATTCCTGCATGGTTTCTGACGGGCTGCTCTTTCTTCCTTGTCCTTCACCTCTCTACAGATTCAAATGAAATGGCAGCTCAGGAAGGAAGGTTAAGGGGATTGGAAGAGATCTCTGGATATCGCTGGGGTTCCCATCAAGGCTGCTGAGGGACTCCCCAGAAACAAAGAGTGACATGCTTCATCCTCTCCCCAAATAAATCTTCTCTGAGCAACATTCTCTAAGGAAAGAAAGCCCTGTCAAGGACTTGGCCTTGGGCTCCTTCAAAACCACATCCAATTGCCAAGTTTCCCAGATGTTTGCATGGTATGCTTTATGTTTTGCAATATTCCAGAGTTGTTCCCAAGTGACAATCATCCATTCACCAAGTTAATGCTTATTAAGAATGATCTATAAATTGTGACAGTGCCAAAGGATCATAGGATCATAGAGAAAAAAAATCGCCCCCAATGAGAACAGCTGAGCAAAGAAAAAAAAAAGAAAAAGAAAAAAAGAACAACATTGTTATACATTGAGGGAGGCCCAGAAAAGGGAATGTGTACGATTTATATGAATGAAATGAGTAGGAGGAGGTTGCTCATTTAAGACCAGACGTTTACTAATTTTTCTCTGATGTGTTATGGGGCCCCAACATTGCCATCAAAAATTCATATGCAGTACCAATATTAAGGTCAAATGTCTTTAGAGTTCAGATGTAGCAGCCTTATATGGCTGCCACTGTTACAAGAAAAAGAGGTTTGTTCTCAAAGAAGGTAACTACACTTTGCTTTAACTCCACTTTGCAAAACAGTGTCCTGCATCAGGTCCTGAACTTGTAATGCTGAATTTGGAGTCATAGAACCTGAGTTTAGACTCTAGTTCTACCACTAATCTGTGAGATCTTGGTCAACTTATCTGGGCTATGGTTTCTTCACTGGTAAAATGAAGTGACTGTGCTACATGGTTCATGCCAGCTCCAGGCTATACTCCTCTGAGTTTTTCCATCATGCCCTAGAAACCCCTTCATCCTGGAAGATCACTGCAGCCCTGGCACTCACACCTTGGAAGTACCCTCTGGTCCCTCCCTCTGATTGGGATGACTCCTCCTACAACTTCCAATTCAAAATGGCTCCCAAGTCAGTGACATCTTTGTTCCCTACTAGACTGTACACTTCTAAGACTTTATCATGCCTTCACACTAGGTACTTTCTGGCCGAATCCCACCTATCATTTTTCAGCTTCCTTATGTGTTATCCTACCAATTAGAAAGTAAATTCTTTGAGGGATAGGGATGGGCTTTCTTTTTCATATATTTGTATTCCCAGTGTATAGTACAATCCCTGGCACAAAGTGAGCACTTCCTAAATATTTGTTGACTCACTGACCCCTGATTCACTTCTTAAAGAGGGTCTGTTCACTGAAAGGTCTGACAAGACCTTAGCCTAAAAGGGCCAGGATATTCCATTGCATCCTGGGTCATCTCCAGTCTTCCTGATGAATATCTGGCCACTGGACCCAGATGACTCAGGAGGAGAAAGTAAGGTTGGTGACCCTGCACAGCACCCCTCACTCAAATCAAAGTCAGCTGCAAGTCATGTCATCATCTCCCTGATGTCATGGTCCTCTTTGAAAATGAAGGACAAATACAACAGCCAGTAGAACCAGAATTAGAAGAAAGATCCTCCTGACTTCCACTCTAAGGGTTTTCCATTGTACCATGTTAATATATACTGCTGAATACTAAGAACTCTTGTTCAATAACAGAGAGGAATTAAAGATCTCAATGTATCCCACCATGATAGAAGGGGTTAAGTGAATTTTGAGAATAATATGAGGATATTGCCCTTGCCAAAGCACTTTACACATAGGATCTTATTTGAGACTTACAACAATCCTTAAAGAGGGTGCTCTATTATGCCTATATAGAAGACTTTGTACGCCATAGGAATAAGCCTGTAAGAGCCATCTGATGCCAGTTTCCCTGCAAGCTTCTAGGGAACCCAGGAATATATGTGATTCAATGCTGAAAGGGTTTGATGCCTGGAGATAATGAAATAACTGCCTTATTTGCTTCTGAAGTGGGATTGTAAAGAGACAAATAATGTTTTTTTTTTTAAACATTTTTGGTGATGAGGAGTCAGTCTCCCTACAGAACTGAACCTTCTCCTTGTGCCTACATTTATTGCTGAGAGGGTACTTTAGAGGGAAAAATAGTCCAGGACCCTACCTCCTGGAAGTGGTTCATGAAACAGCGACCAAAAGAAGTTAGGTGACTTTGGAAGACTTGGACAGCCAATTAAGTAGGGCAAGAGTCAAACCCATAGCTTGCTAATTGAAAGTCAGGTGTTTCCTTCTACTATGCCACACTAGGGATTACACCTGGATAACAATAAGGATGTTAGTTTTGTTTTCCTAACTGACTGAATGACAGTTCAGGATTGAAACTGAAAAACACCATAATTAGGAATCATTGGTGATTTCGTCAGTTCCCATTGGTTCACTTATGATCTCTATGCAGATGATGTCTAAATCTATAGATCCATTAACCCAGACAGAACTGGCCTCTAAACTTTGAATGGCCAGAGTTGAAAAAAAGCAGGCTAGAGACAGGAGATAAAATAGAGGTTTAATTTCAAAGTATGAAAAATGGTTTGTAAGCAAAGACACATGTGCTGGAACCCTGCTCCAAGTGAGGGGGTACCCCCACTTTAGTGTAGACAGATCTCAATACTTATACCTATGGCTAAGCAATGAGCGTAACCCTGACAATGAGGCCATGATGTGACAAGTTTGATTCATAGCAGGGCTTCACACAATTCTGGCATTTTGCTGGGGCTGAGGTCATCCGGGGGTGGAACGCAAATGATGGTTGTTATGCTAAGCTCAGGGCATGGCTTGCTTGCTGGGCCTTAGTTCTGGAAAATAGAGTGTCTCCGAAAGCCTTCTGTGATTCCTCTATCTGGTGTTACCACCTTCCACAAATTATGCTGTATTTACCAGTATTTGTATATGCTATATTCCCTTAAAGTTAAGGTCTACTTTTGGTTCTACTTCTGTATTTCTAGTACCCAGAACATAGCTGGCACTGAATGTAATGTTTAAGGTGGTGGGAGTGAGTGGCAGAGGTGTGCTGGAGTCAACTTGAATTGATCATGAGAGCTGATGGTTAAATTTTCAGTATGAGCATTCATTCCTCAGAGATCAGCAAATATTACAAAATCAGGGTTTGATTTATTGTTTTGTTGATGACCTAGACTTCAGCAAGTGATGGAGGAAATGTTACAAGGCAGGTTAAACTTAAAAGTGTGTCGTACATTTTCAGAGAGTTGCTTATTAAATATTTACCAGCACATGCCTAAGGAAGGGGAAAGATTTGGTTTTACACATTCACCAAGTGAATACAATCCCAAATGATGAGGTAATTAATGTTTTAACAAGGTGATAAATACTTAATGATTACTTTATGCAGTGTGGATACCTTTTCCTGATTGAAATAGAAAGCAAAGATGCCTTCAGATGAACAACTGACTACACACATAGGTAACCTTTAAAAGGCAGTCAGTGCAAGGATACAAAGCAGATCAGGCCAGGGTGGGAGCTAGAAATGGAGAAGAACCATGGCCCTGAAAGGGGTCTTGGGGGCAAAGGAAAGGTTTCTCCCTTTTCTCCTCCCTCTCCATTGGCCATGGTGACACTTACTCAGAAGGAGATCTTATACAGCAGTTAGAAAGTTAGAATTTGAAGTATAGTTGAGGGAACATAAACACACTTTACAGACAAACCTGGACATAGCAGCATTTAAGCTGCTTCCAGAGGTGGAACCTTTAGTAGCAGAGGAGACAGACATTGATGCATTCAAGGGCTGCTGTCAATGAGGAGGAACAAAGCAGCAGAACAGACTCCATGAAGCAAGAAAAGACATCAAGGCCCTGTGCTTTGGCCACATGAATTAGCTTGGCCATGTGTATCTCACTGCCATGGTAAGCTTGTACTCACTTTTCTCACAAATGCAATGTCCATTTGTGGAAGAGTGTACCCCAGGTTTATAGGGAAAGATGTTTTGTAGCTACTGCTTTTACAATTCCATCTCAGTAAATGCCTTTAATATGAGCTAATTTTATCTGCTGGCTGACAATTAAAGGGATGAACACTGGTAGGGGCTTCTGAGTCATAGTTTTAAGATTGATTACATATAGGACACTTTCAACTTGAGGTAGTAGCCAACCTCTGGGGAAGTAACCCAGAAGGTAGGGTAAGGCTACACAAATTTAATAAATACCATTGAATTTTGAGACAGAGTAAGAAAGTATTATGTGCCATTGAGAGTTAGCATGGTTTAAGGAATCAAAGTAAGAGTAAAATGATTACAGATACACTAAATGGTTAGAGAAACAGAATTATAGAGTTTACAACCAATTTATATTAACATATTTCATTTCCAAATGTTCCTAGTCCCATCAGAAAAAATTACATATAAACATAGTAACTTTGAACTGTATTAACTTATACACATGTATGTACATATATACATACACACATATGTATACTCGCATACTTACACAGAGTAACTTCCCAAAACTATTCATGGTTCACAAAACATGCATTGTTTCCAGTGAGATGGAATAAGTGGTTTCCTGAGAAGCCACAATGTCTCCATAATATCCCTAACACATTTGATATTTCCTTCTCTGAGTGGATTTTCATTTGTTTTTAACAGCTGAAAGCTTTAGAGAAGAAATTATTGCTAAGTTTAAAGGGGATCCATCACCAAAGCAGTTTGATTATATAATTTGGGAGGATAAAGAAAATTCTTTTTAAAAGGCAGATCCTTTATATAAAGGCCACATGCCTATCCCTCAAAGTATAGACATTGGATTTATAGACTTTTACTTTAACAGGGAATTTTATATAGCACACATGTACATACCCCTGCAACTTTGCTGAAGTTGTTAATTATTTCAAGTAGTGGTTGGATTCTCTAAGTATATCATCATATCATCTGCTGAGTGAGATAGAACTAATTCCTTCAGTTTCTTTTTCTTCTCTTATCCCTATAGCTAGCATTTTTAGTACAATATTGAGTAATGGTGGTGATCATGGGCATCCTTACCTCAGCCCTGATCTTACTGGGAAGGCTTCTAGCTTATCCTCATCATAGATAACGCTCGCTGATGATTTTAGATAGTTTACTACTTATCATATTAAGGTAAGCTTCATTTATTCCTGTGCTCTCTAGTGCAGGAATGGGTGCTATATTTTTGTCAAAAGTTTTTTCAGCATCTATTGAGATAATCATGTGATTTCCGTTGCTTTTGTTATTCATATGGTCAATTATGTTGATACATTTCCTAATATTGAACCAACTCTGAATTCCTGCTATATGGTTATAATTGATGATCCTTGTGATATATTGGAAGGATTTACTTTAGTGATGAGTTCAAGAACATGCTTTAAATTTCCCTACTAAAATGAATGGAAATAGAGGTGTTTTTTTAAACATTATGATTAATTTATTTATTTTTAGTTTTCAATATTTACTTCCATATGTTTTAAATTTTTTCCACCTCCCTCCTCAAGATGGACCCAAATTAGATATAGGCTTTACATGTACATTCCTATTAAACATATTTTCACATTAGTCATGTTAACTGAAGAATTAAAATGAATGGGAGAAACCAAGAAAAAAACAAAACAATACAAAATCACAAAAAACATAACAAAAGAGAAAATAGTCTGCTTCATTCTGCCTTCTGACTCCATAGTTCTTTCTCTGGGTGTGCATAGCATTTTGCATCATGAGTACTTTGGAAATATTTTAGGTCCTTGCATTGCTGTGAAGGACTAAGTCTATCACAGAAACAATCCTCACACACTGTGACTGTTACCATGTACAATGTTCTAGTTCTGCTCCTTCACTCAGCATCAGTTCTTATAAGTCTTTCCAGGTTTTCCTGAAGTCTACCTATTCATCATTTCTTATAGTACAATAGTATTCCATTACATTCATACACTACAACTTGTTCAGCCACTCCCCAACTGATGGGCATTCCCTCAGTTTCCAGTTCTTGGCCACCACAAAAAGAACTGCTATAAATATTTTTGTACCTGTGGAGCCTTTTCCCATTTTTATGATCTCTTTAGGATATAGCCCTAGAAGTGGTATTGGTGGGTTAAAGGGTATGCACATTTTTATAGCCCTTTGGGCATAGTTTCAAATTCTTTTCCAGAATGGTTAGATCAGCTCACAGCTCCACTAACAATAAATTAGTGTTCCAACTCTCCCACATCTTCTCCAATATTTGTCATCTTCCTGTTTTGTCATGTTAGCCAATCTGATAGGTGTGATGTGGTACCTCAGAGTTGTTTTGATTTTCATCTCTCTAATGAATAGTGATTTAGAGCATTTTTTCATGGCTAGCTTCAATTTCTTCCTCTGAAAACTGCCTATTCATATCCCTTTGACTATTTATCAATTGGAGAATGACTTGTATATTCCTGTAAATTTGACACAGTTCTCCATATATTTTTAGAAATGATTTTATCATTTCTTTATCAGAGACTTATCAGAGCCTTTATCAGAGACACTAGTTGTAAAAAATCTTTCCCAGTTTTCTGCTTTCCTCCTAATCTTGGTTGCATTGGCTTTGTACAAAAACTTTTCAATTTAATGTAATCAAAATTATCCATTTTATATTTTATAATGATCTTTCTATTGCTTGTTTGATTATAAATTCCTCTATTCTCCAGAAATCTGACAGATAAACTATTCCTTGCTCCCCTAATCTGTTTACAGTATCAACTTTTATACCTAAATCATGTACTCATTTGTTCTTTATTTTGTTATATGGTGTCAAATGCTGGTGTCTATGCCCAGTGTCTGCCAGACTATTTTCCAGTTTTCCCAGCAGTTTTTCTCAAATGGTGAGTTCTTATCCCAGAAGCTAGATTACTGTAATCATTTACCACTATGTCTTATGTACCTAATCTATTCCATTGATCTATCCTTCTGTTTCTTAGCCAGTACTAAATGGTTTTGATGATTGCTGCTTTATAATACAATTTAGGATCTGTTATGGCTAAGTCACCTTCCCTAGCATTTCTTTTTATTATAGAGTTTTATGACAGCAAAATAGAATATTGGAAAGAGAGACTATCGTAGGGTCTAAAAGATCTGAGTTCAAATCCCCCACCTCGGATGCACACAAGCTGTTTTGACCCTGGGCAAGTCAATTTACTTTTCAATGTCCCAGAAAGTGTTCTAAGTCTGTAGAAAGGCAGCATGCCCCACTAGATTGAGCACTGGACTCAGTGTCAGGAGTACCTGAATTTAAATTTCACCCCAGACATTTACCAGCTCTGTGACCATAGGTTAGTCATTGAGCCTTTCTATACTTCAGTCTCATCTTCAAAATCAAGGCATTGGAATTGAGGGCCTCTAAGGCCCCCTTCCACCTCTAAAGCTATCATTCTATAAGTTGCAAAACAGCTCTTGATCTGCATTGGTCAAGGAGATGTCTTCATCCAGGTGTAGTTTCCTTCTCCCTGCCCTCCTTCAAATATGTAAATCATTGTAGCTAGGTGCTGGGGATACAAAGATAAAATAACATTGTCCTTATGGAACTTACATCCTACCAAGAAAGTTATGATATGTACATAGATCAGCATTAATTAAAGTTTAGATAAGGGGTTCTTAACCTAGATGCCACAAGAGGTCAATGTGTATATTTCAGGAGGTCTGTGAACTTGGATGGGAAAAAAATATAACTTTATTTCAATATCAGTGGTTTCCTTTGGAATCCTATGATTTTATTTTATGTATTTAAAAACATTATTCTGAGAACAATTCATAGGTTTTACCAGACTACCCAAGGTTCCAGAACACAAAAAAAGTTTTTGATCAGGACAGTGACATGATCAGACCTGTTGTATTTTAAAAAGATGATTTCAGTATCTATGTTAGTTACCAATGGGAGAAGAAACAAAATGGAATCAATAAAGAGACTATTGGAATAATTAGATGATAAGTGATGAGTTCTTTAGATCAGCGTTTTACCTTTCAGACTTCTTCATATTTAACACTGTTGTTGTTATACATAATATTGTTCTTTGGGTTCTAGTCACTTACTCTGCATCAGTCCACGAAAGTCTTTCTATGTTTCTAGATTGAGACTGGTATAAATGGGGAGATGTGAAAGACATGGAGATTAGAATAGGAAATTGTTTGAAAGTGAAGGTAAGGGGAAAGGAAAATTCCCAGATGTTTCTTAGGTTTCAAATTTCATTGACTAAAAGGAACATTGTGCTATCTATTCATAGAACTAGAAGGATTGGAAGGAGAGCTAGTTTATGAAGGAACATAATGTGAGATATTTCAGGGTGTAACAGAAAGTTCATTGTATCTGGAATCATGTTCAAACCCTACCTCTTCCATTCATGACCTTTGTGACCTTTGGCTAGTTGCTGCATCTTTTGGAGCCTCAGTTTTTTCATTCAGAAAATAATAGATAGGACTAGATAATCTTCAATGTGTTTTCCATTTCTAAATTTATAATACTATAGTCCTATGGAAATTTTAATCTGCACATGTTGAATTTGAGATACCAGTGGGACATTTAAGAGGTATCCAAGCGATGGCTATCAGTCAACTGATAAACATTTATTAAACACCTACTATATACCAGTTACTATGATAGATACTGGTGATATAAAAAGAGGTAAAAGACAGTTTATGCTCTCAAAGAACCTTAATGAAGGACACACAACAGCAACAACAATAATAATCCATTGAGAGAGAAAACATGCAAATGAATACACACAAAGCAAACTATATACTGGGATAAATGTGAAGAAAGTGAAAGCATTCAGATTAAAAAGGATGGGAAAATGTTTCCAGTAAAAGAAGAGATTTTAGCTGAGATTTAAAGGAAGCTAGGGAGATCAGTAGGTGAAGTGGAGGACAAAGAGTATTCCAGGCATGGGGGTACAGCCAGAGAAAACACCCAGAGCGGAGAGACGGAATATCTTGTTCATGGAATGGCCAGGAGGCTAGTGTCTTTGGATCAGAGTACATGTAGGGGAATAAAGTGTAAGAAGACTGGCAAGATAGGGAGGATTTAGGTTATGATAGGCTTTGAACGTCAAAGAGAGCATTTTGTACTTGAATCTAGAGGCAATAGAGAGCCCTTGGAGTTTGTCAAGTAGGAGAGTAACATGGTCTGACTGATGTGATCTTTAGGAAAATCACCTTCCTAGCTGAATGGAGGATGGACTGGAATAGGAAGAGGCTTGAGACAGGCAGACCCATCCACCAGTAGGCTATTGTAATAGACCGGATGGGAGGTGATGAGGGCCTAAATGAGAGGAGAAGGTATACTTGAAAGATATTGTAAGAGTGGAATCTAGATTGGCTATGGGGGTGAGAGAGTGAGGAGACCAGGAAGAATCCTAGGTTGTGAGCCTGGGAGGATGAGTCAGGACTAGACTTCAGTGGAGAGGATAGAGTTGAATACTGTGATGTGATTGAATTTGTTGAAAGGGCTAGGCTTGCCCCACAAAGATCAAAGAAGGAGAAAAACAATTCATATGTACAAAAATATAGCAGCTCTTTTCATGGTGGTAAAGACAGGAAATCAAGGGGGCATCCATCAGTTGGAAAATGGCTAGACAAACTATAGTTTATAAATTGTAATAGAATTCTATTGTGCCATGAGAAATTACGAAAGAAATGCTGTCAGAGAAATCTGGGAAGACTTTTATGAACTTACAGAGTGAATTGAGCAAAAACCAGAGAAAAATTTATATAAAGCATCTAAAGACAATGCAGACAGATCTAAGAACACTGATTGATATGAGGATCGGTCATAATTCTAAGAGCTATGCGATGATGCATACTTCCCATCTCTAACACATAAGTGATAGACTCAAGATGCAGAATGAGACCAATATTTCTGGACATGACCAATGGAGGAATTTGTTTTGCTGAACTGTGCACATTTGTCACAAGAGTTTTATTTTTCCTTTTCTTTTTGCAGTGGGGGAAGGGAGAGGATGGAGGAAGAGAAAATGAATTCTGGTTCATTGAAAAAGTAAAAAAAAAAAGCTGCATTTTTAAAAAAGGCTTAGTTCAGAAAAAAAGTTTTCTGGGAAATTTCTGATGCTTTAAAAGAAATTCTTTACCGCTCCGCTTGGGACTATGAAGAATGAGTAACTTCCTAAAAAAAGAAAACAGTATGAGAGAGAAGAGCCACATTCTTGAGAAGTAGCTTCTTTATTATAGATGTTAAGCTGGTGCTTCTGAGAGGAAGCGCTGCATAAACCGGAGTGTTTATGACATTTTGATGAGACTCATCTCAGGATAGTCAGTTGGGTCTGTGACCATTTCCAAAGTACAGATTATCCTGGGACCAGACTCAGGCTGAGAAAAAGGGAAAGTAGTAACTGGACTGAACTCCATTACGGCTTTCACTGAGAAGGGCTAACTGGGTCTACCTAGTCCTAGCGAGGCACTAGTTGTAATGTCCCTAAGGACAGTGAGGAGTTACAGAAATGTCTAAGCTATCTATCTATCTATCATGCTGTGTTCTTATGATCTCAGACACCTCAAGTGTGGATAGGGTTCTGGCCTTGGAGGCAGGAAGATTTGGGTTCCATTTCTGACCCTGGGTAGTCACCTAACCAGTCAATCTGTGATACAAGGGATGGGTTGACTCCAACACCCCTAAAATCCCTTTTAATTCTAAATCTGAAACCCTATAATCCTAGTCTCATATGGCAACCCATACTTGGCAGAATTTGTGAGAAGATCATATGGCTTTCACTTCAAGACCACCAGCAATGGAAAACCCATCTTAAGCTCTAATTATTGGGAAGTTCCTCTCCATACTGGGTCTAAATTTGTCTAAGACTTCTACCAAGGTCAAGCAAAACAAATCATATCCCTCTTCCCCATAACACTTGAACCGCCAACCTATTTCCTCCTTTTCCAAGTTTTCTCTTTTTCATGCTACATATACCCCCCAAGTTCCCTCAATTAATCCTCATATAGCATGTCCAGTACTCTTCCCACCTAGCTCCCCTGAGAAGTCCATTTGCTGAGTGTGCTTTCTAAAATTGTAGAAGGCAGAACCAATAGAATGTGGTCTGACAACTGTCGAGTACAATAGAATTCATTCAGGATTTTATGTTTCTATTCATGTAGTGTGTATTTGCATTAATCTTTTTTTCTACGTATAGCAGAGTTTGAACTGGAGTATGCCCCATCAAGAATGCCCTGAACTACCCTGGATGCTGCCAGAGATAAACATGTGTGTTTCAGAGCTTGGGCACTTTGGGATAACAAAGCAATCAATCCCCTCATATCTGCTGGAAGACACAGAATTCCTGAGTCAGGGGCTGGTTACCCAATGGGAGATGTTTTCTATAACTATTCCCTTCCTGGCAGGAATATGACTACCATCAAATTGACCAAAAAATTTATTTGAACGGACCAGGGAAATTCAAACTAGGGTTAGCTGATCGCAGAGAAGATCAGGACTTTGAGAGTTTCTCAAATGGTACAGATCCTTCTTTTATAAAAAATAATTTTACTGATGTATTTTGATTTTATGTTATAAACTTCCACAGATTACTCCCACTTTGTGAGAAGACTCTTGTGACAAAGTAAAATAGTTACATAAAACTAATATTACAGTGAATTCATCTGAAAGTGGATGAACATTTCAGGACTCTAGTACTACCCACATATTTCTATGTTTTTTTTAATTCATAGACATCTATTTTCTCTCCCTCCAACCCCCCACATCATTGTAAAATTTTTTTAAAAAAACAGTTTTTGCAACAAATTTGCATAGTACAAATTTGCATTCCCTCGGTGGTTATATCACAAAATAACTTTTATTCTGAACTCTAAATCCAACCCCTCTCTGTAACGGTGTGTTTCACCATAAGTATTCCAGAACCATGAATGACCATTGCATCGGTCACAGTTCTTACAGTTTCCAAAGCTGTTTTTACAGCATTGTTGCTACTATATGACTTGTATGTACAATAACATGATATGCAACACATATTACTGTAAAAATTGTTCAGGTTCTGCTCATTTCATTTGTCAGTTTATAAAAGTCTTTAAAGTTTTTCATTTTTAGAATACTGATGTTATAGCAAATTATTCTTCTGGTTTTTCTTACTTCAGCCTGTATCAGTTCATATAAGTCATTCTATGTCTTTTAAAAAAATCATCAACATCCTCATTTCTTACAGTACAGTAGCAGTCTACCTCATTTATACAACATAACTTATTTAGCCACTTCGCAGTTGATGGGTATCATCAATTTCCAGGTTTTTTTCCCCCCACAACAAAAAGATCTGCTACAAATAATTTTGTACAGATAGGACCTTTTCTCTTTCAATCTGATTCAATTCAATCAATATTTATTGAGCACCTATTATGTGCCAGTCACTGTGCTAAGCCCTGGGGATACAAATAAGAAAAAGAAAGACAGTCCTGCCCTCAAAGAGCTTAAAATCTAATGTGGAAAGAAAATACACAAAAAGAAGCTGGGAAGGAAGGGGGGAGTGTGGAATAACAGGGGTACTTGGTGTAGGGGGCATCATTTTCCTTGGAGCTCAAACTAAGCAGAGCTGCCGGTGGAAAGCGGTGATTTAGCTAGAACCCAGATCCAGTCTTCTATAAAGCAAAGCTTTGGGAGGAGTTCAGGCCTACAGTCTTCTAATCAAAGGAGAGAAGAGGCTGGGGGAGATGAGAAAATGTTAGCTTGCAAAGCTGAGTTAAACAACACGATGATGAACTTTCAGGTGATCAGCTTATCCTGGACAGAGCATCATGTTCCTTGCAGTACAAATCTAGAAGAAATGCAGATGGAAAATGGACTTTTCTTTTAGGTATAGACCTAGCAGTGGTATAGATGTGCAAAGGGTAAGTAACTTCAGGAACTTTTTATGTATAATTCCAAATAACCTTCTAGAATTGTTGTATCCCTTCACAAGTCTAGCAACATTCATCAATGTGTCTATCTTCCCACAGCTCCTCCAACATTTATTATTTTTCCTTATTTGTTATCTTTGCTACCCTAAGGGATGAGGTATGATTTCTGAACTGCTTTAATCTGCATTTCTCTAATTAGCAGTGATTTGGAGTAATTTTTCATATAACTATTGACAGCCCAAGTTTCTTCACTTGGGAACAGCCTGCTCATATCCTTAGACCTTTTATCACCTGAATAATAGTTCTTTTTCTTATAAATTTGAGCCAGTTCCTCATATAACTTGAAAATGAATTATCAGAGAAATTTGCTACAAAGATTTTTTTCTCATTCCCTCTTAGTCTTAGCTTTATTGGATTCTTCCAACAAAACAAAAACTTTTTAATTTTGTACAATCAAAATTTTCCATTTCATCTTTTGAGATCCTCTCTATTCTTTGTGTGGTCATGACATTTTTTTCTATCCATAGATCTGACAGGTAACTTTTTCTTTTCTTATTTGCTTATTAGGTGTGACCTTTTATCTCTAGACACATATCCATTTGGAGCTTATCTGGTAGAAAGTGTGATGTATTGCTCTAAATCTAATTTCTTCCATACTGATGTCTAATTTTCCCAGAACTTTCCCAGGAAATGAAATATGTGTTCAGTAGCACAAGTCTCCTGGGAGTCTTGCTAGGTGATATATTATTTTTCATTTATCATGTCCTAATATTTTGTTAATATGTGCTTATGAGTGTTTTGTAGGTTAGGCATTTCTTTGTCATAGAAAAAAAGTAACTGCCTTATACCTGATATTTATGACTTTGTCCGGAGAATATCTTTCAAAAAGGAATTCTATTAATGGTTTTGGGGGAGACCCTAAATATGAGCTATGCACTTTAAGACATATTCTCTGGAACTTTAAGTTGGGGCCATAGCAAATCGGAGAGTGCAAGAAAAAGTCAGAAACAGGGTTTCTTTATGGTCAAGCTCCTCCAGGACTATAATGAGTCTATATGAGTCCAGAACAAAAGCCCTTGTGAATCAACAGACATTTATCTTATGTATTCATTTCCCTTGTGGGAAATCTCTTCTCCCCTTTTTCTCCATCCTCCTATCCCCACCCCAGGCCCTGAGTTCAAAAGCTTACCAACATGCCCAGCACTTCGCTAGCCATTGTAATAATTGCAAAGAAGTATGTGACATAGATTCCTGCCTTGCTTGGGAGATAGCCCTTCCAGTATTAAAATAAAATAGTATTTAATCAAGTACTAATTTCCTTCTAATCAAAGAGCAAAATATGCCCTACAGAGAATCAATGCCATGGACTCAGTGCCAGGGAGGGAAGATTGGTGTGGTCCAGAACTATCACAGAAATTCTCCTCAGAATAGGTTAAGGCTGGAGATAGACTTCGAAGGACTGGTAGGACTTCAATGAAGTCCAGGAGGGCATTCTAGTAGTATGGCACAAACTCCTCCTGTTCTGGGTCCTACCAGAAGTAGAGGAGGGTGGACCACAAACTTACAGGACTTGAGAATGGAGAGGTAGCTACTCCACCAGAGTCCAGCACTATGGGCCTGAGAATAATGACAAGTTGAGGGGGTGGGCAGAAAGAAGAAGTCAGTAAACCCACATCTGCTGGTGTCGTCTGTGTGAACTCAGTTCGGCAAGTCACATAACCTCTCTCAAGCCTCCTTTCCTCCTCTATAAACTAGAAAGGGTGATGGAACCAACAATCTATCCCTTTAACCCTATCTAGGCTCTGCCAATTTTTCTTTTAAGTCATGGAGACATTCCTCTAGATCTGACAGACTTAGAGGACTAAGGGTTCAGACTGTAGGCCTCACAACCTCATCTCCAGAGTACAGAGGATCCAGAAGGAGCAGGAGGGCCTCCCTGGTGTTTGGCTGGTAGACTGAGATGGGAATTTGACTCAGCTGAATCAATTCAATGGGTTCTCAGTGTCTATCCTTGTTGAATAATAGCTTTCTCCTGCTATGGCCTGTCAATCTTCTTTCATTAACTGTTGAATAATTTACAAGTGTATCATTTTGTTCAAATATAGAACCAAGCTACCAGTCAGGTCCAGTTCAGAATAAGGTAGTTGGGAGCTCTAAACCTATTTTCTATGAGGATCAGAGGCAGAAGAGCACATCTGTAACATTGGAAGGTGTGTTAGAGGGCTAGTCATGATGGAATACGAGAGAAAAAAATCCAAGCATTAAATCATCACATCAAGCAAGGGAAAGAAACTTGGGCAATGGATGAAAGCAGTGATAGGGACATGAATTCAGAGAAGAAAAGCAGAGACAGAGAATAGAGAGCCTTAAAGGTCAAGATAAGAATCTGGACTTCATTTACTACCCTGTGGGGCGCTAGAGAAGGTTTTGAGGCAGGATAGCACTGTTTGGGGAAGGCAGCAAGCATATATTAATTTTTAATTAATTATTCCTATATGCTAAGCAATGCAGACAGTCTCTGCCTTCAAGGAACTTACATTCTGATAGGGGAAGATACACAAAAGGAAGCTGAAAAATATAGGGAGGAAGGTGGGAGAGGTGATGAAAGAAAAGCAAAGGGATGAGGTGTTGAAGTTTGGGAAGTCAAAAGCACAGCTGGGAATGAAGGCTATCAGTTGCCAGACTATACCAAAATGGAGGCCCTGAGGAGAACTCACCAATGGGAGAAGGGGGCCAACATGTTGGATGGATGAGAAGGCTACAGGGGAAGCTATATATCTGATATCTATCTGAGTTCAAATCCAGCCTGTGCCACTTATTATCCTTGTGACCTGGAACAGGTGATTTACCCTCTAAGGGCTTCATTCAGTTTTCTCATCTGTTTAAAAAGAACAAAAACAAAAACAGAGTTTGAACTCTGTGTTCCTTTATTGCTGTAAATCCTATGGTGATACCTGTGTGTAGTGGAGAGAGTACTGAGTTTAGAAGCAAAGAGCCGAACTGTTTCTGCCAGCTCAGACAATTCCCTCAAATCCTCTGGACTGTATGGATTTCTAAGGTCCTTTGTCTAGTCAAAATCTATGATCTGAAAAAATAAGAGGGCTGCACTTGATCAATTCTAAAGACTTTCTACCTCTAACGTCTATTCCTTAACCTGTTTAACAAATAACTTGCTCTCTTACATATGATTTTTTAAAAAAAATCTGTTTAGTGAGAGGAACTTGGAATCCATATCCCGGTTGCAGTCTTTCCCCATTTGTCTCAGGTACAGCTAGTAAAAAAGAGCTTTGCTCATGATGTTAGAAAACTGGGCTGCAGCCTTACTGCCTAGACCTGGGACTTGTAATCTCTGCAGCATCATTGCACTGCCTGGTGCATTAGCATTAAAAATTATGGTGATAACATGATGTTCTTTAGAAAGAAAAAGACTCAAAGCCAAAAAGCCTTCTTTCTCTTCCAGGAAACCTGAGGAGAGGTAATTTAGATGCAGGGCATAACCTGACACATGGATATATTGAATAAGAGCAGTTCACACCAGCTGGGATTTTGGTAGGGGAGAAAAACGCTTCTCTCACCTTCTACATGAGCCAGTAGATAAAAATGATTTGACTATTTTCTATAAATTCCATTTTAAGGGTGTGTTTAGGGGGAAAAAATGGGACCCACAGGAGAAAGGGCCAAGTACTGGAGCAGATTAAAAATTGGCTTTGAAAGGGAGAAACCTTTCAAAGAGCAGCAAAATCTGGGGAGGAGGTGACTTTGCCTGCCTCTGGGAACTCAGTGGATAGAAAGGGATTTAATGCCCCTACAAGTGATAAAGATGTTTTATTGGTAAGCTGGTTCAGTTGGTAGATGCCTCCTTTTTTATTTGGTTGATGGGAAGGAGGGAAGACTTCAAGAAGTATATTTCCACATACTTTGGGTCACTGGGAGGCAGAATAGCAGAGGGAATATAAGGTTTTGGTGGGGATGGAAAGAGGAGGGAAGAAAGGAGAGAGCGGTTCACTAACTCTAAATGAGCATTTCAGCCCTCAGCAAGTCCATCATCAAGGTGTCTGTCTAGTTAAATGACTGCCCAAGGTCTTCTGAATCAAAGGATTTAGAGTCTAAAAGGTCTTCAAAGGTCATTGACCCTCATTTTACAGAAAAGGAAGCAGAGACCCAAAAGGTGAAAAGTCATGTCCAAGGTTCAAAGAGAAAGTAAATAGGAGGGCTACTTAAAATTGAACTCAGATCCTTTGATTCAAATCAGATGGTCTTCCAACCATACCACAGCAGCTGTATCTTGAGAGAAATAGCTGCTACCATCACCTTTCCTCTCAGGGCATTCTGAGGTCTGAGGTGACCCCAGTCCTGTGCCACTTCCTTGCCTCTGATGTGATGGCCATTCAGTTCAACAAACTGTGGAGTCACATAGCTAGTAAGTGGCAGCATCAGGCTAGTGTCCCTAGATTCTTACCCAGAGCCATTACCAAGGGACATTGTGACTAAGAGGAAAGAATGGCTAAATTTAAATCATGGTTTTATAAGACTGATGATGAGGCATGCCTCCCTCGTCTCAACACACAGGTGGTGGACTATATCTATGGGAGCATGTCAGTGTCTAGGCAGCACAGTAGATAGAATGCTAGACAACATCAGTTAGTCTTGAATTCAAATTGAGCTTCAGAAACTTGCTAGTTCTGTGTGATCCTAGGCAATCTCTTAGAGGGGTCTGCCTTGGTTTCCTCATCTGTCAGATGGGTTGTTATAAGAATCAAATGAGGAAATATTTATAAAGTACTATATAAATGCTAGTTATTGTTATTGGCACTAAGAGCTCAGTTGTATTATGAACTATTTAAAAAATAATATTTTTTACAGTATTACGATTTGAAGTCCTTGATTTCACGTGAATGAAAATACTAATCACCTGACACTATCTATATCATACATACATACTAATCTGTTCTTTGAATAGAAGATTTAATCATTGCCAAGGAGCATCCTACTCTGGAGTCCTTGGTTTTATTGGAATCAAAGACCTAATTATAGTTTGGTTCAAACAGGGAGAGAACTTGATTTCCTGAATAAGAGAGAGAGACAGAGAAGGAGAGAGTGGGGAGAGGGAGAAGGAGGGAGGGAGGGAAGAAAGGAGGGAGAGAGAGAAAGAGAGGGAGAGGGAGAGAGAGAGAGAGAGAGAGAGAGAGAGAGAGAGAGAGAGAGAGAGAGAGAGAGAGAGAGAGAGAGAGAGAGAGAGAGAGAGAGAGAGAGAGAGAGACTGTTGTTTGTGATGACCAAATAGTTGACAAGCGTTTATCAATTACTATGTGCCATGTGCTGTGCTAAGTGATGGTGAGACAAAGAAACAGACTGCCTTCAAAGAGCTCACATTCTAATATGAAACGCAGCATGTAACTAATTAGGCACACATAAGATATCTAATAATACAGAGGAGATGGAAGGTCATTTCAAAGGTGAAAACACCAACAGCTGGGAAATCAGGGAGGGCCTTCTGAACAGTGTGGGACTTTAGCTGAGTCTCGGAAGCCAGGGAAGCTAACTAAGAGGTAAAGGTATGGAGGCTGAACTTTCCAGGCTTGGGAGATGGCCAATCAAAGGTACAGTCAGGGGATGGAGGATCAAGTTTGATGAAAAGAAAATAGACCAGTGCAGTAGAATCATAGAGTTTGTGGAAGGAAGAAAAATATAAAAAGACTGGAAGGGGAGGAATGGGCTAGGTTAAGAAACGCTCTAAATATCACTGTATTTTGATTAATTCAACTAAATTGAATCTTTGTACATACTCAACCAGACTGAAAAAAGAATGGTTTGGTTGCAGAAAAATATTTCTCCAAAAGCACCCCAACATTAGCATTACTGTTGTTCTGTTGAAGCAAATCAAAACCCTAAACCTAAGTTACGCTTTTTTGTTTCATATTTTTCAAAATGTTTATTTTAGACATTCCTTTTTAAAAAAAAAATTGCATTCCAAATTCTCTCTGCCTTCCATCCCTCCCCCACCTGTCAAGAAAGCAAGTAAAATGATATATGCGTGTGAAATCATAAAAAAAATTCCATGTTAGCCAAAGTACAAAAAAGATAAAAAAAGAAAGGAAGTGAGAAAATTATTCATCAGTTCTCTCTCTGGAAGCATATAGCATTTTTTCACAAGTCCATTGGAATTGTCTTGGATCACTGTATTCAAAGTCACTGAGTCTGTCACAGTTGATCATCATTATAAGGTTGATGTTACTTTGCACTTCTCACTTCACTTTGCATCAGTTCATGCATGTCTTGTCATGGTTTTTTTTTTTTTCTGAAATTGCCCCCCTTGTTATTTCTAACACAATAGTACTATGTCACAATCATATGCCACAGCTTACTCATCTGTTCCCCAACTGATAAGCATCCCCTCCAATTTTCAATTCTTTGCCATCACAAAAAGAGATGCTATAAGTATTTTTGTCTGTTTAGGTCATTTTCCTTTTTTTTTTTTTTTAATCTCTTTGGGATACAGACCTAATAGTGGTATTGCTGAGCCAAAGGACATGTACCATTTTGTAGCCCTTAGGGCATAGTTCCAAATTGTTTTCCAGAGTAGTTGGATCAGTTCGTAACTCCACCAGTTGTTTAAAGTTTATTTTTCCTCATTTCCACCAGCCTTTGTCACTTCTGATAGGTGTGAGGTGGTACCAAAGAGTTGTTTTAATTTGTTTTTCTCTAGTGATTTAGAGCATTTTTTTCATATGATCATAGATAGCTTGAATTTTTTCTTCTTAAAACTTACTTTTCATATCCTTAGATCAATTATCAATTGGGGAATGGCTCTTATTTTTATAAATTTGATTTACTTTCCTATATATTTGAGAAATGAGGTCTTTATCAAAGAAGCTGTAAAAAAAATTGATACTAATCTTCATTATCTATTGTACCTTTCAGCAAAATGTATTTCCCTATTTCCTTTAATTAAGTCTATTTATGCTTTTGCTTTGTCTGAGATCATGATTGCTATCTCTGCCTTTTTTACATTAACTGAAGTATAATAGATCCTACTCCAGACCTTTATTTTTACTCTGTTTTGTGTCTCTTGTTTCAAGTGTGTTTCTTGTAAAAAATACATTGTTGCATTCTGGTTTCTAATCCACTCTGCTATCTACTTCCATTTTACAGGTGAGCTCATGCCATTTGCATTCACAGTTATGATTACTGACCCTGTATTTCTCTCCAACCTATTTTCTTCTGTTTATTCTTGTCTCTTTTTATTCTGTCTCTCCTCAAGTTAGTTTGGCTTCTGACCACTGCCTCCATTCATCCACCCTCCTTTTATTATTCCCCCCTACCATTTCTCTTATTTACCCTCCTATTTTCCTATTGGGTAAGATAGATTTCTGTGTCCAAGTTTGTGTATGTATGTGAGTGTATACATACATATACACATAGTCATGTGTGTATATGTGTGTGCATATGCCTCACTGAAGCAATTCCAATATGTGAGGTTCAAACATTACCCCATTCCATCTTCCCTCTATTGCAAAAACTCTTTTATGCCTCTTTTATGTGAAAAATTTTTCTCCATTCTATCTCTCCTTTCCCCCTTTTCCCAATGCATCCCTCTTTCTCACCCCTTCAGTTTTTCTTTTTGAAATCATCCCAACATAATCAACTCACATCCACGCCCTTTGTCTACACAAATTCCTTTTAACTGCCATTATAAAGTTCTTAGGAATTACATACATCTTCCCACATATGAATATAAATAGTTTAACTTTATTAAGTCTCTTATGATTACTCTTTCATGTTTAACTTTTTATACTTCTCCTGAGTTGAGTTTGAATGTAAAATTTCCTATTCAGCTCTGGTCTTTTCATCAAAACTACTTGCATATATCTTCTATTTCACTAAATATCCGTTTTCACCCTGAAGGATTACAGAGACAATTCTCACTTTACACTAGCATACGATTCTGTAGACCACTACCTAAAACAATTTTGACAAAATGCAAATTTGCCCATGGATGTAAGGAAGGGAGAGGAGGCAAGAGTGGGACCATACACCCATGGAGAGAGGCAGCCCATACACAGAGGTTAGAAAGAAGTGAGAGCAGGGAGAACATGTAGGGAGCAGACATGTGGGGGCTGGTCATGGACACAGATAGGAGAAGGCAGGAGATACATAGGGGTTAGAGACAGATGGATGGGAAACAGACACATGGGTAGTAGGTGGAGTGGGGCAAATATCTCCTCTCAGCACTAGTCTCAAGCCAATCCCCCATTTGGTGGTGGTGGTCTCTCCACTCGTCTGTTGTTCTGCTTTCACTTGGAGATTTTTTTTAAGGTATTTTTTTTTTGGTAGGGGTGGAGGTGGGAGGCCATGGAGTACCAGGTCAAAGGACAGGAGCAAAGAGAGAGAGAGAGAGAGAGCGCACAGTATTATGAAGTAAAGTTAACTTAGGAACTTTTTTGGAATATGGATTTCTTTCAGAATTCTTTAAGTAAAGTACAATGTGTGTGATACAAATTTATATAAAGCAAAAACTGTCTGTACTCAAGTTTTGCTAGGTAGGTTATTCTTGGTTGAAATCCTAGTTCAGAGGTGGGGAACCTGCAGCCTCAAGGTCACATGTGGCCCTTTAGGTCCTCAAGGACAGTCCTTTGACTGAATCCAGATTTCACAGAACAAATCCCCTTAATAAAAGGATTTGTTCTGTAAAACTTAGACTCAGTCAAAAGGCTGTACCTGAGGATTTAGAAGGCCACATGTGGCCTTGAGGCCACAGGTTTCCCAGCCCTGTCTGTAGCTCCTTTGCCTTCCAGAATATCGTGTTTCAAACCCTCTGCTTCTTTAACATGAAGTTGCTAAATCTTGTGTGATTCTGACTGTGGCTCCAAGATATTTGGTTTCTTTCTGACTGTTTGCAATATTTTTTCCTTGGTATGGGAGTTCTGGAATTTGACTATAATATTCCTGGGAGTTTTCATTTTGGGATGTCTTTTAGGAAGTGATAGATGTATTCTTTCAACTTCTACATTACCCTGTGGATGTAAGATATTAGGGCAGTTTTTCTATATGAATTCTCGAGACATGATGTGAAGGGTTTTTTAAAATCATAGCTTTCAGAGAGTCCAATAATTTTAACATTCTATTTCCTGGATCTATTTTCCAGGTCAGTTGTTTATTCAGTGAGCTACCTCACATTTTCTTCTATTTTTTTTTGTCTTTATTTAAAGTTTCTTGATGTCTCATGGAGTCATTAGCTTCCATCTGCCTAATTCTAATTTTTAACTGGTTATTTTCTTTTGTGAGCTTTTGTACCTCTTTTCCCATTTGATCAATTCTGTTTTTAAGGTATTATTTTCTTCAGTATTTTTTCTTTTACCAAGCTATTATTGTCTTTTCATAATTTTCCTGCATTACCCTCATTTCTTTTCCAAATTTTTACTCTATCACTCTGTAACAGTAAACACCTTAAAATACACAGGGGGGACCTGCTATCACAGGTTCTTAGATCTGCATTCATAAAAGGGAAGGCAACTTTTGAGGGGTTAACAATCACTTTAATCAAGCACAGGTATCAATCCTTTAACCAAGCACATATATCATTCACCTATTTCAGGGGAGTCAGCACCCCAAACTTGAAAGAAAATACAGAAAAATTAAAAGTCAACAGACATGGCTTCTTCTGACTGACCATAATTCAACAGACAGGTACAGCTGTCTGACCAGTTACCAGAGAGGGAAAGCATGACATCTGGGTTCTCAAAACTGGGGGGCTCCTTAGCAGCTTCCCAGAGTTCTCCTCTGGCTCTCAAACCTTCTTACCAAAACTAAGCCCCAAAATAAAACCTCACCCTCAGAGTCTTTATACACACTTTTTAGAGCCAGAAGGTATCACAACCCTTGAGAACACCAGTGCCTTATTAACAGAAGGCATGGACCTTATTACAAATCTTCCCAGGCCAGACCATGGGTGGGAAAGATCCTCCCTAAGTCACATTTAAATAGGGGCATTATACTTCGATTATACTAAAATAAAAACAACACAAGATTCTACTTTACTTATCATTACACACACTCTTGTCTCTTTCTTGAACTCTTCCAGAAACTCTTGCTGGACTTGGGTCTAAATTAGCATTTTCTTTGAGGCTTTGCTTGGTAAGCTGTTCTCACATTGCTGTCTTCTTCTGAGTTTATAATCTTGGTCTTCCCTGCCAGCATTGTAGTTTTTTATGTTCAAATTCTTTTTCTCATTTTTCCAGCCTAAAATTTGAACTTTATGCTAAAATTGGGCTCTGCTCACCTTGGAGGAGGGTTTGGGAAAGCACTGTCTCAAGCTTCAGGCTTTTTTGTGCTGTTTTCAGAACTAATTCCAGGGGTCTGCAAGGTTTTGGTGCTTCCAAGGTGGTGTGATCTGGGGATGTGTGGTTACTGCTCCCCTGGTCTGTGCTCTGATGCTTACCTTACCCATGGAAGTGCCCTACTCCTCTGTAGCCACAAGCACTAGTGCCTTGGAACTGCAACTGGGATCTCTGCTCCCAACTGCAACCCAGAACTGCTTGTGGCAAATGATTTCCAATTAGCACCAGTTGCACCCAGTGCCACCAAAGGGTCCTTCATAATCTCTTTTTGACCAAGTGTACAATCTTCTTGCTATCCCTGAGTAGAGAGCTCTTGAAGCTGCTGCTGTCAACAGTCACCTCCAAGGCCCACCAAGGGTGTTGCTGCTACGCTCCAGACCAGCCCCCACAGACCTCTCTTGCTGACCTCCAAAGTTGTCTCAGACTGGAAAAATGTCTCACTGACCTTTTGTTCTCTCTGGCACTCCAAAAATTTTAAGTGTTACTTTAAAGTTGTTTGGAAGGGACTATTGGGAGAGTTCAGCTGGGTGGATACTGTACTCAAGTCATCTTGCCTCCACCCCACTGTTATGTAATTATTATAAAATATAAATGGACATTGCTTATGGAAAAAAGAATTCCCATTAGCAGGGAAAACTTTTGCCATTTGGACCACACAGTAATGTCCTTTTTTCCTTTCTCTGGTCAGTCACCCACTTGGTTCAACTGGAAACACCCTAAAACTTGCAGCCTGGGGCCCTTCCTATGTGGCCTTCTACAGGAGCTTAACCTCCAGAGCTAGTTTCCTCAGTTATACAATGGGCAGCACTTGTTAATGCTATAAGTCCCTTAGTCACTGCTGGCAAGATTCTTGCCAGAGTCCTCCTTAACAGGCTGACCCCTTTACCTGGAAGATGGTCATTTACCTGAAAGCCAGTGTGGCTTCAGAAAGGGCCAGGGGACAGTTGATATATTGTTTGCTGCCCAGCAACTCCAGGAAAAATGCCAAAAGCAGAACAGATGTCTATATGGTTTGTAAATCTGACCAAGGTCATGCATAAGCTTTCCCAGTCACCACTGGAGCGAAACAAGGTGACTAATCTAAAGTTGTCAAGAAATGACTAAAGCTAATCCTTTAAAAAAAAAAAGAAAAGGTATAGAATCCATGAGGGTAGGTGAGGACGAACCAAAATCAACATGGCACACAGCTCATAAGATACTAAGTTGGGATGTGGCATGTTTGGGTAACAGAGGGTGATGTATAATCAACCCAGAAAGGTGGGCAAGAGCTAGATTAAAAAGGTCTTTAAAATTATCCAACAGCAGCATTTGTATCCAAAGGCAACAGGAGTGACAGGCCTGTACTAAAGGCAGCCAGGTAGAAATAGACTGGAGAAGGGAAAGGCTTGAGGAAGACCATTTAGGCTACTGAAGTCATCGAGAGGAGAGGCAATGAAGCCTGAACCAGGGTGATTGTGGTACAAAGATACCACACAACACACATACACACACACACACACACACAAGATGTGGAGTAGAGAGAATGGACAAAACTTAGCAACTGACTGGACATGGTGAGGAAAGGGTAAATGATAGTAAAGAAGTGAGAATGGCACTTAAGTTTTTGACCATGAATGGCTGGAAGGATGGTAGTGATAGGACTGAAACAGAGAATTTAGGAAAAAGGTTGTTTGGAAGAAAGATAGAGTTCTGTTTTAGATGTGTTGAGTGAAGTAGAAATGTCAAAAAGGCAATTAAGGATTCTGGACTGGTGCTCAGGAGAAAGATGGTAGCTGATATGTAGATTAGATCTTTACAAAGACAACTGAACCCCTGGAAGTTAATGAGATCTCCAAGAAAAGATGAGAGGGTCAAAGACTAAAGGCTAGAGGACACCCAGCTCTATGTAAGATATGATTTTATTATTATCAACCACAGAGATAATATGATATTCCCATCAGATTCCCTAGAAACAAGTGTCCCTTCCCAAAGAGGTATCTCACCTGAACAACCACCAACAAACCCCACCCCTCATTACATGGAGACAGAGTGAGGCTTCCTCTCACTAGGTGGTGCAGTGGTTAGAATGCTAGGCAGCTCTACCTCAGTTTCCCTAACTGTAAAATGAGAACAAAATTAGCACCCATCTCACAGGACTGTTGTGAGGATCATAGTAGATATTACTTGTAAAAAGTGCTTGCCATGGTGTCTGGCACATAGTAGACTTTTAATAAATGAACATTCCCTTCTCCTTGCAAATATCTGAATAAAATCTGAACCAATAAAGTCAAAATTGGGGAAGGGGGGAAAGTATGAAAATGGGAAAAAGTTTATAGCCAGTTTCTTTGATAAATGCCTTAAATTTCAAAAATGTAGGGAATCTGAGCCAAATTTATAAAAAGTCATTTCCAATTGATAAATGGTCAAAAGGATATGAACAGGCAGTTTTCAAAAGAAGAAATCAAAACTATCAACAGTCAAATAAAATCACTCTAAAACTCTGGGATTTTTTGCTTATTTTTGGACCAATGACATCACAAGGGGCTGTCTTGACTTGTGTGTGTGAATTGAATTTAATGAGGCAAAGTTGCACAAAGTCATCATCCTCATTCTCTCCTTCAGACTCAGTGAAGTCCAGTGGCCAGACAAAAGTCAGAGGACCAGTGATAGCCCAGGATGCAGGGGATGACCATGCCATTTTCAATGTCTGACCAAGCTCTAAGCACTCTACAGAAGGTTCTTCAGTTGCTTTCATGATCATTGGAACAAATTGTTCTCATCTGCCATTCCCCAGGGGAATTCTTCACATGTTTGGTGTAGACACCCTGCTGATTCACTGATGTGTTTGAAGCCTGGTTACCCTCAACCTGGTCTAACCCACTTGCTGGGGTGTGGCTGCTTTGCATGCTACAGCTTCTTGAAGCCACAGGTAAGAGTTGAGTGCTAGGAAGATACAAAAAGTGGATAATCAGCCCTGAAAAGAACTGGGCAAGCCCCCACACTTGAGGTGTTAATCTTCCTTGAACACCCACGTACACTCCTCTAAATCACTCCTGAGCAGACAAATATACATTAAAACAACTCTGAGGTACAACTTTACATGTACTGGATGGCCTAAAATGACAAATGTTGGAAAGGATGTGGGAAATAGATACACTAATATACTGTTGGTGGAGTTATGAACTGGTCCAATCATTCTGGAGAACAATGTGGAACTATACCTCCTAAGGACAATAAAACTGTGCATTATTCTTTATTACTAGGTCTGGATCCTAAAGAGATCAAAGAAAAAGGAAAATACATACCAAATATATACAAAAACATCTATAGCATCTCTTTTGGTGGTGACAAAGAATTGGAAATTGAGGGGATGTTCATCATTTTGGTGAATAGCTGAACAGGTGGTATATGATTATGATGAAATACTGTGGTGCTATAGGTTAGGATGAGGGAGATGGTTTCAGAAAAACCTGGGAAGACTTTTATGAACTGATAAAAAAGTGAACAGAACTAGGAGAACACTGAATGTGGTAGCACCAATATGTAATAATGATCAACCGCGAAAGACTTGGCTCTTCTGATCCATACAATAAGACAACTCCAAAAGAATCATGATGAAAATGCTATCCACTTCCAGAGAGAACTAATGAACTCTGAAAATGTAAACTGAAGTATGTTTTTTTTACTTTATTTTTTTTGCAACATGGCCAATGTGGAAATCAGTTTTTCATAATTTCATATGTATAACAGTATTTCTTGCCTTCTCATTGGGTAAGAGAGGAGATAAAAGGAGAAAGAATTTGGAATTGAAAAAAATTAACTAAAATTAAAACATTTTTAAAAAAGTAAAAACTGGATGACCAACTGTCATATAGGATATAAAGAAGACCCTTTTTTATATAGATGCAACAGGAGACTGGACAGTAAGGACAGCTCTTATAAGTATGTTCAATGTGCTTTGCCTGATTCGATCTTCTACAAGGATTTTGCCGCATGCATAGGTATTCTGTGACTGTTTACAGGCTGCTTACTATGTGGTTTGGGAAGACTTTTCAGGTGGCTTCTGAGCTGTAACCATGTAAGTGTACCACAGGCTCCAATGACTCAACCTTGCTCTATCGTTCCTGCCTGATCATGTTGAAGTGAGGAGGCAAGGACTTCTGTAAACCTCTAGGTGAAAATAAAATAAAATAAAATAAAGAGATAACGACAGCAGTCCATTTTTTCCACCCAAGTTGACAGAAGCTCTTTGCTGACACATGGCCCATTGTTGCTTCTTTCCCCCTTGTATTTATTCTTTCCTTTCTTAAAAGAAGGAATATTGGAGGCAGGTCTTACTAGGCTGAAAAACCCTGTAAGCTTTAATAGTTTGGGAGAATACCCAGCATTCAGGGATTGAAGTCAATGCCAGAGAATGTGGGCTACTGAGGAGCCCAGTAAAGGAGTAAAGCCCAGAGGGATTTGCTCAGTCCAGCTCAGGAAGGAAAGGACTTCATCCGTCAGCTGGCCTTCCTCCGGTTGGCAGCAAAGGCTTCAGAGCCAACAGTTTTCAAGTTTGAGCACTGTCTCAGGGACCCAAGGTGAGTCTGCTCCAGTTTGATGGGGATGTTTTGTACTTTTTGTTGTTGTCACATTGTCTTGATAAATATCTCTTTGTAAAATCTAATTCATCTTAATTGGTTTAATGATTCAAAGGCAGTAATAAATGGTATGAACAATACTGAGGTGGTATTTACCAACTCTGGGTTAGAGGATATTGGAAAGATAACTTAGCAGCTGATAGAAAGGGGAACACACCAGAACTGAAAATCCAACCAACAGCATCAGAGAGATACCCCAACCTTTCAGAGGTACCCCTGGAATCCTGGGGTGGGAAGAGAATTAATTCTAGAACTTCTAGTAATAGTTGGGGTAAGGACTCCCAGAGCTTATAGGGGCTACAGAGAGGTGGGACCAAGATTGCTTTGGAGATCCCTTTCAATGCCAAGTCACCATGATTCTGTGTTGAAATGCAGAGGACATCGTTCACTGGCGTGTGAATAAGCTTTAGAATCCAGGTCTAAAATTTAGACCACATAGGAAGGGCCCCAGGCTGCAAGTTTTAGGGTGTTTCCAGTTGAACCAAGTGGGTGACTGACCAGGGAAAGGAAAAAAGGACATTACTGTGTGGTCCAAATGGCAAAAGTTTTCCCTGCTAATTGGAATTCTTTTTTCCATAAGCAATGTCCATTTATATTTTATAATAATTACATAACAGTGGGGTGGAGGCAAGATGACTTGAGTACAGTATCCACCCAGCTGAACTCTCCCAATAGTCCCTTCCAAACAACTTTAAAGTAACACTTAAATTAACGTTCACCCTCTAAGGCATCAGTTGATTAAGATTCCATCCTGTCCATCCCCCAATAAGATAGCACTACCTGAAGTTTTTCCATGTGTGTGGACTTAAAGTCAAAGAATTTTGTTATAAAGCACAGTAGCATGTCAAAAGCCTGAATTTAGAACCAAAGGTTTAAGGTACCCCATTCTCCCAGAACTTTGAGTTGCTCTACACATTTAAGTTTCTTTTCCCCAACGATCAGCTTTCCCCTGCCCCAGACTCTTCCCTAAAGGCTGGCAACATACCATTTCTTCCCAGCTACTCCCCCCAAACCCCTTTCTCCACAAGGCTCTGAGAGCTATCAGTGTAAGACAGTGAAAAAGCTCAATCCAGGTCACTAAGGCACTAAGCCTTTTCCATCTTGCCTCTTTTTGGGGTAAAAACAAAACAAAACAAACACTCAAAAAACCCTGCCCATGAGTGGGGTGGGGCAGTTCAGGTGGCTCTGACTGTGCTTCTATAATCCAAGATCTATGGTCCTTTCTAACTGGGGCTACTGGACAAAGATCCATCAGCCATTTCCACTAAGGAAGTGGCCTGCTACCTTGTACTCGTCGTTTCTGGGCATTGCTGAAACTAGCTTGGATTTACTCTATAGTTGCAAGTCATGAGGGGCCATAGATATCATAGCTTTAGACTTGGCAAGGACCTTGGAGGTCATTTAAGTCCAACCTTTTTTATCTTACAGTTGAAGAAACTGAGACCCAGGAGGTTAAGTGACTTGTCCAAGGTTATAGAGGTAGTGAATGTCACAGAGCCAGGATTCAAATCCAGATTCACAGACTTCAAATTTAGTGCTCCTGCTTGTTACCTCTCAGTATAATCTCTTTGTGTGGCTTAATTCAGTACTGACCACTCTGTCAGGCTAAAACAGCATGTATCATAATGGCAGTGTTTCCTCTAGGCTGTGTATATAAGCTGTAGGGGACAATTTGGTCTCATTAACCCTCTTCTCAGGGCTGGGTCCCACTCCAGAGATCCCTTTGTAGTTTATGTTCTAGACTGTAATAAAATGAGACATTCATAGCTTCTTCCACAGTTAAGAAAAGGAAATTTCCTTGACCACAATAGCAGAAGGATATTTAACGGTAATTGAATTGAGGACAGCCCAAGTTGATTCAGCTCTCTTGACTGAATTGGTCATAATTTTCAATTAGCTAAGAATCAGAGAGCACCTAAAGCTGCTTGTGGCTTTGTACTCAGGTGACCAGAATGATACCAACAGCATGAGACTTTAATCCCGTGACAAAAACAAGTCCTGAGGAAAAATGAACTTAACTTGCATGGGGGGCAGCAGTGAGGACATCCAACTGACCACAGGCACATAGAGAGAGAGAATGTGCATTTGTGTGTCTGTGTCTGTGTGTATATTGGAACTTTCCAACCTTCTTTTTCTTCTCCCGCTTCCTTCTCCCAAGCAGTTACCTCAATCCTGGTTTTCCAACTTCTCCCTACTATCAAAACGAATATAACTGACACTGGATTCAGGGTGAACTTCAGTGTATTTTCTCCTCAAAGAGAATGTTGGGAGGAAGGGAGTTTTATGGAAAGAATTCAAACCTCAGTTCTTTCATAAGGCTGTTATGAGAATAACTGAAATAATACATGTAAATTGATTTGCAAACTTTAAAGGGCTATATAAACGTAAATTAAGATTAGGATTTGGACGCAAAGAACTGGTTTTGACACCTAAAATGCTTTTCCTTATATATGTTACCTTGTCATCTTGCTGGGCCTTAATATGCTCATCTGTAAAATGATAGGGTTGAAATAAAATTATCTCTAAAAATGCTTATGCTTTCAAAATGATGCAAAAAGGACCTTATAATAGTAAAAGACTTTGTTCCTTCTCAAAGGAACTTCAAGAATCAGCCAGCAGATGGAGAGAAATTTCATTTTACATGACTAGCTGAGAATCGTAGCTAATTAGTTAATGGGAAGATTCATTCATTCCTGTAGTCATTTCTTCAAAAGAAGGTTTTAGTACCTACTATGTGATAGGAAGTGGGGAAGACAGAAAAGTTGAGCTAAGACAAGATTGCTGCCTACTTAGATGTTATAGGAAGATAAACCACAAATGTAAATAATAAAAATATCCCATGGTAAGTGCATAATAAAAGCTTAAAATAAAATGCTCTGTAGCTTTTAAGAAGAAGGTTTTTACCTACAGAGGATTTGGGGGAGGGAAGGAATCTGTGCAAACCTAAGATGCAATGTAAATGTATGTTTTGTTATTACTGTTTTAGAACTGCCTTTACTCCTCTCTGAACTATAATCCATACCCTCCAGACTTCTTTCTCCGCCATGACCCAAGAGAAGATCTCGCTGCTCCTCTGACCCTATCCCTCTGATGGGTCACTTCCTCCCAGAACCTGCATTTTAAGGAAAGTATCTAAGATGATCGCGTTCATTCCTTCATTTTTCTCTGGGCTCTGTTCAGTTTTCCTGACTTCTTTTTTCTTTTTTTTTTAATTTTATAAAATAATCTTAGTGTTGGAAGTAAGCTTACAGTTTACCTCATCCCATTGTTATGGCAAGATCCAGAACTTTTAAATTCCCCTTTTCAAACACAACCTCTTTATCCCTCCAGCTCTCCTACTCTCCCCTTCAAAATAATAATCTTGTCATTCCATTGTAGCTTCACTTGGTTTCCATACCTGGACTTCTGACTTGTTTTTTCATCTGGCCTCCTTCTGAGTACATTCTCTCTGCTCCCCTTTTCACTTTCCTTTTATGTGTTGTCTTCCCCCTTCCCCCTCATTAGAATGTAAACTCTTTGAGAGCAGGCTGTAGTTTTAAAACTTTTTGCTTGTATTTGTATTTCTAGCAGTTGGCTCAGTACCTGGCAAATAGTTAAGTCCTTATCAAATGCTTGTTGACTTGTGGATGACTGTACAAAATTTCTATTCTAAAGCTCCTCAAAATGTGGAGGTGAGTCACCTGGGGTTTTTTAAGTCTATGCTCTGGCAGGAGCTCCGGCAGATTCTATCAGGCTGCAAAGGCTGGACAGACTGGGTGTGTCGCCTGAAGCCCGTCTAGTGAAGCAGGGAAACAACCACAGGCATGGAACAACCAACAGGCTGGCTGATGAGGGATCAATTCTTTGGCCATGGGAACCTATGAAACCAATAAACGTATTGAATGGCCCTTAATTCTGAATAGCCACCGTCCATTTCTTCAGCGCTGAAAACAACATGACAGAAAAGGGAAAAGAAGGTGCTACTCTCTCAGCTTTTAGTCTGTCTACAAACATGCAGTTTGTTACTTACTTCGTTAGTTGTTACTAGTTAATGAGAAAGGACACTAGTCCAGGAGTTAGAGGTTCAAATGCCACCTCTAATGCTTCTTCTTAGGTGACCTTTAAGTCACAACCTCCTACAACCTCAGTTGTGATCAGTATAAAAGATGAGAGTTCTGGACTAGATGCCCTTTGAGGCCCCTTCTAAACTTAGAATCTTATGATCCTCCTGTCTTAGACACTTACCAGCCTTTTCATTATTGAAAAACAATGGAAAATTGCTTCAGAGACAAAACAAAGAACAAAATGGTCCTGAAGAGGTAAAGGCCAGTCATAATTTGTGTCTAGGGATTGAAGAGTGGGAGAAAGAGAAACAGAAAAGAGAGAAAAAGAATCACTGGATTCTTAGCTCTATGAGTCAAGGAGATTCTTCCTATAAAAGGTTTGTCATTGTAGAGTCATGTCCAACCCTTCGTAACCCCATTTTTGGGTTTTCTTGGCAAAGATATTGGAATGGTTTGCTATTTCCTTCTCCAGCTCATTTTACAGATGAAAAATTGAGACAAACAGGGTTAAGTGACTTGCCCAGGATCACACAGCCACAAAATGTCTGAAGCCAGATTTGAACTCATAAAGATGAGTCCTTCCAGATTCCTAGTCCAGTACTCCATCCAGTGTGACACCTAGTGGCCCCCTGCAGAAGGTAGAGGTGAACTAAGAAGAAAGCAATTTCTAGTGGTCTTAAAAAAATGATGTTGATTTTCAAATGCTATTGAAATGTCATCAAAGAATAGTTAGAAGAGGATGAGGTGAATAGTGATGATTGGTGCTGAATCTTTGCTAAGGGAGATTGAGGCAGTACTTTGCTAACTTGACCTAAGTAGCAACCTGTCTCTGGTCTACTCAGGACACACATCTTTGATACAAGAGAAGTACATCAAAGAGTTATCAAACTTGATTACTTTTATTTTCTCTTTATGATTATTCATGCATCACCAGAAGAAATCTAGAAAGTGGGTTTAAAAAAAAAATCCACGTACAAGGACAATATCCACCACTGTTAAAGGGATGAAAACAATTATAAAGGGAAATGGTGATCACAAAAAAACATCATGATTTCATTAAGACGTCATGCCTTGTATGAAATGATGTAGACTGAAGTAAGCAGAGCCAGGAAACAAATATACACAATGACTATGACAATGTAAATAAGCTAACAATAAAAGGAAACTGAACGGCATGTAATTAAAATGGCTAAGCTTGGCTCCAGATAAGATGAAGATATATAATTTCTTTCACTGGAGAAGTAGGGATGTGATGTCACATATACCAAACATGGTTGATATGCTAGTTGGTTTGGCTTAACCCTTTTCCCCCTTCATTAGAAGTCTCAATTGTTACATGAAGGAGAATGATATAATTCTACAAATAGCTGTGATATAAAGACAAAATGCATTCGTAAAACTTTTTTTAAAGAAGAGACTCCAGACTAATTTTCCTTTTGTTAGGGTTACTAAATGGTTATATCAGGGGAAGACAGTCTACTTAGATTTTAGCAAAACTTTTGGCCAATTATCTCATGCTCTCCTTGTGGGGAAAAATGGAGGGATGTTGGGTAGATTTGGGACTAGGTAAAAAATTGGGACCAAAGACTAGTATTCAATGGTATCAATGTTAACCCTGAGGAAGGACAGTAATGAAGTATCTCAGGAATCCATTTTCAGACTGGTTCTCAAACTTTTTTTTGTCATTAATTTGGATAAAGGGCTTGATGGTCCATTTACTGGACTGGAAGATGGCAAGAAGCTAGGATGGATAGCTAACACCTAAGAGGACAGAGTAGATTTTTTAAAAAATCTCAACAGGCTAAAGTAGGGGACTAAATTTAATGTACACTCAAATTTGTTATATCTAGTAATAATCACTCATTTATAAGGCATTTTAAAATTGCAAAGCACTTTCCTTATAATCATAAATGTAGTATCCATTCAGGGGGAAAATACTACACAAGTATAACATGATGATAGCTCAAATGTATATAGTGTTGAAGGTCTGCAAAGTGTTTTATAAATATCTCATTTGATCTTCATAACCTGGGAGATTGGTGCCAATCTTGTCCCCATTTTACAGATGAAGAAACTGAGGTAGTCAGAGGTTACATGAGTTGCCTAGGGTCACACAGATGGTGTGAGGCTATATTTGAACTCAGATCTCCCTGAAGTCCACTGCTCTATTCACTTTGCCACTTAGACAGCGGTGCATATGAGGGGAAAAAAATCTCAATTCAAAATGAGTCAACAGTGTGGCATGACAGTCAAAAAAAAACAACAAGATTTCATTTGTTGGTAGTCTCTAATAGAGGCAGAATGTCCTTAATAAGGCAAGTGGCAGTCATGCCAAAGTCTGCCCAGCTCATTCTACTTCAGGAGTACTGTGTTCAGGGAGGCCTATTTTAGGAAGGATATCCACAAGCTTGGAGCACATCCAGAAGGAAACCCAGATGGTTGAGGAAACGGAATCAGTGCCATATGAGGATTGGTTGAAGGAACTGGGATGTTCAGTCTGGAGAAAAGATTCAGCCGGCGGCTAGGAGAGCTGTCTTCTAGCATTTGAAGGGCTGTCATGTAAAAGAGGGATCAGACTAGTTCTGCTCAGCCCCACAGGGCAGAACGAGAAACAACGGTTAGAAGTTAGAGAGAGGCAGATTTTGGCTGATGTGAGGGAAAGCTTCCGAACAATTAGAGCTATACAGAAGTGGAAGGAACTGCCACAGGATGTTGTGGATTCTCTAAACAGAGACTGGATGACCTCTTTTTGGAGATGTTGTTCAAGAGGGCTCTCTGTTTCATTATAGGTTGGTCTAGATGGTCTCTGAGGTCACCATCTATGCCCCTGGGGTCCTAAGGTCTCCATAGTTCTAAGGAAAAAATATTTCTTTAATCAGTCTCTTACCCCATCTAATTATCGTTACATACATCTGCTACCTTACTTCTTTTTACGTAACCCACCTATTGTAGATTCACCAAAAGGCTTGGAATGGGAAAAGAGATGCATGGGGCTCTCTGCTGCCAGACTTATGATGCCCTACCCTTGGAAGGGTTTGATTAGATTTGACCTGATGGCAAACTACCTAGACCACAATTGACTGTGACCTTGAATGCCAAGCTGGCTCCCCCACCTGTGGGGGTAGGGTGGAAAAGGGTTTATGTAGTGAAGGGAAGACAGGAGACTCTGATGTTGGCATAGGCTGGAACCAAACTCAGCCATCCCAGCGGGAGTCTATAAATATGCTCAACTTTGCTATCATGGTTTGAGCCAAGTGGCTCCATGATCCTTAATGGTGAAAAGAGCTTATTAGAAAAAATCTTTTAAGATCTTTTCTATCTTTTGTTTCTTTGTTTTCTTCCTAGTTTCATTCTTAAGTATTTTCCAAAATAACTGCTTAGTTGGGTCTGTTGACAAGCTTTCTTTAAACTTTTTTTCTCCTTTATGTCCCTCTGGTTTATGAGGTGATACTCTAACTCCTGCATTAGAATGGCATTACTCCAGAATCTCAGAACTAAAGACCATAATTCCCTGTGCCCTCGTTAAACTTCTTTTCCCCCATGCTGTTCCCAGCATAAGGTATCCTTCCAGAATAAAAATAACCCCTCTAGTGTTCTTAGTTCTGACTCTGCACCCAACCCCATCCCCATGTCCTGCTCCTAGCTCCTCATCACTGGCCGAGCTCAGGAGGCAGAAACTAATAGCATTGAGCACACATTCTGATGGCTCCAACCACTTCATTCCTCTCCAGTTTGCTTCATGTGGCTCATGTCCTATTCCATTTTGGGGGGCAGCCACGATTACAAATAGAGGGAGAAATATCCTTCAATAGTCTGTACTGTATATCAACAGCATATCCTTACTTCCCCACCCTCAACATCATGAGGTTAAAGTCTAGCAACACAGGCAAGTTCAAAGAATTTTTCTGGTCAAGATTAGGGGAAAACTGATTCATTTATTTTTCATAAATGTTTATTAAGAATCTACAGTATCTAGAGCAGAGTGCTAGGTCCATTTGGTGGAGGTGCAAATTTAAGATAAGGTACATAGATTTATTTCATGAAACCTGAAGTGTAGTAGGGAGATAAGACAAAAACTTGGAATAAGAATGAATAGGCATGTAGAAGGCATAGTTCTGCTGGCTTCACATACTCCTTTTGGTCTTTCCCTTATGTTCATTTGCATGCCAATCAGAGGGTATTATGGGAAATGAAGGGAATCTCATGGCTTCCACACAACAAATGTGCGGTTTTCTTCGGGGTGGGAACGATATAGCACTTAGCACAGTGCCTGGTACACAGTAAGTGCTATATAAAAGTGAGCTATTATTAATAATGACAGTAATAATAGCTAGCATTTATATTATACTTTAACGTAGGCAAAGTGCTTTACAAATATGATTTCCTCTTACCCTCAATCATGAAAGGCAGATGCTATTATTTCCCTATTTTATTGCTGTGGAAACTGAATGAGACAGTTCATTAAGTGACTTGCACAGGACTACACAACTAGTATCAGAGGCTGAATTAAACTTAGGTGTTCCTGACTCCAAGTCCAGTGTTCCATCCACTGAAACTGGCTAGAGCGAGGAACGTGAAGGAGGCGCCAAGAGGAAAGAAGAGTCAAAAGAAAAAGACAATCTTAGCTTAGCTAACTGTGCCAGCTTTGCTGACTGCCTAGCTAAGTGTGGTGCCTCATAGTACTTGGCTGTTGGATTAAGGAGCTTTTCTTGCTAGGGAGTTTGCTACTAGTTTATATAATCCATCAGATAGTGACAGAGAACAGCAGCTGGCTCTAAAATATAGATGTATATAGAAATGGTAACAAAAGGAGCTCAGTGGCGCCAAAACCAGTGGAAATGCCCGGGGGAAAGCAACACAAAACAATGCAATATCATTGCCAGAAGATCCCAACAATCCTACAGGAATGGAGATAAGTTGCCCCAGCTACACAAGCTTCCTTGTCATATGCATCTTACTATGTACCTCTTCATGTGTTTTCTGACCACTGATGTTTGTGTTCTCCCTATATGTCACCTGGTCACATTTCTCTACTGTATAGACTCTAGGTGCATTCCTAGTCTCACATATACTTTGCTTCTAACCCCTCTGTCACTGGTGTTCTCAGAGACTGCATTTATGAACATATGGGGAGACCTTTTATCATTTGACATGTTTTAATTAAATATCTTTTGTTTTGCCCTTATATGTCCTCTTGCCTTATAAAAGCAACCACACTGGTTGGGGCTCATGCACTGTGATTTTGAAAGTACCTCAAGTTTAACATCAAAAACGCTAAGATCTTGGCAACTGGTTCTATCACTTCCTGGCAAATAGAGGGAAAAGAAATGGAAGTAGTGTCAGATTTTATATTCTTGGGTTCACAGATCACAGATAGTGACTGAAGCCACAAAATTTAAAGATGCTTGCTTCTTGGAAGGAAAGCTGTGGCAAATCTGGACAGCATGCTAAAAAACAGAGACATCACCTTGCTGGCAAAGATTCATATAGTCAAAGCTATGGTTTTTCTAATAGTAATGTATGGCTGTGGCAGGTAGACTAATTAGGAAAGCACAGTGCCACAGAATCAACACTTCAAACTGTGATGCTGGGAAAGACTTCTGAGAGTCCATTGAACATCAAGGAGATCAGATCAGTCCATTCTTAAAGAAATTAATTCATGTTATTCCCTAGAAGGTCAAACACTGAAGCTTAAATTCTTTGGCCGCAGGAGAAGATGGTACTCGTTGGAAAAGACCTTGACGTTAAAAAAGACTGAAGGCAAAAGGAAAAGGAAATGGCAGAGATGAGGTGAAACAATGAATATGAACTTGGACAGACTTTGAGAGGTAGTAGAGGATAGAAGGGCCTGACATGCTATGGTCCATGGGATCATAAGGAGTCGGACATGGCTGAATAACTGAACAGGCTTGGAGTAGCTTTTCAGAAAACCGTATTTGGAGGGCATGCTATAATTATTGGATGATGAGTGTTTTGGAATGGTAAAAAAAAAAAAAAAAAAAAGCAGTGAAATCTGAGGAGGATAATGGCTACCAAGCAAAAAGGCTTCTTTTTGAGTTGGGTTTCAAAGGATGAGGAGGAATTTAAAAGATACAGTGAGAAGAAAGGACATTCCGTGGATGGGGAACAGTGTGGACACACAGAGGTGGCAGGGCACAGGGAACATTCCAGGGACAGAGTAGTCTAATTTGGCTATAATGTAAATAAAGTATGTGAGAGTAGTACAAGAAAAAACTAAAAGGATCAAACTGTGGAGCTTCTTGAATGCCAGGGAAAAGAGGAAGAACTTTATGCAGCAAGAAGAAAGCTCTGGAGATTTCTGGGCATAGGTGTGACATGACCTGATCTATTTACAAAAGCATTCAAGATCAAATAGTTTTTAGTAGAACAATTCCGTGTAAAAGTTAAAGAAGTAACTTTAGGGAATAGGCCTAGAGACTAAAGACTGGGAGAGGAAGTGAATTTAGCTGGGGGGGAGGGGGGCGGGGAAGGGGAAGAGAGGGGAAAGCCAAGGAATTGCCCCAAGGACAGGCCAGAAAGAAGTCAAGATGAAACAAAGGAACAGCACGAGCCTCTTTAATGTCTTAACTTGCACCAGACTCAATGAATAAGTCTATGACGCTGTATATAGTTTGTAGACCAAGATTCTTCTCTGTAATAGTAAAAACAGATGCAATTTTTAATATGGCTGAGACTATGCAATTTATTGTAGTGGCCAGCATAGGATTCCAAAGGAAACATAGAAGGAAAGGAAGAAAGGCATGAATTCCAGGGGCCATAGAATCATAAATTTATGCAGAGGTTCCCAAGTGGATGATACCGCCCCTGGGGGTGGGGGCAGCCTCAGGTGCAATTGGGGGGCATTGACTATAAATAAGGGAGTGGTGGAAGCATAAGGAAAGAAAGGAAAGTTTTGGAAAATCATTTGTAGGTGTTTCATCTGCTGTGTAACAGAATTAAAATAATAGTGATTACATTATTTTCCAAATAAACACACAAAATGCAAGTTATAACTGATCAGCATCAAGTCAGCCAACAGGTCTTACCCATCAGGAGGTGAGTGTGTAGTGCATTGTTTTGAGGTCCGCTATACATTGCTAGGAATGTATGTGTAATGATTTGTTCACAACATAATAACTATATGGTTACATGATGCAATATTGTGTCATCAAAATTTCAATGCAAGAAAATCCCAAAAATTTACAATAAATTATTAAATTTAAGACATCACTTAAAAATATTTTATTTTTCTGAAATGACAGACACTTCAAAAAACCATTAAAGGGTAAAAAAGATTTCGGCGGGGGGATGCCGAGTAGTTTTTGAAAAGAGGGTGGGAGGTCAAATAAGTTTGGGAACCTCTGGCTTAGGACCTCTTCAATTCTCTTCCAATTCTGACACTGTTTTATTCTGTGATTTGAAGACAGACCGGAGGGGTTCAGATCTCATCTTGCTACTCACTAGCTGTGTAAATCAATTAATCCTTCGGATCCTTCTCTGTAAAACAGTAATATCACAGTACCCACACCTCACAGGGGTGATGCGGGGTTCAAATGAGGTGATGCCCAAGAGATGTCACTGAGGAAGACAAATTATATTAGTTTTCAACATTTCTTTCCATAAGATTATGAGTTTCAAATTTTCTCCCTCTCCCTCCCCATGGTGGCATGCAATCTAATATACGCTCTACTTAGGTATTTGCATTAAACATTTTCACATTAGTCACGATGTAAAGAAGAATTCTAACTAATGGGAGGAATCATGAGAAAGAAGATACAAAACAACAAAAGAAAAGGAGAGTAAATGGCATGGAGGAAGACAATGTTTATGAGAAGCACTTTACCACTCTACCCACCCCATATCACCCCCTGGTGTGTAATTGATTTTCCCAGATCATGCATAACTCCATCCACTGTGGTTTGGCTTAGGTTTCCCCTTCTCTTGAGGTCTCTGCTATCCCTCCTCCTTCACCTAGGTATCTCTTAGAGATAATGAGATTAGCTTATGAGGGTTTTTTAAAAAAATCTTTTTTACCCTTTAATGGTTTTTTGAAGTGTCTGTCATTTCAGAAAAATAAAATATTTTTAAGTGATGTCTTAAATTTAATAATTTTGATGACACAATATTGCATTATGTAACCATATAGTATTATATTGTGAACAAATCATTACACATACATTCCTAGCAATGCATAGCGGACCTCAAAACAATGCACTACTAGTTCCATGTAGCTTCCTCCTTTCACTGAAAAGCTTTGAAAATACAGGTTATAAATAAAATTCATTAAGTGCCCTGATCCCCCACAAACTCTATTGCTTGCCAAAGAGAGAGGGTGGTCTTTTAGCCAGCTGAATTTGATGTAATTAATTATACACAAATTTCCCTGTCCATTCATTGCACTCAATAGACCAAGCCAGGGTATGCTTAAAACCATCTTTGTATTTATCTAGTAAAATTTTTAAAACACAAATAAGCAATAAGTAAAAATTTTAAAATAAACATTTAGTAATAAATCATATCAGTTATATGTTCTAATAAAATGGAAAGGAGAAATGAAGAATAGGATAAATTCACCACATTCTAACAATTTCTCCAGGTAGCCATAACTCAGTCCTTGCTAGATTTTCTTAAGCTGAGTGGTGAAGCAGGCAAAGATAAAAAAACTCCAGCTGCTGGGAGGTTTAGAGCCAGTGTCCTGGAAAGCATCTTCCATCTGCTGTTGCTTCTGCTCCAATTCTCTCTCCCTCAGTCCTTCTCTAGAGAGATTTAAAAATTCCCACCCATAATATAAAATTCTGCTTCCCAATTGCAATACAACAGCTTCATTTCTTCCCAAGCTGGGAAGAAATACAACCCCCAGGGTCTTTAGTAACCTAGGCTCCCTCAAAAGGCAGACAATTCAAATCTTCCCAAAATAACTGTTACAGAAGGGAAATTCTCAAAGTACTGCATTGAATATTATTTTTTACTTATTTCATCCCCTTTATTTTATAGATGGAAAAACTGAGGCCCAGAAAGGTCGATACCTTGCCGAGGGTAAAGACAAATGATAAGGCGAGGTTAGATTTGAATCTTGGACCTTTGACTAGGGATCAGAATCACAAAGTGTCAGGATTGGGAGGAATCTCTACGGTCTAGTCCAACACATACTTGGACAAAGAAGAATTCCTTTTACACCATTGCTGATGAGTAGTCATACAGGCACTATTAGACGTGTGAAAGGAAACCAGTACTCCTGAAGGTAGCTCATTCTACTTTTGCACAGCTTGTTAAGCAAGATTTTCTTTACATTTAGCCAAAATTTGATTCTTTGTAACTTCTGCCTGTGTTCCCTAGTTCTGTCCTCTGGGGCCAAGAACAGGTCTAATAATTCTGAAGTACTTGAAGATCTCTCAAGTTCCACTCAGTTGTCTCTTTTCTAAACATTCCCTTTTTCCTTGAAAAGATCCTAATATATTGTAACCTTGTGTATTTTTTTTATACTTGCTGCTTTACTTTAGATGAGCTCCAACGGTCAATGTCCTTCCTAAAAGAGATGCCAAGAATTGAACGCAACACTCCAGCCATGTTTGACTGTATCAGAGTACTAATCACTTTCACTATGGACATCATGTTGTTACCATGAAACCATATAGTCTTTGGAATAGAATGGATTCCACATGTGGGCTGAAGCATCTCTCAGACCCAGCTCAGAATTTTACTCCCTTCTTTTCGCAAGAATGAGTGAACAAAGAAGGAATCGATCTTTGCATACATACGCTTGGTGCTCAATTTTTTTTTAAATTTTTTGTTTTGACTACACAGAAATTTTCTCCTGTGTACTATCCACAGATAGATAACTCAAGAACAATGGTGGTAAGACCTGGCTAGAGAACATCCTTTTCAGTTATCATTGGTATTAGCTTCACTGAATTCAATTCAGTTCAACAAACATTTTTTTTAATGCCTGTGATATATGCAGGATACTTTTTGCTATCGTAGGTGCTAAGGATACAAAAACAAGGTTAAAAAAAATCCTAAAGTGCTAATAACTTAAATCATAGTCTGACTTTGCTACTTTGGTAGAAAAATTATTAGTCTGAATACAATAGTGATTCCCTATTGACAGAAAGATTCTGCATTTATTTCTGTTTGTAGGTAATATTTTGCTGATTATAATTAACCTTGGAAGAACCATTCTCAAAAGAGACTGTCTACGTCTGCTATCACAAAGGAAAACAAAGTAAATGAAGAATGCATGTTGCTAAGATTATAGATACAATTGAGCAGTTAACATATTTGTACAGGTGCTACAGAGAAGCAATAAGCTGAGCCCTGGATTTAAAAGGAGAAAGACTCCTTTGGAGACTTCTAGGCTGGGCATCTCTGTGCCACTTTGGGAGCTCTGGTAAAAAGGGCAGGTGGGTGATGCTCCTGTTTCAGTTGAGGATAGTAAGGATTCTAAAGCTGCCTGGTTGAGGTGAGGAGGGAGAATTAATGCATCTTAAAGGGACTTCCCTTGTGCCCTGATTCAAAATTGAGTATTTTTCTTGTTCTAAGATTTATTAAAAATAAAGGTTGCTGGTTTATTGAGAGAGAGAGAGAGAGAGAGAGAGAGAGAGAGAGAGAGAGAGAGAGAGAGAGAGAGAGAGAGAGAGAGAGAGAGAGAGATTAGACAGAACCATATTGCAGGGATTCCCCAACTGCACACTGCCCCCAAAGCCTGTATCTTCTTAATATCAACATTTTCTTGGAATTCTACAGGCCCTGGAATGGGTTATATAGGATACTAAAATGATCAATCTAAATCTAGAAGGGAACTTCAGAGGTCTAATAACAACCGCCTTTGTTGTTCTGAAGAAACTGAGTCATAGAGTAAGTTGGAGAGGCTTGTCATCAATTTGGTCACAGTGTGATCAGCTACTGGAACTCTGCAAGTTTGCCTACTAAAGGATGGTGGGAAGGAGCCACACAGAACGAACCTGGGATCATTGAAGTAGTCTCCTTGTGAGGATAGCAAGCTGGTTAGATAAATGATTGATAGGTAGGACAAGTAGGTAGGTAGACAGATAATAGCTAGACTGATCCTTCTTGATTTTAAATCACAACTCTCCAGAGCTTCAATTTCCTCATTTGTAAAGCAAGGAATGAAATTACCTCTGATGTCTCTTTGTGGCTCTGGCTCCCTGTGATCCAAATCCTAGAGTCATATCATCCTCTTCCTCTTGAAATTACTCTAATTATTCTTTGTGTACTTCTCACTTAGATTATTCACTTGGTTGCATAGGCACATCGCTCAATAAAATACAAACTCCTTGACCACAGGGATTTAGCTTACTTATGTATTGGTCTTTTTATCCACAAAGACTAGCTGCACCTGTAAGCTACTTGATGGCAAGGATTTTCACTTGTCTATTTCCCGAGTGCCTGGCAAGGTGCCTAGTCATGGTAGGTTCTTAATAAATGCTTTTTGATTGATAGATACTTGTTGAATTGACAGTTAAATAAAAACCAAGAGAAAGTAGTCTTAGGAATGATTCCAGGATAAGAGCGATATCTTTGGAGAATGTTTTTAAGGTTTTCAGGTACCCTAGTAGATTTGTAGCAGAAAAGTGAACCAAAAGTGAACCAAGTAAGAAAGGTGTTTGTGAAGACTCTCAAGCTCAAATCATTTCTAAGCGGCTATTCAAATGTACAAATCTAGCTCCCCAAGAATAAATGAATCCGTACGACTACTGATAGCTTCGGGAAAACATGTGCCAATTAGGGTACTCCCAAAGCAAAACACCCTGCCCAGGTCTTCACTGCATCACATCCTAGTTTATGGTCACTTGAACTTAAACTGCGATTTTCTTGCTTTTGTTATTTCAAGGGCTTAGTAAAGTACTCAACACGTAACGTAATAAATATCTTTCGTGCGATTTTTAGTTGTGGTCCTGGTTGACTTTATTCTCTCTTTCGGGAAACCGAGGTCCTCAGTAGAAAAAAATAAATGCACCCTCCTCCCTCTGCACCTACCCTACGGGCACATTCCGCCTCCAGTCCCTCCTCATTCTTATGCAAAGGTCTGGTCTTTTAAAAATATTATAAAATAATTTCCTCCACACCTATTTAACAGAATAAACCACAAATAATCTGATTCTCCTTTCCTGGGCTTGCTTTCCATGCTGCCTACTCTTTAGAGAAGCTCTCCCTTTTCTAGGTTTCCGGTCCTCTTTGTTCTTGCCTGTTTATTTTTCCCCTGCGTTTTCAAGGCTTCCCTGGGCTGTTTGGTTTCCAATTGTCCTTTCACTTTCTTCTATTTCTTTGTTCTCTCTCGATTCCAACTTCTATGGCCCTTTGTGTACATGTGGATGTGCGCGCGCGCCAAGTACGCTGGCATTCTCACTGCGATAGGACTGAGCTGCTGCTCGGTGGCAGTGGCAGCGCCCTTGACTTGACTTTCTGCAGGGGATACAATGGGCATCAGCTGGTGGCCTTACAAAACTCATATTCTTACTGCTCCGTAGGTTCCTTACGAAAAGGGCCTACGGGCTGACCCCGAGGTGTGTTCTAGCCCCTATAGGTCACCCGCACACGTTCACCTAGATGCTTCAGCATCTCCCTCACTCATGGACTCTCTTCAGTATCCAGGAAAACGATCCTTCCGCCGTCAGGTGGTACGAAGATGGGGCGGGGCTTTTTAGGAGTCCAGACCGAAAATAATCGATTTAACGTGTGTGGGTGCTCGTGAGCACGCGCACGCAAAACCGTGGGGTCCAGCTGGAGGGGAAAGCAGATCGACACAGCGAAATCACAAGGAACTCACAGGACCAGTCCTTTGCTATCTATGTTCCACGACCAAAAATGTTCACGCGATGGAGAGCGGCCAACTAGAGTCCCTGAAACCCTTTGATTATTTCTCAGAAAGTGCTTAGGGTTTGGAAAGAAAATTAGTTTCCAGACTCTCTCCCTGTCCCTCGCCTCCTTTTCTCTTTCTCTGCATCTGTAAAATGTAGATTTTCGTTTCGGAGAAGGGGAGGAGGCCACATGTAAACAAAGACCACATAAACGAACAGGCGCCTTGTAATTGAGGAGGCGTATGCTCAGTGTCATACGGTTTTCCTTAAAATGAAGTGCAAGGACTTTTATGGGGATTCCTGTGAGTGTGTTTGAGTTCGGGGAGTTGTTCTGCCCATCTGAAGTCTACCCAGTATATCTAACAGTAAAGGCGGGGAGGTGCCTGGAGATACGTATGATTTGGGTTAAGGGGGAGGATTTCCCCGCAAAATGTGGAACTATTGGGATAAGGCAACTGAAGTACAAACCCAACGACTTGGGCAATGCAACACGAAAAATAAAAGCAATTATGCAAAATTGAAAAGGGGGGAGGGGGAGAAAGACGCTGTGAAAAGTTTCCATGGAGCTATATATTGGAAATATAAAGTAGCCATTCCTAAGCACAGTGTATATCTGTATACAAAGTATGTAACATACAAAGTATGAATGTGTCACATTTTGACTCTTCAAAGTAATGCATCAGGATTTGCTTCATAAAAGCAGCTACTAAACCCACCACTGACCCCATTTTCAGACGTAGGGAGAATGTCCTCAGAAAGAAAGACATTTCTAAACTTAAAAAGGAACATTTTTTCCATATGAAACGGAATAGCTGGGATTTGGATTTTTTTTTTTCCTATGCCTTGAAAAAAACAGCTTTCCTCTTGCTGTGGTGAATTCATCCTCCAAAAGTGAATGGAAATGGGTGTCCCAAAGAAGGGGAGGGGAGAAGTGGCCTGTGAAAACATGTGTTCTTATTTATGGAGGGGGAGGTACATGAGTGTGAAAAATCAAGAGGAAAAAATTGGGGAGGGAGGTCAAAATGGAGAGGGTTACTTATTTTTTCCATTTGTGTGTCTCTAGAAAAAGTACAAATGGTTTCATTATCGGGGGTGTGTGGAATTTGAACAAATGTAATCTGATACAAACTAAAGAAAAAGCCCAGGCGGGTGGAATATTTTCTTTAAAGAGGTCCTAAAAAGTCACAGAGTAGAGACCATGGACTCCCTGATGAGAGACACAAGGAGCTGCCTGATTGGCTGCATTCTCCAGCGCTTGGGGAAGCCCCGAGATCTGTTTAGAAGCTCCACCCTCCCCGCCAATATGTTTTAGTAGAAACGTACTCGGGATTTTAACGGCTTTGTCCCCCTCCTAACATCCCCAGTAGATTAGCAAATGTTCGGCAATTTTTAGCAAGTTGCCTAGGGCACTAAGAAGTTAAGCAATTTGCCGGAGGTTCCACAGTCGGTAGGTCAGAGGCGGAATATGAACCTAGGTCTTGTTGATTGTAAGGCCAGGTCTCTAGCCAGGGCACTTTGCTATTGCTCTCTCCCCTGGGGTTGCAGGTGATTAAATTTAGCCACCTCAGGTAAATTAACCCCCTTGTATCCACAGCACTTAGCACAGCACCGGCAAATTCACAGTAAATTTAATAAACGCTTGTTGACTGAATGACCTTCCCTCCTCCCCTCGTCGAATAGAGGAGATGCTTTTCCCCTTTGTGTCTCCTTACAGATGGCTCTCCCTGGGTTCATAATTGAGATGGTGGAGATGGGCTTGAGGTTGTACTGTATAAATTTGCACTTGTGATCTGTTGCCCTGTCAGTCTGTGACAGACCTTCCAGAGCTCCTGCTGTGTAGAGACTATTGTAGTTGGAAGGAAGAAGGAAAGGCAAGTAAGAAGTAAAAGGTATGGGCAGTGGCACTTCTCCCCTCCCCCCAAGAAACCATATAAATGTCCTTCAGATATTTGGAAGGTCTCAGGTGAGGAGGGGGGTATGATCTTTTACTGTCTCTCTCCCCCTCTCTTCCTTTCGCCTTCTCTCCTTCTCCACCTCCCCCCCATGGAGGCAGGCAACTAGTCTAATTTTTTTGAAGTCTAACATCAGTTGGGTGCTCTACAGTCAATAATTCATCAGCCTCCTGATCCTCGTTATCATGGTGAGCAACATTCAGGACATTTATTCTGTAACTGCAATGTATGACAAGCCTTGGGGGAGACACCTAAAATTGATTAAATCATATATCCTGCCTTTATACAGCTTGTTTTTCTTTTTTTTGGGGGGGGGGGGGCGGTAATAGACAGTCAGGGTTAAGTGACTTGCCCAGAGTCACAAAACTTACCAAGTATCTGAAGTCAGGTTTGAACTCAATCCTCCTGCCTGCAGGGCTGGTGCTCCATCCACTTCTCTGTTTAGCTGCCCCCAGCGTGCTTTCAAATGATAGAAATGTGGAATGCTTAAAGCATCTGTGATTGACTCAGTATTGGGTACTTCTGCTACCAACACGTAATTGCCATTTAATAGATAAACTTCAGAGAGTAGCCTGAAGTTGAATAAATGTTAAGTGACTTGCCCAAGGTCACACAACTCTTAAGTGACAGATGTGGTGAGCACTTTGCCCACAATTCTCATTTTGCTTCCAGTTCCACAATAACTGTTGGCTGATTTTGTGATTCTTTAACCCTTACATGATTTCTTATCAGAACCCCCCTTTCCATGTAATACTAGTCTGCTGTGTATCACATTTCCTTATTATTGTTGTTATAGATGATATATTTCATTGGTTCAGGGAACTTCCACTACAAATGCAGGTCAGTATCTTCCCCACAAACTTAGAGAGCTGCCTAGAAAGTTGAGAGCTTGTGTCTTGCCCCTGTCCTGTCAGAGGCAGGACTTGAACCCAGGCCTTCCTGGCTTTGAGGCAAGCCGTCTATCCATACCACTTAACCTCTCAGATAATTGTACCTTGCATTTATATAGCACTTTAAGATTTTAAAAGTGCTTTCTTCTCATCTGACATCGGTAGTAGCAAATGTTGAGGTCTGAATTTGAACCTGTATCTCCTGATTCTAGGCAAACTGTTCCTTCTGCTCCCCCACATCTTTGTGCTATAGAATCAAGTGACTAAAATTTGCAAATGCCTGCTGTGCAAGGTATTATGCTCAGCATGGGGATGGGGGAGGGGGGATGATTGGGGGATGTGGAGATACAGATGTGTAATAACTGGCGCCTCCGAAAGCCCAGCGATCACAGAGGGGGAGTGACCGTTGTAGGCAAGAGTTAACAGCCGCAGATATGGGTAATTCTCATTTCTCTTAATACTTATAAATTAATTGTCCTAACACAGTATCCTGAGGCACAGAAATTAAAACGTCTTTGTTATCATTATCCGGAAGTGCTCCAGTTAAGTGGACTATAAACTCCCTGAAGGCAGGCACAATTCTTTAGCAATACTCTGTTTTACCTGGAGTAAACACTTAAATGCCTGTTGGCTTTGATGCTGATTAAATGACTCACTTGGCTTGGTCAGCCCTCGGACAGGGAGAACATCTCTGTATAAATGAATAAAATAGAAGGGGGTGAGAGCTTGAGATGGAGAAGAAAAATTGACATGGTCCCATTCCCTAAGCCTCCCTTGTTGAAACCTTATCCCCTTCCCACAACCTGTGAGCAAGCGGAAGCAGAAGAGGAAAAGAGGGGCAATGTATGGTAGAAGATGGTAACTTGCACGACGCTGTAAGTTGGTGACCAGTTCCAAGCCAATCTTCTGTTTCTGCCTTTGACCTCAGAAGTCATGTAGCACTCAGTGAGTGTTCTGTCCCTCTCGGTGGTGCTCACTTGTGTTCCCACCCCACATATGTAGGCTGTTTTTCTTAGCTACACAGGGATTCACCTTGGGGGCAGGCATAACATTTTATCTTTGTCTTTCCCACGACACTTAAAACATAGTAGACATTGTGTTTGTTGCTAGGAAAAATGAAGATGGGGAGGAACAAGAAAATAAAATCCATTAAAGAAGACCCAGAATACAGCTTTCCCCTCCATCTCCAATCCAAGGTGCTGGCCAGAGGAAGGCAGGAAGGGAAAGCAGAGGGAGAGAAGACTGAAGGCAGGGCTGAGCTTCAGCCTTGGAAAATTCCTTCAGGACAGGGACTATGGAGTTTTTTCATCTTTTCTATTTTTAGCACAAAGCCAGGTGCTCAATAAATGTTTATTAAATTGATAATCTTCAGCTCATTTCTACAGAATCTCAAAGCCAGAAGGGCCCTTAAGATCATCTGGCCAAACCTTGCTCTCCTACTTCCATTTTATAGATAAGAAAACTGAAATTCAGAAAACTGAAATTCATTAATTGAGGTTCCTATGGTTAGTAAACACAGTCAGAATTTGAATACAGGTCTCCAGCCCTTTCCACCTTGGTGGAACACCTGTGCTGTTCATTGATCTGCAAATGAATGCATATATAATAGTTTATTCCTGCCTGACCTCATTTCCCCCAAAAGGCTGAGGTTAAAAAAAAAAAATAGCAAGCTTTAAGCTGCTGTGAACTCTTCTTTAAGGTGGGGTGGGAAGAAGAGGGGAGGGAGAGTTTGAGTGATTTAATTTCTACCCACTATCCAGGCTGACAATTCTAGTACTAGATTGCTCTTAATTATTTAGGATAGTCAGTATATGTGCAACGAAGCCAAATTCAAAGTATGAGTGTTAGGTAGATAGGTTTGTTCCTCACGGAGAAAAGCCTTTTCTAAGGGCTACAAATTATATCCCTAATTCCAGGCATCATTCATTATTGCAAATGCATATGAGAACTTGATGGGAGAGGTAGGTACAAATATGTCACTATGGTTAGAAAATACAAATTACCTGCCATGATGCCGGTATGTAATGAGGTTAGCCTGTCAGTCAACAAGCATTTACTAAGTGCCAACTTAATGTGTGTGCCAGGTACTATGTTAAATGTTGGGATACACAAAGAAAGGTAAAAGACAGTTCTTGCTCTCAAGGAGTTTATCCTTATGTGCTTAGGTTATGTCACTAAAATGCAGTTGAATTATCTCCATCATAAAATTTTAGAACTAGAGGGAAGATTTTCTGCTCCCAAACCTTCATTTTATAGCCTATGAACCCAAGGGCCATAGAGGTTAAAAAACATACCCAGGACAAGTTGGAGCCAGGACTAAAACTCATTTCTCCTGACTCTCAGGCCAGTGCCTGATTGGCAATAAAGTTTGAAAGGCTTTGTACTCATACAGGAGGAGATAAACTACAGAAACCTTGTAGAGCTGGGGTCATTTCTTGTAATTATCACATTTTTCTAAGCATGAGGCTACTCTCTCAGTAACCCTTATCTGTGGGTATATGTACCTGGGACGTGACCTGAATTCTTGATCCACCATGTTTCACCAGTTTGCATTGTTTACATCCAGTGCTGAGTTTGGACCGTTCTCTTGTCTTCTTTTGCCTGCGGTCCCCCTCATTCAAGCAGTTTCTAGAATGAGTATTAGAAGAGGGTGAATACTGATACCTCCAGTCCTCCCCTTCTCCTAACTTCTCTCCAGGCCCCTGAACTCCTGCTCTTAACCTCTCACCCAACTCCCAGTCTGATTGCTGACCCAACCCTGTGGTTTCTGCCTTCGTAACTTCTCTGGTGTTCGCCCTCCTTCTCTCTCTTTGGACATTGCTGAGACCTTGGTACAGGCCCTCACTGCCTTCTGCTTCATCTGCCTGACTCAGATTTCTTCCTACTCCAGTCCATTCTTCACTCAGCTACCAAACTGAGTATAGGTCTGGCCTTGTCATCTATCCTCACCCTCTTTCAATCAATTCCATTGGCTCCCTATGACCTCAAAGATAAAATACGATATCCTTTATCTCCACTTGAGAACAGGGACTGCTTTTCCCCTTTCCATTTCTTTGTATCCCCAGCACTTAGCATGACTGTCCCATAGTAGATCCTTCATTAATGCTAGTTGACTGTCTGACTCTCTGATTTTTAAAACAATTCATAACCTATTCCTGTCTTTTCATCTTCTTACACCTTACTGTCCTCCATATAGTATTTGATTTAGTGACATTAGCTTCTTTTTAGTTCCTTAAAATAGATACTCCATCTCCTGGCAGTTCCATTGACTGCCCCCATGCATGGCATTCTCTCCCTCAGCTGCTGGACTGTCTGACTTCCTTCAAATTCCACCTTCTGGAAGAAGCCTTTTCATTCCTCAACCTTAGTGCCTTCTCTCGGATGACTGTCTTCAATCTGTAATGTCTCAATTTTGTGCGTATGTAGCTATTTGCATGTTGTTCTCCCCCATCAGATTGTCTGCTCCTTTAGAGACAAATAGGTACATACATGTAAAATTATTCTTTACATACTTCCATTTATCAGTTCTTTCTCTGGATGCAGCTAGTATCTTTCTTCATATGCCCTTTATAGTTAATATGGGTACATTTTAATGATTTATTCCCTCAAAGTCCTTCTTAAAACAATATTGCTGCTACTGTATACAACAGCAGGGACTTTTTATTTTTCATTTCTTTGTATCCCCAGCATTTAGCACAGTGCCCGGCACATGGTAGTCACTTAACATATGCTTGTTGCTTTGGTTTGCTGTCCTTTCATAAGAATTTTAAAGAAACACCCTAATTGCATGGAAATATAAAATGAACCAAACTAGGAAATTCCCATATGTACATTGTCTGGCCCCTTAAGGGACACCACCAGTGGATTAATATTGGAATCACCTGCTGTGCAATTATGGCCACTGTTCCCCCCTTTTTAAGCAAACTGCCAAGATGCCAGGATTGAAGGACGTGCCAGGTTATTAGAGGGAAGTTTCTAGAAAGGGAAGTGTCTCAGAAACTCACCTGAAAGTCCTAGTATTAATCTCAAATCCCAACTGGCATTTCCAGGTTGCCGGGAGCATTTAAATGTTCCTAATCCTGGGAACTATCAACTTGAGAGCCCACAGAACAGAAAATTTCTTTCCGGTGTCTTTACTCCAGGAAAGAAAATAACCATTAGCTGATGTTATGCGAATAGTTTGAGTAGCTGCAAAGGAAGTAATTGTTGTTGTTTGGGCATGTTAATTACCAAGGAACCGGCTCATGGCTTTTAACTGGTTTTTGAGAAGAGCCATCATCTAACTAACTAGGTCCTTACCAAAGAGACTGAAGTGATGTCCTTGACGAAACTACCACAGGGCCACAAAATTTGGGGTAGGATTGGGTTGAGTCTGAATGTACTTCTTGGCACCCCTTTCCCCACCTTTGCTCTTTGAAGGCTTGGGGGAAACCCCTTTCCATTATTGTATGGCATTGGGGCAACATGGTTGGCGAGAGTCCTGGTCTCTGTCCCCTTGTCAGGTCGGGCTCCTGCTAGCCACTTGTGGAGACATCTGGGAACTAAGTACAGACAACTTCTGTTTTGACTCCTCATTTTCTCACATTTTTTTTTTCTCCTTTTAAAGGTTGCCTGTCTTCTATCTCTCTTTCTTATTTTTGTGTCTTTTCCCCCCATTCTGTTCCTTTTCAACCTACTTTTAAAGTGAAAACACATGGCTGCAACTCTGCCCCTCTCCATTTACTCAGCTGCACCTACTTATTCAATTTTAACTGGAGGACCAGTTTACAAACTTTCAAAAATAAATCCAGGGCCAGTGCAGAGAACTATATAAACAAAGGTCTGATTTCATTTTTACTTGTTTCATAAAGTTTGGGTTTTCCTCCCCCTCCCTTTCACAAATGACCTTCCCTAGTATTTAAAAGACCTGTCCTTTCCCCTCCTTCCCTTTTCTAAAAGTTTGCCCTTAACTTCTAAGGCAGTGACAAAGTTAATAGGCCTTAGGAAGAAATGGGGAGTTTAAAATTGATGGCTTCTGGCAAACTGTCAACTGATATTAGTGATATCATTCAACAGAGTGTCAATTTGAGAAGCTTCAGCACAGCGCATTAGAATGTTAGAAACTTGATTAAAGGATTAAATGAATTCTACTTTATCTCTCAGCAAAGGACTTGTAAAACTAGTTCACTTGACTGGCTAATCCTTGCTAACTTTTGGAAGGAACAGGAAAGGGGGTTGGGGGCCTTTAGAGAAAACTGCCGAGGGGATGGAGAAAGTCATTTCCGGTTAGTTTAGCTACCCACATTTCAGTGCAAGGGAACCGGGAGAGGAAAATTAACCTCTTGTGTATAATAAAGGAAATAATCAAGAGAAAACTGTTGGAAATAAGACAGCTATTCTATCCTAAAATGATAAGAATTATTAGGATTCCTGCCTTTCTTTTCTTCTTTAGGAATGGGACTTAGACCTGTGATTTTTATTTCTGTAAGAAACTCTACCAGTGTAGATCGCACTCTTTCTACATAAGAGAGTGGCCTGGGAGCACTGAGAGGTTAAGTGACTGCCAGGGTGTGTCAAAGGGGGAACTTGGACCCAAGTCTTCTCAAACCCAAGGTGGGCCCTTTATTCATTATACTGTATTGCTTCTCTTTTGGTTCTGATGAATCGGGCCATTTTGATTAAATAGCAAGCATTTTCCTGGACTGTTTGTCCAGAATAAGATCTCTGAGAGGCTTCCTTCCTTAACATGGAAAAATAGTCTGCCTTTGATTTATTTGATGAGGATGATGATAGTAGTAGTAGCTAAAATTTATGTAGAACTTGAAGGTTTACAAAGCACATTACAAATATTGTTACTCCCATTTTACCAGGTGAAGGAACTGAGGCAAACAGATTATCTAACCCATTTAAAGTCACAGAGGTACTAAGTGTCTTGAGTACAAATCTGAACTTGGATCTTCCTGAATCCTGGTCCAGGACTCTAATCAATGCATAACCTAGCTGCCCAATATGATGTTCATGAACCCAATGAAGATTGCAGTCCTACTGTTCGTGATTGTACATCCAACTATTTTCCAAGTGTGGACAAATAATTGTAAGCTTATGCTTAGCTTTTGAGTGTGTTCCTTTTTATTTTCACCCAACCGATTTGACCTTTTTCTGTCCAGGCAAAGGAGAAAAGCAATATTATTTTCAGTTCTGTGGTTTCTTTCTTCCTTATTCCATCTTTTGAATTATTTGTGATCTTTCATTTAGTTCTTTGTCTTCTTCTTTTTTTAATAAAGGTCCTGCTCAAAGTAGGACAAATCCTACACTCCCTAGATGTAAACACAAGTACAGGGAGGTGAAAAAAATCTAAGGACAAAAGAATGTTTTGGTTTTATTGTTTTAAGATCTGTTAAAGAAAAGAGATTAAAAGAGGAATGAATAAAAATCAAGAATCACCAGGTGTGATTGAGAAGTTAGAAGAAGTAGAACTTCTCAACTCGCTTTGCTTTTGTTTTCTTTGCCTATCGAATGTTCTCTGTACTGGAGCGTTGGGTGGTAAGAGCGCTCCAACCTGCCTTCAATGAGTTCGCATTACTGTGTCCGGATGACTGATCTCAGTGCTGTAATAACTTGTGGATCTGATTGTTGAACCATGGTCAGTGGTCTTTGGAAAATTTAGGAAGATAAGATAGCAAATAATCTGAAGAGAGATGTTTAATCTTCAGGCTATAAGCCTATGAGTTTTGCTTTGGTTCTGGGCCAATTCTGGAATGTATTATTATAAGGATGGTTACTGAACATATAGAAAAAGAAGCAGAAAACATAAAACTAGCATGGTTTCAAAAAAATAGGTCATATCAGACTCATGTTACTTCCTGTTCTCAGAGAGGAAGCTCGGTAGTGCAGTGTGGATAGAGGGCTGGTCCTGGAGTCAGGAAGGGCTGAATCAAATCCAGTAATTAGTTATGTGACCCTGGAAAAGTCACTTAACTGCCCTGTGCCACCCCCTCCACCCCCATTGGTGTTCAGCTCTAAAGAGGAACTCAGTGTCTGATACCTTATCTTGCCGGGTGATCTTCATAATCTTTCCAAGACAATTCAGATGGAAGTGGTACAAAGAGATTGGCCAGGTTTCACAGGCATACAACAGTGTAGTTAGCATAATGGGTTCTGTAGGCTTTCAGTTGGCCTAATATCTCTTTTCTCCCATATTTTCTTTCAGAGCCTCCCAAAGACTGATCTAGGTCTGGTAATGCATGCAGCAGTCCTATCGTATGTGGACATCCCTAGAAAATATACTAGCAAGGTAAGTGGTATCCATAATATTAAAAATTTCTCCACTTACTGTGACCAACGGTTGCATGTATGGAGACTGGTGGAGGTTATAATAAGTGATTAATAAATGCTTTATCTTCTAGGTTGATACCAAACTGTTCACAGGTACTGTGGAGAGAATCATTCCATCAAATCCGAAACTCCTTAACTGTACTATTATCAAGCCCACTGAATCTTTCCATCTTGTCTGAAAGGATGGCAAAAAAGGCTTTTAAAAAATAAGTCTACCTAAACTATGTCTATGGCATTTCCCTTATGGGCAATCTCATCATCCTATAACAGGTAATAATATTGGTACTGATTTTCAGGCCAGTATTAGCACAAGTGGCAGAGAATCAATCCATCCTCTGCTGCACCTCAGCCACAAACATCTGGGAACAAAAAGTCGTTCACCAACTCTCCTTCCACTTTGGCTTTTCTTGTAGCCTTTCCATCCCGGGCTGTCACCAGTTGTCTTGTCACTAACCTGACTCTGAAAGTAAGAGAGAGACCAACAACTTTGCTCAGTCTACTCTGCTTCGCTTACGTCTAATTGACAGGCTGTTATTTTACTATTTAACCATCTTACTGTTTTACCTGCCTTGAAGTCCTGTGGCAATTTTAAAGTGATGAAGTAGCAGGTGTGGATACGCTGGTAACTGTAGCCATGACCCTGCATAAGTATCCCAGGGCGCACTGCTTACCTCCTACTAAAAGAAAGGGGCTAAAAATTGTCTTCTTCACCCAGCCGTCGCCTGCTTATCACAGCATGCAGAGATTTCCACCCTGTGGTTAAAACACCAAAAAAAGGACAAATATTTTTTTGAAAATTGGTCTGTGGAAAATGTGCATATGACTGTTGGTACATGGAATGTGCTCATACTCATGGACAAGATGAAATCCAGTAGATCAGAGACAGTTTTTTTGTTTTTTTGTTTGTTTGTTTGTTTTTGAGAGTTCTTCAGGGGAATAGGATGTATTACAGATGGGATGGGTGAAGATGTGGGTGGAGATCTTTTTTAAAGGTCAGTTCAACTTCCTCATTTCAAAGATGAGGAAACTGAGGTGCGGAGTCATGCCTAAGGTGACAAAAGAGGCAAGTGACAGTGGCAGGATGTGAAACCTTGTTTTCTGATACCAAATCCAAATTGACTTGGAGGATGATAGTGCCGTGAATAGACATAGGCAAATTAGGGAGAGAATTCAGTTTTCTTTGCTGTTTTGTTTTTAGGGAAACATGAATTACATTTAAATGGGGTAATTTCCTCATTTTTGGGGGGGGTTAGGCAACAAAATTTTTATCTTCATTTTATAGATGAGAATGCTAAAGCTCAAAGAATTTAAATGGATTGTTTCATCTTGGGGAATTGTTGAACTTGAGGTGCTGCTGGTAGGACATTCAGGTAAAGATAGCAAGCAGTAAGAAATATGGGACTGAAAGTTAGGAAATTTGCAGATAGAGACAGTAAAAGTCATGGATTGTGAAGCGGGGCGGAACACGGAGTGAGATGGTTCTCCATTATTGAAAGGGAAAGAGCCTTAAATGGTGCCATAATGCCTAGGTGGGTTTCTAGGCAAAGTAGTATCAAGTAGTAGGGAAAAAAAGCTTTTGATTTAGAATATCAGGACCCGAATTTGAACTTTAGCTCTGCTGTTAGACCACCTAGCAACATGTGTCCCCTGCAGTGCTGTCCTGGGTCCTCTTCTCTGTCATCTTTCTCTGTAATCTCATTAATTTCTGTGTTCAATGCTCACCTTTACATATGACTCCCAGGTCTGTATATTCAGCCTTAATCTCTCTCCTGAGTCAAGTCCCACGTTACTCACTAACTTTTTGGTGGTTAAGATACCTCAAAAACCTGTTTAAGATGTCCTGAACACACACATACAAAAGAAAGCTCCTTCCACCCCCCACAGCAAACCAACTCTTCTTCTAGGTTTCTCTTTATCTATTGATGGCACCATTATCATTCTAGTCAACTAAATTTGTAACCTTGGAGTCATCCTTGACATTTCCTTTTCCTTCGCTTCCCCCCATCTAATTCGTTGCTAAATCTTGTTATTTATACTTTCATGATGTCTGTAGCATCCTTTTCATTTCCTCTAGCTCTTCCCAGGCCCTCATTACCTCTCCCCTGGATGACTATTATGTCAGGTGCTAATCAGTCTTCCTGGATCCAGTCTCTCCATTCATCCTTGACACCACTGCCAATGTTTTTCCTAAAATAGGAATTATTAATCCATCTCTATATCTATGATCCTAAGATTTAGACTTCTTGTGGAATGTAAAGATACTCTGGGGGCTTCTGCCCAAGCATTCCCCTTCCCATCAGACCTGCACCTACCAGGCTTTGTTCTCCCAGTAGGATGCTCTCAGGAAGGAGGTGGTTTAGCCTCTCTTTTTTTTCCTCTAAGAAGCATGCTGAGCCAGGGGAACACTGACCAAAAGTTCTTAACCTTTGTGATGTGGACCTGAGCAGCAGCTGGGTGGAGCCCTACAGACCCATTCTCAGAATGTTTTTAAATTGTATAACATAAAATATAAGGGATTACTGAGGAAACAAATTATGTTGAAATACAGTTATCAAAATATGTTTTTAAAATCTGTGGACCCTCCAGAATCTTTTCACAGATGCTTTGGGATCTGGGGACAGAGATCCATGAACTCTCTGCTCCATCCACTGATTTATACAAATAATTTCTCAGTACCCTTAGACACTAAGCTCTTGAAGTAGAGGAAGTTGACTTTCAGGTCTGGTCTCTGATCTGTGCTCAGAAAAATAATGTAAAATTAGAAGGCAGCCAAGAGCCTGAGGTCCAGGAACACTTTTCTTAGGCAAGCCCATATGTCTTGTCATCATTAACCAGTGCAAAGGGAGAGGGGGACAGTACTACGTAGGGGCACAGGTTTTCCTCTTCCCAGAACAGTGGTCCACACTGCTGTGTTCTAGTTTGTCTTCGGAAAAGGGAATGAGAAGAAGAGAGATGGAAAGATGATGAAGGCTGAGAATCTGTCTGCTGATCTTCAGAAAGCTCTTAAATGTAGTTGTAAAAATCTTATGGAGAAAGACAATTATGAGCACTGTCATAAAATGAGAAACAGCGGAAAAGAAATAAATTTGAAGAAAGTTTGAGCATCAAAAAAAAAAACCCCACTATTAAAAAAAAAGGTTATTCAGAAATCTAGCCAAGCAAAATCATCCCAAAGCCATTTAAGAATGACACCAGGAAGAACTTGGCTCAGAATTGAATAGGGGAGAGGGGGCTGGGTAAGATGGCAGATTGGAGCTTGAGACATATTTTCGTCTATTTCCAATTGCTCCCTGAAACAAAATCCATCCTGTTAATATCAGTATCTCACTTTATGAATAGTGCCTTGAACCCAGTAGATCCTTAATTTATTGAATAGAATAAAATATTGCCAATGACTTGAACTTAAGCAGATTCTACCAAGGAGATGTGTTTGGCTGACATGGGAGATAGGCAATGGATAGAAAACTTGAATATTGCCCTGCTCTCTATAGACTGCTAGAGAAATGAGGTCTTGGGGTTTCAGGGAAGTTTTTTTATGAAAGATTTAAGAAACAACATGAACCAGAATGAATCACAATAAGAAAAAGTATAAAGGGTCATAAGACCAATAAGTAAATAGAATATTCTCAGTGATGTATCCAAGTACTGAGGGAGGATACTAACTCACATTTTATACAGCATGCTAAGATTTACAAAGGACTTTCTTCATAAGCTATCTATGAGATAGCTAGTACATGTATTAATTTTTTTATGAACTAGAAAATCATCAGTGTTACCCTGTGTAGAATGTTCTTTTTTTTTCTCCCTTCATTCCTGCCTCTTAGATCTAGCGGCTTCATTTGAGACTCAGCCCAAATGCCAACTTTTTACAATAAGTTTTATTTATTTTTAGCATTCTTTAAAAAAATTTGAGTTCCCAAATGCCACCTTCTACAGGAGCCATTTTCTGTTTTCCCCCCTCCCCTACGCCCAGATGCTAGTGCCTTCCTCTGTCTTATCTGAGTAGTTCTACTCTCTATGAATCTCATATGTACCTATTTATGTAAATATTATCTCCATCATTAGACTACAAGATCCCTGAAGGCAGAGACTACTTTTGTTTTTTCCTTGTATGTCCTAGGCTTACTTAATACAGTGTCTGGCACTTAATAAATATTTGTGGATAGACTGGTTGATGATGATTTAATCACTTTTCTTTTTGTCTGGTTCTAAAGCAAATCCTCCCTTTCTAAATCCTTCCTTTTATATTCCTTAATATTTATTTCAAAATCCCTGAGTACATTCTTTATTCTGCACCTTCTAAAATCCTCTTAATCTGGCTTCTGTTTAATCTATTAGAAATGTTTTCCTTAATTGTAATGTGAAAATTCCATATTACTTATTATCTACTAAAAAGCTTTGAACAGCTCTTCTAGACCCTTGCCCTAGGATTTTTAGTTTTCTTATTCTGCCTCTGGAGGAAAAGACCATGTCCTGGATCATGAGGGCAAGGTGAGGCAGGAAATCCTCTCCCTTCTTTTCAGGAGGGCTTGATTCTGTGCTACTAGTTAGTTTCTTGTCAGCTGGTGAATCTCTGGGTAAACCATTCTTCTCCGATTGAAATCCTATTCAAGCTACCAATTTTCAAAAACATGCTGGATGTTTAAAAGTTATAGTAATCTCCTTCTGGACTTTTAATATCTGCATGCATTTTTTATGTACATATGTGTTATATTTACACACATACATAATATAGAAAGGAAAATATAAACAAAGTATATAATAAGTATAACAATAAATAAAAAGACAATATAATTTATTTTATTATAAATTACATATGTGTTTATATATGTGCATATATATTCCTCTTTCTGCTTTCTCTCTTATTCCCACCTCACAGGCTTTTTTATCTGTGTCACATTAGTTTTCTAAAAGTCTAAGTCTCCCACTTTTCATGATTCCCTTTAGAGTTCTTTTTTACTTTTCTCCCCTATGGCAGAGATTCTTTTCCTGGGGTCCGGCCATACCCATGATCTTTGTGGATAGATTTCAGAGGGTTCATGAACTTGGATGGGAAAAAAATCTTCATTTCAATATAATTAGTTTCCTTTGTGATCCTAAATTTTACTTCATGCATTTTAAAACACTTGAGTAAGGGTCTGTAGATGTTGCCAGACTGCCAAAGAGTTCTATGACACAAAAAATGGCAACTAGTTTCTCCCCTTTGGGGAATTCTCATTTTCTCTGTTATGAATACGTTTTCTTTCCCTCCTCCTCCAGGGTAATCAGTCATTCTTTTTTCATTAACCCTTTCTAACAACCTGGCAGATTTTCTTCTTAAAGCCTCATCTCCCATACCTAATGCTTTTGAGTTTCTTATAGAAATTTTGATGTTGGCAGCTGTTACCAGGGTATCTCTTTGCCAATATGAGAAGCACCTGGAGGTCCCTAGCCATAACAGGACAGATGAGAATGAAAAGGTTGTTGATTCTGGGATAATTTCTCTTTCTCTAGATTTATGCTTATGTAATGAGTTTTGAACTGTTTACTGCCCCCCCAGTACTTTGCCTTCTTACTGGAAAATACCTGTGGAGAAAAATAAACTCAAACTCTACACATCTTAGCACTTTGGGGTTGGAAGTGACTTTGTATACAACTTTAGCCTTCTGGGGATAGGCACACAGCTGGCAGTAGAGGTTTGATTGTGTATTGTTCTACTTGATTCTAGGCCAAGACTAAATACTTTTATGCAGTTAAGCATGTTGACTTCTTTGGGGAATGAATTCAGGTCACACACTGCAACGATTTTGATGAGGGCTATTTTCTGCAGGTTTAAATAAGGAGGCTTGATCATTTCTCCCATCCATTTCTATTCCTGTATTTGGTGATAAGAGCTTCTATAAATGAAGAGTGGTGTTGTAAACTGGCATCTGCATGAGAGGATGGAAAGGAGTAAACTCATGCATGAGACTTATGGGACCAAATAAAATTTATTGAAAGGTTCTATATAGCTGGTGGGAGATGTGAGGGAGGCTGCAGGCCTCCAGTTCAGCATCCAGATGGGTAGGAAAACAGTTCCAAAGATATCTTGTCCTCTTCTCACTTTTGTTTAGAAGTCCCTTCTCTCTTGTGTCAGGGATGCTTCCTCATTCTTGAGGGGGCTTCAAGGTGGTGATTGATGGGGAACAAGATGGTACCTGCTACCTCTGTTTGCACATCTACACGCTGAAATTTTTGAGCATTGTAATCAGTTGAGGAGGATGTGAGGCATAAGATTTAAATGCTATTTCCATCCTCATCACCCAATTTGCTTTGAGGTCCGCTAGCAAGAGATATGTGAATAATTTCCTGGATGAGCCCCAGGTGTGAGGGGTTGTTTGCGTCTGAGTGGATACTTCAGAGAGAATTTATAATTGAATATATGGGGAGAGCTTGGTTGGTTTGGGGGATAAAAGCAAAAGAGAACAAGAAGAAATCAAGCGTATGTAAGTATACATGATAATAACCAATTAATATGGGCATGTCTTCCCAGGGAGTTCTGTTTTTAAATTGCTTTATCATTAATAGGAAGAAAGTCTTAGACTGAACTTCTCCCTCCATATACAGGTGATCATTAGCTCAAACAAAAAACAAAGATATAATATTTTTTTCATGTCCTCAATTTCTGCTTTTATTCTCCTGAGCTAGTCTCTAAATCATACTATAGCTCTGGTGAACAAGTTAACATTCATTCTGGGATTCTAGTTCAGTATTTCATATACTGAGGATTCTTGCACCTTTGAAATGGGCTAGCAGGTAATTATCTGGATCTGTAATAGGCCATGAAGTAGGGCATTACTCCTTTATGCCAAAGACATGTGGCTTATGCTCACTCAATATATCCAGATTCAGGAGGAGGGGAGACTTGTGGGTAAGTGGCTACTCAGAGCTGTTTTTATTTTGTACATGTACATATATGTGTGTGTGTGTATACACATACATATCCATAAATCTATACACCTTTTTATAATGAATTGGTGATGTCCAGAAGAGAGACAGAGCTGAGGAAGAGAAGAACCTTAGGGAGTTAGCTCTTACTCAGTTGACATTTTTACTAAGTGAGCTGGAATGACAAAGTATCAAGGACACTGGTAGGCCAGGATCAGCATCTTTTCTCTTTAATGAATAGTGGCTAGCAACAGCACTTGGTGGTTAAATACAGATTAAAAAACAAAGGACTGAATCACAGACAGCTGAAGCGACTAGCTCATGACTGTGTAACTAGTAAACATCAGAGCCCAGAATTCTAACCCAGATCTTTGGACTCCAAGTCCCCTCACACTACCGACTGCCAATAAATGATTATTGAATTGATCAGGGAAAGGTCCTGGGCTGTGACCAGGTCACCCTTCCCTCCTCTACCTTATGGAGGACTTACTGTTCATTGATGTCGGAGGAAACTTTCACAGAATTATAGAAGCCTAGAATTAAAGTGGACATGAACCCCATAGTATCTAAGCAACTCAAAAGGACTTGAGCAGTTTCTGCTTCTCCAACATGAGGGTGGAATGAATCTGGAGGCTGGAGCCTAGTAGGAAGAGAAAGGCAACTTGGAAAAAAAAATTTTAAGAATTTATTTTTAGTTTGGAATTGCCTCTCTCTAACCCTTTCCCCACCAATTGAAAAGGCAAGAAAGACTAGGTAGAGGAATAATGAAATGGGTGGATCCAAAAGGGGCAAGTGATCATGGTGCCAGGTGAATGTAAAACAGGGCATTTTTTATTTGATCCAATGGTAATAGGGAGCCACTCAAGTTTATTCAATAGGGAGACAACGTGGTTAGACTTGTGCCTTAAGAAGATAGTTTTGATGGCTGAGAAGAGGGACCAGAGTGAGAAGAGAACTCAGTCAGAGGGGCCAACCATAAGGTGAACAAATCCTGCACCAGGGAGGTGGCTATATCAAGAGGAGACAATAGTGCAAATATGAAAGATGAGGAGAAGGTAGAAACAATGGAATTTGGCAATAGATTGGTGGGGTGTGAATGAGGTGTCAAAGGTGACACCTAGGTCATCGGGAGGATGGTGATGCCACTGACAGTAATAATAAAGAAGAAAGTGGGAAGACTTTAGGAGAGGGAAGTTAAGGAGTTCTGTTTTGACATTTTGAATTTGATATCTGTGGGACATCCAGTTCAAGATGTCCAATAGGAAGTAGTCCAATTGGGCATGTAAGACTGGAGGGAAAGAAAAAGAGGTTAGGGCTAAAAAGATCTGAGAATTCTCTGCATTGAGACAATATTTGAACCTACGAAAGCTGATGAGATTGCCAAGGCAAATAATATAGAGGGGAAAAAAAGAGAGGGTCCAGGATAGAGCTTTGGTGGCCTGACATCAGCCTGACAGGATGAAGAGGAGACTGAAAAAGAGTGATCAGACAGAAGGTAGGAGGAGAATAAGGAGAGAAAAGTGTACCCTGGATCTATAGTGTCAAAGGAGGCTGAGAGGTACAATGAGACGAGGACTTTGGAAAGGTCATTAGATTTGGAAAATAAGAGATCATCGATAACTTTGGAGAGAGTGGTTTCAGTTGAATGATGAGGTTGGAACCCAGACTAAAGAGTTGAGAAAAGAGTGAGAAGGTAGTGGAGGTAGGCACTCATCGTAGGCAGCTTTCTCAAGGTTTTAAGGCATGGCAAGTTAAGAGGTGTGTGAGAATATTTTTTAGGATGGGAAAGATGTGGGCTTGGAGGTAGAGTTGCTGTAACTGGCTTGACCCTCCAAGCTTCTGTGCTTCCAGACCCATGTGACCTCCTGACAGGTAACTGTTATAGCAAACCTCCCCACCCTCATTACAACGCAACCTCTGTAAAAGGAGACAAAGAGAAGGCCACTCCTTCTCCCTAAGATGTCTTCTCCTGGGTTGGTATAGGAAGGAACACTCCTAGCAGTTGCTTCTAGTGGCAGATTTTGGCTGCATCTCCCCTTAGAGATGGTACAGCTCATCATCTTCATCAGCAGAAATGCTACTGAATTCCAACAAAAGCCATAGTGGTTCAGAGCTCTTTGAAGAAACCCATGCAAAAGATCTTGGACTGAAGGAAGGTTGTAAGGATGCGCAGTCCTGTCTGGCACATACTGATTGTATAAATAGTGGGCACTTCTCAGCAGCCTCCATCACCTGTTTAAGACTATAAACTCAATAGAAGATGATGGCCCACATTGGGATAGAGACTTTCCTCACCAGGCAGTACCCTGGACCAGTGAGATCATAGGTTGTCTGTAACAGCTGAAATGTGCTGAACTGATGAGAAGGCAGATGTCGATCTTACTTTCCTCTCTTGTCTCCTTCCACCTATTTATGATTAAAGTACTTTCTTCCTTGAGTGTGACTTTTTTCCTACTTACTTCCTTGGCCCATTCCTCCTGGAGAGTGACTTTCTTTTCAAAACAGGACTATAAAAATGGTAGAAGCCTTACTTAATGCCAGCCTAACCAGTTACTATCCCAGTTACAGCTATTGACTTATTTGTCCTGAGAAACTGTGGCAAACTTTCCCAAGGAGTTGTAAAAAGGGATCAATAGCTTCCTCTTCCCTTCCATCTTTTCTTCTTTCCTTTCTCTTTCCCCTTCCCTTTCTCTTTCCCTGCATAAGGGTCATGCTAACCTCTATATCATTCCAGTTTCAGTGTATGTGCTGCCAAAGGCAGCACTCAATGGCTTCCTTTTTTTAGCTCTGAGATCCCATGCAAAGACTGTTCTGGCAGAATACTGTAGTTTTACAGTTTTCTCTCTCCCTTTCTTGCCAAAGCCTCTCATTGGTATTGTCACAACACACATGGACATTATCAACGTGAGTAGTTAACAGCTTTATCAGGGTTGCCTTCTTAAGAGGCAAAGTGAACTTTTATGCAAAAGAGTACATGAACTTTAGAAAAACAAGGCTGAACCTCCTATGGAGGCCTTGAGATAGGACCCACTGAGTTGGGAGGGGGCAGCAGACCGTGGAAGTGGTTCTATCCAATCCCTATCCCAGATCTGCCCAGCTTTTTTCCTGTGTACCCTTTTTGTGGAGTTTGCGAATACACTTCTTTTCATCTTTCACCTTCCTTACTCATTCCTTCGGTCTTCTGGCCCTCACTGAGAACAGGCTCCCTCCTGATTTCATGACTTTGCTTAACATCTTTCTCAGTACTAGTTACTTTTTCTCACATACCATTCCACATTAACTCACTGGTCACAATGAAAGTCAGAATACTCTACTCCCTAGTGCCATTTCCAGACTCTCCATCTACCACCTTTACTAAGCAACCTCTTCTCCTTTGAGGTTTGTACTAGCCAAATTTATCACTTAATCAAACTCTTTGTGGCCATCATCTATTTATTCCCCCGCCAGTACGTTCTTATGTCTGCCTCAATAAATACAGTGCCTAACTCATCGTCTTTCTTTTCTTCTCTGTCTCCTGATTTCATATGAGAGAACTTCACTTTAATATTGATGTGCCCTCAAATATTCTAACTTCTAAGTTTCTCAATCTACTCAGTATCCATGACTTCCATTCTATCTCAACCACATTAATCTTGCCATCTATCCACAAGTTTTCTACCTTAGCCTCTTGGTTAACTCTACGCTAGACTCCACTCCAGAATTCCTTACCCACCTTGTATGCTTTGGGAATTTCCAACCTGGATCAGTCCCAGAGTTTATCAGTCCACTATCCATTTCTGTTGAATGGGAGCTATGGGGAAATCACAAAACCATGCTGATTGGGTCCACTACAAATATAAAAGACCTAATCTTACCTGGGCCCTTAACTGGGGCTAAGCAAATATTGCATTTCTCCCTAATCAATTGACTCAGCCACCATAGTGGCTGTTCCAAATCTTCTCATCTTTCCTCAAGCCTCCCACACTACCCCCACTCCTACACATTTAATCAAAGACCCTGACTCATAACTTCAAAGAAAAAATGTAGCCCTTCACTGAAAATTCTCCCTTCTCCCCCTTTCTTCATCTCACATCATTTAGATGTCTTTCCCTGTTATCTTTTTGAAATTATTTTCAATTAAAAATTTGTTTTTTCTACCTTCTGTCCCCATTAAAAAGAATAGCACTTTCAAATGAGTCTTTGGATTCGTGGCTGATCGTGGTGTTGTTCAGACTTAAGTCTTTCAAAGTTGTTTGTTTCCATTGTATAATATCTCATTACATTAATATATAATTATTTATCCAGCCACTCCCCAGTTAATAGAAGAGCTTCTATGAGTTTTTTTTTTTGTATATATGAGTCCTTTTTCTTGTCCTTTGGGCTATAAACCTAGTTTAGTGGATTAAAGGGCTATTTGAGCATAATTCCATATTGCTACAACTCCACTAATAGTGCATTAATGTACTTGTTTTCCCATAGCCCCTTCAGCATTTGTTGTAATTTTTAATTTTCCTCTTTCATCAACTTCGTCAGTTTTTATGATCCTATGAATACTTAATTGTAGATGGTGTTGGGATAAACTTTGTATATGTTGAGTTTATTTGTTATGGCTGGGTAAATGTTGGCCTCTGTCAGTCAAGATTAATTTAGTTATTAATAACTAGAAAATTTTAATAATTTGTGCTATTAATGACAATAATAGCAGATTCTTTCAGAATTCACAACAAGTTTTATGAATATCTCATTTGATCTTCACAATTCTGTGAGGTAGGGCTAATATCATCTCCATTGACTTAGAAAGTTCAAGGGCTTAGCCATGATCAAAAAAAAGAGCCTAGACATCATCTTTAATGAAATTATCAAAGAAAACTGTCCTGATATTCTAGAACCAAAGGGTAAAAAAATATTGAAAGAATCCACTGATCACCTCCCAAAAGAGATCCAAAAAGAATACCTCCTAGGAATATTGTAGCCAAATTCCAGAGTTTCCAGGTGAAGGAGAAAATACTGCAAGCAGCCAGAAAGAAACAGTTCAGGTATTCTTGAAATACAGTCAGGATAACACAAGATCTAGCAACTTCTACATTAAGGGATTGAAGGGCTTGGAATATGATACTCCAGAAGTCAAAGGACCTAGGATTAAAAGCAAGAGTCACCTAGCCAGCAAACTGACTATAATTTTTCAGGGGAAAAAATGGTCATTCAGTGAAATAGAGGACTTTCAAGCATTCTTGATGAAAAGACCAGAACTGAATAGAAAATTTGGCTTTCAATCACAAGAATCAAGAGAAGAATGGAAAGGTAAACAGGAAAGAAAAATCATAAGGGACTTACTAAAGTTGAACTGTTTATTTTCCTACATAGAAAGATATCATATTTTTAACTCTTGAAACTTTTCTCAGTATTTGGGTAGTTGGAGGGATTATACATACATACATACATACATACACACACAGAGGGCACAGGGTGAGTTGAATAGGAAGGGATATCCAAAAAAAATAAAATTAAGGAGTGAGAGAGGAATATATTGGGAGGAGAAAGGGAGAAATGAAATGGGGCAAATTATCTCATAAAAGAGGCAAGAAAAAGCTTTTTCAATGGAGAGGAAAAGTGGGGAGGTGAGAGAAAAAGTGAAGCTTACTCCTCACATTTGGCTTAAGGAGGGAATAACATACACGCTCAATTTGGTATGAAAATCTATCTTACACTACAGGCGAGAAGGGGAAGAGTGTGGGTGATGATGGAAGGGAAAATGGAAGGAGGGAACAATCAGAAGTAAACACTTTAGAAGAGGGACAAGGTCTAAAGAGAGAATAGAATAAATAGGGAATGGAGGGACACAACATGACTATTATGGAAGTCTTCAGCAAAGCTACACATATATGGCCTACATTGAAATGCTTGCCTTCACAGTGGGGATGGGTGGGGAGGGAGGAAGGGAAAGAAGTTGGAACTCAAAGTTTAAGGAATGAATATTGAGAATTGCTTTTGCATGCAACTGGGAAGTATATGTAATGGGGTATAGAAAATCTATCTTGCCCTACAAGAAAAGAGAGAAGATGGGGATAAGGGAAGGGGTGTGATAAAAGGGAGGGCAGATTGGGGGAAGGGGCAATCAGAATGCACCGTGTTTTGGGGTGGGGGAGGGGAGAAAATTTGGAACTCAAAATCTTGTGGAGATGAATGTTGAAAAAATAAATAAATTAAAAAAAAAAAAAAGTTCGAGGGCTTGCCCAGCTAGTTTGAGCAAGTCTGGCATGTCTAAGTCAAGATTTGAACTTGGTTTTACTGATTTAAAGTCCAGTATGCTATCTAACATGCAATATTGCTTACCTTATACATACCAGGTACTCAACAAATGTCAGTTGATGTTAGATAATAGTAAACAGAATGGGTAGAGGGTCATATTTAATGGGTCATACATAATATATCCCACCAGACATTTCTTATTCTTTGTCTTTAAGGGAAGGAGAGTTCGGGAACTGTCCAATACATGATTGGAGGGATAGAATATAAGGGATATCTATAATCATGCTAATAGGATAGAGGAAGGCACCATCTTTTATTTTCCAGAATCCCCACCGTCGGTCTGTTGGCTAATGAGATAAAAAACAGAAAGGAAAAGGACCTGTATGTACAAAAATATTTATAGCAGCTCTTTTAGTGGTGGCAAAGAATTGGAAATTGAAGGGATGTCTGTTGGTTAGGGAATGGCTGGTATATGATTATGATGGAAAATTATTGTGCTATAAGAAAGGATGAGCAGGATGTTCTTAGAAAAACCTACAAAGACTTACATGAAGTGTTGTAAAATGAAATGAGAACCAGGAGGACAATGTACACAGTAACAGCAACTATGAATGACTTAGCTATTCTCAGCACTACCATGATCCAAGACTTCTCCCCCTGCTGCCATCCCCAACTTGGAAACTCTATGTAGTAATGAATCCACTAGGTGTCAGCCACAGGACAGAACAAACCCCCTAGGTTTCTCTTCCAAGTTGCCATTGATGATTTTCTGTGGCAGAATTATTGGAATTCTGTGTTCATCTTTAAGCCGAGAGATTAACATTCTGGATAGTGAAGGTGTGAGGGGCAGCATGTTGTGCTGGAGCACTGCACTCCAGGGATCAGGGGATCTGGATACTTTTTCTAACTTAACTGTGTGATTGGGACCAAATCTATGGTCAAAGGAGTTAGAGGAACTGAGCTGGCATCCTAGCTCTGCTATTTATTATGTGACCTTGAATAAGTTATCTCATTGGTCTTCAGTTTTGTCATCTGTAAAATGGGAAAATTGGACTATGTGACTTCTAGGGAACCCCTCCAGTAATAACTCTTAAACTGCTTCAATTTTCTGAGCCAGAGTTTCTCTGGGAAATGAGGGGGTATAAAAATGTTTTGTAAATTTGAAAGCAATATTTGTTAGCGATTATTTTTGTTGGACTCAGTAGTCTAAGGTCCTTTCCAACTTTCTCTAGCACCTACTCTGGCTGTTTGACAAGGTTGCTGTCTTAATCCAAACAAGGGAAGTATGGAAAAAGTCTTTCATATTTTAAAAACTTGAGGTGTGCAAATAAGGGGTAGGGGACTAACATGAGATTTCTCTCCACATGCCCTGCTATGAACATTAAGCGTGTAAATCACTTCTGATTGATTGATGGTCCCTTACTTTCCCTGACAGAAGGAAAATCCCCTCAGTGTTCTCAGAACTGAGTTTGTATACTGATTTGCGTATGTGGATCAACCCAGGTGCTATTCATCCCTGACATTGGAAGAATGTTTGATGAAAAGTTCTTACTCTCTTGTCAGTGAGGCCCAAACTGTATTCCATAAACAGCCAAGTCTGGAACGACAGTGAGAGAAGCCCCATTAGCTGAGAAATCATTTAAAAAAGGGAGTAGCCCAAGAAACTGGCTGCATTAGCCTTTTCCCAGGTCACTTGATAAAAGATGTTTTCTGTCTTGGCGTGGAGTTTGCTTCTTAAAATTGACACTGGGTTTGCATTCTACCTTAACTATTTATTATCTTTACTTCTTGAGATCTAATCTATAAAACGAGATGCCTTCCAGTTTTAAACCAATGAGCTTTATGGTAAGGGAAGAGATTTGACACCTCGCCAGCCCCAATCAGCACATTCAATAGGCTTTTAAAATGGGTAAACAAGATTGTCTACATGCTCTCATCTCTTTACAAGGTCTTTTTAAATTGGGTCAAGAAGGGAATATGGTTGGGGATAACCAAATTAAAGGAGCTAATAAATAGCAGGGTAGTCCCAGCTGGGAGGACTCCAGGTTTAGACAGGATCATTCTTGGGAGTTGGGGGGTATTTTCTACCTTTCCCTTTCCCCCCCTCCCATCTCTCCTTTCCCCAACCCCCTCCATTTACCACATATTGGTGAGAATGGGCCAATAGCAGACATGTCAGCTACTAAGGACCAACACGAACACAGATACAGAAAGTTACTCAAGGGAGGAAGCAACATGGAGGAGTATTTTACATGGAGGTAAAGTATCTGTTTTGTATGCCCCAGGGACCCACCCTTAGAGCCCAGAAGAGAGCTGCACCTAAGGAGAGTTTTGTGAAGATGCTACGAAGGGACAAAAGGGATTTCAGGAACCAGAAGATACTAGTTACCACCTGTTTCTGACGATATGCCTCGCTGCCTAAGGACCTCACACTTGAAGTTAGTTATCCCTTTCACATCACAACTTTCCCCACTGCCAGTAGACATAACAAATTAAAAAGAATTTGGGGGAGTTTTGCAGAAGCCACAGAGGATACAGGAAGGCCAGCAGGTGACACAGGAAAATTTGGAAACTCAGGAATGCATAAGATATATGTATAATATTGTATAATATCAACCTATTTTATCTTTTAATTCCCTAATAATTCAGACTTCTTCTCTGGTATGAAGGGAAAGGTCAAAAAGTTTTATGTGTATTTTCCAGGTTGCAGGTGGTGCCACAGCCTTAATCCCATGATGTGGAAGGCATAACTAGTTTCCTCAAGGAGCTTGCAAGGGAAAGTACTAACGTGGGGAAAAAAAACTCTTTAATAGCTGCAGCTTTTGTTATGCTTTTCAACAAATTTTTCTTTTTGCTAAAAGGTAATTGTCACTGGCAGTTGTCAATGGTTGGGTCTTAGGAGTGACAACACTAGAGCCCCAGCTTCTTAAAGTTATTCCCTGAACTCTGAGAATAGCAAGTAGGAGTCAGGAAGGCTCATCAGCCAGAATTCAAATCCAGTCTTAGATACTTACTAGCTGTGTGATCCTGGGCAAGTCACTTAACCCTGTTTGCCTCAATTTCCTCACTTGTAACATGAGCTGGAGAAGGACATGGCAAACCACTCCAGTGTCTTTGCCAGGAGGACCCTAAATGGATGAGTCAGACATGACTGAAATGAACGAAGAACAAAAAGGCCGCTTTTTGGAGGATCTAACCTGCCAGCCTAAGTTTGGGAGAGTGGGTGAGTGGGGGAATTTACACTGTGACTCTTAGGGTTTGGGTAGGGGGTAACTCTCAGGCTACCACTTGATTGACTGACTGCTAATGTATTTCCCCCACTTTAAGGTACCCAGTTGTGGTTCCTTATTTAACCAGCCAATCATGCTCTTCCCTCTTGACCCAATTAAAGGAGGAGCTCACACATAAGGGGATCATAGCACATTACATATTTAAAAAACCTAATTATGTCTGATGCTTGAGGTAGTGGTGTCTTATCCCTTTCCTTAAAATTCCTTAAGGAATTCAGTCAATGTCTTTTCCTAACTTGGGCTGTTTTAAATGACTTGAGAAACTGGCTGACACTGTGCAGTCACAATGACACCATGGGGATCATTAAAGAACTGTAGAAACGTTATGACTTGGCCACTTTGCCTGGAGAATCACCTCTGTGACAAAATTGGGTTGGGACTGAATTGTAAGCTGCTGATCCCTGGATTACTGTGCATCCTGGGACTTTTCACTGAGTCTTCCTTTAACAGACTGAACTGAGGCATGTAGTTTTGTTGCTTTTCTCTCTTTAGCAGTCCAATGCCCTGGTGCTGAACAGGGCTCTTTTGTACTTGTCCCTTGTACCCTCTTATAGGGGAAGTCTGTCCCATAGTTGGGAGATTGTGCTGTAGTGTATCCTAAGAAGTGTTCCTGTACGCTGGGCTCCTGATTGCTCGTTGCTCAACTACTCTGTAAGTTACAAACAGCATGATTTCAATATATGTATGTATACACACACACATACATACATACATACATACATATGGAGAGAGAGAGAACGAGAATGAATCACTCTGGTCACTGCTGGTCCAAATCTCTGCCATATGGTCCAGGGTAACTGCTTATATTTCAGTGAATTACTATATCTCATCAGAAGGAGGAATTCAGTTTCTTAAGGCTGTATAACATTATTATCAATGCATGTCAGTGAAATGCTTAATGAAATATGAAACTATCAGTGAATTCTTTGCATATTTTATTTTTCTTTTTTGATTTCCAACTCACACACATCTGGCATATTTTACATCTTTGCAATAAAACATGGTTACAATAGCTTAAGGAATTTATATATCCAAAATATTTCACCATGGTCTCAAGATGAAATGGACTTGTCTTCCAGATGTTCAGTATTCTCCCAATTCTAAGCTACAAAACTCAAATATTGCTTACAGACTGGTGATGAATAACTTAATCATTACTTTGATTCCCCATGATTTCAGAATCTCATAAATACAAACAACAGTGAAGAAGGAGTTCAGTGCTAAAACTTACTAATACAAGGTGGGGAACAAATAAGTAATCACAGCAATAAATAATGATATGTTTCTGGTGCAAAGTGCCAATACAAAGAATCCATTATCTTGTTTTATCTTTTAAATAAATGACTGCAAGTGAGTGTAAATTCTGAGAAAATTACATTCCTGTTACATGCCTCATAGCCCTACTGACACAATATGTACATCTATGACAATACAGTCACCAAATATACAAAGAAGAAACATGAAGTAAGGTGTTATGTACCCCTGGGTGTATAACTTGATCAGTACAATGTATGGAAAATAATTTGATAGCCATTATTTAATATCAGAAAAGATGAAATGCCTTAGGCTGAGAATGTGGATTTAGATGAAAATTTCATAAGAACTTAAAAAAAAAATTCAGTCATTACAATGAAATCCAACTTGTTTTGAAAAAACCAAGCTATTTGAAGAAATAAAAAGAAAAATGTGACTCTCTGATCCCCAAACTAAGCCAATGGGCTGACTCCAGAAGTATAGCACTCTTGACACATTATGATGGGGAGTCATAGAAGTACTGGGGAACTGAACAAGCATGACTCCTGCTTATACAATGAAAACCAGAACCGTACCCTATGCCCCCGTTTTGCTTGGTCTTCAAATTAAGAAGGAAAGGATTTAATTTTCATTGTATAAAATGGCAAATAATGAATCAATATCCAAATGCTTTATGAGCAAAACTTCACTTAGAAGGGATGAATTTAGATTTATAAGTGTGAACCATGTTTTTGTGAGAATGTCAAAAATTACTGATTGAGTCCAAATTCAACCCTTTAACACAAGCTGTGCCCTCAGACAAATCTCCAGTTTAATTTGTGTGAACACACCTGTTCCATCAAGACATTGGGTTTAAAGTACATGCAAGTTGTAACTCCACAATAAAATTAAGAAACGTTTTGTTCTTTATACAAGGTTTTACTTTTACAAAAGTATCCCTTTAAAGTTAAGATGCATCTGATGTACAAAGTATCAAACGTATTTTTTTTCTCAGCTTGAAAAAAGGCTGGAAATGGGATGTAGATTAGGTTCCTAGCGTAAGCATTGTAACAACTGGACACAAGGTTCCTCAGAATTTTCAAAAGTCTCTTGTGACGGTCCTACAGCCTTTTCTCAATAAACAACAATATATGAAATAATTACCAAAACATCTCCTAAGTCATATAATTTACATGATACAAGCTTGCCTGGTAGCAGCTGGTGTTCGGTTGTGAAAAAACACACAAAGTAAAATGGTTGCTTACTACAATGTACAGCTATTGCTGGGTGTAATGGAATGTACAACGGAGGCCAATGGAGACGTGTTTTTCCACCAGAGATAACGTCCTTCATTGCAGCACTTGTGCTCTCAGCTTTCACTTAGATTTCAGTTCTCCATCCATCTTCAGTATCTGTTTTGATGCTCATAATGCCATCGATTAAAATCTATATTAAAAGCTACAATGCTACCAGAAGCCATACCAGTTATCAGTGTCCTGGAAAAGCAGAGATTATTTGTTAAGCGTTTGTTTGCACCAATATTCAGATACGTTAGGGATTTTGCCACTTTACAGCAAAATCTCATTCAGGATCCCATTAACTTGAAATATACAACAATTTAGGATGGGGTTAAAATGCATTTTATGATGAAGAAAAGGGATAGTCTTGACAAGTCCAGATTTAAAAAACAATATCTTATGACATATTTGAGCTGAAGAAACCTCAGAATGCCAAAACACAGAATGGGACCTTAGAGATCATTCTAGTCTAGCTCCCTTGATAAGGGTTCTGAAGCTCTTCCAGAAAGATCAGGTGACCTTTACTAGAGGTCATACCACTAGTTTGGACCTTTTGTTGTCTCTCCCATTAGATAGTGATATCCCTGAGAACTGGGACTTTTTTTTTGTTTTAAAAGTGCTTAGCACATAGTAGGCACTTAAATGCTTACTGACTGACTAAAGGAGATCATTAACCTCAGCCCTTCTCTGTCCTCAGGGATAGGAAACTATCTTCAGAAGGAGAAGCTGAAATCAGACCAAAATGTAGAAGAATGAAGGAATAGAGAAATGCCTCCCCCACTCAATCCTGTGCCCAAATCAGTACCACACCATAACACTTAATCCCATGGAAACCTCCCCGCTTCCCTCATACATGCACTCGTACCATGACCTCTTGACCTAGGGGATGCTCAATCTTTCAATCAATTTCTTATTTCAGCAATTGCAATATTATATAAATATGGTTTTATCTAGAAACACAATAATTAGTGTAAAATTATATGTCACATGAAGCCTGTTAGAATTATTTTTTATTTCTTAGGAAAAGCACTGAATTTGGAGTCAGGACCCAACTGTGAATCCTTTAGCGTTCTCTGAGGGCTTCTGCTCCCTCATATTTAAAATGAAGTAGTGAATTGGACCAGCTCTAGGGATCTTTGTCAGTCTCAATCTATGACCCAAGTAACCTCCAAGCCATGAAATCAAGCTGCATATTTTGTATCTCTAAATTCATATGTATTTTATGATGAACATAAGGTGCTAGATTTTTGGAAGTATGAATAATCTAATTCCCAATGGAGTCGCAATCACAAATCAAATCACAAATAAAAAAATGAAGAAAAGATTCTATCAAATTACAAATGAAATCCAAGTTTCCATTAAGCCTCTTAATTGCAGAGCCTGGTCATGTTATTCATATATTTTTCTGGGCACCATGTCCCAAGCTAACCCTGATCTCTACTTTACTGTCAATTCATCTTTCACTTAACATGAAGTACTGGGTGATGCTCATCTGAATCACTGAATTTAGAAAGCCATATTCAATTCCAACGGGTGTATATTTTAAAGAATTATTATGAACTTACTCTGCACAACTAAACTTATTAAACATCACATTCAAAATAATTTACAATAAAATATACGTTAACATATACATGTCAACAACAACTTATCTATAGTACTTTAAATGTAAATAGTAGAGGTGGGAAACAAGCGTAAGAGTGAGTCTGTCAGTTCTGGGGCTTGGCCCTCCAAAACTGTTCAGCATTCACATGTTTCTTTTTGACTCCATTGCTTCTACTTCCCTTGCTTTCTTTTCCCCCAGTATTGTTCCTATGGTCATTTTCTCACCATTTACTTTCCTTATGAAGGTACATTTTCATTCCCTTTGGAATGATTCTTCCTCAGGGCATAAACTGCAGTAAAGCATACTAACAGCAGCATTTATGGAACTTACATTTGGCTCATATGTGAAGGATCCTTGGCTTCAATTCTTAATAAACAGATTTCTTCTTTGCTGCAACTCACCTTTGATCATGGGACAAATCCATTGCCCTAATGCCAGCATCACATCCAGGATAAATATAAAGCTGTTTGAAGTCACAAGCCTGCCATACTTCCACAACTCCATTGTCTCCTCCAGTGACCAGGTTCTGTCCATCACTGCTCAGAAGAATGGCCTTCAGAAAGCACACAAAATCAAACAACTTTTTCTCATGTTCTTACATGAGATTCCTCATGTTCTTACAAATAAGCAAAACTCATTGCTAAGAAATTTTACTTTTTCCTTATAAGCAATAATATATGTATGAAGTACTCTTCCAAAGTGCTTTTTATAAGCATTTATATCCTGTGAAGCTATGTAGAAAATAGAAAATACTATTTCCATTGCTAATAAAATTAATGTTAAGTGACTTTCCCAAGTCTATGGAATCTGATGCTAAGGATTTTTACATGATGTTCATTAAAGCTCCCTTTAACTTACAGAATCTATTGAAACAGCTGTTCTATTGTAATTTAACTGTTATTTTGTTTCCAATGAACATAGTTCCTTCTCAAGTTGTAGTGTAAAAATCTGAGGCTTACCCTGGTCGAATCATTGATCTCCATTTGAGCTAAAAGTTTCCCGTTAATGCTGAAATTACTGAACCGTCCTCGTTCATAGTATATGATACAGTGGCCTTCACTGGACACAGAAATCAGTCTAGGGAATAAGCAGTTTTCTGGTCCCTCCAGTGCTCTCAGCAAATCTCCCGTGATTGTATGTACAAGGCAAGGGCCTTCTGAAAGGGAAAAGAAGAGCAGCATTCAGATACCAATGGTGATAACACACTATATATCTACTTGTACAAAATCTAGATACTATAACTGTGCTCTGATTTATTATTATGAAAGCATAACAGAGAACAGTGATTTATTAACTAAAACTAAGTAATAAAGTTGTAAAAGTTTTTCACAATAGTTTGAAATGTTTTTGTATTTCAAAGCTTTTTTGGAATGTGAGTTCCTAGAAGGGGAGACCATGTTTTGCCTTTCCTTATATCCCCAACACTCAGTACAGTTCTTGGTACACAGTAAGAGCTTAATAAATGCTTGTTGATGATACAGAATGGGGAAGGAAGGACCAAGAAATCACATAAGCTTCTGAACACTCAAACATAAATGCAAGCCTGACTCCAGCTCACCAATACTAAGGATCGATATAGTGGGCTGAAATTATGTTTTGGTAATCAAAAAGTACCACACAGAATTTATTAATATACATTTTATACTGACTACTAGTCTAAATGTTGGAACCAAGCAGCTGATAAGCAGCAGAATTGATAGTAATTATAGCTGTTTATCAGGAGCATAAAATGAACGTAAAAATACAAAAAGAAAATTCTCTATTTTAAAAGATTTTAAAATAACTTCTAACCTTTAGCACCACTGATAACAAGTCCCAGTTCTGCACAGACTGATACACAGACAACTTCATGGTCGTGCCCTGTAAGGACAGCTCGTGGAGCAGGATAATCACCTGTAAAAACCAGAAACAGTTTGTCCATATAAACTAATGATCAGAAATAACCTGTGATTTTTGGAAAGGTAGAAAACCTAAGTCTCCAATAGTAAGGTGAAATGCAGAATTCAGAATTAACCAGATAATGTTGCTTTAAATTGACAACGTTTTTCTTTATTATTGTAAATCTTGTGTGGAAATCTAATTCAATTTATCATTACATTAACATGGGGAAATAATGAAGCATCATCACTGGCAAGCATTACCAAGCACTTTAGTGTTACTATGCTAAGTGTTGGGGTAACAAAGAAATAATTAAGAAACAGATTGAAACAGATTTCAAACGTGCCCCACTGAGGTTTATACTCAAAGACAATGAACTGAACAAATCTGTGAAAAAAAATTACATGGACAATGTGCAGCAGTGACCAACTAATTATTAAACAGTACACTATATGATTTTAAATTTTATATTATACGCAAACTCTATGAATGGGAAAATAACTGTGAGCTCAACAAAAACCTGCTGAATGGAATCCTTCAGGCTCAATGCAAGGATACACACACGTATGTATATATGTACATATATACACTTATGTATTTGTGTACGTAATGCTATTCAGCGTTCTTAGAGTTAGTAAACCAGCAGCACTGGGAAGGAGCCTTTCTTATGTGTCATTTCACTGACAGGGACAGATGTCACACCAGCAATCATTTAAAATCTTAAGAAGTATTCCATCACTGTGCCATCACAACTGATAAAGGCAGATGGAGGTGATGTCCCTGTATATCACTTACACTCCAGACCACTTCCCCTAAGCAAGGATCTTCATCTGTGATGAAAATTTGAGGGAAAGGGGCTAACAGGTCCAAATCGGAAATCCCTTGTATTTTGGCAGCTGGGATAGGAAGTGATGTTGACACTGCACATATGTCATCTTATCATCATTATCCAAAATGATGACAACATTTAATTTTTTACAAGAGCTTAGAAAAATGTAAAAGTATTAAATACTACTATATAACAAACCAAGGCTTTTTGGTAAGAACTGATGTTGAAATTTCTAAAGAGTTGTTCTTAGTTCCTACCACAGTAATCTTGGTTAATGGGACTAGAAATTACGTCTAAAGAAATTTTTAGTCCTTTGATTCTTGAAAGAGAACAAAGGAGAATGCTACGCCAAGCCCTGATTGGCCGCTGGTGCTGCCATTCTGGAACAAGGAGACTGCCCCCCTTGATGATGCTCAGTGCTATGGCTGCATCTGTGGTCTCTGTGTACGGTGAAGAAAAATAATGCACCTGTCTCAAATGATCACATTTGTGTTTGCTCTTTTATTTATATAAAATGGATCTGAAGTTTGCTGCCTTTGATACCAGTCTGAGAGACTTAAAGTAGTCTATTTCTTCTTTTTTTTCTAGGCTTCCATTTAAAAACACCATAATGGAAGGTCCCAGCACATTCTGAGTACACAACTTGGGATTATTAGGCAAGAATCAGCATGTGAGGGAGCCATGTCCATATGAGTATCATCATGACTTGGTAAAGGACAGCTTCAGAACTTTCATGTAATGACTAAATGGACCCAGAATTAATTATTCATATTGCACAACTTTTAGCAAAAATTCACTCAGGACCAAAATCAAATATGTATTTGCTGCCATTTCATATTTATTGCACAACTAACTATACACTGAGCTTTCCAAATCTCCCACGCTTTTGTTTGACTTCTCCTATTCATTTTGTAAGTTCATTGAGTGTGGATTAGGCACCTAATGGGATGCTTTGTACAGTAAGCATCTAACATGTATTATTTGAAATCAATTGAACAGATGACATAAAGGACATGGGAACAAATGTATAATGTTGTCAGACAAGTTGAAAAGTAAGAAAAACTTGGTTCCTTTCTTAAGGCATAATTATAAGTACCACCTTCTCCTGAGGTCCTCTTTTGCCAAGGCAATCTCGTATATTTAAAGGACAAAGCAAGAGTTTGAAGTCACAGCATTTTCTTGGGTCCATCCCATTTGTAACATTGTCAAGGTAAGTCATATATGGAAGGAGTGTGCCACATAGCAAAATGATGTTCTTCACTTTGACAACTCCTATATGCTTAAGATCCCTGGAGAGATGATCTTTAAGTGGCACCAACTTTTGTGCTATATTTTGCCCCTTTCCCTGCCCCTTATCAAAACCTAAACCATATTTCCAGGCTTAGCTATATGGGAGGAGAGAAAGAGCAGAGCCAAATGGTGAGAAGCTGTACCTCAATCATCATTGTCCGATGGCTGTGTAGTGAGACAAGATATTCCCCCCAAACCAGAATCTAGGTGTACGTAGGAAGAACCCAAGGAACATTAAGATACAATCTTTAGAGAGAAAGGAGAAGAAATATGTATATTTATATTAAGATGGGAGAATCCTATTCCCAGAAGTAGAATAAAGGAGCATCAGTCAGTCGAAAACAAATGTTTAGTAAGTACTTTTTTTGTGTCAGACACAGTGCTAAGTGCTGGGGATACAAAGAAAGGAAAAGTTCTAGTAGAATCTGTGTTCTTTGTACATCAATAACTGAGACTCAGGCACTGGCATCAAAATTATGACTACAATGTAAACAAAATTACTTTTTGTGTGAAAATACCACTTGATATGATTAAGCCCCTATAAAGTCAATAAAAGTTGGAATGAATATATATGGGATTATAAATTACCCTTCTCTAAGAAGCTTAAGTACTTTAGGAAAAACCTGATTTGTACACCACATTTTGGACATTTTAAAAATAATCACTGGTCAGTTGAGAAAGTAGGCAGCACTAATTAGGACAAGCTTCACTCGAGAAGGTAGGATTGAAAGAAAAGGAGAAACAAGGCTTTGTGAATGTTTAGTAGTGGGTGATAGGTTTGAGGGGCAGTGTTTAGTACTGAAAAGTAAACAATGGGAGTTTAAGAGAAAGTATGGACTGAAGTTTTCTTATTTTCATGTAGGCTTCTTATTTTATGGTTTGAAAAACAAAGGAATGAAAATACTTCTTTGAATAAGAATCGAAAGAGGAAAGAACCTAGTAGATTATAGATAACTCAAATGTTCATTCTCTATTTGAAGAGGACAAAAAATTTTCTTCCCTCAAAATTCTGCTATGATTTAAAAACATTTATATTATGAATATTTTATGAAGTTTATCGTAAGTACTTTAAATAAAGCTCTTTCTACTTTAAAAGTGTATTATGCTTCAGGATATCAATGCAGGTTGAGTTTTGATTTTCAATTCTCGTATTCTTTTAAATGTCCAGCCAAGAAGAAGCAATGTTAACCTGCATCTTTTGTGACTATCCTCTTGGAAACTACAGTATATAATGAGAAATGTCAAGTCCCAAGATCAATAAGATTTCGGACTCTAGGGATACAACAGGAATAGCATTGATCCTTTTAAAAAACACCAGTCAGAGGCAGAATGTAATATATTGCAAAGAGAGGCTCAAGAGGATAAATGGCTAAGTCCAACGTTACCTACCTGACAAAAAATTCAATCAGCTTTTCATACAAGCTGCCTGCTCTCCTCTTCTTTCTTTCATGCAGGAGACTGCTTCCAATTAAAGTGTGCAAATTAATTTTTATCACTTTCAAATTAGTTTTTGAATTTGTGTAAAAGTCTGTTTCAGATGAAAGCATCTGTCCCTCACTTCTCTTCATTCTATCATCTATTCAGGTATGTATTCTAAGCCTCCAAGATAATTTTCTGTGCTCAAAATCACAGATTTTTAAAGAGTGATATGATCTCAATAAAGAGATCATAAAACGTATAAATAAAACAGTTACAATCAAAGTGTAATGTATTTGAGGTAATCTTTGGCTGTTACTTTTATGTTCTGAAACTATTCTGTATGTATCACTTTATTTATAAATTACCCCGATGAGTCAATTGGTAAGTTCTTAAAAATCATTTAAAGAAAGATTAGTAGGGCTGGTAATGGCAGTTGAAAAGTTGAGTTGAGATGCCTGAACTATTCACCAGAGGATTTAAGACACAATGGCACACTACTTCTCTACCTACAAGACAGATATACAAAATGACTTTCCTTAGGACATAAAAAGAACTATGAGTATTTTTAAAATATAAAAAAATAAAAGAATGCAAACATAAAACCACACTGCTTAGGATTGCTTTTTAGAAATCTCATGGTTTGTGCAGATAGGGTTAAGGAATAAATAACATAATTTCACAATGCTAACGATAAGGGATCCTATGAAGGGGAATAAGCAGGGAAGGGATTAAGCATTTCTATAGGGCCTATTATGTGTCAAGCTCTGTGCTAAGTGCTTTACAAATATTATTTCACTTGATTTTCACAACAACCCTGTGAGTTAGGTACTGCTATTATCCCTATTTTACAGAGGTTCAGTGACTTGCTCAGGGTAACACAGCTAATAAATGTCTGAGGCTGGATTTGAACTAAGGTCTTCCTGACTCCAGGCCCAGTGCACTAGCCATCATAATACCTAGCTGCCTAAGAATTTGCCTATTTGGCACATGATGAAATAGTCAGCCTCCAGACTGAGATCTCAAATTAGGTTAGCTAATGGAAATCTGGGGTAGCCTGTCAGATCTTGTTAAGATGAAAGATATTAATGTAGATATAGTTAGGCCCTCCCCCCCCTTCATAATTACATGTCCAAATCTCTGACTTGTAGTTTGGCAAATAGGGTATCCTTCTTCAATCTACACAGAAATTTTCCAAGTGTTTATATGGTTCGGAAGAAAAGTTATTTTGCCCAGAGTTTTGCCCTAATAGAGCTATCAATAAAGGGAAATTATATATATATATAATTATATATATATTATATATATATAATTATATATATTATATATATATAATTATATATATATATATATACTTAAATTATAAGCTGTTTGTGTTCAGTGACTGTTTGTTCCAACACACCTGACTAGATCACTGTGAACGCAGTCAATTTATTCAATCTAATGTGACTTTTTAAAAAAACTTTGCTTGATGTTTTACTAATATAGACACTGTATATAGTTGATCTGGTCCTACGTGTTATTTGAATCTACAATCATAGCATCTTAGAATTCTAGATCTAGGACTAGGAAGAACCTCAGAGGCTATCTATATCTAGTTGCCCCTTTCCCTGGGGAGTTAATGCTTACATAACTACACAAGTAGTAATTCTCCGTGGTGAGATTTGAAGCCCTATCTATCCTCTGACTCTACAATCAGTGATTTAGTGATTTTCCATCGCTCTACATAGCCTTCCAAGGAGGTAATCCAGTCTCTCCTTTTTTCCCCTTGACCTTTCCTTCTGGGTACAGGGAAAGCTATTTACATTTCTTTGTTTTAAACATTTACTTTGTCTCTATAAATATGTTAACCACAGGATCTCTGACTGAGGATTCCTACCTTAAAAAAGAGAGAATTACAAATTTTTTGATACAACTTTTCATACAAGAAGAACATTTATAGTAGAAAACCGCCCTAAACAATGAGTTGGTAGAATGAGAAAGGGAAATTCAAGAGTTAAACCAATGTTTCAATTTAATCCATATTTTAGTTTGATTTAATTGTCCTAATGGCTAAAAAATGGTTGTTCATGAAAATACAAATTTTAAAGAATCTTCAATATGAATCTGAGGAATGGCTTTATATGTTGTGTAAGCTCTTTAAATATTTGTTGACTATCAGATGTTAGATGGCAACAATTTATGATTCAGGCAATATATATTCAAATGAATAGATAATTTGCTTCCCAGCAGGAAAAGCATATTCCCCTTAAATTATAAATTTGCTTGCTCCATCCTGATTATTCTATGAAATGGTTTCTTACATTACAGATCATAAAATAAAGTAATAAGCTAAACATGATGATAACATTAAAGTTCAATAGAGATTTCTGTTTGAGTAAAATGGGACAGACTTAGGTATATGATGCAGATCCATAACAACTGCAGCATTTAAATAGGAAAAATAAATTCTCAGAAACTACAGTTTATGATATATGGATATAAAAGGTATCTGGATGATCTGCTATAATGGTAGATATCTATATGTAATATGCCACTATGAGAGTAACTTAATAAAACAGTAGCACTTTTAGTAAATATCCTGAATGCTTTAAACTACATTTCCAGATAGTTACATATATGCATTAAAATAACTTAATGGTATTTACATATCTTTTATTGGGGATTTGCAGGGTTTTATGAACATTACTAATTTTAATGGAATAAGTATTTCTTTTTTTAAAAAATTTAATTAATTTGTTTTGTTTCCTATAATCACTTCCTTAAGTCTTAAATTTTCTCCCCCTCCCTCTCCAAAATGACATGCAGTCTTATATGGGTTCTATACATACATTCTTATTAAACACATTTTCACATTAGCCATGTTTTATAGAAGAATTAAAATGAATAGGAGAAATCATGAGAAAAACCAAAACAAAACATAACACAAGAGAAAATAGTCTGTTTCAGTTTGTATTCTGATGGAATAAGTATTTCTTAAAACTTTTCTTGCTAATTGGTTGCACAGAAGCTAAAGTCAATAATTAGCTATCTTTTCGTTAAAAGATCATTATAAAATAAAGTGCCTAACCCAGATAATTACGATAATCTGACATTGTTCTTCCAATTCTTCACATCCTTGAAGTCTATTATACACAATATCTTATCTCTGCTACCAGATGACAGCTTTTAAGAAACTAATCCTTTTCTGAAATAATCATTTGTATCATTTTTTAGCTTAATTCCGAGGATACTACCTAATTGGATTTAACCTATGTTCCATACTGTTTTTTTCAAAAACTGATAAATCCTAGTCATCAGCTATATCTGTATCTATACATATGCGTTAAGTGTATACACAAATATAGTATATACTATGTGTAGTTTATATAGTAATATATATTCACAAAGATAAATGATGCAGCATAGAGAAATACTGCTTAATAGAACTTTTTTCAAGATTTAATACTAATATGAAGCAAGCTTCTGAAAATCAATAAATATATAGAGATCATTTGGGGTTATGGGTCTATGAGCACTTGAGAATGGCAAATCTATCATGGGTAATAAAATGTTGTCAGATCTAGAAACCTGCCTAAATGAAAGGTTAAAAAATTTATTTTTAGAAAGGTCTTGTTTAAAAATGATTAAAAACATAGGATACAAAGGTGTTAAGATGTTAGCTTTTATGATCTTCGTAATAATACTGTGCAGTCCAAATCAATAACAAGACTGTGATTCACAATTTTAGGTGTGGAACTGACACATTATACACTCATTTCTCTGCACATACATTCCTCAATCTCACTTTTAGTTTATTACGTGTGGTGTTCTCATATGCACGCCTGTTTCTCTCTCTTTATCTCTCTGTCTCTTTGTCTGTAGGTCTCTACACACATAAACACACAAATGCATGCAGGTTGTCCCCAAACTGCACTAAAACTTATATGTATATATATATCATATATATATAAGTACATATAAAAATCAGTTTTCATAAACTTTATTTAGGTAGAACCTAAGAAACCAGATAATCTTCACCTTCTTTCTATATTTGACAAATGACCACTCACTCATCGGAGGTGTGTGTGTGTGTGTGTGTGTGTGTGTGTGTGTGTGTGTGAGTGAGAGAGAGAGAGAGAGAGAGAGAGAGAGAGAGAGAGAGAGAGAGATTTTCAGAAACAGTAATGGCAAATCTTGAAAAATTTCTGTTCAGCAGTATTTTTATGTTGCATCTTCTCTAAATATCTCCCTGTCTCTTTCTCTGGTTCTCTCTCTCCTGTATTTTCTCCTTTTCTTGCCTCCCTATCACAGAAGGCTTATTCTGTCTGCTTTACATGTATGGGGGGAACTCTTGCAGGATTATGAGAGTGTACCTCACCTACTTTCAAAGTCTGCTAGAGGCCAACTACACTAGAGGCAGGAGAGCAGCCGTGCTTAATCAAGCCATCCCAGAAGATCTTGCACATGGCTCTTCTCCCATCCACCCCCCAGACACAGATCACTTCATGCCCATATTTTGGCTGGCAGTTGGGTAGGAGGCGCACGTCTCTACTCCTTTATTCACTCTCTTGTGTCACAAATATTCAAATAAATTGGTGTTTGGTAGTTAAGCTGTTACTTGAGAAAGAACATCTTTTAAGCTGTGTGCTCACAGTCCATGGAGGACAAAAGTCAAATATTCTTTATTATATGGTTTTTATTTATTAAAATTTAAAAAAATTTGTTTATAAAAATTGTTAGTGCCAAATTCATTCCTGCCTTCTCTCCCCTCCTCCTTCACTGAGAAGGCAAACATTCTTGATATAGACTATACTCTTTATTATTTATGTTAACTATGTGCCTATCTTAACTCTGACTTGCCAGAGGTGAAGGTACTCTTGACTAAAAATAGTAGCTTGATAATAAAATCATGAACTGCTTTAAATTAACTGTACCAATTAGTTGTTTGTTGACAAAGAAATACTTAGGAATTGATTAGATTCAGCTAGATTACAATGTTCATTTTTTAATTCTTTGATAAGGCAATTTATGTACAGTTACTTACTGCTATTGGGGTTATCTCCTATGATATGATGTCTTCCACTCCAGTACCAGAGTAGGAGGGTAGCGTCTCGAGATCCAGACACAATGTAGCAGTCTCCTCCTATGTAGGATTCAGATCTGGCCAGACAAGTGACCACATCCCAATGGCCAAATACAATTTGAGTTAATTTCCCTGTAATTAAAACATAACAAGTTTATTTGTATTTGCTCCTTTAAAAAAATAAAGTCATGCATATTTTGATTCCATTATAATTAGGGGAAAGAAGACTAGAGATTAATACACACACACACACCCCAGCCCAACTCCGTATAAGGGTGGGGGCTTATTTCTGAAAAGTGACAGTAGAGGGCCAACTTCCACATCTCAGGAACTATGACGTTAATATACTAATATAAGGACTATTATTTCCGGAGTTAGTACCAGCTAGCCTCAGGGAGTCTGTGGTTCATTAAGTCTGTTTGGAGAAGATAGACCAGGACTCACTACAGTGCATTCTGAACTTCCTAATCAGAACTCAAAGCAGAGTTCACAGTCAGGGCGATGACATAATTAGTCATTCAATTTTAATAAACTATATATTTTCTCCAATTAGGAAAAATCTGTCCCCAAAACCAAAAAGAAAACAAAACCTTTGTTATAAACATGTGTGATCAAGCAAAGCTAATTTCTTCACTGGGTAATAGCCCTGCCCCCCAAAAGGAAGGTTCATTCTGTGCTATGAGCCCTTTACTTCTCTGTCAGGAAGGGGTAGTAGCATGTTTCATGTTAATCCACTGGACTGATCAGAGTTTCTCATTCTTTCCAAGTTGCCTTTACCATATTGTCGTTGTATAAATTATTCTCCTAGTTCTGTTCACCTCCCTTTGTATCAGTTCATAAAACTTGCTAGATTTCTCTGAAACCATCCCCTTCATCATTTCTTACAAAACAACAGTATTACATCACATTTGTATCTCCTACCTTCTCCAGCTATTCCTTAACTCAAGGTAATCTCCTTCCTTCTTGGACACCTGATGATATTAGGGTTCAGAGAAGACACATATATCACCCCCATATTACAATGTAAGGAATTTATCCTGTTTAGCTCCTTATAACTGCTCATTTGTGTGGCATGTCATGGATGGTAAACAGTAAACTGGTCAATCTGGCTGAAGTTAAGGGTGTGAGAGGAAGCAATGTGCAGTAAGCCTGGAAAGTTAACAACGGTCTCTCAACTGCCAAACGCACTGACCTTTTCTCAATCCTCATTCTCCTTGACCTCTGCAGTGTAGACACCACGGGTCATTCTTTCTTCTCTTCAAGTTCTCACTGGTTCTCCTCCTACTTATCTGATCACTTCTTCTCTGTCTCCTTTGCTGGATCCTCCTCCACATCAGGTCCAATAACTATAGGTGTTCCTACGGGTGCTGTCCTGGGTCCTCTTCTCTCTCTCTATTCTATTTCATTTGGTGAGTTCATCTATTTCCATGGATTTAATTACTATCTCCATGCTGATAATTCTCAAACCTAGCTTTCCTGTACCAGCCTCTCTCCTGACCTCCAATCTTGAATCTCCAACTGCCTTTTGGATATCTCCAACTGGATGTGCACAAAACACCTTAAACTCACCATGTCCAAAAGTGAACACATTATTTTTCCTCAAAACCCTCCTCCCTTTCCTATTGCTGTACAAGGCTACATCATCCTTCCAGCCCTCAGGCTCACAGCTTAGAAGTCATCATAGTGGATTCCTCACTATTTCCTACCCCTCATATCCAAACTGTTGCTAAGGCCTGTTGATTTCACCTTTGTAACATCTCTTGAATAAGCCCCCTTCTCTCCTCTGACGTTGCGACCACCCTGTGGTGTGAGCCCTCATCACCTCACACTTGGATCACAGCACTTGCCTGATGGGGGGGGGGGGGGTCGGCCTGCCTCAAGTCTCTCTTCACTTCAGTCCTTCCTCCATTCAGCCACTAAATTGATTTTCCTAAAGCACAGGTTCAATCATGTCAACTCCCTACTCAATAAATTCCCTTTGCTCCCCATTGCCTCAAGGAGCAAAGACAAAATGCCCTGTTTGGCATTCAAAGCTTCATAACCTAGGTTCTCCCTATGCATCTGGCTCCCTACCATATGCTCTTCAATCTAGTTGACAATGGCCTCGTGACTGTTCCACAAACAAGACACTTAATTTCTCAGCTCCAGGCATGTTTTTTTTTTTTTTTTCTGGCTGTCTCCCATGCCTGGAATGCTCTCCTTCATCTACTCAGACCACAGACCTCCCTGGCTTTCTTTAAAGTTCTAACAAAAATCCCTTCTTTTTCTAGATGCCTCCACCAATCCCTGTTTATTCCAGTGCCTCATCTCTGTTAAATTATCTCCTATTTTTACATGGCTTGCTTTGTATATATTTGCTTGCAAGTTGTCTCTCCAATTAGATTGTAAGCTCCTTGAGGACAGGATCCATGTTCATTTAAACCTCCTTTTGTGTCCCCAGAGCTTAACACAGGCTGTGGCACATAATAGGTGTTCAATAAACATTTATTGATCGATTGAAAGGTAGCCTGGAGTCAGATTGTGAAGGACTTTACCTGTTTCTGTAGAATAAACTCTAAAACTCTTATCCCAGAATCCACAAATAAGAATGTAGCGATTATCTGCTGTGACAACAAAACAATGCGCATTGATTTGTATACTCTGATCCACAAGGTCTGTGATCTGCCGTTTGTTCACACCAGAGTTATTTGCTGTGAATAAATGCAAATAAAGTTAATAAATAAATTGCTCTTATAATCCCACTATGAAATTATGGAAGAAAATGCCTATGTTTAAATTTTAATGAGCTGTGAATTTCTTGTGTACTTTTAAACATGAACATTTAAAAGTACTGATAATGTCAGAAATGTAAGACTGCAGTGATCTTGAGGTTTCTCTTTAAGGAAAATAAACTGTTTTCCTAGTGGTAGCAATTATTATAAAACTACTTAACATACATTAGTAATTTAAGTACTCATAAAAATATAAGAAATAAGGAAAACCTGTTTAAAACACAATAAAAAGTTGAGTACATCTTCTAGATATGTACAAAGTCAAAAGTATCCAGTAAAAAATAAAACAAAACCATTAACAGGTAATTGTTAATCAGCAAATACTATATCTGGTCATATCTTATGATTAAAATATATTTAAATATCTCAGAATGTTATTTTCTGACTGAATTTGATGTTTACATGAAGTAGGGATTTATATAAAAAAAAAATCTGTTTTCTGGGCACAGTCCCATTGGGAGCTTTAGGTCATCAGTTTTAAAACCCTTGATTGTCAACCAATGGAAGGTCTTTCCAGAATGGGTTTGAGTGAGAAAAAGAAAAAATAAAAAGGAATGGGGAGGAAGAATATAGTATCAGTGTCCTGCATTGGGATTAAATCTGAATAAAGCCAGGAACCCAGAGAAAGTGTGATTACCCAGTGCCTGTCTCTTTGCTTGTCTGTCCCCTGTACTTCTCCTCTCTTTCAGGGTATATAACTGTGCTGAATCCTTAAACAGAAAACAGAGCCTTTTGTATGCACATGTTTAACACCACCATTCTATCTTACCACCCATTAAATCTAAAATGCCTTTTTTTCAGATACTCTAACTTTAAAAACAGTTATTAAAATGGTGACGAGTGGAAAAAACCCAAGGATAGGCAACACTAGTCCTTTAGATTAACTCCTTCCAATTCCTCACCTCTCAATCACTTCTCAACTCCCTGAAATATAGCTTTACTCCCTACCTCTCTAATGAAACTGCTCTCTTCGAAATTACAAATGATTTCAGTGGCTATTCCAGTCTTTTCTGGACCTTATCTCTCCATCTCTTACCAGCTTTTTATTTTACTGACTACACAGTACTACGGACACTTTTCTCTCTCCTGGCTTTCATGTCTTTTCCTACTTTTTTGGGTCTTTTCCTATTTCCTTGATCACTCCTTAGTCTCCTTTACTGATCATCATCTGTCTCCTTCTTCCTTGTATGGATGTTTGCTAGGGTTCTGTCCTGGGCCTTCTCTCTCTCCATGTTCTTTTCTACAGGTTTCAAAAGCTCCCAAGAGTTCAAGTCTGATCTCTAGTCTGATTACTTCAAATTTCTCTCTTGAATTCAAGTTATACATTACCAGCTCATGCTGGATAGTCTCTCCTGGATATCTCATAGACATTTCAATCTCACAATGTAAGAAAGGAGCTTGTTATCTCCAAATTTCTCCACCAAACCTTTCCTTCTTCCTAACCTCTCTTTCTATTAGGGTACAATCTAGTATAGGGCACCTTCTAGTCACCTAAGTTCTTTCTAAATTTTAGAGTGAAGGCTCGTAGAGCACAGATTTAGAGTTAGAAGGGACTTTAAGAGTCATTTCATCCCACGGCCCATTTTATAGATGAGAAGACTGAGGCCCAGATGGGTTTTAATGCCTTATTCATTTGTACAGGTATATGAGTTGCAATTTTAATTTTATCATAATAAATTAGTATTTAGCTCTTTGTAAAATATGACCAAACAAAAAATATGGAGACTTAATGTCCTTGGAAATATTTTCAAACATTTACCATACCATCTTTTACATACCGATTAAAGGATCCATTTCAATGGGAAGATGATGGGCTTGATCCAAGGAATATCCTGGGGCTCCCCTGAGGCCTAAAGATAAAAGAATGAATAAAATTATTATAAATTATTATGTACAAATGATTTTTACCCATTAATAGTCTTTTACGATTATGTACTACATGTATATAATACACATACATACACACACACATCCTCTTTGGATAAAATTATTTTACTACCTGTAAAGATAAGAGTAATAACATTTATGTGGTGCTTTCCAAAGTGTTTTATGTATGCTACATCATTTGAGTAGTACACTACACTGTTTTTACAGATAACCTTTATCGTTAAAGACACTTAAAAAATGTTTTCTAACACAAATGCTGAGAAAATAGTTGTAATTTTCATACTTATGTAGTGAAAATACATGATTCCATGCTTTAGAAAAGATATTCATAATTTTGGCTTAGCCATTGGTATAATTTAGCTGAAAGTATTTTGGGTCTCAACCAGCCACGGGTTTGACTTAAATTCTCCTTCATTTTGGATGTGCAGATAGCCTCAATCCCTTTCTCATTCCCCACATACTAAAAAATTCCATTTTTTTGGTAGTTGCTCACATTCCAAAAACTTGACAGTGAGAATTCAGAAGCATATCAATTAGAGTGTAGGAATAGTAAATGGACCTGTGATTTCATTGATACTGGTAACTCCTGAATGAGGAAATTCCCTCTACCAATGCAGGTTGGTATCTTTTCTGCAACTTACAGTTTTAGAGGGATGTTCAGAGCACTGAGAGATGAAGTAATTTGGCTTGGTCTTCCTACTTCTATTCTGAATTCTCCTGGATGGCAGCAATGGCTCAGATTAAGCTTCTTATACTGATTATAACAATAGTGAATAGGGATGGTGATTTAAACTCTTCTCCCATTTATTAACTGAGTAAGACAGATTCTGTCCATAAGATTCTGGAAGGAGTGTATACATTGAACCTGAATTTAATGCCACATAGCAGCATGCCTTTTAAGAATGAAACCAGATCTCCATGACCAGGGGCTAACAGTGCTTCCTGGACTGGGCTGCCCAAGAATTCCTACCCTCCTATGGTGAGACATTCTAAAGCATCTTTCATACTTTTTGACATTTCTCTCATGCTCCTAGTGCCCATTAATATTTTAAAGTTTTTATCATCCTCTTTGTGATTGTCATGTCTCTTCATTTCGTAGACAAACTAATGAACAGAAAATTTAAAATGACTAATTCCAAAGCACATACCGAGTCACTGACATATCAAGAGAGAATTTAATAACCAGACCAAAACAATAAGAACTGGACATGATGAAATGATAAGCGACAATCATAGTAGCAACAGCTGACAAATAAGGCCCCAAGGTCTGCCAAGTTCCTTATGTCGATTATCTCCAAGTTTAGTTTCTGTCTCCCTTCCTAAATGGGGCAGGTGGATATTCATGTCCCTGTGACTTGAATCTTTCTCTCATGAAACATGAGCCCCTTAAGGGCAGGGGCTGTGTTTTTGCCTTTCTTGGTACCCCAGGTGCTTTGCACAGTGCCTAGCAGATAATAAGTACTTCATCAATTCTTGCTGACGACTGTTCATTGACTCTATCCCAGGTGGGACCAGGTGAAAACATTCTTCTTGGTCTCATCCTGAAGCAGATCAGGTCTTGGCTTAAGCTGAAATCCTAATCTGAAAGGATTAATTTTTAGCTTCTTTATAGTTTCCTGTGCACTTATGTGAGGAACACATGGTCAAAAACAGTCAAATGTTTTTGTGATATTCTTGCTATGTATTTCAAAATAGATGAAGGGAATTCTGACTCATTCATTGTGATGATAGTAAGAGCAACCAAACAAGCATTTTAAGGAATTTTCATGAGAAGCTGAAAAAGGTGGTTGTCTAGTTCTAAACTGCAAGCTATGTAGATTAGAAAAATTCAATTAAACCAATTTAATGTAGTCTATCTAATGTATCCTTGGCTGGAACTAGAGAATTTAGCTAATCATAATATTTGACCAGTTCTGCCTTGGCTATTTAAAAGACCCAATGTATCATTCTTCATGCAGTAGCTGGAATTTAAAAAACAAGGTGACTTCACAAAGAAAACTGCAAAGTCACCAAACAACTTAGTCTGCATCTACAAATATCAAAAGGAAGACGAAAACTGAGACAATTATCTAGAGGATTCAGGCATAAAAACACATTCATGTAAACTCAATGTTTCTTAAACTAAGGCCAAAATGTTTGTAGGGATCTGAATTACTTTAAAAATTGCTTCAATTGTCTACTTAATTTTATCTGTGCTGATGTGTACCTAACATCTTTGACAGAGTTCAGATAACCTAGTCTTTTGGGTAATATACTTGAAGCACATTTTTATCTTAACAATTATTGCTACTTAGGAAATATTTAATGAATCATTTATACTTCTGAGCACATACCTACTGTGTTGTGCCATCTATTCACTGCAAAAAGTCTGCTGCAAGTCACAGTTACTACTGCAGGAATGGTAAGGTGTGGAAGAGTGTTGGCTGCCACATGTGTGACTGGAGAATTTGACGGAAATTTCAGCACCATAATAACATCCTGTTGCATCTGATCTTTAAACATGAGTGGACTCTGTGGAAGGAAACACTGTTGAATAGAAAGGAGAGGAAAGCAGAAGGAAACAGAAAGGATAATGCAGTTAGTGAGGAGGTCCAGGAAAAATAAGGTTAAATAGAGTATGGGTACAAACAGGAAAAATGGAACAATTGGAAGTAGCAACATATGACAAAAAGAGGAGAGCTTTGACATAAGGACAAAGCCTGCAGATCCATTCAGAAGGAATCATAAGGGTCCACAGAGTTAATATCATGGGGTACAAAATAAAATAATTAGTTCAAATTCTAATGTAGCAGTCAAACAAATGAAAAGTTTGGCTATAGCTTTCTCCTTTTTGATGTCTAATCAACTAGTAAATTCAGTGATTTAGCTACAAATCAGTTGTCCTGATGAAAAATATGAGTTAATAAATTGTTAGTATAGCAGAGACTCCATCCCCCCATAAAATAAACAAACATTCACTACCTGGTTTATAAAAGCTTTAGAATGGTTGTTTTGATGTCACATGAAAAATTTCTACGCTGATGTTTATAGTTATAAACTATAAGTAAAATATGTTAAGATGAACATTTAATGTTTTAAAACATACCAATCAACCAAGGAACCAAGGAATGTTGAGCGACTGTTATGTGTAAAGAATATGGAAAATACAACATTCAAATACACCACTATTTGGTGCCTACAAAACTCTCATCATACAGTGCTTTGCAATCACTTGGGTTAGCTAATAATTTTGCATTACATGAACTTAGAAAGTTTAAATGTTCTAGCCTAGCTAAACAATTCCACCCTAATTTGGGTTCTAATAATATCCCCCAGGAAATCAATGATTGTAACTGGGCATTTATCCAGGATAAGCATTTTTTAAATCTGAGAAGAGTAACCTGGGAATAAAACTCCTTTGCCAAACTTCTTCAAAAAATGAAGTGTTGGTGATGATTCCCTGAACAATTCACTGAAAATATTTAACACTCTGTATTCTGAGGTCCTTCAGTAATTTCTACATAATATTCAAATACTTCATGAGAAGGAATTAACTGATGTGTATCTGGAAGGAGCTTGTTAAGAGTGAAACCTGGCTCATCTGAGGGAAAATTTGAGCAAACTAAAAACTTTTATCAAGTCTGTGTCAGCAAAGGAAAAATTCATCCAATGAATGGTTTATCATGTAGTCATGCTAATTCTGTCCATCTGACCTGGTGCCCCCTGTCTTTTCATTGAAAAGTACGATGAAAACTGAAACAGAAGGAAAAGCCCCCAAGGTACTTGATTCTGTTATTAAGAGTATGATTAAATATGCATCATTGGTGCACGTGTGGCCTTAATCACCAAATAAATCATTGAATAGAGGAGAGCCTACATCTTATGGTATGTTATGGACTATAGTCTCAAGTTCCTTTTTTTTGAATAAGGCTCTCCTTGCTTTGATGACTACAAATGGCCAGATACTTTGATACTGTGTAAACACGGTTTTATTAGTTCATTGCTAACATGTCACTGAAAACTGTAATTGTGAAATATAATATGAATATAATAATTTCTCAGGAAATTTCAATCTATAAGGGCATTGAAAATAAAGTCTTCACTACATGAATGTATATACCTAATAGACCTTTTTCTCAAAATTATGAAAAAGATCAATATTTGCCTTTGTGAATAAATTTTATTACTTAAGGCTAAAATCAGAAGAATGCCTCTACTGTTTTCTGTGAATAATGGAAAGAAGTTCATATATTTTGACTCTTAATTTTTCACTTTTATCATGTACACATGATCACAGGTCACTTTTTAATGCTTATTTCTTTTCTTTTCTTGAAATGCAGTGAGTATAAGTATGGGTATATATAAGAGGGTAAGAGAGAAAATGGAAGATAAGTCGAAGGTAAATTACTACCGTGAATGCAAAAAAGGTCAGTCCAATAAAGTATATATAAATTCAACTTCTCTCTCTCTCTCTCTCTCTCTCTCTCTCTCTCTCTCTCTCTCTCTCTCTCTCTCTCATCAGGATGTAACTAGAAATACAGGTAAATGAATGAAGTAAAAAGCCTTTTTAAAAGTGTTGTTTAAACAAGTATTTCATATGACCTATAAAAGTTACTCAGGTAAAAAGGAAATAAAAAGTTTCCTACAGGCTGATGTCTCACCAGGTGCATGGCAGAGCTCCGAGGTGGATGTGGCTCAATAAGCAACTGAGATGGCGTCTGTCCAAAGTTCTGTATCTGTGCCTCCATGGCCTGCAGGGAAAGAAGAATGATTGTCATAATCAATATGCATCAAAGAGGTAGGTCAACACACTCTCTGACAATGCAAGCATATCCCAAGTCAGCCATGAAAACAGTCTAGAAGATTCATGTGGTGCCGTTCTCCCAGGGCACAGACTTATCCAAGGGTTAGTATTTTGTCGACAAGCTTTGCTTCTCTTTTCAAGCATGCTACAGTTATCCAGCTAACCATTCTTATTTCCAGTAGCTAAGAGTACACGTGAGAAGGTTAACCTGTGATGACATGCAGCTAAGGACAGGGCAACACATATACCTGGATAAAATCCTTTGTAAGAAGGAAAGTATGAGGATCTCTAATAAAATAAGCCTCTGGAATCTTAACAGGAAGAAATGGAAAAGTAAAGCCAATAAATTACATAAAATAGAATCCAAAAGAATCACATTTCTTATCAACCACGTCTGAGACTACCAAAGCAGGATATCAATGATCTGACTTGGGAAACCGTCATTTTTTTTTAAAGATATCATGATCTTTTAGCTTATTGTTTTATGTCTATTCGAATTCTGATTACAATTTTTGAAAATGCTACTTCACATCTATCATTGTAACTTTTAATCAAATCTCAGAATGAAATCCCCAAAAGAGGGGGGAATAAGGGAAATATGTAAAATACCCTGAGTATCTGGCTATTTCTTAAAAGTCCTCATATACAGAAACAGCAACAATATTTTATTACTTCCAGTGAAAAAAATATTTTTAGACTGTAACTTCAAATAAAAATGTGGATTCTGGGCTTCTATTTATATTCTGCTGTTCTTGTGTAAGGGAGACAATTTTCTAAAGGATTATTAAATGATATTTCTTCTATATTTTACAATTTGAAGAGCTAAATACTTCAATGTATTAGCTAGACTCAGAGAAATATTTTCTTCTTGAAATTTAAGTGTGTAATTTAAGTCAACAAGCAGAAACTTAGTATTTACTATGATCACTATTGTGTTGCCACACTTATTTTCTCCTGAAAATTGTGTGCAATTTGGTTGCTCGTAAAAGTGAAATACGAAAACCACTGGTTAGGGCTTTAAAAAGTCAGGTAAGTTGGTAGAAATCTCTCATAATATAGTGTTGCTACTAACTAATTGTATCAGTTTCTGCAATTCTCATTTATAAAGTGCTAAAATTTAACAATTTGTCTGCCTGGACTACATTTCAAGAAAATGTTTATCAATAAAAATGTGAATTGCTAAATTTATTAGCAATATTAAACATGAATGCATCATTAGCCACCATATTTTAACGGGTGCATAAATGGAACTTCAGTTCTTTTCCTTGTGTAGGCACTGAAGTGAATTATTATATCTCTAAATGCTGTCCAATTTTAATGTACACATTTGTTTGCATGATGCCCACTCATAAGCAAAGTCTAACTCAACTAAATTCTACTTATATAAATATCATTTAACTTTGCACCCTAGTGAGAGATTTATGATAATGAAAGGGGTTGGGGGAAGAGAGTATATCTGTTTATTTGCATTACAAACATTTAAAGATTATTTGGAAAAAGGAAATAGTAATTTTATAGTTAGAAATGTCCTATAAAAGCAAATGTTCATTACCTAGTTTAATGTATTGGTAGTAGCAAAATGCTCTCTAATAATAAATACTGATTGAAGTCTATGTTTATAGCCATTAAGAATATGCAACACCAGGCATATTTCCCATTTTTCTAACTCGATCGGGCTTTAATTTGTTCATGAAAAGGAAGAATTAAATTATCCTAGCATTTGTTCTGGAAGCATGAACTTGAGGACAGGAACTGCATCTTATTTCTTCTCCATCTAACTCTTAGCAGCTCCTCCTGGGCTTGTGGCTTTAAGGGCTTCACCCTCTCTGTGGCCATGATTGCATGATGCCACGGATCCATTTATGCAGTGACCAGGTTCAGTGTGGGGTGCTACCTGACTTCTGGTAAGGTCAGGTTCCTTGGATCATCTTCTTCGGCTCATTATAACTTTCACCCTTGCTCCCCTGGCATAATTACTCATAGGTGAGGTGTAGCTCATGTCTAGGATCTTCCCATAAGGGCAGAGTAGAACTACAGTAGGAATCAAGTATACTTTATTTCCTCTACACAAAAGAAATGTTAACAGCCACAAGACCCCAAAGTGTATATTGACAGAATGACTTAAAACAGGATATAGTAACATGAGCATAACTACTGTTGGGATTTCCTTTGATAATAAATAATTTCATCCTTGTTATCAGATAACATTTACCAAAAACCCTCAGGTAGTCCTTCATTATATGCCCTTTCAAGCAACCTAATTATGTTAAAGGCACATGGTAAAATGAATATTTGAACGTATTAGGCATGTAATATTTTAACTCTTTCAATGGTATTTTTCTCTGAAGCATCATCATTATCACTATCAATAATAGTAACAGCTAGAATTTATAACGTGTCTAAGTGCCAGGCACTGGGGTATCACTTTAAAAATATTATCTCATTTGATCTCACAAGAATCCTGGGAGAAGGGTGCTATTATTATCTCCATTCTCCATTCTGTAGTTGAAGAAACTAAGGCAAACAGAGATTAAGTGACTGTCCAAGGGTTATACAGCTAGTAAGTGTTTGAGACGCTGGATATCAGCTCTCCTGGAAGGCATGAACTCTTTTGTTCCTATCTTTGCATCTCCAGTGTTTGTGTAATACCTGACACAGACTAACAGACTATATATGTTGAATGAATAAGCTGTTCTCTGTATTAAGACCCACACAAGATTAGTTCTGTAGTCAGAAAAGAAAAAGAAAAAAACATACATTTTAAATTGTTTGAAAATGTATTTGAAATTACTGGTTAAAATTTTAGAACATCTTTGTTACATTAATCCAAAAGATTCTAGTATTAAAATGCAACTGTTACATGAAAGATACATATATAGAATAGTGATAACTTGATGTTTTCTCAAGTAACAATTTTACTACTCTAGAAAAATTTATATATTTAACAACTTAAGATGGATGGAAATGACCGCATTCATTCATTCAACAATTCAATCAATACTTATGTATATTCAATTAAACTGTCAATATAAAAGGATATAGCCCAACTCTCTAACATCGACTCTAGCAAACATCTGAAAAAGCAACAGTAAGATCCATGATCAGGAAGACTAAAGAGAGTCTCCACAAATCACTAAGTAAGGAAAAAGACTGAGCTACGCATGCCTGGGAGCACTCAGAACCACAGCAAGAAAAAATATCAGAATGACATCAGGAGATAGAAGCAAGGAGAGAAAAAAAACAGGTAAATGCCCAGCACCTCTGGTGGATCATAAAATCATAAAATGCAGAGATAGAAATTAGGGACTATGGGCAGAGGGCAGGGTCTAATCTCAGCCACCCCATCCACAAGTCCAGGGGCAGCATCCAAACTACTGAGGAGACAAGATTTTGTTCAACAGCATGGGAGCAGATGGAGGTTGGCCTTAGCATAAAGTCCTAATCTAGAAGCAAGTAATGCAAACAAGAAATACTATGGATTAAGAGAAACCCAACTAGTTATTTGTGGGTGCTGAATCTGCCCCTAATGCTGCTCTTCCAGACCACAACTCTCTTTAGTCTTCTTGGTCACTGATTATTCTGTTGCCTTCTCAGATGTTTGCTAAAGTCTATGTTTATATTTTACTACAGTCTGTGTTTAATAACCCTCCAGAAGAACAACTTTACAACAAAATATAAGGAAAGCCCCAGAGAAAAGGATGATTTGGCCAATTATGACTGGAAAAAAAAGTACAATATAAAAATGAAATTAGAACTCTTGAGGAAAAAACTGGAAGAATGAGCATCTCATGTAATAGGGGACTGGTCCCTCAGCCCAATCCTGATGGTTTTGCGCAGTATACATCAGCATGGTTGGCTATGGAAGAGGTCAGGCAGCCTGCTTCAGGAGAGGTATGATTATGTGGAATGGAAGGGCTTTGGAGAGACTTTGGAGTGTGTACACATTTTGTAGTTGTAATAACCACATGGTGAACAGCATCCTCTTTGATTCACTGCAGTTGCATGGCTAGAACTGGGGGACCACCTTCAAAAGGCTTTTGTTGGCCTTGGTTTCTCTCTACTGTTTGAACTTCCCCTCTTGGTTGACTCCTTCTGTAAAGGGAGAGTCCTCTCCCTCCAAAACTGACATGTGGCCCAGTGAATACGGGCCTCAGTTCTGTATCTCCCTAGAGACCAAGGTGGTATAGGAGGATGTGTGACCCAAAGTATATTTCTGTTCTTGCTGTATCTACGAAGTAAATACCTCTCTGCGAAAGATAATTGATGTTAATTGGCTAAATGGAACTCGGGTGCTGGTCAGTCACTGACTTCCAATAGTAAGTGGAACACACTAGGAATAGGGGCTTGAATTGTAGAGAGAAAAAATATTCCAACACCTCAGGAGGATTCCTGGGTGGGTGAGTGAGTGGGTAGAGATGGAGTGGCATGACTCTGGGTCAGTGGGCCAGAATGATACTAGATAAACTTAGAAGGCAGAAAAGAGAAATCAATGATTCTGAGACAAAAAAATATTAGAATATTGTCAAGAGACTGAAAAACTAATAAGGCATTTGCTCTCAAAAGCAACTAACTGATAAAATAAGTGGGAGAAATTTGCATTGTCCTTGAAAGGTGTTGCCGGCTTCACAAGAGCCCAGCTCAAGGGATCACACGCGCTGGGGGGGTCTTGCCAACCTGGAAGGACTTCAAAGCTGACCTTGAAAGACCATCTAGTGTCCAAGGACTAGCTTAGGTGAGCCGAGAAAGACTCATCTTCAGACTGACCGAAGAGTGATGAGCTATTTTTTTGATTGTAACTCATGAAGACCTCTTAGTAAGTCACAGAAGAACTACAATCTATGCTAGAACAAGAGACCTACACTGATAAAATCACAGGCCTGCTGAGTTCTAAAGTGAATGTGAGTATGGCTTCATCTCTATAAACTTTGTTCTTTCTGGTCTCAGGTATGCATCCTTCAACATTAATCTTTCCCCTTTCTAGTCTATTATCTTAAATTGCTTATAGAACAGACAGATTTCCCACTGACAAATGACAAAATCAACATGCTGAAAATAGCTTAAAACTTGTCTCCTGAAGGGGCACTGAGGTGGCTCAGCCTGAAGTTGGGAATCTTCCTGAGTTCAAATCAGGTCTCAGACACTTATTAGTTGGGTGACCCTAGACAACTCACTTTTAACTATTTGCCTCAGTTTTTCATCTGTAAAATGAACTGGAGAAGTAAATGACAAATTACTTCAGTATTTTTGCCAAGAAAATCCCAAATAGGGTCACAAAGAGTTGGACTCTACTGAACAACTACCTCCATTTTCTCCTCCATTAGACTTTAAGTTCCCTAAGGGCAGGGGCTGTCTTTTGCCTCTTTTTGTATCCCCAATGCTTAGCAGAGGGCCTGGCACTGAGAAGGTACTTCATAGATGCTAGATGACTGACAATGCTGCTATAGTGATTTTCCTAAAATATAAAGCTGATTGTATAAACAATAAATTTGACTTGTATCTTATTAGCTGGAAAACAAAGCTTAGAAGGACCATAATAGTTAACTTGAAGTATCTGAAAAGGGTAAAAGAATGATGAGACTTGTTCTGCGTGATCCCAAAGAGCAGAATTAGGAGGCAAGGATGGGAGCTGTAAAACACAAAGACTTAGGATTGACATATGGGCAAACTTTCTGAGAAGAGAGCTGTTTAATTGTGAAATGGACTGGCAAGAGGCAAAGGCATTATCCTTAACAGTGGTTTTTAAGTGTGGCTGGATGACCGCTGTCTTCAGTATTGTAGAGGGGACTCTTACTCAGGTACAGGTTGGACTAAATGGACTAAATATCTTCTAAATAAGATATTTTATGAATGCATAAAATCCTAAAAGACTGCAAGAAGACCTCTCACATGCTGTATAATCCTCTAAAGCAAGGGTTCTTACCCTAGGATCTAGCAACTTTTATACACACACACACACACACACACCTTTTAATATTCTTGGTTTCCATTGTAATTCCATGTATTCCATATTATGTATTTAAAAACATTATTCTAAGGAGTTCATAGGCTTTATCGGACTGCCATAGTAGTCTAAGACATAAAAGATGTTAAGAACTTGTTTTCCAAAGGGAGTTATGGAAGGATGTGGACAAGAAATTAATGTATAATGTATAAAGGAATAACAATCTGTACACTTCATGAAGACATCTAAATAATAACAGCAAACTTTCATTTAAGCATTAAACTATAAAATATTTTCTGAAAAGTTAGATAAAATCCCTTTCTGGACATCTTTTTACATAATTTATGGTAATGTTTTCAGACTGGATGTCCTCATGTTGTTCATTAGGCCCATCTTGCAGGCACACATGGGGTCAGTCCCATCACATAGTACAGAAGATTAGACCTGCTTCATTTCCAGCCTGGGTTAGTTCACCCCTCCTAAGGCATCTGAGTAGTATCCTGTTGGGTTGAGTTTTACATATAAAGAATAAAAATTATTAATATTCTCAATTTTACTCAACAAACACAACTGATATCCCCCAAACATTGGGCTTATTAAGATAAATATGACTCTGAAAGATAAAACTCAAAAATGTTATTTTTATATACTAGTGATACCAGATTTCGCTTTTAAAATTTTTGCCTGTAGTTGGCAAATAACAACACTATCTTCATTACTTTTGATAAGCTGAGGTACAAATATTTTTTTCTACTATGCATTATTTGTGTGTATTTCCATGCATATACCATGAAATGGTAGGCAATGTCCAACAGGATGTCAAGTAGTGTGAATCCACAGAGTTGAGATGTGTTGTAATATGCTGTTTGTTAAAAATTCTATTCAAGGTGTACCAAAAATACATATATAAAAGAACATATTTTAAAATATAAATTAAAATGAGATCATTTTCAGTTTCTTAAGTGTTTTAATATGTTTGAGTATTATTCCTTTTCCAAACTATAACATGTCTAAAAAGGAATTGGTCTCTAAAAGCTGAGGATGTAACCACAGAAAGCAAGGGACCAATAATAAGATGGAATTAACATTTAAAAAATGTGGTCATGCCCAGTGTTACCTTTATGAACCCTAATCAAATCCTTTGAATCAGAAAGGGAGCAATGCTAGTGGCCAATTCCCACATTCCCAGATAGTGTTAAAATGATAGGGATAATGGAACAGTTGGAAAGGAAGACAGTTTGAATGAGTTCAGTGGATGGACCCAGTTCTCAAAAAAATGTATAGACCATGCTTAGGGAAGACCCCAAGAAACTGTGTGGAACTGGAAGAGTGGGAGTACAGGTAGAAGCAGTCACCATGAAGAGTCATTAGCAGGCCTCTGGGAATGAGTCTGTGTGAGCAGAAAGGACATGAGGAGCTTCTGGACAGATGCTGTATCATCCATCAGGAGTACTAGAACAGATTCTTGGTTAATTGCTATTTCCTTTCTTTTCTTGGTATCCTTCATGGAAGACTAAAGTCTTTCCCCCTCGGCATAGGGAGAAGCATATTTCTTCAAGATATATTTATTTTTCTTTGTTAACATTTACTTTGTCTTTATGCATCACTGACAACAGACATTTGCTTACCTGAGTGTACTTATTGGGACTAGAGTGAGGAAGAGATGATTGAGGATGGAGCATTCCAGGAAAGGAGAGGGAGAGATTTAGACCTGAAGTGTTATGTCAGAGTGCTGTCTCTGTCTGGGGCTTGAAGCTTTTTTTTTTTTCCGAAAGAAAAAGGACTATAGATTGTTTTGTTACAACTTCCAAGAGCAAGAGAAAGCAAATTTATACTGGGAAACCCATCTAGGAAATGAATCATTAGTACAGAAGGGACAGGTGAACAGAGTAGGCTGCTCATTACACAACTCCACCAATGGTATGTGTAGGGTCCTAAATTAAAGGAAAATTTCAAATATAAAAACTTTTCTTCTTGGAGAAGTTTTAAAACTTCTTAAAAATTCTCCACTGAAAACAATGTTTTCATCTTCAAAATAAGGAAGAAGAACGAGATGATATCTAACGAGTCTTTCAGACTTAAATCTGATGAGCCAATGAATATGAAAAAAAAACAACCCCCAAATCCAAAGATTTCTTGTAGTGATATTCTTCCCTGAGATAGCACAGTAAGAGCACTGGACTTGGGAGTGAGTTAACCTGAGTTCTCACAATTACAGTTACCTAAGAGCTCCATCAGGACAGCTAGGTGGTGTAGTGGATAGAGCACCAGGCTTGGAATCAGGAAGACCTGAGTTCAAATCTTGACTCAGACACTCATTAGCTATGTGACCCTGGGCAAATCACTTAACCCTGTTTGCCTCAGTTTCTTCATTTGTAAAATGAGCTGGAGAAGGAAATGGCAAACCACTCCAGTATCCTTACCAAGAAAATCCCAAAGAAGAGTCCCAAAGAACTGGATCCCACTGAAAACAACCAAACAACAAAGAGCTCAGACCATGGTTCGTAATGGCCTTCATCTTTGGCTCTGGTTTCCTCATGTGTTTAGCAAGGCAAAAATAACAGGAGCGTATCCGCCTGACTATGTTTTTGAGAGATTCAAGCTGAATAATTCATGCAAAGCTCTTCTACTTCTTGTGTCTTCCTCTCTCCTCTTTTCCCTGTTCACTAAGGCCTCCAGTTCCCTCGACCTACACGTACCTTCCTCATGATCAAAGTACAGACTTGCCAAACAATATTACAGCATTCCTTTTTTCCCATTTCCTGACATAATTACCTATTAGGACTTTTCTGTACCCCCTCATTTACCTCGTCTACGTTAGTCAGGTCATTTTCACTCCCATTCACCATATGAACCAAGCTCACGCTGCCCGTGTCCTTGCCCATGTTGTTCCCTCTGCTTGTCCCCCTCGCTACTGGTTTTATTAGGACCCTTCTTTCAAAGCTCAGTTGAAGATTTGCCTCCTCTACACTAAGCTGTTCCAGAATAATTATACCAAACAACAATTCTACTTTTTAAAATTTCTTTAGCATTTATACTTGATTCTCTACAATCTAACATTTGATCATCAACATAAGGAGTTATCTTCAAAATTAGCAGTTATCTTCAAAAAAATAAAAAATATCTATATACTGCCTGTGTGACTCTTGCCATGTTATTTAAGCCTCTGAATGCTCTAGGATTATAAGTTGCAGAGAAGGTGCCAAGGAGTTTGCTCATTCATGTATTCCCCGTATCAATGAAATATTACACCCTTCGGTTTTTTTCTTCTTATATAAAAAACCAAATGTCCCAGCTTGACCCTACACCTAGATAGGTCTTGCTTCCGAAGAAAAAAATTTAGAGAAAAATTAGGTCTTATTCTACAGCATCTTTTAAAAAGCAGCCATATGATACCTAACACTGTGTTTATTTCTCCCCCCTGTGTCTGGTGGGGCACTATTAACATGTCCTTCTCATGCAGGCAGGACAGGAAAGCTGTCTTCTGCCAAACTCCCAAATGACAGCCTTCCTTTGGAACTGAACCCAGAGATAATCTCCCATGACAGCTTTACAACTAGATGCTCATCTCCTACTTCCCCATGAGCTTCTCCAAAACCTTACTTTTCAGATAAGTTACCAAGCACCGAATACTCAGCAAGAGAAGACTGGGTAAAATTCAAAGCTTAATATAATATTAATTCTGACCACCAACTGGCTAGTTTAATTCCTTCTTTCTTATACTTGAGTCACAAGAGTATTTGAATTTGGTTTCAACATGCTACTCACCTCTTCATAGGGAGATGAATGACTTAGTGCAGAATGAGATGTACTTGTTTTTGGACATGATCAGTGAGGAAATACTTTGACTGCATATGTTTATAATATGGTTTTGTTTTTCTTTCTTTTTCATTTGCGGGGGAGAAGGCAGATTACTAACAAACAAAATTAATAAAAAATAAATGTGGCTGAGAAAAACTGCACATATGGTTTAAAAAGTGACACAGGTTACTTCTCTCAATGCAGTACAATATATTGTATTGACAAAACATGAAAATAATTGATCAACAAAAAAACTAGTAAAGGAAGAAATCATATTGGTTTCTTACTGGCATGCAAAGAAAATATTTCATTTTTCAATTAAGTTTTTGAGTAATATGTTGGTAAATAAAACTCTGTAAGACAAAACAAAAAACATCTGAGTGTCTTTATTATAATATTTGGCAAGAGAAAACAGTATTTTTCCTTTCTTATATGGATTCCTTCAACCTCTCCAGGCAAAAAAAGGTCATACAGTTTACACTATAGTTTGCTATACCTTTAAGACAACACTCAACAGAAAGAAAAACACAGAAGCAAAACACTGCTAGATTATGAAAAATTTGAAATAATAATAGGAAGAGTACTTCATAGTAGAAAGTATTTTTAAGTGATAACACTTTGGCTTCTGGTTTATTGTTATAATAAGGCAAGAATCATATATGGCATTATTTTTCAATGGTAGAAAAATAAAAGCAGAGTGAATCAGGCAAATGATATCCATATTTTATTATTTCTTACTTTGTAAACATAAAACTATATAAAAAATTAAAAATGTGATCTTATTATATTCTATTATATCTAGAGACTCTATAGAAGAAATAGCAAGAAAGAATGAGAATCTTTTCTTTTTCTTTATAATAATACACAGGGAGGTTAAAGTCTATGTATTAGAAAAGAATAATTTTTAAAAATAAACTATTATTTTGCCTCATTTTTTAGGATACTGTATGATTGAATACAGGAATTAGAAAAACCTGGAGAGGAAGCATGGTGTGGGAATATAGACCTGGCCTTGAAGTTAGGAAGATACTGATTCAAGTTCTGCCTTGGACAGACAAATACTGCCTGTGTGATTTGGCCCTGTCACCTAAGCCTCTTAGTGCTCTTATCAATGAAATCATATCATTCGGTTTTGTTTTGGGTCTGTATCATTCCAGTGCTGTTGCAGTTCTTTACTAGTTTATTACTATAGCTCTAATTAAACTTGAGGAGATCTTTTTTTATGCTCAGAATATTTTTATCTCCTCACCGTTAAATTATAATGACTTAATATAATCGACTTTTTGGGCAAAATGACTCTTCTCTTTGGAAGTGGAGGCACTATGTACTGCATTCACTCTTCAAGAATAATTTCCTCTCACCTCCCCCCACTTTTTTATAGCACTTAAAAATAAATGCCAAGAAGATGAAATGCATTTTTATGTCAGTGACTGTACTTAGAGTTGTTTAATCTGAAAAATATGACTGGGGGTAAGGGTGGAAGGAGGAGGATACACCAATTCATTGTTCTATGTGAAGACTGTTTATAAGTTGCTGTCTGTCTCTGAAGGTTGAATGTATTGTTTAGTCCAAGTCTTCATGACCCCATTTAGTGTTTTCCTGGTGAAAATAGGGAAGTGGTTTGCCATTTTGTTCCGTTTACAGATGAGGAAACTGAGGCAAAGAGGGTTAAGTGATCTGTCCAAGTGTCATATAGCTAGTAAGTGTTTGAGGTCAGATTTTTATTCTGGAAGATGAATTTTTCCAACTTCAGGTCCGGCACTACAGAATTTCTAGCTTGTTTGGGTGATAAAACAGAATATATCAGAGCCAGTGAGAGAAGGGCATTATGTCTCTTATCTGTTCATATTTGTCTTCAAGAAAAGATCTGAAATATAAATGTGGTGACTCACACTGAGACCTGAAAGCAGAAGCTCTGAATTTACACCCAGTAGGCCAGGAAGGGTGAGGAGCACATGGGCAGACTAGCTCTGTTCATTGTTTACATAATACCTTGTTTTTTAAAGTGCCAGCTAGGTGTCCAGCACTGTTTTAGGTGCTGGAGAGATACAAGGTTTGAACAACATACTGTCCCTGCCCTTGTGCAGCTTATTATCATAAATGCACATATGAAAAGCAGTCTTCTTTCACAAATTCTTGCTGGTGTACAAATTCAGGTTCAAGTAGCCCCTATCCTTATTGCCTCAGGGTTTGTATAGCTGAGCCTGTTATATATATGAATTATGTACAACAAAGGAGAAAAAGGTAACCTTTATTTCTTATATACAAATTGAAAAAAAAAGGAGTTAATGTGGAAGATCAATTCACTTAAAGGAAGAAATCCCCATAAAAATAGCTAAGCTTAACTTACATAAACATATGTGTTATGGTTTAGAGACAAAGAATCACTTCTTAGGCAGGTGGTATATTATTCCAAACACAAATTATGTACTTATATTTAATTGAATTTCCATTTTAAGGAAATAATTAGGCTTGGTTATAGGCAGCAGGACATGCTTTAAAATGTTCTTCTCTATTCTTGACATAAATGGAAAACCATAATTTAGATATACTGTACAGACTTCAAATGGCTTTAAGCAGGCACATTATCAATATGTTTAAAACCTTTAAAAAACAAGCTTTGAAATCTCTACTGAAATGGTTTGGTACTTAGACTGAGTAATATCTACTTCAACAAAGTACGGCAACACAGTGTGTTCTGAATAATGGTTAATTATGCTGAGGTAACAACTGTGTAATATAACTGAAATCTATGTTAACAGAAGAAAAGGAAATCCCTTCCAGCTATTTCTGTTACAATCAGCAGGCCATAATTTTCACCCCCCCCTTCCCTTGAGTAAAATATGACTTTAAATGCATGTTAAAGTGTTTGCTGTTAATTTCTGAAAATCAATAATTAGCACTTCTCAACACCACACAATAAAAATAGCATGAGGATAAAGAAAAGTACATCTCATATAAATGACATACATTATTCTTGGAATATCTGCATTATTTATGCTTTTCTACTGAAAGGCAGACAACTGATGGGTTAGAATTAGCCAAGAACTGTCCTAATTACTAGGGAAAAGATAACTAAACTAAATCAACTATAGATGTTATTCACTAATCAAAATAAATTTGATGTCATTATTGGTACTAATTCTGTTCTTAAATTGAAGGATGACATCTTGATCTCACAAGTGTTATTGCAACTAATAAGAAATACATAGAATTACAAGATGTCTAAGGTCTTTTCCAGTCCAATTTCAAGGGTTATGTTCTTTTTTCAAAAAGTAGTTTTTATGAAATTCAAGAGAATCTCAATTTGATCTTTCTGATTTTTTTCATTTTCATCATGATTTTTGCTTCTGAATTTGTTAGGGCTTTTATTTCAGGAAAATTCCCAATTATTACAGAAACAAACTCAGGATTTCTGGAACTCTTTATCAACTACTTTGTCAGTAGATATAATCTCCTCATGAAATTACTTCCCAAGAAGTATATCTCCCATCCCATATATGGAGACAATTAGGCCCCACTCAATTTGTAAACAGGCAGTCTTTTAGGTATGATTTACTCAAGCAGATCTAGAAAAGTGGTTTTGAAATCCCTTGTCAGATCAAAGAAATCAGAAAAGGGGCAAAACCCCCCCCCCACCACCACCAAGCAAGAAAAAAATGTAAGACAGCTAGGGTAAATCATTCACACCAAGAATAAACAAATGCTTATAGAGGCTACCATCAGAAGTCACCACAAAAATTATTAGCAAATAATTAAATGTATTAATTTTTTCTTCATAAATTTTATGGGTTCAACTACCAGGGAAGGCCAGGATTCCAGATCCTGTCCAAAAGACTTATCTGTCTTGTTTCTTGACAGCCATATCATGTCAGTTCTCTGTAGTAGCAAAGAATATTTCAGTAAGAAAATAAAGTGAAAACTGATGTGATCTATTCTGTGTCCTGTGGGCATATTTTCACTATAACAGATCCAAAGGGATGCTTTGTTATTCTTGTCAGATCAAAGAAAGAGATAAAAGAAGAAAATATAATCTGGAAAAGCAAAACCCAGAAAATCAGTAACAGAAAAGTAGAATAAAAGACTACATTTCAATGACTTTATGTAACTCAAATATGATCAATCTTGATTTCTGAGTTTAAAAACAGTCCTCAATCAGAAATTTTTCATCAACCATATAATTTAGGGCTGCTAGCAAAACTATGCTGCTGGATTAACTTTTAGGAACAAGAACTCATTGTCAAACAGTAGTCCTTTTAATAATTTTTCATTATGGCCACGTAGACTGTAGGTTTGCTTAAGTGTTCTGATAAAATGACTGTTCAGAAGAAACCTCCAACCCAGGCATAACGGGAGTTTTGACAAAATGTGCAAGTATGCAATAAAAATGACTTTGTGAAGCTGATTTTATAGAGTGGTACAAAAGATCTTGAAAAAAAATTTGTTTTTAAAAGTCAATCAAATGAATGCTTTAGCTACATGACTGAACAGCCAGTGTGGTTATTTTAAATGGATTAATATCTTTGGTTGTCTTGAAAATAAAGATACTTTTGTATTCATTTAAAGAGCATTTCAGTTATGCTTTTAGACAAAACATTACCTAGTCTGTGAGGTAATATGAATCCTGGTACAGTTATTTCTATGATCACCAATGCAATCAATCATTTAAAAATAAATTTTTCCTACTATTAAAATGAAAGTACAGTAAAAGCTAGCTTATATACCTTCTTGTAATCTCCATAATCAACACTTTTATGCTCTACCATTCAGGGAGAAGCAATGCAAAAAATGATGAAGCACTGAAAGAAAATCCCGAAGTGTCTTATGATTTATCAAATAACTATTATATATTATATTCACCATAATATAATTATTTGGTATAGTCTGGCAACAAACTGACAGTCTCTCATAGGAGCACCAATCTGGCTATCTTTAGCAAAGTTTATCATATTAGCTGAAGGATGCTTACTTTTTAAACTACATCATCTCTCAAAAGGCAGAAGAGGGACAATTTCCAGGGATTTCTCATGCTGATGCCATCCCAGTTCCTTAAAGTATTAAAACCCAAATGTGTAAAAGTACTCTATTCTAATTTTTTAAAGAAAGTGTAATAGGAAAAAAAAATACTAGCCTAGGGGTAAGGAAGCCTTGGTTCCTGTTCCAGCCTTGCACTAATTAGGTGTACAGGGTACATCTTAACATGTGAAACAAAGAATGGGGTGTAATGAATAAGATGGATAAGATCGAATGTAATTTTCTCAATGATTTTTTAAGCATTAGCATTCTAAACTCTACTTAAACCAGTTGAGCTCATCCATGAAAAAAGCGTCTAGATTATGATGTAAATCAAGAGCTAAGACAATCTGAAATATCATCAAATATCCACTATATTTGGTGTTTACATATTGAGGCGAGAGATACTGGCTTTGTACCAAGACTGTTCTGTCATGTTTCTCCACAGGAGAAGGCTGTCATGATAAAGTTCATTATCTATTACTGCTTTACAAGTACAAGATGAGTTAAGCTGTCATAATTTTCTCAGTCAGAGATCCTATGCTGTCAAAGTGTCAATTTTTAATCTGACACAGGAAAGAAAATTATCTGTTCTTCTGACCTCTAATTTCTTGACATTTTAATGCTATAATTGCTGTGGTTAGTGCTGTTACCATGATTTCACCTGTCAAAGAAGAATGAATCAATAACCTTAGGCTGCTCTTGAAGTTTTACCATTTATTTCAAAGCTCAAAACTGTGTGTATGTTTTAACAAAAGAGACCAATTGCATAGGTACAATGCACACGAATTAGAAATATAATCATTTTAGACTTAACCCCCAAACTATTGTCTCCTTTAAGGTAAATACAGTTCAAAATTATAAAACCATAAGATCTACTGGAAATAAGGTAGATTATTTGCTAAAACATTACAGTGACTGTGGTAACCTTAAAATAGAAATTTAGGCTAATTTAAAAAGATACTATGAACAATTAAAATGAGGGGAAAAATAATTTATTCTTTTAAAAGGAAATTAGCAAATTCAGATAAGTATCTTAAAAGTTCTAACTTTGTTTTGGCATTCTGAGAGATCAGTTACCTCTTCTACCTTCTGGTATACCAATGCATACTTCAAGAAACAGTAGCCTCCTGAAAAAGTTAATGTACTCTCCAGAGTTTCTATTACTCCTGGGAATAATTCATATACTAGGAGGATCTAATCAGACACCAAATTAAAAATGCACTTTGTTCTACTGCATTTGTTCTTGATATGTTACTTAAGAAAAAAGCCTCTACGTGATTTTTTTTTGGGGGGGGGAAACACATGTTATTTATTATTTCAACTTTATAGTAGAAACTATAGATGGAGAGAAATTTGAATTGCCGAAGTTCACAAAGAAAACTAGCAGAAACAGGATTATGTTATATCTCTCTGCTCAAACAATGCAACCTTGATAGCTTCAAAATTACTTTGTGGAAATAAGGTACTTGAGAGCTGCATGAAGACAGCAGGGACTATTTACTAAGAGCTACAGTGGTTCTCCAGTGGTCTTAGATCATATTTCTTTTGAAGAAATTTGATTTGACACTGTAATTTAGGGTCAAGGTGAACATCTCTGGGAGAATATCCCAGGACCTATATTACTTGGGGGAAAAAAAGGACGAGCATATTCTAAGTATGCCTTCCAGATACCTGATACTCTTGAACTATGATAAAGGGAATTCTCTTAACAATGGGATAGTACTACTGCAAGTGATTTAGAGAGTTTTACTTAATATCTCCTAGGGTTTCCTAGGACACCTATAACCCCATTCTGAATAATCTGATGTTCATGTGCAGGAACATCTCAGAATATATGGTTAGATGAAGCATGGGCTGCTATGTTTACCATAGTCAATATACAGAGCCAGTCATCCTGTTAAGTCATCTGGAACAGTCACCAAACAAAAGTAGAATGTCTTGGCTGACTATATGATAAGCAAGCGTTTTCCCTGGAAACTTCCACTCATGACAACAGTCTAATGATAGAAAAGGTCTAATTTTATTAATTCTTTATTAGGTATCATATATCTCAGACTATAGGTACACAGATTTTGATCTGGACAAGATTTCTGAGTTCAACTACTCCAACTTCATTTTATGCTTAAGGAAATAATCCCAGGGAGGCTATGGTACTGACCCAAGGTGAGTGGTGGTGGGGCTATTAGGACATTACTATCCATCCCTGTACAAATCAATTTATTCTTTGCCACAATAATGATCTGCAAGTTTTGTAGATCCCATAGACATCACAATATAGAACATGGTATCATGGGGAATAATGCACTGTCTACAAATCTCCATATAAAGTGATTTGTCTCTGATGTGAATTTGCCCAGTGATGGAAAGTGAGTGAGGCAGGAGAAGGAGTGGGGCCCATGCAGGGATGGTGCTGGCACACAGTTCAAGGGCACAGAGAAAGGAAAGCAGGAGGATGAACGTGTAAGGGTGTGGCCAGTACATGGACACAGACAGGAGAGAACTGGCTATACAGGGCAGGGGACAGGCATATAGTACCCACGTACTGATGGGGAAGGCTGGAAGACAGTCATTCAGGGTCAGACTTGGAGGTGGGCTGGTGGTCTTCTCAAGATCTCTTTTCTTGGCTCCAGAGATCTCAAGCCACACCCCTGATAGGCAGCAGCCATGAGTCTGTCCTTTGGCTTTAACTTGGAGGGTTTTGAATTCACTTTTTTGTTTGTTTTATTTTTGTTAGGGAGTAAGAGGCTTGGGGGCAGGGAAGACAGAGGGACTGCAAGCCCAGTACTGTATAGGAAAGTTAACATAGATTCTTTTTCTTGAAATGCAGATTTCTTTCTAATTCTTTAGGTAAAATTGAATTTTTGGAATATGAATTTATATAAAGTGAGAACTGCCTTTATTAGCAATGTGATGATCCTGGACAAGGCTCTTAATCTCTCAGTAACTCAATAATATCTTATACTATAAATTCCAGAATACTTGCTGATTTTCATTGATGAAGGGAATTTGTTCACTGGGAGCTCCCTACACACCTAGGAAATCATCAAATATTGTATTACTATACTACTCAGAGAAAGTCTGTTTTCTTTCTATATTACCTATAATTCTCTTTATCTTGGGTGATTATGGGGGGGAGACTAGATCATAAATAAAAGTATACTTACTTTAAATCAAAGTATTCTTTGATCTTAGTGTTAAGAATAGAAACCTAACATTTTCTATCTTTTTTGTTTGTTGGAAACCAATTAAATATCATACATAAGACCACCGATAGAATGAACATTCAAGTTTGGAACACGCACAACATATACTATTCAGTGTATAAATTATAAGCTAGGCTTTTGTCTCTGAAAACCTGGTTATAGGTCTGTGTACAACTGGGACACTGTCAGGTAGGCTGGTAAACAAAGCAATTTCCTAATTTTTAGTTGTTCAGTATTTGGCTCCTCGCTTTTGCTTCAGGAAATAAATCTATTTCTTTATGAATGTAATTTTGTACAATATTGCCCCTAATTACATACTTACAATGTGCTCTCTGAATATTTAGCTTAAGGGTCTAATACTTATAAGGTTTCCCCTACTTTTCTCTGTTGTCAGCTGTTCAAAATAAATTGATTTTTAAAAGGAAAAAATACAAGAAATAACTTACATAGATGTAAATGTTCCTTTAGTAGTGATTAATTTCCAAAACTGACAATTTTTCTAGCCTTGAGATTAAGAAAACACTCCACAGTCTTGCAGTATAGCAGCGCTTTGCATACAGCAGATGGCGACTGGCTCAGGGACTGGGAAACAGGGAGCCCAACGCTGCTGCAGCAGCACTTAGCTAGCAGCTGTTGCATCTTCACACTTTTCACCCATTAAAAAAACCCCTTTATGTACTGTTGTAGCAATTTCAATAATGTTTTACATTAATAATTTCCCTAAAAACACATATGCATATGACATAAATGTATAAAATTCCATTTTTAAAAACTGTTAACATTTTGTAATCAGAATATATTGAAAAAAAACTTGTCAATGAATTTTACCATTTTATTGAAACATTTTTGCTTATTACCTTTCTAGAATGCTATAATTTTACTTTTATATCTTAAAATGGTACCACCATATTTTCATGTGAAATATTTATGTTTAAATGTGCATATGTTTTAGGAATTAGTAACATATATATATGTATATATATAATAAATGCTTAATTAATCTTCCAGAATGGAAAGCAAAAGAAAGTGAATACAATATATTGATATGTACCATCTGATGTATGTCAGAAATTCTGAGAGAACAACAACATGCTGACCTCATTGCTTGTTTCCATCATCTAACAGTCTTTTTTTCACATTTGTCAAGAAACTGAAATTCAGTGTTTTGTATAAAGCCATGCTATTGGGAAATTTAATCTAAAAAAGAGGGTAAATCAAATTCATGTTTTAGACAGAAAAATTTAGAATAATATAGTATTTAACACCTACCTCCCTGAGCACTGGATCAGTGATACTATCGAGGTTCACAGAGCCTTCATATGTCAGATAGTGGAAAACATTCAGAGCACGGACTGCTTCTGGTCCTCGCTGTTTGTAGCCAAATATAAGGTCAATCCACTGATGGAGTTGGCAGGAGACAAACTCACTTTCTAGGGCCTGAAATGAGGGAAACAAAGAAATGAGAAACTTTCTGATGAGTTTTCTCTTATGTGTAACTTAAGAACATTCTAAATATAAATCACTAGAACATGTTCTTTGTAGTTAATATATTTCTGATCAGAACTTCTGATAGCTAAAGAAAACAAGTATTTTATAGTAATCATCCATCTATGTGAAGATTTTTTCTTATTTCTAAAGACTATCTAGTTTCATTTATTCATATGATGATTCAAGTAAATGCTACTCTGAGAAAACATTTTACTCTTTTGGTAAGGTCCAATATAATTCAAGATACTTTAAAACAAAGGTGTTTTATGAGAGCCCGTTTTCGTTTAGGAGAAAGATAATTTGAAATTCCAATTTTAATGCTATTTTTTGTAACTTACATTTGCTTGTTTTTTCAGTATTAGTAATAGTTTCAATCAAAATTACATTTTACAACTTCAGGAGGCTTTTTTTCCTATTCATTTCTAAAGAATACAAACAACCTTCAGTGTTACTTATGTTCTCCAGTTATAAGAATGAATGTACCATTATTTTGCTGTAAGAAATTAAGGAAATGGTTTCAGAGAAACCTGGGAAGACTTGGGGGAACTGTTGCAGAGTGAAGTGAACAAAACCAGGAGAACAATTCATACAAAGAAAACAATGTGGTAAAAACCAATACAAAGTAAGACTCCAGTAGCTCCCTACTGCCTCCAGCATCAAATACAGAATCGTCTAGTATTCCAAGCCTTCGTAGCCTACCTTTCCAGGCATTTTACACCTTGCTCTCCAGGTATTTTCTATGGCTATCCTCCATGCTTAGAATGCTCTCCCTCCTAATTTCTACCTGCTGACTTCCTAGGCTTCCTTTAAGGTTCAACTCAAACCTCATCTTTTACAGGAAGTGTTTCTCAACTCCTCTTAATTCTAGTGACTTTATCCTCTAATACAGTTTGTCTGTTAGTCTGTGAGCTTTCCGAGGGCAGAGACAATACTTTACCTTTTTGTACCCCCAGTGCTTAGTATAGTGCCTGGAATGTAGTAGGTGCTTGTGTTTATTACTAAAGAAATTAGGAACTCTTCTCAGTGTCCTGACCAACTATAATTGCGCAAGTCTAATGATGAAACATGCTACCCACCTCCTAACATAGAAATGGACTGAGAGCACAGAATGAGACATGTATCCATGTATGTACACACATGGACATGACCAGTGTGGAAATTTCTTCCGCTTTTTTGTAACAAAGATTTTGTTTTTCTTTTGTTCTTGATGGAGTGGGTGTGGGTGGGATGGGGCTGGAGAGGAGATAAGGAGGAATTTTTCCTGACTGAAAAAATAAAATATGCTTTAAAAATGCTATTATGCTTTAAAAATGCTATTATACTTTCCCTGTTTATCTCTTTTTAATCCTATTTATTTTTACTGTTGCCTTTTCTGCTATACCTGCTTTTTTAAGGTCACCTAAAGCGTAATAAAATTCTGTTCTAGTCTCTTACTTTAATTCTGTCTTGTTTAAGCAGCTGGCCTAGAATTAGTTTAAACTGCTGGAGTCAATGAATACTTCTTTTCTCAAATATTTATTTACTTATTCCTTCTTACTGCCTCCACCTATTTATTGGCCTAGTCTGCCCACAGGAATAGGACAGAAATATTAGCACTCTCCACTGGTCCTTCACTGGAGCTGCTTAATACCCCAAGAGAATACCACACTAAGGCCAGCCCCTAGTGGTGTTGTTATTAACTTTCCTGAACTCATCTGGTAGAGATTAACAAACTCCCATCTGGGTCACATGCTTTCCATTCTAGTGATCCAGAACCTCCAGCTATCTTTATATAAAGCCTTTTCTCCATTCCTCATTTATCCCCTCCTTTATTTCCATTCCCCTCATTTCAGTCCTCTAAATGTCAAACTCTATCTATCCCTTCCACAGTGCTCTCTAGAGAGCCTACTCCATTTCCCACTCCTTTTATCTTGTATTGCTTGGGGAGACCTGGCTCCCTCTTGATAACACAGCTCCCTGGACATGCTCTCCAGTACCGGCTGAACTTCCACTCATTCCTCTTCAGTTCACTGGTTGAAGTAGGGGAATTGGAATTCCTTGCTTCCCATTGCCACTTCCAGGTACTCTCACTGTCACCATCACCTTCCCATCTTTGAGGTTCACTCAATCCATCAGTATCAATCAAACTTTTTGTAGTTATTGTCTACTGATCTCCAGAACACTTCCTTTATTTCCTCAAAGAGTTCAGTGACTGACTTTCAATCTCTCTTTCCTCCCCCAACCTTTGTTCTCATACTAGAGGACTTTGATATATGTATTTACATTCCTTCAAATACCTTATTCTTACTAGTTACTTAACTTATTCATTTCCCATGAAATGGTCTTCTACCCACCTCAGCCACACAAACAGACAGTCATAGCCTTGATTTGCTGTCACCCACAAACGTTCCTCTTTTATGTTCAAGAACTCTGAAATTCTCTTATCTGATCATATTGTTGTTCTTCTTCCTCTGTTTTGCAATCTTCAACCATAAAGGCACCATTAATCCTTCAGCCCCTTAGTCCTCTCCTAGTTTATCACCCCTGCCCCAGTTATACGCATCTTAACACTTTGGTGAACCACTTCAATTCTACACTATCCTCTTCTCTTGATCCCTTACTTTATCATTGAGCTTGCCCTGACAAGCCCCTGAGTTGGTTCACTGCCACCATCTTCTGCCTTTGCTCCATTCAGGATGTGCTGTGACTGAACCTATACAAAAATCACAAAGCTATGCTGATTGGATCCACTACAAATTTATGTTATGTAACGTCAACTGAGCCCTCACTGCGGTAAGATAATCCCTTTTATAACTGTAATTAATTCATCATCCCACTTACCACAGTGGCTCTGCCAAACCTTTTCATCCCTCCTCTAATTTCCTATGTCTTCCCCTCCTTCTCTACTCTCAGTTGAGAAACATATCTTATATTTACTTGAAAAAATTAAGGCTTTTTGCTGAGAGCTCATACTTCCGTCCTCTTCCTCATCTCAATGCACCCAGATACCTTCTGCCTTTCTCTTGTTTCACCCCTGTTTCACATGACGATGTGGCCTATCTTTCTGCCAAGGCAAATCCTTCTACAGGAACAAATGGTCCCATTCCATCCTATAGTTTCTAACAAATTGTCATTTTTCTCACTTATTCCCATCCTAATTTTCCCCATCTACTGGCTGTTTCCCTGCAAACAAGTCCATGTCTTTCCCACCTTCAAAAAATCTTCATTGGATTATTCATCCTTGTTAGCTATTGTCTCATGTCTCTTCTCCCTTTTGAGGCTAAACTCTCTCAGAAGGCTGCCTGTGATAGCTACTCCCACACTTCCTTTCCTCTCACTCTCTTCATAACTCTATACACTTTTTCTTCATAATTCATCTGAAACTCTTAAGTAATCTCTTAATTGCAAATCTAATGGCCTTCTTTCAATCATTGTCTTTCTTGCCTTTTACACTCTTGATTACTCTCTTTCCTCCATGTTTTCACATTATTCTCTCCTGGTTCTTCATCCAACTGCTGCTCAGTATCCTTTGCTGGATCTTTATCCAGGTCACGCCTGCTAACTATGGGTAGCCCACAGGATTTTATCTGGATCTTTCTCTTTATGTTTATATTTCACCTGAGGATCTCATCAGTTTTCATGGATTCAATTATCTTTAAGCTGATTCTCATATCTAATACAGCCCTAACCTCTCTCTTGATTTTATCCCTCATATCCAACTAGTGGACATCCTGTCCATGCCTAGTGGACATCTTGAATTGGATATGTTACAGACATGTGAAACTCAACATATTCAAAATGAACTCTGTCTCCCCAAAACTGCCCCTCTTCTAAACTTCCCTATTATTTTCAAGGGCACCAGTATCCTCCCTGTCAGCCTGGCTCGTAACTTAGATGTCACTCTTCATTTTAGACTCTCCCTCACCCCGTGCCTCCACCCAGTGCAATCTGTTGCCAAGGCTTGTAGATTTACCTTTATAATGTCTCTCACATATGCTTCTTACGCTGCTGGCCCTTATTTCAGGTCCTGACGCCTCACTTCTGGACTACTGCAATAATCTACTGGTTGGTTTCCCTGTCAAAGTGGTCTTCCCCAAATCTCACGTCTTACTATGCCCTCCCCATCCCTAGCTCAGTAAGCTCCAGTGGCTCCCTATTACTTTCAGAATCACACATCCAATCCTCTGCTTGCCATTCAAAGTCCTTCTTAACTCGGCCCCCTCTCTCTTCAGTTTTTATACCCCTTTCCCCACATACTCTGTAATTATTATTACAACAGTCGTCCCCCATGTCTGCAATGCTTGCCCCTCTCATCTTTGCCTCTTGGCTTCCCTGGCTTCTTCCAATTCCCAGCTAAATTCCACTTTCCACAGGAAGTCTTTCTGAATCCCCCTTACTTCTAGTGCCTTTCTTCTGGCGATTATTTTCAGCTGTTTACATGTCTCTTCTACTAAACTGTGAGCTTCTTGACCTAAGCTTCTTATGCTGGGGGCCAGGGACCTGGATCCTGGCTTTGTTTGTGGGGGCCTCAGGTGCTGACAACTGGAGACTTATAAAGGTCTGGCAGCTCACCTGATGCTGAGCTGGGGTCAGCAACACTGAAATTCTTGGGGTAGAGGTGCACCTGGCCCCTGGAAGATGGCTGCTCTGAAGCACCCCAAGGTTTGGCTGCTGGAAGATGGCCTGCCTGCCTAGAGTTGTGCTAAAGAACCAGGAGGTTTGGCTGCTGGAGTCTACCAGTTCCCCTGCCTATGCCAAGACACGTGGGGAAGGGGTGGTCCCAGTGTTGGAGCTTGCCTGCTCTACCACTCTAGGGCTCTGGACCTCCCGCTGGTTTGCCAATGGGGTTTGCCACTGGCTTTCTGGGACACCTCCTATCCTGTACTGCTTCCCTTCCACCAGAGTGACAGGGACCTTTTCTGTTAATCCCCCAAGCTTCCCAGGTTAAAAGACTGCTGCGCCCCATCTGTCTGCTAGCTCAACTGTCCCAGGCTTTTTCCTGGGGTGATATATTCTGTGTTTTTAGAGGTCAATAAGGGAGAGTGAGAGCGACTTGCTTCTTACTCTGCCATCTTGGCTCCCAGAAGTCCCTTGATATCCCCTTTTATATCTAGGTCATATAATCTCATAGTGCCTTTTGTGGTGTAAGATGCTTACTTATCCTTAACTGCCAGTTTTCTCAGTAGTTTTTGGTTCAGGAGTGAGTTATCATATGTTATGATATTGTTTTGCTTCTGAGTTTTATATAGCTAATATTTTTCACTGATTTTTTTTTCTTATTGGTAACAAATTGTTTTGCTGTTTTGTACTTTGCAGAATAGTTTGACATCAGGCACCGCAAGGACTCCTCTGTTCTCATTTTTTTAAAAAAAATTATTCCTCAAGATTCTTGATCTTTTCTACTTCCAGATGAGTTCCATTATGATTTTTCTAATTCTATATTTCTAATTCTATAAAACAACTATTTAGTCCTTTAACTGGTATGGCACTGAATTTCTGAGTTAATTTAGGTATTTGTAATTTTTACTGTATTAGCACTGCACAACCATGAGTAATTAATATCTTTCTAATTATTTTAAGCGTTTCTGTGTAACAAGGTTTCAAGGCTGGAGCATTTGCATAAGACTCATAATTGGTAGAGAGAATGATGCTATGTGTCTATGTGAGAGGCAGAGTTTGTTAGAGAGAGAAGAAGAGACAAGTCTTCTTCATTCTTGCTTTGAGATGGTGCACAGCAGATTGCAGACTCTTTGGGCCTGACTCTAGGGAGCAAGAGAAAAGGTTTTGGAAGGCAAGCATTTAGGGGAAATCTGATTCCTCAGTTTGTCTTTGATTTCTAGCTTGCCTCTCTAGAGACTAGAAAATTTCTCCTTGGGTGATTTCAATGCCTTTCTTGTTACTGAGATATCTTATTCCCATCTAAAGAACTCATTCAATTTCTGTATTTTCTGATATAATCTAATCTGTATTTGTTTCTAATTCTGATTTGTTTGCTATCTGCTTAGATAAATGAGTTTGTTTACTATTCATTATTTTCAATTGCCTTTCATTAATCAATATTTGGAAAGGAGGATATACACTTAAGTTTAAAGTAACTCTTCCCCCTTTAAGGAATGGTGACTAAGAAAGTAGCTTGAATTAAAAAAAAAATTCCTGTAGACTAGAAATATTCAGGGGGGGAGATAGATATAATTCTAGTCTGTTACCTTGCCAGAAGAGAACAGAAACAGTTTGGCCAGTTTCATATCCCCTTAGGCAAGAATCAATCTGCCTTGGAAAGGGACTGGCAAGACTTCAGAAATATCTGTTCATGCTTTTCCATGAACCACATTTAGACAACCCACGTGGACTTACAAATAACCTACATGGGTACCATACCATAACCTACATCTGTAAAGAGTGTTTTTACTAAAATGCTTTCTCTAATATCTAGTCTCTGTAGTTCTACACTTCTTTTATTATATGTATAAGGATATGGTTTTACTTCTTAAAATATCTACATGCATACACATATTTACACATAACTTAATTAGTAATGCCTTGTTAGGATTTCTGTGCATTGGGAGTCTAATCTCTTTCATCTGTGGAATCTGAGTAAACATTTCACATGTAGAGTCCCAAGGAAAGAAACCCACAAGTTCCAATGAGATCTTTGATTCTTCATTTGAGAAAATAACCCAAAGAAAATTCTCCTGGCATAGCAATTGTAGAGTAGTAAGAGTTGTACTATAAGGAAAGCTGAGTGCTGCAGAATTGATGTGTTTGAATTGTAGTGCTAGAGAAAACTTCTGAAAGTCCCTTGGACAGAAAGGAAAACAAATCAGTCAATAATCAAAGAAATTGATTCAGGGCTGTTCACTGGAAGGTCAAATACTGGAGCTGAAGTTTAAATACTTTGATCACATAATAAGAAGACAGGACTCAATGGAAAAGACCCTAATGTTGGGAAGGACTGAAGGCAAAAGGAAAAAGGAATGGCAGAGGATGAGATATACAGACAGAATCCTGGAAACCACAAACATGAAGCTGGAGAGACTTTGAGAGATACTGGAGGACAGAAGGGACTGGTGTGCTATGTAGTCTATGCAGAGGTGGGGAACCTGCGGCCTTAAGGCCACACATGACCCTCTAGGTCCTTGAGTGTGGTCTTTTGACCGAGTCCAAGTTTTACAGAACAAATCCCATTTATTAAAGTCAGACACGAGTGAATGACTGAACAACAAAACAAACAAAAAAACAAAACAACAGCATGTATCCCTAAGTATTAATTATGTCTTGCCTTTTGCCTCCACACTTAATGCTGTCTGAGGTGTCTCTTTTGCCTAATAATAACATTATAGAGAAATGTTCATCTGTATTCAGATGGTCCTATGGCACCAGGTGTCTTAGATAAGATCTTTTGTATCTCTCTTGTTGACTAACCTTGGACAAATCAGGAAACATTCCAGTTCCATATTCTCATTTCCCTCAATCAATTACTGATCCCAAAATCCCAAAGTATGAATCTGGAGAGTAATTGTTCTTCACTAATCACCATCCTGGAACCTCATAAAAGAAGAATCATCTCTTACATCAGGAACATGACCTTTCCTCTATAAAAATGATATAGAGAAGCCATCTTTGGAGTTGTCACAACAACCCAATCTGGGGATCTGCCACATCCAGACACAGATGTGGGAGTCCTTAGTGTTCCACTCTTAACTGGCTGCAAAGCATATCTGTTACATTTTATAAATCTCTTTTGGATCCATAAGTTTTGTGGGTTCCTTCTTCTCAACAGTCAGGATGCTTGTGTTACCACATAATCCCTCAATTGGAAAGGCAATTAAAGAAAATGAAAAGGGTAGGAGAAATTGATCAAATCTCATCACAAGTTCCTCATACTTAAGAAGCCCTCATTCCAAAGACTGCAAGTGAGTGGATTCACTTCAACAGGCCAGTGTGTCCTTAACACGCCTTGAGGTGTATTAAGAGAGGATCAGATTCCAGAAATAGGAGATCACAATCATTCTGTACTCTGCACTGGTTAGGTCACATCTGGAATATTATGCATGGTTTAGGCTGCCACATATTAGAAAGACATTGATAAGCATGAGAGTCTCTAGAAAAAAGGCAATGAGGGTAGTGAAGAGTCTGAAATTTATACCATACCATGATTGGCTGAAGGCATTAGGGATGGATATTTAATTGGAAGGAGTCCAGAGATTTAGGTATGAGAATACTTGATTATTTTTATTCAAATATTTGAAGGAGTTCATATAAAGGTTCATAACCTGGGGTCCATGAACTTGTTTTTAAAATATTCTGAAGATTAGTTTTCAATATAATTGGTTTCCTTTGTTATCCTATGTATTTTGTGCACTAAAAACTTTGTTTTGAGGTGTCCATAAGTTTTACCAGACTGTCAAAGGGGACCACAACACAAAAAAAGGTTAAGAAATTCTGGCCTTGTGGAATTGGAGTTAGAACTTTAATCTGGGAAGTGGCCCCTGAGAGGAGAATGGGGAACATTGGATAGAAGTTGCAAAAGAGCAAATTTATTCTTGATGTATGGAAAATCTTCCTAATAATTAGAACTATACAAAAGTGGAAAAGCCTGCAGATGATGGGATTTAAGATGAGTATTAAGGGAAGTCAGGGAAGGAAGGAATCGGAGATGATGAGGAAGAGCATTCCACGCATAGGGGACAACCAGTGCAAATACAAAGTCAGAAGAAGGAGTGTCACTGTAGTGGAATCATTCTTCATGGAGGGGAGCAAAGAGTAAGAACACTGGAAAGGTAGGAAAAATTCAGGTGATGAAAGTTTTAAGTCCAAACAGAGGATTTTCTATTGATCTTTAAAGTAATGGAGAATCACTGCAATTAATTGAGGGAGGGAGGTGACATGGTCAGACTTAAACTTGAAGATCATTTCGGCAGCTGAGTGGAAAACAGATTGAAGTAGGGAGAGATTTGAGGCAGAGAAACCAGAGAAACCAATTAGAAAGAAGGTTAGTGCAGTAACCCAGATGAAAGGTAATGGGGGAATAATACAATCAGGGAATGAAGGACAGCTTACACAAAGGAAAGGCACAGGGAGAGAAAGATAAGATGCTGGGGTGAAGTACAGTAAGCTTAGTCTGACTGGACTGTAGAATCTGTGACGGAGAAAGGTTGGAAATGGAGGATGGAGGGAAACAACATACACTGGGAACAAATTTCCGTGATATGGGAGAACTGTCAAAAGACAAACTTGTAAAAACCTTTCTTCCCTTCTTACATTTTAAACCTTTTCTATAAATATTTTGACATATATGAAATCCTCATTTGTTAAAACAAAAAAGAAATATTTTGATTATTTAACATCAACATAACTGCTCAAGTATAAGCCAAAATCTCTCTTACCATTCTGTTGATGCGTACAAAGTCTTCAGGTTTCTTTGCCCAGGGGGGAAGATCGACATCATTTACAACGACCTCATCTTCTCTGACTCCCAAATTATATCCATTACTGTTGACAAACATCTCAGGTAGGTAGTAAAACTCTGGAATTAATTCCTGTCAGTGTTAAAAAGTATAGCATATTACACCTACTGCATAAAACGGTTGAAATATTATTGAACATTTTCTATGTGTGTGTGTTTATGTGTAACACAAGACAATCCCTCCCTCAATTTTTTCCTCTTTGAATAAGATATGATTAAATTTTTTTGTACTATGGTTTGAACGTTCATTTTGTAACCTATTCTAAAAGTTCATCTTTTCTCAATAATATTTCTAAAACCTATGTATTAAAGTGAGCATACTAATTAAAAAACAGGCCATATTAGCATCAAGGAAGGGAATATTTCTACAACAAACTTTTGATTAATGCAAACATCTAAATATTTTGTAAACTGTAAAATAATATACCGATATGAGTATTATTCAATCTAAGATATTCCCATTAAGAAATCAAATTTCATGAAATTAAAAAAAATAAAGTTCTCCGAATTATTATTCAAGATTGCATCAAGGAATGAAAACTATGTATAGAATTTAAAATGCAAATTCTGGTTACTTTTTCTTTTTGTCTTTTCAGATGCATTATCAATTATAACATACTTCAATTACAATGGACTTTTGAAAATGGAATTGGTAATTTACTCTTTGAATTTGGCAAAGGAAAAGCCTAATAGTTTTTTTATATTCACTATTGGACACTATGAAAAGCAAATTGTCAATATAATAAATAGTATAAAATATTTAATACATGTGATTTCAATGATGAGTACTTAGTAGAACTTGGAAGCATGTCTGCAATAAAGTGATCATAAATGTGTGATGCCTAATGTTCAAATTATGTCATTTAGAAGAAAAAGAGAAATATAAATGTAGTGATTTTAAAATCATAAATTTCTCCATTTATAGCTGTCTTGTTTAAGCAGCTGGCCTAGAATTGGAATTTGAAATTCTAGTCTTAATGAAAATCTCTTTTCTCAAATATCTATTTTCTTATTCCTTCCTGCTCTCTCCAACAATTTCCTGGCCTACCCTGCCTGCAGAAATATTATTCCATCCTAGCTCTCCCACTAGTCTCCTTACCTAAACTGCCCAACACCCCAACAAAGCATCACACTGAGTTCCAACCCTTAATGACATTAATAACCCTTCTGAACACATTCAGCAGTGCTTAACAAACTCTCACCTGCTCATACCCTCCCTAGTCCAGTGATCCTGAACCTCTAGCTATCTTTATGTAAACTCCATTCTCTGTCCATTCTCTTATTCCTATACCCCTCAAATGTCACTTCCACTGTACTCTCTGGAGAGCCAGCTCCACAGACACTAAACCTGCTTGAATCTTAAATCTTTGCCTTTTCCACACCTTTTACTTTGTGGCACTTACTGAGACCTGGCTCCACAGTCTCCCTGGCTGCCCTCTCTGGCACTAGTTACACTTTCACTTATGTTCCCCCAGAATCACTGGCTGAGACAGAGGGGTTACAATACACCTTGCTTCCCACTGCTGCTTCCAAGCTCTCCTATTACTGTTGGACTGGCTGCACTTTCCCGTTTTCCCTACCTTGACCTTTTTGTAAATTAGTTCAGATTTATGCTGTATTACAAATTTCTGTTATATAATCTTAACTGGGCCCTCACTGCAGAAGGTAATCCTTTTGTAGTTTCCCAATCAACTTGATCTGCTCTGACAATAGCTGTTCTAGACAGTCTTCCTTCTCCTCAAGTTTCCCATGGGATACTCTCTCAATCCTCTCAGCTCAAGGCCTTGCCTCATGCTTCACTGAAAAAACTGAGGCAGTTTATTAAGAGTTCCCTCCTCTGATTTTTTTTTTTACATTTTAAAATGATATTATCTAATTGCAACTCAACAAATCCAACACATTTTCTTTACAGAAATAAGTCAAGGATCTATGATTTTTTCCGCCAGCCCATATTTCAACTCATTTCCAATTTAGAACATTAGAGACTTTCCTGAAGGTCTGAGAAGTGACTATCCTTGACTTCAGGTCTAGGGCTCTACTCATTGCCGAGCTGCTTCTATACATTTATGTCTCTTAATACTTGTAAATAATAGTCAGGGCAATAGTGTGATATGCATAGGACACTGCCACTCCAGTAAAGGGAGAGGTGAGCTCTAGTTTCAGTGATGTTGATTATTTGTGTGAGCTTGGACAAGCCAATCAGCTTCTCTGACATTGGTCATCCATAAAAATAACATGGTTTGTAAAGGAGATAATCTCTAAGGTCTCTTTTAACACTTTTAAGTGTATAATTCCATAAAATTTAAGAAATAGTTCATAAAATAAGCTTTAGGGCAAGTATGTAGTATTAACAAACCAGTTCTAAATATTAAGAATTGGATCATAATGTCTTGGATTGAGTATTTTCAGTAGGAGCTGAAGTTCGGCTGCAGTATAATTTGCCTTATTAGTTATACGATATTTTGATGTTTCCAACATTCCATGAAGAGTATTTTCAGATACCTGTTTTTCTTTAAAGCATTGTCTTTCAAGAATCATCCAACTTCTTCTCCTTAAGAACTTACTTCTTTAGTATTTAAAAAATGTTCACCTCTGGCTGTTTTGGTTTGTTTTAGGGAGCTTCTGCTTCCCTTTTCAATTTCTCCAAAATCTCTTCTGGAGTTGTGGATGCCAAAATCTTTACCACTTTTTCATGAGATTTATCACTCTTTTCTAAGGTAACATTACTCTTCCTAAGTTCCAGGACTTTGGAAAGATACTGACATAGTTCTACATTAGCCTCCACTTCTAGAGGTGCAGCAATAGCTATGCTTATATTCTAAGTTGTTACATCTGTTATGGCATTTTGTTTGGAGCCAGGTTTGGCATGAATGGCTATTGTGATGGAACCACTCTGGACAACTGCGACAGGTCCAGTGAGAGAAGTATTTTCATTGGCTCCTTATTCTGGCCTTTCGTCTTGGGCATCCCCACACCAGAAGTGAGCCTGGCTGCTGCCATCTTAGCACCAACCAGCGCCCCATCAGCCTGGTAGCAGAGGTAAAGTATGGGCCCCTGGGTCTTCTCTGCCCAGAAAAAAAGAGTGGGTGCTTGGTGGGGCAGCCTTTGTGCCTGCACCCTGATGCACGAAGGGTCCCCTTCTGATTTTTTAAAACCAAATACAGCACTTTAAATTTAACTCTATTAAATTTGGTCTTATGAGATTAGCCCTAGCACTTTAGAATGTCAAGATTCTTTTTAAACCTGGTCCTAGAACAGGCCTAGCAGAATCAAGTCTAATGTAAAAATGTTAACTAAGATACCAGAATGAGCTGACAAATAAATGTTTGATGCAGAGACTTTTCTTGTATAATTCTTTGTGGTAATATGTCGCAAACTACCAGAGATACAAATAGTTATTCTGGTACTTGGGAAATTGTGGGGAAGAGCCTTCCAAGTTATTGCTGCGGGAGTACAGAGCAAGAGAGGAACTCACCAGGAGCTCAGGAAGACCTTGGGAATTTCCCCTATGACACATATTGGCCTTCCCCTTCATGATGTAATGTTGACTTTTATTTATGTCACTAGCCAGTGTAATAATGTCTGTAGCTCCCCACTCCATCCACAAAGACTACCCTGTAATCTTATTGGTAAGGAAGAGGGAGCTGAAGTATGAAGTATGAAGCACTTAAACCTCTGGGATACTCTGAACAGAAAGAAGCCTGGTGCTTTTTTATTACTGCAGAAAGTCCAGAAGGTATAGATAATTTGTTGAACTAAATAATTTTAAGTCTCTCAAAGAAGGCCTGCTAATGTATTTGCTCCCTGTCTACATCAATCTATTTCTATTACCTTAATGGAATTCATCTTTTAAGGCACTTATCTCAAATGCTCCCCTTTTCATGATTATTTCTATCTCTACAATCTACAGTGATCTCTCCTTCATGCCCCTTTATTGGCACTTCTTGTATTCACTTACTATATTTTGATGTTTATTATCACTATCTGCATACATGTCATGCTTCTTCCTCTACTGGATAAGCAACTCCTTACAGATAGGGATCATATTGTATTTATCTTTGTAATTCACACAGTACTTAGCACCAGTGTATGGCACATAATAAAAGTTTAATAAATGTTTACTGAATCAATGAAAGGATAAATGAATTTTACATGGATGCAAGAAATACCTCCATGGTAGAATCAACAGAGCTTAGCAACTGTCAGGATATAGGAGATGAGAAAGAAGGAAAAATCAATATGATTCTAAGACTTTGACTAAAAGTGACTACAAGGATATGGAAGGCTAGGCAGATGGTCAGTTTTGCAGGGGAAGATGAGCATGGCATCTTTTGACATTGCAAAAATACCCAAAGAGCATAAAGGATGTCTCTTAGTCATCCTGCATAGTCCCTACATGACTGCTGTACCTTCTCTACCAATCATATACCTCTCTATCTCTTTTCACTGATTTTCCTATATATTTCTTTATTGGTAATAGGCTGTAAACTAGCCATAATTAGTCATTCTGGTACTTGAGAAATTATAGGGAAGAGTCCTTGGGGAGAGACTTTCAGGTTGTTGCTGGAATGGTTATTCCTGAGGGAGAGAAAAATCAAGACAGGAAGTCACCAGGGGTTCAGGAAGACCTTAGGAGATCCATTTATGGCACATTCTGGACTTCAGGATATGGTGACTTTTATTTAAATCACTAGAGGGTACAGTAATACTTGTACCACACAATCTCCTCCCACCCTAGTCTGCCCTGTAACCTTATAGTATAGCCAATGACCCTTAATCCCTAACTCTCCAATCCTTGCAAGCAGGTGGAACTAGAAGTAGTCTAAGGCAAGGGGGAGGGAGAGGGTAATGGAGATAATCCTGGGGGAAGACATGGTGCTGGCCATTTCTCTTGAAACTGGGATGCAGCAATCATGTACCACAGGTACAGCATGGGCCTAAGGATATGACAAGAGTGGTGCAACACAGAACATGATTAGGTGTACTAGTCTAGAGAGTTAGAGAGGAAGCACGGGATGTCATATTGGGGGTGTGCTGCTGGACTGGCAAAGGATGTTTTTGCTGTCTTATGTTTTAGTATATTTAGGTGGAGATGTGCAGCAGGCAGTCAGAAATATAGGGCTATAACTCAGGTCTAGTGATATAGATTATGAAATTCAGGTCTACAGATTTTGGTGTTATTTGCATATTTAGGACAACAGATGGAGGCAGGTCTTCTCACTGCTCTAATGAAACTGCTTTGCTGAAGGTCGGCAATGATTTCTTAATTGCTAAATCCAATGATCTTTCTTCAGTTCTCGTCCTTAATTTTTCTGCTGGTATGGCACTATTGACCACTCATTTCCTTTTTCCTACCCTCTTCTCTGAGGATTTCCGTGATGTCGCTATTTCTTGGTTCCTCTTATTAGACTGAATGCTTGTGTTCATTTGCTAGCTCGTCTGCCCCAGTTTGTTCTATAAAAACAGGTGCTTTCCCAGTTCCGTACAGAGTTTGTTGTTTGCATGTCATCTCCCCTGTTCTAATGAGAGCTCCTTCAGAGCAGACACTTCTCTTTCTGCTTACCTTTGTCACGCTGGTACTTAGCATACTGCCTGGCATATAGTAGGTGGTTAATGAATGCTAGCTGGACGACTGACTTGTTCAGTATAAACATATAATCATGTAAAGGAATTAGAACTTGGAGCTACATAAGGACATTGATACTCTTTTTCATTAGAGCTTACAGAGCTCTGATCCCTTAAAGATATCTCCAGACACATTTCAGTGAACACCACTTAGGGAAAGTGAAGAGGGTAAGTAGTATGGTTTGTTGGAAATAGCAGCGATATTGGACAATTCATTTATCACCTCTAAGCCTTGGGCTTATCCGCAAAAAAGATTTTGACTAGATGATTTTTAGGCCCTCCTCCAACTCTATGTCTATGATCCTATAATCTAGCAGTCAGTAATAATAATAGCAGCTTGCATCCATATATCACTTTAAGGTTAAGAAAACACTTTTATCTCTTACTGATGTCCAAAAGGAGAACAACAAGGGAAATCTCTAATAAATTAAAGCCTCCAGTACAACTACTAATAACATATTTCAGTAATAATGCAGAGAAATCTGTGCTAAACATGAAAATACTTTCAATTAACAAAAGTTACCATTTAGGAATGATTTAGATTTATGTGTACCAGAGACAGTGTCAAATAATTTAACACCACTACAAGTTAAGTAAGCTAAACTTTAAAATAAAATACTAATCAAAGAATTTAGTTATAGCTCTGTCCCTTCCTTATTCCCTTGAAATTAAAAAGCCTTATTATGATCCTATAACCTAAAGAATGTATTGATGATCACTAAATAAGCAATTATATATAAGGAAAAAAGGAAAAGTTTTAGAAGTTATAAAAACAGCAAATGAGTCATACCATTTTATAATTCCTTTGACAAAAATGTTTATAACAATATGTAATAGGAATTGCTCATATAACTCTATTAAGATCTTACTTGGATGCCTCACTGAATTATGGAGCTGATCCTGGATTTCTAAATGTTATATGTCATTGTAATTTTGGCAGCTACTGAGCTAGAAAGACTTCAAGTACAGCTCTGGCAACAGATTATGTATGTTTGTGATCTGAGAACCAGCCAAGACAAATATAGACAAACTCATCACCAGAAGTTTGGTTGATATGTAATTGCTTATTTAGTTATTGATTTACTTTTGCCACGTGGATTCATGAAACCTTCAACTAAGACATGAAGAGGTTGTTGTAATGCTTACAACAATCACAGCACAGATTTTTAAAATTTTAAAGTGTGTACATATTATTAAAAACAGTTTATGATTAAAGAGATTTATAACTTCCTTGGAACGTCAATATGCTCTGGCTGTTTCTACTAAATCAGTGGAAAAATTTAAAATTTTATCCAACAACCTCATTTTTCTAAATGATAAAAAAAAATAAAGAGGCAATGAAATAGGTTAGTTTTGGAAGCAGGAAGATTTGGGTTTAAATCTTGACTTTAAAACATGTTATAATGAAGTTATAATCTCTGTGTCCCAAGCAATTTTCTAAGACTATACACATTACATAGAGTTCTTAGTTTAATTCAGTGTGGAGAGCTGATTAAATTAAAGGTCTGCCTCAACCCACACCATCAGGTGTGCTGATAAATGTTTAATAAGAAGCTCTCCAAGAAAAAAAAAAAAAGAAAATGTGCCCACAACACATGAGTTTAATCTGCATTATTTAACATTTCCCCTATCACTTTCTTAAGTCTGGAACATCAACAAAATAGGAAATTAAGTCCTGATTTATAGTGTTTGCTGATTTCAATTGGGCTCAAGCTGGCTCTATACACCTAGGCCTCTGCCCCCTAACACAAATGAGATTAGAAATTGAATTTTTCATTGAACTTCCTATTTGATGGAACTGATGGCTGTTTTGAGATAATGTTTTGGGCAACAGGCTTGGCCACTACATTTCCTTCACAAAAACCTAAATTTTATTATGGATTTCATTATTTTATTATAGAATTAGTTATATTGTTATGCTATTGAATGTCAACAAGTATTTTAAATTGAAGAGTTATAAAAATTAAGAATTCCACTGAACTTTAATATTTTCCTCAATTTATTATATAGACTCCAATGTTCTTTGATATTTTCTCACACTAATGATCTCTTCCATTTTCTTTTCATGCACCCAAAGCAGGTCAGATTTCCATTTTTCAATAGAAACATAACTTTCAAAAAATTTCATGTAGTTTAAAATTTCTTTTTTTAAAATTTATTTATATAACTTTTTACATTCATTTTCACAAAATTTTGAGTTCCAAAATTTTTTTCCCCTTTTAACCCCTCCCCCACCCCAATACCCCAAGCAATCTAATTTTCCCTATCTCCAATCTGCCCTCTCTTCTGTCATCCCTCCCTTCTTTTGTCTACATCTTCTCTTTTCTCCTGTAGGGCCAGATGACTTTCTATTCCTCATTAACTGTATGTCTTCTTTCCTAGTAGCAACAGCAATACTAAACAGTTGTTCCTAAAACTTTGAGTTCCAAATTCTCCCCATCCCTCCCTCCCCACCCATTCCGTTTGGGAAGGCAGGCAATTCAATACAGGCCATATCTGTGTAGTTTTGCAAATGACTTCCCTGATAGTCGTGTTGTGTAAGACTAACTGAATTACCCTCCATCCTATCCTGCCCCTCATTGTTTCTCTTCTGTCTTTTGATCCTGTCCCTCCCCGAGTGTTGACTTCAAATTGCTCCCTCCTCCCTTTGCCCTCCCTTCCATCATCCCCCCTCTTGCTTATCTCCTTCTCCCCCACTTTCTTATACTGTAAGATAGGTTTTCATACCAAAATGAGTGTGCATTTTATTCCTTCCTTTAGTCAAATGTGATGAGGGTAAACTTCTTGTTTTTTTTTTTTGATTGTTTTTTTTTTTCTCAGCTCTCCTCTTTTTCCCTCCACTAAAAAGTCTCCTACTTGCCTCTTAAATGACATATAATTACCCCCTTCCATTTCACCCACTTTCCTCCCACTACATTTCTCTCTCACCATTTACCTTAATTTCTTTTAAGATATGGTCCCATCCTATTCAATTCACTCTGTGCTCTCTGTCTCTGTATGTGTGTGCATGTGTGTATGTGTGCGTGCATGCGTGTACGTGTGTGTGTGTGTGTGTGTGTGTGTGTGGTCCAACCAACTACCCAGATACTGAAAAGTTTTAAGAGTTACAAATATTGTCTTTCCATGTAGGAATGTAAACAGTTCACTTATGGTAAGTCCTTTAAGACTTCTCTTTGCTGTTTACTTTTTCATGCTTCTTTTCATTCTTGTGTCTGAAAGTCAAATTTTCTTTTCAGCTCTGGTCTTTTCATCAAGAATGCTTGAAAGTCCTCTGTTTCATTGAAAGACCATATTTTCCCCTGAAGTATTACACTCAGTTTAGCTGGGTAGGTGATTCTTGGTTTGAGTCCTAGTTCCTTTGCCTTCTGGAATATCCTATTCCACACCCTTCGATCCCTTAATGTAGAAGCTGCTAGATCTTGAGTTATCTTGATTGTATTTCCACAGTACTGGAATTGGTTCTTTCTAGCTGCTTGCAAGATTTTCTCTTTGAGCTGGGAGTTCTGGAATTTGGCCACAATGTTCCTAGGAGTTTCTCTTTTTGGATCTCTTTCAGGTGCTGATCGATGGATTCTTTCAATACTTATTTTGCCCTCTGGTTCTAGAATGTCAGGGCAGTTTTCCTTGATAATTTCATGGAAGATAATATCTAGGCTCTTTTTTTGATCATGGCTTTCAGGTAGTCCCATAATTTTTAAATTGTCTCTCCTGGATCTATTTTCTAGGTCACTTGTTTTTCCCATGAGATATTTCACATTCTCTTCCATTTTTTCATTCTTTTGGTTTTGTTTGGTGATTTCTTGGTTTCTCGTAAAGTCATTAGACTCCATCTGTTCCATTCTAATTTTGAGAGAATTATTCTCTTCAGTGAGCTTTTGAACCTCCTTTTCCATTTGGCTCATTCTGCTTTTGAAAGCATTCTTCTCCTCATTGGCTTTTTGAACCTCTTTTGCCAATTGAGTGAGCCTATTTTTCAAGGTGTTATTTTCCTCAGCATTTTTTGGGGTCTCCTTTATCAAGGTATTGACCCGTTTTTCATACTTTTCTTGCATCTCTCTCATTTCTCTTCCCAGTTTTTCCTCCACCTGTCTAACTTGCTTTTCAAAATCCTTTTTGAGCTCTTCCAAGGCCTGAGCCCACCCGACATCCCCCTGGGATGTCTGGGGTACTGAGGCCCCGCCCTCCACGTCTTTCCCTGATGGCAAGAATACGTCCTCCTCCTCATCAGATCCGAAGGTCGGGATCATTTGCATTTGTTGGAAAAAACTCTCTATAGTCTTATTTTTCTTCCCTTTTCTAGGCATTTTCCCAGCCAGTTACTTGACTTCTGAGATTCCTGTCCACCCCCGCCTAGATCCGCCCAGCTAGTGCTTGGGGTCTGAGATTCAAATGTGCTTTCCGCACCGCCCAGCTGCTAATCAATGTGACCTTTAGTTCTGGTGCTGGGGTGGGGGCAGGGCTGCCTCCCAGGCTCGGCTTCCTCAGGGGCTTTATGCAGAGACTTTCAGGAATGGAGCGGGTGGGGGAGGGGGCCGCCTCCCAGGCTCAGTTCCCTCAGGGGCTTTATGCAGAGGCCTTCAGTAATAGAGCGGGGTGGGGCAGGGCCGGCTCCCAGGCTCAGCTCCCTCAGGTTGTTTATGCAGAGACCTTCAGTAATGAAGATCCTGCCTGCTGCTGGGGGAGTCCCGGGCCACTGCTCCCAACGCTGCCGCCCACGCCTCTGCCTCCACCGCTTCCTGCCCCCATCTCTGCCGAAGTTTAAAATTTCTTAAATAAAAAATGCTAAAACTCAAATGTTGTTAAAGAAATGACAAAATGAGTATTATTAACAAACATTTTGTGTCAGTAAATGTGATTCCTAGTTTATTTTAATAGCTATACTAAAATCCCTAGGTACAGTTAATAATATTATATGCCTTCTGTCTACATATAAGAAAACATCCTCAAACACATTTTCTAATTTATAAGCTTATGACAAGTTCAAGCTGCTGAGAAATTAGACCTTAAAGTATTTCTTAGAATGATAGAAGACCACTATTAGCACTGTCATAATTGTATACCTTTTACATCAAATCTGACGTTTCAGTTTAATACGTTTTGCTAAGGGACTATATCACTTTAGGGTTTTTCAGTGAAATCAAATCCATTCCAGACGTTTTCACTTTTCTAATGTAATTCACTGAAAGACTTTAAAGCTGCCATCTTTTTTCTTTCTCTTTTCCAAAAGATTAATCCCAGGGCATCCATTAATTCTGCAAAAGCCTCACCATGGGTCAATGAGCCAGTGGTGAGCCCCTCCATTAACTGTATGAATTACACTATATCACCTTAATGACATTTTGTCACTGCTACCTCTTCTACATCTACACAGCTATTGAAAAAGAAGCATAATAAATTTGTGAGGTATTAGGAAATAGTAGTGCAAGAAAAATAACTTATTTGGATTTAAGTGCTACCAAAAGTTGTACTAGAGGGAGGAGTAAATGTTTGAAAGCTAACTGGTCAAACTAAGGCTATTTCTAGAAAACTTGTATTTGGAAAGGTCACTTTACTAAAACATAGCCTTTGCTCAACTTGTATTCATTACCAAAAGAGAAGACTGACATTAATAAAGATACAATAAAACTATCTATTTTATGCCAGTTTTCCCTTGTGTATTACCAGGCTAATAAAAATATATGCTCTATTGATCAAGTTCATCAAATCAAGAAAAGGAATGAATGCTCTTATTTGTAAATGATCCAAGAAAATGTATTTTAATGTCAGTGAAAAAAAGGTAAAGGAATTCTTGTTTACTATGTATGCTTAATAAAGACCAAGACATAAACAAATTAACAGTAATGCAGTGTGTGTTGATATACACAAAGAAATTTAGAAAATTTAAAATTTCAGTTTAGTAATACATCCGGTTATTTTGACAACTATGCTGTCAATTGACTAGGAATTGATTATGTTTGAATGAATTTTGTCATCTTTTCCTAAGTTTCAGCACACTATATGCTATTTTTCTATGATTTGCATCTTAGTTCTGAAAATATTTTTATATAAAGATAAAGAAAACTGGAGTGTTCAAATATGTTCATTCTGACAGTTAAATGAAACATTTACAAGTAGCAGCTTCTAAATTTTTGCATGTAAAGGTCTATATTTTCACTTTTAAAATAAAATTCCATTTTTTTTCATTCAGCAAAACTGTCCTCTCCTCCCCAATTTAAGTCTAAAAAAAAACCAAAACTGCTAAAACCATGTATAGACAAGCAAGGCAAATTTCTGCATTTACCATGTCTGAAATATAAATATATACATACATGTATGTGTGTTTATGTTTATTCTACACTTTGGTGTGTATGTGAATAGGTGAGACTCTGAATCACCAATCAGAAGGTGATTAATCCTTTGGCATTGTGGCTGATCACTGAGCTGATCAGAGTTTCTAAGTCTTAGAGCTGCTTATTGTTATTATATAAATGGTTCTCTTGGTTCTGTTCACTTCACTTGGCGTCAGTTCACACAAGTCTTCCCAGGGTTCTCTGAAACAATTTCCCTTCACCATTTCTTACGGTACAATAGTAAACCTTATATTATATATAGTGTTGAACTTAAGATGTGCTGCATTAAACCAGAATTTCAAATGCAAACTGTTCTCCATACAGACCCTTGTCACTTCTAAGTCTTGTTTCTGTGATTCTAAAGAGAAAGAAATATGTCTGGTCAAACTATTATTTCTATTAATTTTAAGAATAATTAATATTTATTATGTTCATTATACATTATTAACAATTTCTACTATTTATGAATTAAAATAAATTATAGTTTAATCAGAGAATTAGGATAAGAATTTAGACCATTCATAAGGTGCTCCTAACACATATCCCAACTCCCTTATAAAAATCCTTGTTTTTTATCCTTGCTATGCCTATTTCAGTATAATAGGACAGGTTAACATTATTTCTATTTCATCAGATCATTGGGATTCCTCATTATAACCCTACTGTAAAATAAAAATCAGTTTCGAAAATGTTAACTTTGAGCTATAACTCTGAGTTAATTTTGGTATAAAACATTTGGTTGAGGCTATTAGATAAATAGCCATCCTGGTCATCAGCTCTGTCCAGGCATGAAGGGGTCTTACCCTAACCAGGAAATTGGTAAAGATGGGGGAACACTGATAGAGGTATCAATCCTTCAGTCAGTTTTTAATTGTAAAAATAAAATAAATGGCCTTCTTTGCACTAACAGCGCAACGCACCTCATTCACATCCTCATCATTTCTTAACTCGACTACTGAAGGAGCTTCCTAGTGTCCCTGCCTCAAATCTCTCCCTGCACCAATCTGTTCTCCATGCAGCTACATTCTAGTGACATTCTAGAGCACAGGTTCCCTGATCAGTAAACTCTAGGAATTCCTAATTACCCGTATAATAAACCCAACCTACTATGTTTGGTATTTAAAGCCCTTTACAATCTGGCTCTATCCTGCCTTTCTAGACTTCAGAAAATATTCTCTACTCACACTACAACAGACCCAGACTATCCTGCTTCTTCACATATGAATTCCATCCCTGTATTCCCATGCTTTTCCTCCTATACCTGGCATATACCCCCTCCTCCCCTCCAATTCTAAAGCTCACTTCAAATGCCATCTCTTACACGAGGCCTTTCCTAATCACCTAAGCTCCTAGCTCCTCTCTGCCTTCAGATCTCTGAAGGGGCAGGGGCTGTTTAATTTTCTTTCTTCTCATCCCCAGTCCAACCACTGTTATTTAGCACACAGCAGGCACTGAATAAATGCTTGTCGATCACCTGCTGATTTGCAAGTCACTGTTCCTCTAAACTTCCAAAAGACATAGGATTGAAGAGTCAGGGAAATCGTGTCCACAGAGAATCCTATCTTTTAACCCAACTAAAACAAAAATTTTAACCATTGAAATCCAACAAAAACAATTTGGCTATTTCACCTTTATAATTTTTTTTTGCACAAATGTGGGTCTATTTTCTAAAAACTCTTTGAGATTGGCTTCTACTTTGAATTGTTTACACATTTTAATGTCAGTCAACCAATAAACATTTATCAAGTCCCTACTATGCGCCAGGCATCTGTTAAGCACTGCAAATTCAAAATGAGACTAAAGACAGTTCCTGCCCATAAGAAGCCGACAATCCATTTTAGCACAACAGAATACATTTGTTGTAAATCTTACTTCTGAGCTGTTGGTTTCAATAGCTTTTTGGCTTTCTCAGAACTGGGGTAGGAAACTAGTTCTCAGTGTGGGATGGTGAAAAGGGGTACTGAACTTGAAGTCAGAAGCCATTGAGAAAAGTGTTAACACACTTATACAGAGATACTCGGTCTAAGTTTCAATCTTTAATTTATATCTTCCGGAATTTTCCATTTTACAAGTTCCAAGTCATTTCCATAGTGTGGCTGAAAGCATTAGGAGTATTCATTCCCACTAGAGAGTTCATGGCAGGGGTGGGGTAAGGTGGGGGATGGGAAGCCATTCAAATAAAGGAATGGTTGTTGTCATATGCCTTGAGGCAAAGGTTTTTAACTTGGAGACTGTGAATTTGTTTTTAAAAGTATTTTGATAGCTGTATTTCAATATACTTAGTCTCCTTTGTAATTTTATGTACTTTATTTCATGAATTTAAAAATATTATTCTGAGAAGGGGTCCATAGGTTTCACCAGACAAAGGAGTCCTCGGCACAAAAAATGGTTAAATTTCAAGAGAAAAAAGGATTCTTTAACTCTTTGGGTTAGCTTTCAGTCAAAGATTTCATTGTTGGAAGAAAAATGTAAGCTTTCAGAGTTTCAAAAATCTGGGAGATACTTTAGGTTTCCTTACCTTTCCTAATCACGCTTGTGCACTATTTATACATTAATATTTGAGAAGATACCTACTGATAGGAATAAAACCCACATGCCTCATCCTTAAATAAAGGGTTGTGATATTCTTTAAGAAAAAATCAAGATTGCTGTTCTATATTTATAAAATTCTCTTATAACTAAGTAGCAGAGCAGTTGTCTTTCTGAGGTATTTTGTAGAATACCCACAAATAAAGGAAGCAAAAGGCAACTGTGACTTTTATTACCTTTCATTGGTTTGACTCAGACCTTAAAAGATTTTACAACATCAAATTTTTATATTCCATAATGTGACAGTAATGAAACACTGCCTTAAAACGAGGGCTTAAAATGTGTTACACCTAAACTTGTGTACGAATCTGATCATGTAGCCTTATTACTAGGGAAAATGAGAACCATGCAAATAAAGAAAAGATTTTATTGTTTAGAATCCTGAGAGGTGTTTTTTTTACAAGATCCCATGTAAATGTACCATAAACCTTTGTATTTAACAATAGTTAAGGAATAACGACTGTAAAATTACTCCGCTCTCGGCTGTTTCTGTATATTGTGTGTATGTTGGTTTAATCTAATGTGTATTGTTGCATAATATCCCCAGGCACAGTCAAGTAAAAGCTAAAGCTGTACAGAAAAGCCCACATTTTAAATGGGTCTTGTCATTAATGCTTTATTAATTGCCTCAGGCTATGCAAACCCAGGGCTGGGCAAGCTATAACAATATGACACTTTAAGGTCAAATCCAATTCCTGCTGTGTTTTATGGAACAGACCAAATATTGAATTAACAGCAGGAAAGAGCAATTTATTGGGCTTTTCTCCATCTCCTGATTATTTGATCTAAATTAGATTGGATTTTTTAAAGAGCAAAACACCTTAACCATAGAATAAAAAAGAACTTTTAATCATTTTCTGTTGTATACAAGATTATTTTCAGAAGCTTAGATGTATAGTATATTCTTTTAAAATTACGGTATTGTACTGAGAATGAAAGGTAAAATTTTTCTTACACTCATTTAAAAAAAAGAAACATCAAAATTGAAAGCACATAATTTAAGTTTCAGGAGCTCCAAGGCAGGAAAAAATATCCTGTAGTTCCTCACTTCCCTAAAGCTTACCTTTACATCTGATGTATCTCTTTGGCTTGTTCTCCAAGATCTTGCAACTGATGAGAAGGTTCGATCTGGATGGTCAAATTTCCCATCATTTGTATTAAGAAAGAACGTTGTGAAAGGTTCCTAAATAAAAAAAAAAAAAAAAATCACACAATATTAATTATTATACATCATCTTAGTAGATGATGAGGATCTTTCCAACTTGTAGTGATAACCACCTTGCACTACTATGGTACTTTGAAATTTCTGTGATTTCATTATTTTTAGGATTCCTACTACTCATTCAGATCGCAACCTTTTGAAATTATTTTATCCATCTGTTTACCTCAGTTCAATTTTTTTTTTTGCTATCAAGAACAAACTGCCCTAGGTCGGATAAAGCCTTAATAATTTTTTCCTTAGTTATTTAATTGTAATTCATTTGCTTTCTCCCCTTTAATGATGTAATTTTTCTTAATATAAATGTATGTATGCATATACAAAGAGAAAAGGAGGAGAGAGAAGGAGAGGAAAGGGAGAGAGGAAGAAAGAGAGATGAGAAATATTGGAGTGAGTTACTGAAGCATATATTTCATAGTGCTGCAAAGGGTAGAGAAATATTATGAAGGAGACAACAGAAAAATATGAGGTAACTGTGTGCCTGGGTTGGTTACCCATCCAAAATATATATTTATGAAGTTACCAAGAAATTTGTTCTGTAAATGATGTGAGATACAGTCACTTCACTGAAATTATCACTGAAGACAATAACAGTGTAAATGAAAACCTTAAAAGACATTAGAATTCCATTCAATGCAATGAGTAGTCTTGACCACAAAGAACTGATAATCAAACATATCTCCATCCTCTATAAAGAGAGTATAAGAGTGGAACAAAACATACACTCTTAAACAAAAGCAATATTGGGTTTGTTTTGTTTAAAGTATTTTGTTACAAAAGGGAGAGTTTTATTGGAAATTGATTAAAGAAAAATAATTAAACTTAAATTGAGGGAGAATGCTTTTTTGGATCTTTTCTCCCCCTACATTTGCTTTGTTGGCACTTCAGTGACTACTTAAACATGGTTAGGAATGAAATTCTTGCTGATTTGCTATATCTTATTCCCAAATAGGTTCAAGTCAAACAAACTGCCAATGTTTATAGAACTGTTATGGTACAGTAGATTCTCCACACTTCCTCTTTTCCTATTACATTATTATATGGTTCTGATTCTGAAGTCAATGTAAATAGGAGAAACATGCATGAATATAATAGAAATTCCATAGTTGCATTCAAAAAGCTTTTTTTCTTCATGGGTTTAGTTAACAGAATTTTAATATTCTTTTTTTACATGGAACATTGTTTCTGATCAGTTAACAATACCTATACAGTTCTCTGTATTTAGTTGGTGACTGCTAAATCTTTGTTGAAAAAAATGATTGAATCATGTCTGATTAAGTCAGTCAATCCAATCCAATCCAATAAACACGGGGATGAAGTTAACAAAAAGACTGTCCCTACCCTCAAAGAGTTTACAGTCTGAAGGATTAAAGTCAAATATTATAGTTGTGTATAAAAACAACAATTACATCAATTTATTCAACACATTTATTTAGTGCTGGAGGCAAGATGGAATATGTAGGAAATCATCTGAACTGTCTTAAATTTTTTTCTCAAATTTTGTTCTCTCAAACAATTTTTTAGCCCAAGACAACTTGGAAGCTTGGTAGGAAAGGTGTGTCTCACTGGGTGTAAAAGGGGAGTGTAGCCCAAGGTAGGCAGTGTCCTGGCAAGCTAGCAGCAAGTTCTGCCTCAGCAGGCAAGCAGGAGGCCCTGAGCC